>JAKCOX010000065.1:3114650-3817142 GCA_022605575.1 Laterallus jamaicensis coturniculus
GAAAGTGTGTGTGTGTGTGTAGAAATTGCCAGCTCCTTCCCTCACAAGCCAGCAGTATTCATGTCTTAAATACCATAAGCAGGAAGTTTGTTAACAAATTTTGGACAGAAAAATAAGCCGCTGTTACTAATGTCAGCTTTTGCAGATCAACCTCATACAACTGTCCATGATATTCTCCCATCAGAAGCAATGGTATTCATGTGAACACCAGCCAGTGCTACTTGATGTCTGAAAATGCTGAACACCATCTTTAGAAGCCTGAATGTGAAGATCTATGAAGACTGCAATCTGCAAGTTTCAGTTTTGCACAGAACTGCTGTCATATAAAATAGAATTTGAGAGAAGTGTCTCATTCAAGAAAAAAAGAAAAATTCCCAATGGATATTCAATTTAAAGTATTTTTAAGCCAATAACAGCATCTATTAATATCTCTTTGGAGAAATGGTATCCATTAAAATTAATCCACCCAATTTTCATTGGACGTAAGGCATCATACCAAAAGACTGGTATGGTGCACAATCACAATCTATATTTATTTATAAAAGCATACAGAGACAGATAACAGCAGCTCCTGGCATGTTCATGTATACAATGCACAGTAACCATGGGAAGATGGCACTGTCTTTCATCAGTAGGAGGAACAAAGAAGAGGATGGTGCTGGCAGCATATAGAACCACACAAAAATCAGTACAGATTATGGTGAAGACACATTTCAACCTGAAGATCTCATTCCCTTTTTGACACACCTAACTCCTAGATTTTTGTGCCACAATGTGTGCCTCAAGTTTGTATACGCTTAAGCAATACATCATTAAGAATCTCTAGGCTCAAAGCCACAACTTACAAGTGGCATGTTTATACTTATAGACTAAGGCAAGGAAAAGCCTAATTAGCAGACAGCAAAGTTAATATACAAAGCACCAGGTTAACTTTCAGCAGCCCAAAGACAGACCTGTACTACCTCAAAGATAGAAAGGAGGAAACAGTATACACTCAATATAGGTAAAGCAATCAGTAGAGGGTCACTATAAAACAGAGAATGACTGTTACAACATAGCATAATAAGCCTCGAGTCTTCTAATAGCAGACATTTAATATACATCTTTCCAGTTTTACTAGCACAGTCCCCAGGGAGATCAGAAAGAGGAGAAAACCATTTTCCATTTTCTGTCTTCCTAAGTGAAGGATCCTAGATGAACAAACTGCAATCTCCAAAACAAAACAAAAAAGGATGAACAGTACCTATTTTAGCAGGTGGTTGTTTTTACTATGAGGATTCCATAGAGAAAAGAAAAGTCACAACCCCATGTGAAAGTCAAAGGTGGGGGCCAGGGAAGGGCCGCATTCAGAAGCCAAAAAAGAAAACAAGAAGGAAAAATTTTTGTGTCTTCATTAATATAAAACTGTCTCATTTTTCTCTTAAACAAGGATTTAATGACATTAATGTTGGCTGGACTGTGTTGTAGTACAGAAACACCCAAATGGCAGTGTTAAGTGAAGAAAATTACTGAGATTAAAAAAAATAATTTCAGAACTACATGTTACTCAAGTAAAAGCATTTGTACAAACCTATACAGGGAAATGAATACAAAAATCTATTCATAATCCAAAACTCCTGAGTAATAAACAATAAACAAAAAAAAAGACACAATGTTATGCTTAGTTATGTTTATTATGGAAAGGGATTATATAAGAAGAAATAAATCTCTAAAACTCACATGCTCATACCTATTTCTTGTAGCTGATATAGTCTTCTAGAACAGCACAGAAAAATAAGCAATGTTTTGACACATTGATTTTTTAATAGGGTAAGAAATAGATTGTGAATAAGTAACATGTAATCGGTAACTAAAGCATAGAGACTTCAGGAATGCAGATCCCTTCATTCAGCCTAAGTTTTCTGATGTTTATCTTCAGCTAAAGTAGGCATTAGAAAGCTATAGATACATATGTACACACACATTTGTGTCTGTCTTCTAACTAAACAAGGGGATGTAAGTATTGTTTCTCTCTCAAAGAGAAACTGGTAACAGAGTCAGATGTTTCTTTGATATAATCCTGTTTGTTTTTGAAAATGTTCAGTATCCTGATTTTCATAACAAAGTATGAAATAAACAAAGGAATTAAAAATGCATTAAACATTGCCTTTCTTCACAGTTGTCAGTGCTGTTTTCAATCAGAATTTTTCTCAAAAGCTTTTACTCTTACCTTGTCTTCAAGTTGCATTCTCAGGATTTGTTCAAAATACATCTGATCCTTGCTTACAATCTTGCCTATCTGCTTTTCTGGACTTGAATCTCACTGTCACAGATGCACTATCTTCAAAACCAGCAACTAGCTAAATTCTTTCATCCGTCTGGGCACATGCACATGCTCTTAGTGCTTAGGACAGTGACAGATGGCTGAATATGGGGTGGAAGGTGCTATTGTTTCAACTATCTTGTTCCATAAAGGATTGTAATAATCAATTATAATTATCTTAAATTATCTGAAAGTGGATTTTGTCCAATTAATAAGAGATGTGTGTTTGTAGCACACAGATTTTAAAGTATGCTTTGAAACACTTCATACAGAACCCTAGCATTATGGTAGTACTGTGCTTGCTAGAGTTACAAAAGACCAAAACAACTTTAGAAGTTTGAGATTCTCTTTCAAGGAACACAGAAAAAAAGTTCCAGATTGATGGGGACTACTCATGAATGAATTAGACTCATTGCTCTAAGATACAGAGTTACTAATATGACCATTAAGATTGTTATATTCAGTAGTCATTGAACAGAGAAAAGCTCACCAGCTTTTACTGAAATGTAGGTAAAAAAGAACTGAGTCTTTTAGAAAAGTGAAAAAAATACATGAAGAAAAATACTGAAGAATTTAACCAATCCAAATATTATTTTGTACTATAGATATAAAAATATTTATGGCAGATGTTTTTAAGTGAAGAGCCTATCTTGGTCCATTATGTATTTATTTTGATTCTGATGGCACAAAAAGTTCTACAGGTAAGAAAGCTTATGTTTTGATTGGGAGAAAAAAGGAGGGAGAATATCATCTATGTCTCTGAAAGCTTTGGAAAAAAATCCAGAGCAACTGATTTAAAATTAAACAATCAAACAAGCAGATTCCTGAGACTAATGAACCCAGAAACCATGGCAAGTCTGAAAATGTTATGAGTCTGCTCTTGATGTGGTTGAAACTGTGATCATCATGCCAGCCCAAAATGACAGGGAAGAGATACAAGGAGTCCTTGGAATGGTAAAGCACAAAAGAACATTTATGATGAGAACAGGAGTGCTATCATGGAAAGAAAGCCAACAACTGTTATTTGCAAACCTTCATAAACACTTTCAAAGACTTAAAAAAAAAGTTCCTAGCCCAAAAGGTGCATTGGCAGTGTAAAGGAGATTAAGTTGTCTCCGGATTAACATCCAGTCCAGTAAAAGTGGTGTGGTCACAATCAGCTCAATTAATAAGCATTAATGAAAACTCCATGTCAGTACAAAGACAGAAGGAGACTTAAGCCTTGGAAACTGGGTATAGTACGGCTCGTCTCTTTAATTGCAGGAAGCCAGCATTAGTTGAAAACAAACTGTTTGTTTTGACATGTATTGTTAAAACTTAGGCATGTGAAACTTTCGCAGACAGGATCTCCCTCTGGAGGCATCCACAGGCATCCACTGCTTTTTATTGACTGTAGGGAAGTGAAGCATGCATTTTTAGGAAACTGGTTCACTAGCTGCTGAAATCTTGTTGCCACTTAGGTGACGATAGTGGAACAAGCAGGTCCCATTCCCCAAATATAAAAAAAAGTATTTCTTTGGTTACAGATATCAAATCTGCAAATCAAACACAAATCTAAGAAAGATTTGGGCACGGCAGATTTTCTTTCTGCAACGTTTGGCAGAAGTGAGGTAGAACAGATTCAAGTGCCAGATATTGGTACATTGAAATGATTTTTTAAAAAGGAGCCTGGAAAAGTAGAATTTCAGAGCAGCTGCTCAGAAAAGGGAGCTGCAGAAAGTGGTCCCATCTCTTAAGATAGGAATGGTTATCACCTATCACTAGTCTCATCTGAAGTCGGAGCTCTCAGATTTACCTGAAACTCTCTTTAAAGATACCACATATGGTGAGCTCAGTGATAGTATATGAAAACTGTTGAAAAATATACAGGAAGCCCATTTAGGCATACCAAAAATAGAAGACAATATTTGCAAACAATATCTGCAAGGTAAATACCAGTGTTTACTTCATAAGATAAAAACAAAAGCCAAGTCAGAAAAAGAACTCATGTTTGTGACGGGAGGAACTGCACATAGAGTGCAAATCAGGCACAGATTTGTTTATGTTAACTGAAAAAATTTATTGCTCCTACGCTAGTAGTCTCATTTCCCAGAGACAGCTTTGCAAATGGATATTACAGCTGGCGACATGTATATTGTACCCATTCCTGCCAGACATACTATACTTGACACAGTGTAATCTAAATATGGATGTAAGGATTTTGGTTGCAAACAACAAAAAAATCCTGCAGAGAAGTTTGATATAGCCATACAGGTGAGGGCATGCAATCTACAACCTCTAGATGTAGAGGTGTTACATCTCATTTTTTACTATCTTCCCTTTTAAAAGGTTAGAGAAGGCTTTTTTCACTGGTAGCTGGAAAATAGTGTCTGAAATTATAGCTTCAGAAATCAGTCTCTGATCATCTTATAATTAAATTGCAGGATAACATCAACGAAGCATGAGACTATTACATCTTGACAATTTATTTTTTATGAGAATTAATTATAAAAAAATGAAAACAAAACTGTCTTTCATGTTAGAAACTTATAGCAAAGAAAACAAAAATTTGCATAAATATGCAAAGGAAAGTTCAAATAAACAAGCGTTATGAATGGCTAGTTGCCAGCAATTAATGTAAAAGTTAAATTAATCTTGCACATAACATCTCTTGCACCTAAATATTTTTCCAATAAATTGCTGTCCATCAGCCGGGATGACAAAATGGGTGAAACTTTTTCAGCTTTCCTGAGAAGAAGGAAATAATGAATGCTGTCTGCCATTTTGTCCCCAGTAATTGTAAGGCAACAGTTTTCATCAGAGTAAGAGAAATAAGTGATTACTATCTAAATGAACAGACTACCTGACTTTTACCAACAGCATGTTCATATCTCCAAGAAACTTGGAAGTATAGTTTATGATTGAGCAATCCCTGTAAGGGAAAAAAATTAAGATGAAAAAGTCAGTTATGAGGAGACTTACACTGCACGTAAGTATTGCTTGAGTTAATTTGTTTAATTTAGAAAAGCAACAATACTTGAATGTATTTTTTCATTTTGAAATGAAAATTGCATTTTAAAAAAATTAAGCTGATATTATAAAATGTATATATCTGGAAAAGGAAAAGAACCCTAATTTTCAGGATATTTTGTCATGAAAAGAAATTTGTAGAACTTTCCATTTCACTCTGACAAAAACAAAAACATTTTACTTAAAATGAAACCCAAAGCAATTTTTCCAATGTTGTAATTTACGCACATAACTAAAACACAAAAAATCAGTCTCAGAGTTTCCCATACTAACCCTTCTTTTCTTTGTGTGGGAAAGGAGTAAGTAGGCATTATACTTTTCAGATGCTCACATAGTGTAATGAAAGGGTTCAAGCTGAAGTACTACAGGCATCATTTTAACTATAGCACAAGTGAAGCAAATCTCTGCTGACCACTAGCAGAAAAATTAGCACAATATTAACTGTTTCATCATGGAAAGAAAATTGAGAGGCCGTTGGTCAGTAGTGTATGAGTGACCTAATGTAGAAGCTCCTTCTAAATCCCCTTTGGGAAGGGGTGGGGAAGAGGAATGTTAAAAATGACTAGAATAAACAGGATGCTTTTGTTTGAAAACTTTCACCCTCAAATTCATAGCTTTACAAGCATATAGGAGAGATTGCTAAACTAGCACAGTGCAAGTGTGTATGAACAGCAATATGTATTGGATAATTAGCTATGTGGGTACTAACTTCAGGATCATCAGTGGAACTATATGCTTTTTGAGTCATGCCCAGCCTACATGCTGAGGTTTTAGAAGCAATATAATGTAAAGTTCTTTTAATAATATGTATCCTTCACAGAATTTATTGCCACATGGAAATGTAACAGGTTTGGAGTTTTTTCGATACAGCCTATAGAATGTAGCTTGACTTAATCTGGAGCTGAGCATAAAGGTATAAATCAATAGATCCCTGCTAGTGTGATCAAGAGCCTATCTTTCAAAAATAGCAGGAAAGCCAAGGCCTTCATACACAGAAACACTATTTGCAGCTCACCATCAGTGCTACAGACACTGCTCCCCAAGGTTCCATCAGGTTTTAAACAAAAAGAAAGACAGGTCAATAGCACAGTGATCAGAAAATTGAAAAGATTCCTCTCCACAAAAATAAATCCCAACACATTATTGCTATTGTTATTGCTATTGTTGTTATTACAGCTATGATTAAAGATTGTGGGTTTATGTTTTTATGATTTTATAATGGATTCTGTAGGGTTAACACAAGACCTCACTTATTCTATCACCTTCCACTGGTGAAAACCTTAATGGAAGCCTGTTTTCATTTACCCAACAAATTTATTTCTAATTTTGTCAAACTGTAAAAAATATATTTAATGTCGTAATTACTGCAATGAGCATGTGTCTGTATACTTTCATGACTGCAAACCTATACAGAAGTGCACATAATCTGTCTAAATAAATACAAAGGGTATGTATGTTTGTGGAATTCTCAAGGTACCAGTCAGCCCAACAAATAGCAAAAAAGCACAGGTGAACTATTTCACTAAAACATTAAACAGCTTACAATAAAATCAGTATGGAAATACAGACTAGCCTAATGAAGCAGTCAATAAAGAATCAGGACATTTTAAGCATGTCTCCAACAAGCAGTGGAGGATGGCACAAAAAAACCTGGAATAACCTCATCACAGTTATCTCCTGACCTATAACAGGGTATAGACCTGTAGACAGAACATATTTTACAACTAACTAGCTCTGCTGAGAACCTGGGATCATTAATCTCATTGGTGAGTCACTTGCAGCTCTGGTTTTGGTATCTGATCTTGCTCATTGGCACAGCACCACTCTGCAGGATGTGACACCACAGAAAGATGAGCTGTAGCCAAGGGTTTTTTCCAAAGACAACATGTGGAAGTGTTTGCCGGACTTATACCTGACTCTGTGAGCAACCTTGAGTGTGCTCACTGGTTACTGTCACATGGCACTCCATGCAATAGTTTCCTTGTTTTTTCCTTAGAACCACCATATACATGAGCTCTAATCCACTTCTCTTGCAGTGTAAGCACTCAACAGACTGTATCTTTAAGTAGTAGTCCTTATACGGAAAGTAAAACTTGTGATTTCTCTGAAAGGTGCAGTGCATATAGAACAAAGGTAAAAATCTATGCTTAGATTTTCTCCTGCTTGCCTTATAAGCTCTCTGCACAAAAGTAGCTTTAACTGGGAAAAACACACTATCTACATGTCTGGGATTTATGAATAAGAAGGCATTCAGAAACATTGCTTCCTTCCATGTTTCTTTATGGACTTCCTCTAGACAGCATCTGCACACTATGCTACTTATTGTATGTATAAATACATTCTTCAGGTGCTTGTCTCTCCCTACACATTGCAAAAAGTGCAGGTGCCTCAGAGAATCCTGAACTGCAATTCAGGTTCTCAGGCATAAAAGTTAGGCATTGTAAAGCTCCACACTATGCCTCCTTTTTTTTTGATTGAGCTTTCTAGCCCCAGGCATGTTGAGTCTGCATCAACACCTAACATAGAAGCCATTGCAGCATCTCAAGCAAGACCCTTGCAGTATTTCCCCTCCACCACTTTTATTTCTTGCCTGTAGCATCCCTATTCTGTAACCCCATCACATAACCCTATACAGAGTACTCCCTGACCTCAGACAGCAAGAATTCAACAGGACTTTTGCACTTCACTCTGCAAAACCCTTTTGACTTGCTTCTTGTGCTATTGAAAGAGAAAAGGTCGCAGATGATTAATGGTAAAGCTGCAAAAATAAAAATCTGGTAAGTATTTTTTTCCTCTCTCTAAGCCTTTTAGTAGCAATTGGACAGAATTTCACCTTTCACTTCTGAACTTGTTGTTCCTTGCACTAAAAGAATTATAAGTAGGTATGTCATTACCAAAGCTCTTCCTTGGTTTTGTTTCCCAGCACTGTGAAATCAATACATACTTTCTGAAGTAATAGTACTAAAACTTAAAATGTTAATTTCATAGACTCATAGAATCTCCTGAGCTGGAAGGGACCCATAAGGACCATCAAGTCCCACTCTTGGTCCACACAGGGCCAGCCAAATCAAAGCATGTGACTGAGAGCATCATTCAGATGCCTCTTGAACTCAGTCAAGCTCAGTGCTGTGACCAGTTCCCTGGAGAGCCTGTTCCAGTGCCCAACCACCCTCTCACTAAAAAAACTCTCCCTAATATACAATCTGAACGTCCCCTGCCTTGGTTCACAAATTCCTAGATTTCACATTTTATTTTGCCTATGCTTCTGTGTTCTGTATGTTGCTAAAAGGAAACAATCTTCAGATTGTTGATAGCAATAGATCATAATAATTCTTATGTGTTATTATTAAGGCAAAACTACGGCATTTTAATTTACAGTGTATCAATATCATACATCAAACCACCTCCTTCAGAGCAGTTGCAGTGTATCATCACAAAATAATCTACAATCAGTATCATGCACTGTGCACAGACAAGAAACCTGCATATTAAAGTTTTTATTAATGCGGTCACATTGTATGAAAGGTGGCTGCTTGATTGGTCTCAGTATCCAATGTATTTACTTTCCCAATAAAAATATTCAAACTTTCATCATATGGTCTACTACAGACCATTCTTTGTCTTAAGAGAAAAATCTGAGCTGTAAAAATACATGAAAAAAGGCTTCACTTCTGTACAGCTTCTGCACACTTTTCAGACAGCGGTATTAATGTTGTTTACAAGCACTAATGAAAACTTTCAGTGCCTTTGTAAGATAGGAAGACAAATTATTTTTAATGCATAGACAGGTACTGTGACCTGAAAGACCAGTAAGTTATAGTAGATCTCGAAATACTGTTATTAAATCCAGATCTGTATTATTGCATAATCCAGACCCAGATTATCACCCAATTATCACTGAATCCAGATTTATCTAGATTATTTAATTACTATTACTGTTGAATACAGATCTTGGATTCATATTTCTTTTCACTAAGATATATAGTTTCCTGACAGGGTGGCCCTATACTCTGATCAGTAGGACCTTATAGAACTCTTGTTGCAGGAGGTGATTTGTAGTAAAAAACAGCCTAAGCAAAGGAAGAAATAAGATGTAGAGGCATCACTGTCTTTCTGCTCTGCTCCTATCTTTCTGTCCCACTCCTGTCTTCCTCTCTCCTCCTTGATCGCTTTGTACAAGAACTGAATACCAACAGAAATGTAAAATCAGGTGCAAATAGAGCAAGAAGGGAAAAAAAAAAGAAAAAAAGAAAAAATCTAGGAGAAAGAAAAGGTCACAATTCAGCTGCATAAGGAGATGAGCATGAGAAGAACTTCCCTAAGTAAGCATTCTTTAGCCCATACAGGGAAAACTGCAAAGTAATCCATTAAAAAAGGATGCAAAGTAAAACAGTCTCTCTATTAGAGGCCAAGGTATGCCATTTTGTCTATTCCCTTGATTCCTCAAGCTGCAAGACAAAACTAAAATACACTGCTTTTCTTGCAAATTCAGATTTCTTTCATATCTGAGTATGGACATGAAGAAGGAGAGGAGGCAATGTCATGCCAAACTGGGATTCCAGTGCATTAGGCAGATTGATCAGGACACAGATCTGTTAAGCACTGTTATACTGCTCAGTGAAGACAAGACAGAGAAGATATTCTACAAATTGCAATGCATGCCCCAAGCTCTAATGGAATTTACATCTTTCAATGAAAAGCTCAAACAATCAAACAGAAAGCTTTATGTGGACACAAGGGTGTCATATGCATTTTCTCAAGAATTTCAAATTTAGAATGATGAAATAAAAAAGTATATTGCTAAACTTCACAGGATGGCTGATGTGTGATCCAGAATTCTTAGGAATGTCCTGGGTCTGGTGTGGATAGAGTTAATTTTCTTCATAGCAGCCCATACTGTGCTGTTCTTTAGATCTGTGTTGCAGTTTTGTGTAGCTGTGATGCTTCGGTGGCTTTTGTAAGTCGCAGCTACAGCTTTCTGCAAGCCCCATATTTTGAAAACATTGGTGAATTCAAGGCCAAATTCAAGACTGAGCCTATCAGAGCTGGTCATAGCACCTCTGTGAATCACATATAGGGGAAAAAAAATGCTGGCAGGCACACTTTGCCACCGGAGCGGGAGGGAGAAGTTGTAACAAAGCTGCACAGACACCAAGGCCAGGCCTGCAGGAGGGGGGGTGAAGAATGTGAAAAGAGAGTTTCCCAGGCAGATCGTGGTGAGACCATGGTGAAACAGGTGTCCCCCTGAAGCCCATGGATGAGGACGGGGAGCAGAGACATCTACATCCTGTGAAGATTGATCCATGCCTCAGCAGGTTTGCCGGGGGAATTGTGACTCTGCTGGGAACCAGGCCAGGGGGTCTGGACCTGAATGTCAGCACCCTATGGAGGGGAGTCCTGCTGAGAGGCCTGTGGTGAGGAGATGGCTCCCCGATAGAGAGGACTGACGCTGTAGAAGTTCATGGACATGACTCTCCCATGAGTGGGACCCCATGGTGCCGCAGGGGAAGGGTGTGTGTGTGTGGAATGGCCCCCACCCCAGCCAAGATGGAAGACAACTCTGGAGGAACGGACTGAATACCCCCACTCCCTATTCCCTGCCCCTCCCTGTTCTGCGAGGGCAGGGATGAAGGGAGCAGATCTATGATTAAAGTCAAGAGTGCGAAGAGGCAAGGGGTGGGGGGAAGTAGAAGCGATAAGATCTGGGGAAGTAAAGCAGCTTGTGAGGAATCGCCGGAACCCCACTGCCCATTCCCTGCCCTTCCCCACGCCACGTTGGGGGGGGAAGAAGGGAGTAAAATCGTGATGAGTTTTAAGTGTTCTAAGAAGGGAAGGGTGGGGGAAAGGTGCTTTAAGACCTGGCTGCTTCTTATCTCATTCCAGTTCACTGGGTGTATTAGTTGTAGTAGTAATAAATCACTTTCCTTTATTCTGTGCTGAGTCTGTTTTGCCCATTGCACTAATTAGAGAGTGATCCCTCTGTCCTTATCTCAGGTCCTAAGCCTCCTAATGTCTATTTTCTCCCCTTTTCGGCAGAAGGAGGGAGTGAGCGAGCGGCTTGATGGGTATTTGGCCTCTGACTAGGGCCAAAACCCACCACAATCTGCAACCACAAAAGTGTTGATAAAACTCCAATGTTTTATCTATTGCTGAAAAGTGTGGCTGAGGTGTGGGCAAGAAGTTGGGAGGGTACACAACTGACCAAGGAGGGACTTTTCCCAATGTAGCCATTGCTCAGGAATTAACTACGCATCAAACTGCTGGTGGCAGGTGGTGAGTGGTTGCCTTTGCATCACCTGCATTATGGGTTTGGTTTTTTTTTTCCTTCAAATTAAATTATCTTTATCTTGACATACAAATTTTTTCCCACTTTTGCCCTCTCTTACTCTACCCCATCGACACCCTCGTGAGGCCCCATATGGAGTACTGTGTCCAGATCTGGGGCCCGCAGTACAAGAAAGATGTGGAACTGTTGGAGAGGGTCCTGAGGAGGCCACAGAGATGATTAGAGGGCTGGAGCACCTGCCCTACAAAGAGAGGCTGAAGGAGCTGGGCTTGTTCAGCCTGGAGAAGAGAAGGCTGCGGGGGGACCTCATTGCAGCCTTCCAGTACCTGAAAGGAGATTATAAACAGGAGGGGAATCAACTTTTTAAAAGGGTAGATAATGGCAGGACAAGGGGGAATGGATTAAAGCTAAAGGAAGGTTTAGATTGGATATTAGGGAGAAGTTTTTTACAGAAAGAGTGGTGAGGGCCTGGAACAGGCTCCCCAGAGAGGTGGTGGGTGGCCTGTCCCTGGAGATGTTCAAGGCCAGGTTGGATGGGGCCTGGGCAACCTTGTATAGATCCAGGCCTGAGGTTGGTGGCCCTGCCTGTGGCAGGGGGGTTGGAGCTCTATGATCTTTGGGGTCCCTTCCAACCCAGACCATTCTATGATTCTATGATCCCGTTGTGGGCAGGGGTGAGTGAATGACTGGGTGGGGATTTACCTGTCAGCTGAAGCTAACTCAACAGAAGGAGATAAATTAACCTGTTGATAAATCAGCAATGGAGATAAAGAATTCAGCAACTGAAATGCAAATGCTCAGGAATCCCAAAGAAGGTCTGCAGAAAGCGAAAGGTACATGCAATCCAAAAGACCAGGCACAGCTAAGTGCAGCAGGCAGATAAGTAATATACTGATCAGCATTGAGAGAGCATGGAAATAGAGAAGAAACACAAAAACCCTCCCAAAATAATCAAATAAATATAATTCAAAGAAATATCAAGCCTACAAGGAAGACTTAAAAGGTCATGGTAGAAATGCTTTGCATATGATGACATATACAACTGTTGTAGTAAAGAGAAATCAATCTGCTAAATCAAAAAGCAAGTATCCATTCAAACAATCATTGTTTTGCACATCTATTATACTAATGCAATGGGAATTAGCAAAAACAAATGGTTTGCATAGCATGAACTATCATCAACTGAAAGACAAGGTAGTAGAATATATAGGAAATTTAAGGGCAGATTGCCAGTTCAATACATGGAGATTTCATTAGCATTTTGTAAGCAAAAAACCCTGCAATCAAGCTAACTTATTTTAAAATCATATGAGGATATATTCATTAACAACTGTAAAGACAAAATCAAAGAGAACTACAAGTGTTGAAACTTCAAGTATTTTGTTTAACTCTAGAACAATGCTGTCAGATAAAATAACTTAATTTGTAAATTTAGTAGAGTTCAGGCAATAGCAATGGCTCATACTAATAAAAATTTTAAAAAACCAAAACCCAAAGAAAAGCCCCAAACCACAAAACAGAAAAGCAACCACCAAAAAAACCCAACAAACCCTCTATCCCAAACACTTAGAGCAGGCAAACCCACTGTGGTACCTGTCCGCTAAAGGTTATCATGATGTTTTTGAAAATCTGAAATAGCTTCTTCTGTGGTACATATGAAGATAGCTGAAGCAATGCCACTGGAACAGCACCTCCTTTTCAAAGTGTCCCGTGCATTAGAAGAAAAAAAAAATATTCACAAAGAGGAGCAAACCAGCATGTGATACATAAAGACGTCTTTGTGAAAGTCACAGACCATATGTGTTGGCTAAGTACTGTGGTAGATAATGAAATGTCAGGCAAGAAACTCATTTGTATAGACTCAAACTATTTAAATAAAACACAGAAAGTGCTCACTGCCAAATGTCTACAGTCATGAAATACTTCCTGCCTTGGCAAAAGCAAAAATTAAAAAATACAGGAAAAAGACCTAATGCCAAACTCCAAACAAACTGCAAAAGATAGATATTAGCAAGTATTCTTGAGTAACAGAAGTGGCTACCTCACCACATTCTGCATTCCATAGAAATGCCAGAGGATGTTCCCTGGAATGAAAATTAGCCCAACTATATCAGAAATCAGAGAAATCAGTCACAAACTGTGTAAGTACAAGATGAGTTCTTGATGAGCAATACTCATTGCTGTACAGGTCACGTAACAGTTTGGGTTTGGTTTTTCTGGGCTTGTGGGGGTTTTTTTCCTCAACACCTTAAATTTAAGAAAGTAAGCACAAATTGAGAAATACCCATACTTGAGATGCTAATCACTCAAAGACTACCAGTAGTTACAAGAAACATTTATGGGGAAGGGGGAAACCAGCATGTGTGTGTGATTCTTTCAGGCTACTGCTGAACAAAGCTGTTCAATAAAGCACAGCCATTGGATGTATCAATACAGGAATGTGAATAAAGAAGCTCCTGTCAGAGTGATGCTAGTGAGAAGGGACACAGGTCAGTACTCCTACAGAAGAAAGAGCCTGAAGTTGTCATGTGTAGGACTACTACCCAAATCCAAGTCAAAATTGAAAAGCAGTTTCTTATAAGAATATTTGCATGCAAAAACTTTGAACAATATGGTCAAAAGTAGGAAAACTTATTTCAGTAGGAAGTACCCATAAATCACCTGGGAGTGCTTTTTTTAAAAAACACTGTCAGTCACAGAAAGCCTTTAGTGTATGCTGCTGAAACTGCGAAGTGTAAGCTTGAAAGAGACTGACAAATACATTGCTGATTTCTTATCCAGAGTTCCCTTGCAGTGCACAACTACAGCAACTTAACAAGAATGTGAAATCTCTAGCCTGATATTAATGCAGAAAATGCAGAGAGACAGTAGCATCAGCTAAGTCTGTTATATGCCAGTTTCAAGGTAGGGGCTACAACATATCTGAGAACAAATGATACAAGACATAGATTTACAAGTGCTTGCATCTATCATTCTGTCACATTCTGTCAGGACAGCCAGACGCTGTGGGAGAAGCCTTGTCAGCTTCCCAAGAATACTGGAACTGCCCAGATGAGCTGAGAATCCAAGATAGCATCATATATAAAGTCAATTGAATCATAAACCCAAGGTCAGTAAAAATAAATTCTTTCAAGTATACTCTAAGCCATACAGGAATTGTGTCCCATTCATCCAGAATGCAGTGACATTGCATACTCTGCAGCAGTGCTGCACTAAGGCAAGATATTTAAGACCTCAAGAGTACTTTGTGATGTCTATGATGAAACAGAAGCTAGGCTATAGAACACCATGCCTGCCAAATGTTTTTATTCCAATGACAATAGTTGGTAAAGGACAATGAAATTACACAACATCCCAACAGGCTTTGGAACAGCCCACAGTCATAATTAGAACTGGGCATGTGGTTTGCAAGCCAACATAGATGATTTCTTCATTGCAGGGTGAATCAGTGGCAAAATTCAGATTCTCTAAATCCTGTTGTCTGCAATAGTAAGCATCTAACAAGAGTTAGAAGTGTGAGATCCTATTATAGTGACTGGAAATATAGCCAATGCAGCCAACAAATCCTTAGGTCTATTCAGCTGACCAAATATATATGCTTACTTTACAGGAAATAACTACTCTCCAGGCTGATGTATTGACAAACCACTAACAGCTATGGTGGTATTTTAGCTACCTGGTGCATATATAGATATATTAAACACAACTAAATTTAGATATTTTAACCTTGAGCTGAATTCCACAGTGGTGACATCACTCATGTCACTTAATTTAAGTCATCTAGAATTTAGTATTCAGCCAAAGCATGTTGCCAGCTTCTTTCAGCAGAAGCTTGAGAACTAAGCTCTTCCAGAGGATGGATGAATCATGACACCTCCTAAGACACCTCACTGAAGATATCATGCCTATTATGAGATGCTTATTTCTCACCTCTGACTACAGGGGCAGTCTACTGAAAGAGACAAGGGAGAACAAATGGGAAGTGAGGAAAGTCCCTCACAAGACAATAAATACTATAGTCACTATTAATAACTGTAGTGAAGTATTTAACAGTCATTGGATCCTATACCATATCTAATACATCAGAGCAGGAGCAGAGCAATTTTTGTTCCCTGCCATCCTCTGTGCCCACATGCTTTCAGGTGTAACATGGGCGTTTACATGCATTACATTTTCCTAAGCAGAATAAGAAAAAGAGAATCCATAAAATGTTCCTGGGGAAAAAAACAAATTAAGGTAGGAGAAGAGAATATGGTTTTAAGCCTTGATAACATGAATTGTCAAGCTCACCAAGGAGAGAGGTGAAAAGAAAAATGTTCAGGAAAACCACATCAAAGAGAATCTAACATTTCACTCCAGGAATCAGGCACTTAGAATTTACTAACTGCAATATTCTTTCATTCATTAAAAATGGATAAATAGTTTGCAAAGGTTTATTAACTGAAATGGTTAGTAATTTTTTTAAGAATCTAACAGAATTGTAGAGAGCTTGTATCTGTCAATAATAAATTCTAATGAACAGATTATATCCATCTACACAGTATTTATTAATAGTTTACCAATATATTATGGACATTAGTACCATCTGTTGCAGATAGTTCTAGCCATGTTGATAGGTGTTTGAACTGATTACAAGACACATATGACTCAGTTAGACTTTATTATAAATGATTAACCATTTTAAAGAATCATTTTGTGAACTCATTATAAACTATTCATAAATTAACCTTTATTTAAAGATTCAAAAGCTTCATTTGTTTCTCAAGATCAGATTATATGCATCTAAAAGCATTTTGCCGTTAAGAAAGGCTTGTAGGTTAAACGATAGTGATATAAAATATATACTAGTATAACAAATTGAATAAAAATTGCCACAAATACACACAGAAAGACTGAAATATGGAGTAGCCTTTTGTGATATGTGCAGTCTGGTTTTCTGCTCATTTAAGTGATTGCCATGAGTAATTTATGTTCACATTTAGGTTTTGTTGGCATTCTGAAAAATACGCTATTAAAAAATTATACAAACCAAGGGCATAAAGTGTCTAGGCTGAGACTATTTATGCCCAGTTTGTTCTGAATTGAAAAAAAAAAAAAAACAACCAAAAAATCCCAAATAAAACCCCTTAAATTAGAGTCTTCAATTCAGTCACATCACAAAAGCAGTAAGCAAATAAGATTTTATGATAAAAACACTAACAATGACAGCATAAGTGAGCACCACTAAAATATCCTCATCTGTGGAAGAAAATGTTTGGTTCTTGTACATGCTTGTACTACAGATGGACGTGGTTTAGCAGAGTCACGCTCGGCGCTTTAGCTGTTTACTTAGGCAGCAACAGAGTTCTAAGAAATAGTTGCTATGCCAACCCATCACAGGACTATATATATACATTCATGACCAGAGCTTATTTTGAGAGCTCTGTTACCCTTCCTTTCAAAAGTTTAGACACACGACTGGTATATTGTTTCCATTAAGGCAAAACTCTGTAGTCCCTGGACAATTCACAGCCCTGATGTTTTTGAGGTAGGGTGTGGAGTATATGGAATAACACGACGAGATTTCAAATAAGGAGCAGAACAGCCTTTTGACGTCACATTTCTACAATCACTGAACAGACTGTTCTATTTGCAAGCCTCTAAAGATTTGGTGTTTAGATGATAAAGGGCACTGCTTTTTATAATCTATTATTAACTGTCGTGTGTATATTACTGCAGGAGTTCTCCAAAGAGAAAGCAAAGCATGTTTTGGTGGTGCGATGATGAAGTGCTTTTTTGTACTATTTACTACAACAATTTTTCATATTAACTCCATCCAGGCAGTCTTCTTTTTGTAATACAGGAACAATGCATAATAATCTACCTCTGGAGCTTAGAAGTGATGCCTTCAGATAAATATGCATTAACAAAAAATTTTTAAAAAATCATAGAAGCAGCTCTTTAATTACTTTTTTCTCTTTATGTTACTTTAGGGGCTGTTTTTTCAAATGCATTTGAATTTTCAGTCTATTTATTTCATAATTACTGGATGACTACATGCAGCACTGCCATTTCAATTAGATTTTGATGGCTGATAAAACCATTGTTGACAGCAAGTACGCAAACAAATGAAGGGAAACCAGATTAGCAATGTTTGTGTCGTTGCATTTAAATAAAACTAAGTGTTCTGGCAGCAATGAGATCAAATCTGAAATCTGAAGAGAGAAGAAAAAACAATGAATGAGATGGGAGAGAAGGGATCAGGTCAGAGATTATCATCTTGCTTTAGACATAGGGTTTTCTGAAGAAGAGCTCTTTCCTTTTGAGACATAATTTTAATTCCTAGAGAGTGTAGCAACTTCTTTTTCAAAGAGATTAGAAACACAAAAACATTTATATGATGTCTTCTAATGAGAGTTTTGGAACTAGACAGGCTTCTTTAAATGTGAGAAAAGCAAGATAGGGAAGATTTCAATGCAGATACAGAGAGCTCAACCCACTAGAACTGATAAGGCAAGAAAAGCCATTGTGATAAATTCCAAAGGTTAAGATTTTCTGTCTATTGTAAAGATCAATATGAAGTGGAGAAGAGAGGATGAGTGTGATAAAACTTTCATATCCATTTAAGAATGACGACATACATGCCAGACAAGAACCTGCTTCAGACAGTTGTTCTTTTTAAGAATAAAACAGAGCATCACTGAAGCAGCCGTCTCTCATGTCTCATTGAAATGAATGACATATTTTCTATTCATTCAGATGTCTACAGAGAAGATACATAAAACTGAGGACAAGCAAAAAAATATAACATATTAAATGCTCTGAATTAAATTTGATAGAATGGGGCTGCCACAGGCTGAATGCGTTTCTCTGCCTAGTCTCAGAGCCTGATTCAGTTCAGTGTGCTTTAGTTGCTACAGCTCTTTTCAGAACATTTATCTAGGAAGCAACAAATTAAGCCCATTTTTCAGTGAACTAACTCCATTTTAAAGATTAGCATGTTCTGATTATAAGAGAAACCTTGCATTTCTTGCTGAAAGTCTGTATGAAAATCTAAAATTTCTTAGAAGTAGTTTGCTTTTCTCATATCTCATAAAATGTCATTAATTTGTTGGCTTGTTGACATTTTTCTTGATGCATTTTCTACACAGCGCTGTTCTGTTCCTTGTCCTCTTTCCATGAGGTCGTACGGACTCTTCACAACATGTATCCAAAATGGACATTACTCTGTGCCTAAGCTAGGTCCCTACTGTATTTCGCATCCAAACCCATTCACAGTCAATGTGTAGATGTGCTTCCTCACTTACAAATGGACATAACAGAACTTTGAGGAGCATTGAAGAGAAAACATACAGAATTACACATCTCACTATCATACAGTGAGAGTTTATTTGCACAGTAAAAGGACAAAGATGCCTGAAGGTTACTGAAATTGACTGCAGAACCACCACAAAATCCAGAGTCTCCCTCTGAGAAGCATGGACATTGTCTGTCAAAGGGCAAACAGGATCATTGAAGACCTGTTGTTCAAAATCAGCATACGAGGGCTATTGCAGCCACAAATTCCCCAACTACAGTAATAGAGAGAGGAGCTGGCTCAAGGAGTACATCACATCTCTCCTGTCTTGATAAAGCCAGTTCAGACTGTGCCATAGTAACCAGCCACCTTCCAAACATGCTAACCAAAACCTCTAGCTGTCAACAGCATTGTGGTACTTGTGTTGGGTTGGACCCAATGATCTCTTGAGGTCGCTTCCAACCCCTAAGATTCTGTGATTCTGTGATTCTCTTCAGAGCGGAGCAGCCACTCAGAATTTCTGTTGCAGAAGTATTGTATGTCTTTGACACCAGGAACAGACTGCATAGGTACTGAGGCAGTGAAGAGGGATAAGGTGCTTTTGTGATTAGCCTTGATCTTGAAAAGAATCATAAAGTCTGGATAACTCCAACTGAAGAGCAAGGGAGGAAAAGTGGGGTGGCCAGTTCTGAAGGTCATCACAATCCACTTTACAAGGTAAAAATAGGAATAGGTATCATGGGTATATCCAACCTTAGCTTGTACTTGACCTTTGAATTGCTATTAAAGACACAAATTTCTACATAAATAAATTTGTACATTTCAAATATGATCTACATTTAATTTATATAATTAAAGAAATTATATATTTTAACCTTACCACTATTGTTTTTAGATAAAAAGTAATGAACATTTTCCATGTTTTTTTTTAAAACTCAAAGAAAAAGCATTTCCTCCCTACAGTAAATTCCATCAAATGGCTGAATTTAAAACAGCAGGCAGGACCTCACCCTAAAGCCAGAATACAGTAAATCAACAATAGAGCAGAATTACTGCAACACAGGAATTGGGGGTGTTTTTCCTCCTTTTTTAAATTTAATACATCTGACTTTCCTAAATGATTTATGGGGCTGGGAGTCCTTCTTCTCTTATCCTTTCAAGAACAATCACAGTAGGCTGGAAAGGTTTGAAAGGCTGAGCTAAGGGAGAATCTACATCCTTTTTCCTATAACACTCTGGTGCTCACTGATCTGTTTTCTCAGACTTCTATTCACAACAAAACTGCTGATCTCAAACCAGCTGCATTATTTCTGTTTTAGTGCTCAATCTGTAAAGCGAGAAAAACACGAGAGATTAATGAGATCTTTTTCTTCTCATGTTGCTCCGTTTATCTCATAAAATCTATTTCTTGAGTCTTTCTTTCAAGATCTGCCTGATATCTCTTTGTATCCTCCAGTACACCTCTCCAATTTCTCATTTTCTTTTCCAGTGCTTCCTCAGCAGCTTCTCAAATTACCATGTTATGGGAGAAAAGGTAATAATTAATCTCATATTTCCTGATAGATTCTGGAGTCACAAATATCTAACTACAGACTAAAGATGAATTGAAAAAAAATAGAAATTATTCTGGACACCAGGGTAATTCTTACAATTAGTGATTCTATGCCAATAATTTGTGGTTTTTTAGATACTCATAAAAGCAATAGAAGTCAATATTGTTGAATATGAAAGTCTTCTCAATAACTCTTAGATGTGTGAAGAACATCCCAACATTAAGCTAAATATACGAAATCTAGTAATATGCTTTTTTTTTAATTATTCTGGTATATGGAAAAATTGATAGCATTGCTGAGTTCTACTAACTACAGATTATCCATAGTTCTCATATTCCTATGAAATAAATACCAGTGAAGCTTATTGCATTAATGCATAGTGAAACTCCTATGCTATTGTAAATTAGGGAACAATATTTTAAAAAAATACATGCACACAAAAAACCCAAATGAACAGAAAACAAAAACCAAACAAGCAAGCAAACAAAAAAGCACTTTTACTCTGGAAGACAATACATTTGAGTAAATCTGTCTGATTTCCCTTCTCAAAATGCAGAAGATATTCATGGATACTATGATCATAACATCAATTTCAGCAGCTGCCATTTCAAATCCAGTAAGAGTTTACTCGATCTTATTTTCAATCGCAAACATCCATAGCATCTCAGGCATGAATTATATAAGAATATGCATCTTTCTAGATCAAAAATCTCCAGATAATTTTCCACTTGAAGGAAGGGAGTGAGAATAAGATGTGACAAATGCTAGTCACAGCAGTTAATGTTCTTCTGGGATATACTCACATATTTAAACTGGTGAGGGCTGTATAAGAGCCAGGGTAGAAGAGAGCAGAAAATTCCAGTGTAAGTAATAACATTAAAACTATTTTCCCTTTTACAGTTTTTCAATTAGATACAATAACCTTTTCTACTCCCTTCTATGCATTTTCGTAGTATTGCTGTGCATTGTTAAGTGTTCACTGAATTTGTAATACAGATGTGAGTATGTGTCTGCAGTTTGTCAAGATATTTTATAAGTTCATTTTATTGAATGCATTTTTAATCTTTCTGGATGAAAAGTACATTTATACATGTAAGTCATTATCATTTCATCTATCTTTAGAATGCCTAAAAGTAAAAATAGTGTGCAGTATGTTATCTGTATAGATTTTCTTGTAAGGCTGAGAAATTGCACAAGCCATTTAATAGAGCTGTCATAAACTGCATCCTATGTTCCAATCCCACACAGTTTTGGGGCCATTTTGGTGAAGTAAAACTGGCTTCCAATGGCATAAATTGTTCAATCCATAAAATCCAAGCAGGATTTTGATTTTAATTGCAGTGCAGCAAATCACAGAGAATTATCCTTTTTTTTCCTTTTTTTTTTTTTTAGAGTAATGCTAGATTTAGAGGGGATAGCCTTGGTACAGTAAAAATCTGCCTCTATGCTTTTCCATCCAAATATGTGTCAGTGCTGTTTTATTTCAACAGACAAATGAAATTACTCTCGCATTTCAGCTGTGCATCTTCTAAAATTGCTGCTGTGAAGTCCTCCCTCAAAAGCAAATTAAGGGGAGTTGGAGGTGTGGGGAAACCTCAGTTGCCACTATTTGAGTTTCATATGAATTAGTGTATTTCACTTATTTGATTCACTGAAACAAAATGGATTTGTTTTCTTTGGTGTCAATCAGAAGTATAGAATTCAATTTTAAAGAAATACTACGATAGAAACTGTATTAGCCTGCTCTAAAATACTTGCTGAAGGTACTTCTTTGGTAAGCTATGCTCGTGTCAACAAAAAAAGATGCACAAGAGATTGCACACAGCGCAACAGAATCAGAGGAAAGATGGAAACCTGTGGTTCAACTGTCCCTGTAGGTGAGTAAAATTTTATTACAGATCTCTCACACAGCAACTGTACAGCTAGCCCCACTTGGCACCAGCAAAATCTTGGCTTGTAAGGCATATAATTTCTGTCTTCTATTAGAAGTATGTACAGCTTTAGCAGCCTACGAAGCCTTTGAATGTCAACACAAAAGCTTTTGGGAGTTGATTCTGATAGCTGATTAGGAGACAAGTAAAATGAAAATCCTTGTTTTATTACTAAGCATGATGTTTAAAAATATATGAACTCAAGGGAGATATTTTTAGGTACCTTTTTTTTTTTCAATTTCTCTCTTCTGTATTGATTTAATAGCTATATGTTTTGTATACCTGGAAAATATTATGAAGAGGCAAATTTGGCTTGGTCTCCATGCCAAAGACTAGAAAAGATAGTATTATATTTTCATCTATCTTATTTCACATAAATAAAAGACAGTTAGAATTTTAAGCTGTAAGATCTATCCCTTCTTTTCTCTTCCAGGGGCCCCAGTGCTCCAAAAGGAAGAGGAATGAAGAAGATGAGAATACAGCTAATTTCTCCCAGAAAATGAATCCTTTACCTGAGTGAAGGCAATAGTCACTTTCAAAGATGTTTCAGTTGCAACCACATATTCAAGAATCACAGAATGTTAGGGGTTGGGAGGGACCTTGAAAGATCATCTAGTTCAACTCCCCTGCCATATCAAGATCACATAGATTAAATGACAAAGGAACATGTCCAGGCAAGTTTTGAATGTCTCCAGAGAAGGAGACGCCACAACCTCTCTGGGCAGTCTGTTCCAGTGCTTTGTCACCCTCATAGTGAAAAAGATTTTCCTTATGTTACACAGAACTTCCTATGTTCCAGCTTGTACCCATTGCCCCCTTGTCCTAACACTGGACATCACTGAGAATAGCCTGGCTTCATCCTCCTGACACTCACCCTTTACATATTTGTAGACATTGACGGAAGTCACTTCTCAGTCTCCTCCAGCCTAAAGAGGCCCAGCTCCCTCAGCCTGTCCTCATAAGGAAGGTGTTCCACTCCCTTAATCACCTCAGTGGCCTTACACTGGACTCTTTCAAGGAGTTCTATGTCCTTGAACTGAAGGTTCCAGAACTGAACACAGTATTCCAGATCTGTCCTGAACCCATACTGATACATGGGGGTTGTTCTTCCCCAGATACAAGACTCTACCCTTGCCCTTGTATGCAACATGTATTGTGTTCATTAAATTTCTCCCTGCTCAACTCTCCAGCCTGTCCAGATCTCAACAGCTGGCAGCATAGCCTTCTGGAGTGTCAACCACTCCTATCAGTTTTGTGTCATCAGCAAACTTGCTGATGGTGCACTCAGTTCCCTCATCCTGGTCGCTGATGATTATATTTAATAATACTGGCCCCAGTACCAACCCCTGAGGGACTCCACTAAATCTAGGCCTCCAGCTAGACTCTGTCCCATTGACCACAAGTCTCTGGCTTCTTTCCTTCAACCGGTTCACAGTCCATCTCACTACCCAATCCTCCAGACCACACTTCCTCAGTTTAGCCACGAGAATACTGTGGGAGTGGGTGTCAAATGCTTTACTGAAATTAAGGTAAGCACATCCACTGCCCTACCATCATCTATCCACCTCATAAAAGGCTACCAGATTGGTCAAACATGACTTCCCCATGGTGAAACCATGCTGACTGCTCCTAATTACCCTCTTCTCCTTGATGTGCCTCGAGACAGCACCAAGGATAAGTTGTTCCATCACCTTTACAGGGACAAAAATGAGGCTGACCAGTCTGTAGTTACCTGGGTCTTCCTTCTCACCCTTTTTGAAGACTGGAGTGACATTTGCTTTCCTCCAGTCCTCAGGAACCTCTCCTATGCACACACCAACATTTTTGAAGGCTTTTGCGGAAAATCTTCAAATATTTCTCCTGAGGTGCTGTGGGTCAGTGTTGTGGGGTTTTTTTTCCAGTTGGTTAAGACGGTCACAGTGACATTAGCAGAAACTACATAGAGGTAAGAGTGAATTAATAGAAGAGTGGGAGGAAAGAATTTAATCATGTTCCTGAAGAAAATGCCTTTGGCACTATAGAATAATTAGCTCTAATTTGCTATATTGCCAAAAAATGTCCTGATTTGAATTTTGAAGCTTTGACATATTTTTGCCTGTGTCTTTATTTTCATGTTACTTTCTTGATAATAGACAAATGTAAGTAATACTATAAACCCAAAATTAAATAATTTTATTTATTTATTTATTTATAAGCCACTCATGCTCTGACTGGATGCTTATTGAAGGAGTGAATGAGCGAGCCTTTAGTACCAGCACACCAGCAGTACTCGACAAGCAGAAGATGGTCATTCATTAGAAAGGGGCAAATTCTGCTGGCAGGCATTTTATCTTACACAGTTTGATTTCAAGATTATTGCTGGAAGTAATATTCAGCGTACTCTCTTGTTCTAATAAATTTTTACGGTACTTTCAATGGTACCTTAGAATCCCTCAAATGCAGTTTATAGAAAAAAAAATCTAAAGGTACTGAAGGTCACAATTTCCACTGAAAAGTAATAGGACTCCAAGGTGCTGTGAGGTACTCCTTAGCATTCTACCTCTGGTTAATAGATTTGAAGAAATCTTCTTCTGCATCAGTTGTAATATTGGGAGATAAGCTCTTGACCAAGATGTTAGGAGGAATCTTAGCCTTGGGTATATTGGTATGGTGGATATGTGCTCAACTAGGAGTCAAATTCTTCCTGAGGAATAAGATTTCTCACTTAGCTACAACTGTCTAGTAATTACTTATCTAACTGAAGTTTGATTCCAGAGTCAAAGAATAGAAATAAGCACAATTATGTGAAATTCACCTTAAAAAAATTTCAGTACAACCAGCCTAAACCTGTTAGAATAGAAGAAAGTACTCTGGATATAAAGTTTGTTGGCTACAGAAGGCTTCATCTAGCTCAGGCAAAATATCTAACATGAGATGAGTAACAGATGCCTGCAAAACATTTGGTATTTGTGTCTAAAGAACACTGGGGTACCAGTCCTAAGCAGCTTGAATTGATCTGTATTGATTGAAGATCACAGAAAGATATGAAAATGTAATGATATGCGATTTTCAAGTATATGAAGTTTGAGCCTAACTTAACTTTCACAGGGTTAATAAAAGCCCTTTAGTTTTCAAAAAAAACCCCAAGAACACAACATCCACTTTGGAAAATTACTTAATAGTAGTAAAACTGTTGTTGAAAGAAAATACGGGAAAATTGGATTAAAAAAAAAACAAAACTGAACCACATCATCCAACCAAAAAACCAAGGACAAGGACTGACGGAATTAGGACTGCTGGCTACATGCTCATGTACCCAGACAGGGTTACAGGACTGCTAGAGCAACCAGGCTACAATGCTATTACAATGAGACAAGTGTGAACATTTACATGATCATATTATTTATCTGATGGATCGTTCTGAGAGTTAAGTTTGGTATCTGTTTTCATAAAGTATAAAGAATAGCCATGAGCAGGTTGAAAGCTTATGGGGGAGATTAAGAGACCCAGGTAACAAAGAGAACATTATGGTTGGTGTTTACTACAGGCACCTGATCAAGGGGAGCCCTTAGATGAAGCCTTCTTCCTCCAGTTACAGGAGGCTTCATGCTCAAAAGCTCTTGTTCTACTGGGGGACTTCAACCACCCTGACATCTGTTGGAAAAAGTAGCACAGCAAGCTGTAGACAATGCAGGAGACTCCTAGAGTATGCTGAGGGTAACTTCTTGGCCCAGGTAATAGACACCCCTACACTAGGGGATGCAATACTAGATATGATGGTCACCAATGAATGTGAGCTCATCAGAGACACCAAGACTGGAGGCAGTGATCACACATTAGTAGAGTTCAAGGTCCAGAGGACAGGGGACAGGCAAATATAGTTAAGACTCTTAATTTTAGGAAAGCAAACTTTTAGCTCTTCAGGGAGTTAATCAGGACCACTTAGGAAATGGTCCTCAGGGATGAGGGAGCAGAAAAGAGCTGTCAGATCTTTAAGGATGCTTTCCATAAAGCACAAGAGCTCTCAGTTCCCAGATGTAGGAATTGAGGCAGGGAAGGGAAAAAACAAGTTGAGTCAAGACCTGCTGGTTAAACTAAAGAGCAAGAGGCAACTGCACAAGCAGTGCAATCAGAGACAGGTAATGTGGGAAGAGTATAAGGATGCTGCCTGGTTGTGTAGGGATGAGTCCAAGAAGGCCAAGGCACAGTTGGAGCTGAACTTGTCAAGGGATGCAAAGAATAACAAGGCATTCTACAGGTATGTCAACCAGAAAAGGGATGTGAAAGAAAGTGTACCCACCCTGATAAACGAAAATGGTGACCTCATACCAAAGGATGAGGAGACAGCCGAGGTACTCAACGACTTCTTTGTCTCAGTTTTCACTAACAACAGCTCTCCTTAACCCTCCTGGGTCAGTGGGCAGCAAGACAGGGCACAAGGGGGTAAAGCCCCTCTCACTGTAAGTGAAGATAGGGTTTGTGACCACCTGATGAACCTGAACATATAATAAGCCTATGGGACCTGATGAGATGCATAATAGAGTCCTCAGAGAATTGGCTGATGTGGTTGCCAAGCCACTCTCCATCATATATGAAAAGTCATGGCAGTCAGGGGAAGTCCCTGGCGACTGGAAGAAGGGCAATATTTTGCCCATTTTTTAAAAGGGTAAAAAGGACAACCTGGGGAACTACTGACCTGTCAGCCTACCTCTGTGCCTGGGAAGATCATGGAACAGATCCTCCTAGAAACTATGCTAAGACACATGATGTAAGACAGGGAGGTGATTCAAGACAGTCAGCATGGCTTTACCAAGTACAAATCCTGCCTAACCAACCTAGTGTTTTTTTATGATGGGGTGACTGCATCAGTGGACACAGGAAAAGCAATGGATATTATCTATCTGGACTTCTATAAAGCCTTTGACACAGTCCCCCACAACATCCTTCTCTCTAAACAGGAGAGCTATGGATTTGATGAATGGACTGTTCAGTGGATAAGGAATTGGTTGGATGGATGCATCCAGAGAGTAATCGTCAATGGCTCAATGTCCAGATGGAGATCTGTGACAAGGGGTGTCCCTCAGGGGTCCATACTGGGATTGGCTCTATTGAATATTTTCATCAATGACATTGAAGGTGAGGTTGAATGCACCCTCAGCAAGTTTTCAGATGACACCAAGCTGAGTGGTGCAGTTGACATGCCAGAGGGATGGGATGTCATCCAGAGGGACCTGGAGAAGCTGGAGAAGTGGTACTGTGCGAGGTCCTGCAGCTGGATTGAAGTAATCCTTGACATCATTACAGATGGGAGATGATGTCATAGAGAGCAGCCCCGAGGAGAAGGACCTGGGGTGATGGTGGATGACATGAGCCAACAATGTGCATCTGCAGCCCAGAAGACCTACCATATCCTGGGCTGCATCAAAAGAAGCTTGGCCAGCAGATCAAGGGAGGTGATTCTCCACCTCTATTCTGCTCTCATGAGGCCCTACCTGGAGTACTGTGTTCATTTCTGGAGTCCGCAACACAAGGATATAGAACTGTTGGAACAGGTCCAGAGGAGGGCCATGAAGATGATTAGAGGGCTGGAGCACCTGTCTTATGAAGACAGGCTGAGAGAGTTGGAGTTCAACCTGGAGAAGACGCAGGGGAGATCTTACAGCCTTCCAATACCTGAAGGGAGTCTTCAAGGAAGCTGGAGAGGGACTTTGTAGTTTTAAGAGGACATGTAGTTTTAAGATGAGGTGGAATGGTTTTAAATTGGAAGGGGGTAGACTTAGATTGGATATTAGGAAGAAGTTCTTCACTACAAGGGTAGTGAGGCACTGGAACTGGTTGCCAAGGAAGTGGTAGATGTCCCTCCTGGAAGTGTTCAAGGCCAAGTTGGATGGGGCCTTGAGCAACCTGGTCTAGTGAGAGGTGTTGCTGCCCATGGCAGGGGGATTGGAACTTCGTGATCTTTAAGGTCCCTTCCAGCCCTAACCATTATATGATTCTATGATTTTTTAAAAAGTACCATTGGCAGCATATTTCTTACTCTTGCATTTTAGGGAACTTAATTAACATTACCACTCCAAGCTAACAATGCTATTGTCTGCCTTTCCCCCCCCCCCCCCCGCTTACTTGGTCACTAATGATGCTCTGCCTACATAAGAGAAGGAATCAAATAACAGAAGTTCTTTCAGTATGTACTCTGAAAATAAATGGAAACCCAGTCTACTTTCTAGTACTCCCTACCTTTTTTCTAATGCTCTATCCATCATGTGTTCCATTTTTTCCTTTTACTCTTTTACCTTCTTTGCTCTTTGATTTCATGATAAAAACAATGCTGAACTTACAGAATATTTTTTTTCCGACAGACTGGCAACAAAACCCAAAACCAAAAAAAAAAAAAGCACATTTTGCAAAGTCTAAAGGTCCTGCCATGGTCCTGCCCTACAAAGACAGGCTGAAGGAGCTGGGCTTGTTCAGCCTGGAGAAGAGAAGGCTGCGGGGGGACCTCATTTCAGCCTTCCAGTCCCTGAAGGGACCATACAAACAGGAGGGGAATCAACTTTTTAAAAGGGCAGATAATGGCAGGACAAGGGGGAATGGTTTAAAGCTAAAGGAGGGAAGATTTAGATTGGATATTAGGGGTAAGTTTTTTACAGAAAGAGTGGTGAGGGGCTGGAACAGGCTCCCCAGAGAGGTGGTGGATGCCTCGTTACTGGAGGTGTTCAAGGCCAGGTTGGATGGGGCCCTGGGCAACCTTGTGTAGCTCCAGGCCTGAGGTTGGTGGCCCTGCCTGTGGCAGAGGGGTTGGGGCTTTATGATCCTTGGGGTCCCTTCCAACCATTGCCATTCTATGATTCTATGATTCTATGGTAACAATGGTGTTGTCACACATCCTTGTGGTCTCTTAACAAATTAATTTACACAATCCTCAGAATTAGCTTTCTTTTTATCTCCTATTTTCTCCTCTCTCCATCTGTGTATATATCTTGTTTTTTTCCTAAGAGGAAATGTTACATTTCCAAGCAAAAAGCATAGGAACAACTACTTTAAAATAACTATTCTCTTCAAAAGGGGGTGTCAAAACCCACCATTTTTCACTAAACATGCACTAGACAGAGATTGTATGTACTAAAAAGAAGGAATATAAAGAAGAATTCTTAATTTCTTATGTCTTCAATGTAGTATTAATATTTTTTATATTCAATAGAATTTTTGCTTGATAACATGCCAGAGAATGTCAGTGCCGCTTAATAAAGACCACCCACAATCCACACACAAAAGGAACTTCAGAGCAGAGATGCTGAATAATGTTAGAAAATATTTCACATGGAGGTTTATCAACAGATAGAGTATGACACTTTCATTAATTGAATAATCACTCGGTCAAACCAAATCTGCTGAGGTTTATGGAAATAGCTGTGTTACAAGAAGTTGGCTTAGAGCTTAATGCAAGTCACAGCACAATGACTCTTACATTATCATTACATCACTTCATTTACACAGTCATTCTAATTGACTGTAATAGGTTTTGGATCAGAGCAAGCACACAGACAAAAAAGATTGATTATAAAAAAACAGAAAGTTGGTTGTTTGGTTGGGTTTTTTTTCCAATTTACCTCAAGAATATGCAATCTTTCAAAAAACCCTTTAAATCAGTAGCTAGAGGCTTTAGGAATTTATGGCTACCAGTGTAGAGACATGCTGTCACCTCTACCTTTTTGAAAACATAAGGCTTCCAGAAACTTCTTCATGGGATGTGTTTAAACATACAGTTTGTCTCATGGACATTCCTCTGCTCATATTGACCACTAATAACAAAGTAATGACTACACACAGCGGCAACTATTCTCATTTAAACAAACTTCTAGGAAATTGTCTGGTTATCATTTTTGCTTTTTTTTTTAGTGATTTATAAGGAGATAAGAAAAATAAGAGGACTGGACTATGTGATCAGCAACAATCTATATCAAGAAAGCAAAGATTTTTGCAAATCATACACAGTCCACAAGCTACAGTTTATGAATCCATTCAAGCTCATCCTGTGCTACAAATCATGGTTGCACTGCTCCATAAGAGGAAGCAGATGTAAATCATAGGAAAAGCAATGCAGTTCCTTTCTGGGAGGGGGGCGTGGGGGGGCGAGTAAATATGTTGTAGGACATACTGAGAATCAAAAATCACCACTGTGAGTATTTTTGTCACAAAATGCTAAATAAGAGCATGTAGGGAAATTTATATTTTCATAACCTAATTTTTGGGTTGGTCTCTGCTTGTATCTAAAAGACTTTGCACATACAGACACATACCTGGATGCTTCTTCAGTATCAGTTCTGTGGAGGTCGAAGGACTAAATTTGCATGACATGCATAGGCCCATATATGTAGATATATTTTACATGTAGAAATTCTAACCCCAGCAACTATCAGCATTAGCATTTAGCTGTCATGCAAACATATGGAAATATGAAGGTACAAAATTCTAAGTGCACAATAGAGTGCTGCACGAAAATCTTCTTTCAATCATCTTCTTAATTTGTATATACTTTAGTTCTCCTTTGTTCTTGTACTGTTACTTCGTCTTGTACTTCGTCTCCTTTGTTCTTGTACTGTTAATACATAAGTGACAAAGAGAAATATATTATAGAATTAACTATTTTGTATAATAAATTGGGTTTTCTTTGTTATACTTGTGTATGTGACAGCAGTTGATTTTGGAACAATCATTCCTGTTTTGCTTTTGACATAAATTTCTTGAGGCCTGTAATGCTTGTGCAAACTGACCTAATACACTGGCAGGCTCAGAATATATTCCCTTCTCACCCTCAGCTCCACCTTTTCCCTCCTCTTTCCACAATGGTTTTCATTCTATCAAAGATATTATTTTTTTTCTCCTATTTCTTAAGCTTTTTTTTTTTTTTGGGCTTCTCAACTTCCCTGATTTTTAAAGAGGAGAGGAATGAAATGGGATATATAATCAAGGCAGTTTTCAGCTCGCTCATTTTTCTAAGAGACATTTAAAAAGAGATTTTGATGAAGGGGAAAAACAGCTCTGCTATGTAACGATCTTTTCTGTGGTAATCCACCCACAGGGGCATTTTAATATGTAAATCACGTTATTGTCTCACACATGACAATCTGATGGATTTTAAATTCCTCATTTGTTAAAGTGTAATGAACAGCACAGCACTTTTGCTGGTTTTATTGATGCAATAGCACTTCGTTCACACGTGAAGTTATAGTTGTGCCAAGCTACATAAGGTGATACTATTAATGAATCATTTGAGAGCCAGCAAATATAAATAGTAAGGAGCTCATTTCCATAGAAATATGCTCTAACCCCATGCTGGCAACAAAGAGGTACAGAGACATTTTCATGTCAGTAAGCAGGTGTCCTCTGGCCTGCCCAGCCAAAATAAGCCTGTAACTAAAACATACACACATAAGTAAATATGCAGAAACACAAATATTCTTATGCTACAATGACTTCTATAAGACCCCTTAAAAAAAAACAACTCTGTGGACTGATGATGAATAGGTATCAAAGCTGTGGCAAAAGAAACACACTCTTCCTCTTATATACTGTTCTTCCTTAACAACTCCCAAGTATATAAGTAAGCACAAACAGAATGAATCTAAAGAGGAGATAAAAATAACTGGAGCATCTCCTGAAAGATGCTGCAAATATACTTTGGCATGTATTTATTTGGATGGCATTTTCTTTTCCTTCCCTGTGTCTTTTGGAGGGTATACAGCATATTCTTTTTTAAAGATGTAAACATGAAAAACATAGCCTCAAAAATTGTGTGTATGTTATATTGTGATCTTAAAAACTCAACTCTATTTTCTATAAAGGGCAGAAGTCTCAATACTGCTAGTATCAGCAGAAATGAAGGGGTAAAGAGTCAAAACAAGTCTCCTATTGACCTTATATCATCTAAACCTTCAAACACAAGAAAACATAACAAAACACAAGCAAACAAAAAACCTCTCACCAGATCACTGAAACTGTGAAATTTATTTTTAAAATATCAAGAAAATTTAAAGATCATGAATAAAGGTCATTTCTTTGTACTGTCACCACCTTTTCATACACTACAATTGACCTACAAAAGATGCTTTAAATGGTTTCAAAAGCAGTAGCGTCTTTTCCAGGTTCCTTCGCAGGCCACTAGGCTTTGTGTAGAAGTTGATGGATGATAATTCACTACTGCTTCTGTATCTTTCACTCTCATCTTGGAGACTTAGGAGTGTGAATATTTGAAGTGTGAATTTGCAAGAAAATGCACATAGACACTTTTCCACAATAATTTAAAAAGCCATAACAGATTTACCATGAAACAGGTATCCCAACAATGTTGAAATCTGGAGAACTCTAATGGAAGGCAAAAAATATAATTCTCAGATGGGTTATCAAATCCTTTGCAGCTTTGTCGTACAGCAGAAGGGAAACCACTAAACTGCAGAAAAATAGTGGTTTACTAACATTATGACTTTGTCATAAGTACCAGGGAAAAGGGCACAAAATACAATTTTATTGTGCTTTTAAGCAGCATCTAGCAAAACAGAATTGGTCATCTCTGGAATAATACTGTACAAATGCAAAAGGAAGAAATTAACATACAGCACAAGAGTTGTATGGCACATTAAATAGTACTACATATTTAAGATTACTATCTGCAGCTGGTGATTCTTAAACATTTCAAACTGCTGCATCGTCACCGAAGCTTCTATTTCCACTGGATGCCACACTTATCCTCAAGCTGGGTTTTGGGTTTTTTTTAAACATTATGCATTTTATTTTTCAATTGCAGGTATACATAAACTGGTATGTTAAAGAGAGGGAAAAGTGTCATACCAGGAGCAGCCAAAACTTGGCAACTGTAAATTTATCTGTACCCTAACAGTTACTTTTCCTTTTTTTTCCCTAAACAGACACTGCACATACAAAAACCATTCCATGACACTAAATGTCTTCTACTTTCCTGCAGTCTTGCATTTCTTTCTGTTTTTCCACATGCTTGCAATTACTGAGGTGATAGGAGGTCTGTTTCTTAATAGATGTCATATTTTCAGTTAGGGCCAATCTAGAAAGTAAGCAGTGCCAACTGTGCTGTAAAAATTAAAAATATCATGAAAAAAAAAATCCCACAGACTGAGAACATTGATTTTATTTTTTTCCCTGCTCTAGGAATTTAAATATTTTTGATATTTCCTTCTTCTCCTAAGGAACGAAAATTTCAATAGTGACACCTAAAATTAGGTGAGATAAGTCTCACCTCTGTGGACACAGAAAAGTTTCTGTCATGGTTCAGCTCCAGCCAGCAGCTGATCACCATGCAGCCTCTTGCTCATCCCTACCCTGTCAGGATGGGGAGGAGAATGGGGAGACAAAGGAAAACCGGTGGGGTTGGGGTAAGGACAGTTTACAGGAACAGCACAGGAAGAGGGAAATAACAACAGGATTTAGAACAGAATATACACAACGATAATAACACAAAGCAATTTACCAACCCGACAACCAACCAGACCATCCCGCAACCATGTGGAGCCACCCCTCCTTGACTAGCCCCCTTTTATGGTAAGCATGACATGACATGGTACGAAATACCCCCTGGGTCAGCTTGGCTTACCTGTCGTGGTTCCTTGTGAAAATTAATTCTGTTCTAGCCAAAACCAGGGCACTACACACCACTTACTCTATACCAGCTACATCATAGCCAGATCCTACACTTCCAGTTAATCACTACCACATTTCCCATCTAGATAGATAGATAGATAGATAGATAGATAGATGGGAAATGTGGATATATAGATATATATATATATTCCCATATAGATATATATGTGCATATACAGATATTATTTCCTTAGTCTATGGGCCATCCTTCTAAAAGATATAGCCTTTAGAGAATTATTAATTTAGTATAGAATGTTATTATTTTAAATATTAATTTAAAAATAACTTGTAGGTTTTGAGAGATGCTAGATACACTTGAATATACTACAAGTATGAGATGAAAATGCAACTTAGGCTTTATATAAGTATTTTTCAAATGAGTAACTTTATTAAAATTATTTGGGGCAATATACTTTTCACCTCATTTTTGACATCTGTGGTGCAGACAACTACAGCTGAATCACTCACCTGAAATTCCATTTTCAGTCAAAGAGGAAAAATAGTCATTTGAAGGCACAAAGCTTTTGACCTGTTTTAGAAAGAGATGATTCATACCCTACAAATGCCTATTTCTCTTCATAAAGGGAGATTAAGATGACTAACTTGGATGTAGTCCTTTACATTCTATACTTACATTCAGTGAGCTGGCTCCCATCTCTTCTGCAAAACTCAGTGATGTTTGTTTTGTTAGGTTTTTTTTAACCTGGAGAATTAGAGGTCTGAAAATTAGCATTGTGGGTTTAGTTACATTTCTCTAACAGATGAGAGGGACTATTTCCACATTTCAGCGCAGGGTAGGGGAGTACAGGGACTTAATTTCCCTTTGAGATGGTTTGGACATAGAGATTCTCAGAAACTGATTTATATTTTTTAATTCTTCTCACCTGCCAAGAACATCAGGTCAGATTCTTTTCATTCATCATTTGTTTCCTGATCTAAGCAGCACTGCATGACACTTTTGCTTTTAGGAAAAGGAAGACTTCAGAAAAGTCATGTTGTCCATTTTGATAGGCATTTTTTAAAAAGGAAGTCCTTCCAGTACTGAAAGAAGTAACGCTACAATTTTGCATTGTAAAATGTACCTATATAGTGATATTGTACTGCAATCATAAAAACCTCATGCTTAAGTATGTTCTTTACAACCAAACAAAAACAACCAGACATGTCAAATTTGTCAAATTTCTAAAAACCAATATTTTTATACTGTATCATCCTTTAGTGTAAGCAGATAGTCCATATAGAATGAAGTTCAAATTTAGGAGAAAGTGATTGTGATGAACTTTTTGTTAAAAGGACAATACAGTCAATATACTACACTGTAGAAAAAGAGCATGGCTAAAACCAAGTGTGAAGATTTATTTATTATTATTACTTCATTCATTCTTTATTACTAAATAAATTTTTATTATATGTTTATGTAAGTTAAATTTCCATTTCCTGCTTAAAGCAAATCAAAACTAAACAAGCCCTCTGTTTTCATGGTAAAGAAGACAATCTATCCTTTCCAGAATAACACATTCATATTGATAGAGCCACATTAATAGGATTATCATCTGTGACCTTTCTCTGTTAAGTACGGTCCTCGAAGACTTTATTATCTTTTTATACCAGTTTGAACATGAGTTGGTTTTGCCTTGCAAACCCCCGCCTGCAGTCTGCTTGAATTTTCAAAAAAAATTGGGATGATATCATTTTGTTAATCCCTTTTATACACCAGGATGCATATTATTCAGAATCAATACATTCTATGTGCTCAAATTTCACTAATATTCATATACCTAATTTTCTCCTACTTAGCTTGTCCAACTCTTTTTATGTGTGGTTTTGTACATATAATATTTTCATTTTGCAAATCAGTTGTCTTCTAAACGAAAATATTTTTTTTCTATATTAATGTGAAATTTCTTGGATTCAGTTAAAAATATTCAGCAGTGTTTTCCCATGGGAGTAAGCATTCACTTCCCAATGAAAGAACAGTGTCATATTCTCAGTCAAGATCCTAGACCACTGAATGTTTTATCAGAATCACTACTTTTGGTACATAAAAGGAGAAAATAAATATATTTATCATAGACTTTCGGCTCTTCTCTCTTGTACAACTAAAACTATGAATGCTCTGTTAGAATTGGTACAGCACTGTCACTAAGTACTGGAGCTGCACCTAGTATAGTAGTGTATGTTAAATAAGTACCATTCATTACCTCCCCACAGACAAGGAATTTAAAATCCATCAATTCCTCACATGTGAGGCAGATTGCGATTTACATGTTAAAGTGCCCCGGTGAATTGATTTGCATAGGAAAGACTTCTGGGGCACTGAAACAAAGGATTAGTGAGCATGACAAGAGTGCTATTAGCATAGAGAATACAGATTCTCCTACAACACACCCTTCAAACAATGTAAATATATTCACCATGAATATATAGATCTTGGTGGGTTTCCTGGCCAGAAAAAAATCAAAGGTCTTGTCTCAATAGCAGCACGTCTAAAGACAGAACACTGGGTGAGCCTCTAGGCAGAGTCAGATACCGCATACGGTGGTCTGTGGACAGGCCCTCCTTACTGCCAACTCAGCTGGACTTTGAGGTTTGCTTCAAGTGGTAAAATGTAAACATTTACATCTGAGTTAATCTCCTAGATTTTCTTTTATTGATAGGGTATGGAAATAGGAAGTTAGTGCTGTGTTTCGTCTTATCCTAAGGCAGACCTCTAGATTAAGTAGAATTTCCTCTCGCTATAACTGCGTATTTCTCATCACTTCTTTTTTTTTAACAGAAAAACACCTTAGAGACAGTTGTCTAAGCTTCTATTACAGATAATGCAGAATTCATTAACACAGTCACTGGAGCCTTTTGAGTTTTTCACTGTAAGACAGCTACTTGTAGGTACTTGCAGTCCAAACCTGAACCCCTGTGTTGTAGATACCTGCAATAAATCTTGACAGGCTAAACAAAACCTTGTGGCATGATTTGTCTCTGTGATGTATTCTTCCTCTCTTATGACTAGATCCAAGAGGGAGCACATTTGCTGCATGTCATATCTGTCCATTTTGGGTGCCTAGGTAATATCAAGTGGCGCCAAGTGCAATGTGTTTTGGCACCTAAGTCAAGTAAGGATCATATTTTGTGATGATGCAATAATTAGAAAGTCTTTAAACTATTTAAACTGGGTGAAAAGGAGGACCTGTGGAACTACCAACCTGTGAGGCTCACCTCTGTACCTGGGAAGATCACAGTACAGATCTAGAAGCTATGCTAAGGCACATTCAAGACAGTGAGGTGATTCAAGTCAGCCAGCACGGCCTCAAAAGGTGCAAGTCTTGCCTAACAAACCTAGTCACTTTCTATGATGGACTGACTATATCAGTGGATATGGGAAGAGCTATGGATGTCATCTGTCATCTATCTGGACTTCTGTACGGCCTTTAACATGGTCTTTGACATGGAGTCGTTGTCACCCTTCTCTCTAAATTGGAGACATATGGATTTCAAGGATGCAGTGTTTGGTGAATGATGAATTGGCTGGAAAGTCACATCCAAATTATAGTGGTCAACAGCCTATCCCTTCTGAAGAGTTTGCAGGCATCCATTGCGGCAGCCTAGCTGTGTGACTCATCCCACCATGTTTCTATCATGGCAACTATACTATATTACAGCTTTTCTGATTGTTGCCCACACTGCATGCACTGGTGTAGATGCACTTCAGTTGGGCTACTAATCCCATCACCTTTTTGAGGGGACAAGCCCTAATTCCTACCTGACCTTCTGTGGTTTCTAACCTATCAATAATACTTTTGCCTTTGCTGTTACATGTTACATCTCCTACCTTCACTGAGATGGCAGACCAAAGCCTCTAGTGAGCTCACTTTGATCCCTTTCTCCTTCAAATCTAGTTTAAAGCTTTTAAAGCCCACCATACTCCGGTCTGCATCAACACAAGAGTGACCAGCAAGCAGGTCGAGGAAGGCAATTCTCCCCTTCTACTCTGCTCTCCTGGGACCCCACCTGGAGTACTGCATCCAGCTCTGGAGTCCTCAGTACAGAAAAAACATGAACCTGTTGGAGAGAGTCCAGAAGAGGTCCACAAAAATGATCAGAGAGACAGAGCACCTGTCCTGTGAGGGAAGGCTGTTAGGGCTGTTCGGCCTGGAAAAGAGAAGGATCTGGGGAGACCTTATCATGACCTTTCAATACTTAAGAAAGATGGGGACAGACTTTTAATTAGGGATTGTAGCAATAAGATGAAGGGTAATGGTTTTAAACTAAAAGAAGGTATATTTACAATGAGGCTGGTGAAACACAGGAAGAGGTTTCCCAGAGAGGTTATAGATGATCCATCCCTGGAAACATGCCCATCATGTTGGGTGGGGCTTTGAGTTACTTGATCTAGTTGAAAATATCCCTGGTTATTGCAGGGGCATTGAACTAGATGTCCTTTAAAAGTCCTTTCCAACCAAAACCAATCTATAATTCTATAATTCTATGAAACAGTCCTTGTCCACCCAAGGAATGGTATCTAGTACAAGGCTTCCTTATTAGTTGTAGAGTTCAGTGAAGTCTGTGAAGGAAATACAGAGGAAAAAGCAGCCAACTTGTAAAGTACACAACAGTTTCAAAAGGCATGAATATTTTCCTACCATGCCACATGGTTGCTAAATTCAAAAAGACAGTTGCTGGCTATGTGAAATAATCCATGAAATCTACAGATGATTTCTTTTAGGCAACTAAACTGCTGATCAGGAGTCTTTCTACTTCCTTTTTGTGCTTTTACATATGTGAAATAAAATGTTACTAATATAATACTTCTCAATTATGTCCCATTTTAATACAGCTTTAGTGATATCCACTTGACTTTCAGTCTAACTGATTTTATATATTACCTTTATGTGGTAGGAATATTCTAATATAATGCTCTATTAAAGTAGACTCTTTGTGTACTCCACAGAAAGTTACAATGCCCATGGTAATGGCTGCATGGTTTTATTTGTATCTTTCTAGTCTTAGCTCATTCCACAATCCTTCTTGATGCAAATGTGTTCTGCGTATTTTTATTTGAAATTTATGAAACATCTGGCCTGAAAAGCCTTTATAGATCAAGTATTTCAAGTGTTTAAAATTGCAAATCATTTCCAAGGCCTTCAACAGCACAATGAGCACTTCCCTGCAATAGATAAACACAAGCACAGAGTAAATAAAACTGAGACCTACAGCCAAAACATCCAAATTATGAGTCCTAAAGAGGAGACTGTGCAAAGTGCTCACAAAGTCTATCTTTAGTATTACCAACAGTAGTTTGCGTAGGCTTTGTCTAGTCAGTAAAAGGAGAGGTTTCTTCTGTAGATGATTCAAAGCAAAAACCTCATTTTAGATGCTTGTAATCAGCCCCTTCAAAACTGCTCCACTGCACTGTCTGTAAAGGCAGCCTTGATAAAATAGTCTTACTAAGGTGGGCAGGGAAAAGCAACCTTCAGGCTGTAGGTTACCAGTTGTGGGGAGGCAGAAATTAATTGATGGTCTTTGCACACTTTCATGTTATACTGATTGAAAGTTCCATCTGGACTTTACCTAACCCAGCTTCTGCTGTCTCTGGTCCAAGAGGTCTGAGTATTAAATGGCATTGATTCTTCCTATAGAGATAAAAGACTGCAAATAAATTAACATTAAAAGGGATATGCCCTTGAGAAAGCCATTGTCAAAACATTGAGTTAAAGAATATCAGCTTTAAAAGATTTGGCTGAGGTTAGTGCTCTTGATGTTTTAGCATTGTGGCACTGACTGCAAAAGTGAAATTCTTTGTCTTCTGTAACATACTGCCCAAGGCACTAACGCTACCAGGATTTAGAACAGTCCCACCAAAGTCAGGTTATTTCAGGGTTAGGTCCCTGTTATCTCCTTTTTGAAATGATGCTGCATATCCTTATATACTGCTGTTCTCTTTAACTGCAAAAATAATTGTTATAAACCCAAGAATGTAGTTATCTAATGGGCATTTGCAGATGCTGCACAGTGAATTGTTTGACTATATTAAAGATTCTGTTGTTACTTGAATGCACGAGAGGAGTTTGGGAAAAACTTTATATTCATTAAGTTATATGAATTGCCTATTGCAGATGGAAGATTTTTAGCGTACTTATTTTTTATTTGAAAACAATAAAAATTCATTTCTGTATTGCTTTTCCTCTATTTAGAACACAAATTAATTGAGGTCATGTTTCTGTTAGAGGAACACAGTCATATTTCTAGGAAAAACACCATGAAAATTTAATCTGTGCCTGAGAGACTTTTGACCTTTCAAACTTGCAGGGTATTTATTATTCCTATTTTATTTTATGTTGGGAGTCCTCACATTCATCTGCTCTCTTTAAATATTTACATTGTAACTTCTCTGGGTAAAGTACCAGGTACTTAGCTCACACATAATGCTTATTATTTGTGCTGCTGCCCTTCTTGAATATTTTCCATTTTGTCAAGGGGTCTCCCAAAAATTATAATTTGAAAAAAAAAAGTTCATCTTGGATACTGTTTACCAATTATATATTATAAATTATCTTTAATAATTACTTCAAAGAAGTATGAAAAATAACTTACTGAATGCAATTGCAACCATCCATTTTTAATACATTAGTCTCACCTTCCCATTTTTCCCGTTATGATCATTTACTTTCTTCTTTCTGAGGAAATAAATCTAAGTCCTCCAACCTCATTTATACTTTATATTTCATATTTTATTTATAATCTTTGTTTCAATTGCCTTTACTGGTAATTTATTCCACTTGTTCATTTATCTTTTTTTGAAAAACATTAATTCTGTCCAAGTTAGTTAATTTTCCTAGTTTGTTTATTATGTCTTGTTATATCTTCTAGTGTTTAACCCCTTTTTAGCATAAAGGTCTGTGTCTATGTTCTGAATTGTTCCTTTCTCCTCTACTCACAATTCTGTATTTCCCTTTCACTCTTTTCTATTTTGTATTCAAGTATTTTCCAATGCTTATTAGATCACACTGAACAACAGTGTTGTAGCATTACAAAAAGGACTAGTTATGTTAATTATGTAGGGGATGGTTTGAGTGGATTTCTTATCAATGACTTCTAAAAGGCCTAAAGTTCTAAAACAGAATATTGCTCAAGGTCTGATTATTTAAGTTGGTATCCTCTTTAAAGCACTTAAATCATAGTTACAGTACAGTTGCCAACCATAATATTCCAGATTGGTTTTTGAGATGCTGACCTTATTCAAGAAATAAAATTATCATATAGAACTTTTCCTTCATTTGTGTTCTTTTACTATATATTCTTTGATTCTTTTCTAGGTTCCTAGTTGGCCCAAGACATAGTATGTAGCAATAGGTTTTCACATCAGTTCATCTAAAGGATTCTTGGTCTCCTTTTTGAGGTCCTACATGGGACTTTTGTGATAAGGAAGGATAGAGTAATGTCTGGAAAAAAAAATACTTTAAATGGAATTAATATTCTCTGGATTCAGCCCTCTTAAAATACAGGCAAGTAGTCCTAACTGGTCACTCATATTCCTTCATTAATGAATGGGAAAAGACAGGGATTACCACAAAGAGACGGGAATCTTCCTGACCAAAGACAGGTGCCTAATTTGGGGATAGGTATATGCAAATAAAATAAGCGATGCAGAGGATCCCTTTTGGGCACTGGAACCAGACCTTCTGTGTTATTGATCTACTCAGACTTTGCCTGGCATGAGTTTGGGTAATGCCAGCCACCACTTTCCCAAAAAGCTCTTAGGTACAGCAAGGAAATAGAGTTTACTAGAAACTATTCACAACAGGTATGTCACACAGGGGAGGGAGGTCACATGGTTTTTGGGGACGCAACAGTTTACTTGCAAAGATATAGGGAATTATACACCACCCTGTCATTCTTCCTCAATTCTGATGAACGTTCTCACAAATGTGAGATAGCCTAGATGTATAAACTTTAAATTACTTGAGAAAAAGATTATCTTGTCGGCACATTTTGCTTTACAATCACAATTACACAGAGTCCCTGCTCCATGAAAGTGATTGCTAAATTGACATCAGGACTTTATTTTAAACACTTGTATTTTCTTTAATGAAATTTAGTGAACGAAAGCTAATGTACCAGCAACCAAGGCTGAGATTCACCACATCTGAATTCAGATACTAAATGAACGATCCAGGATTGAAGATGAGTCTCTACATATAACAGGTAAAGGTGTGCTAAATTATTTTGGTGATTGCACTATGCAGTCAACTTTAGCCTATAGACCACCATGTGGAAATATTTCTAATATGGCAGGTTTATATTTTTAATAACTCCACAAAAGGAAATAATGTACCAAGCACAGTTTCTTCTCTTTGGGGACATCCCAGATCTGGCTGTGATGTCCTTTCATCATTTAACAATCAGTAATAATATTCAAATGGGAAAATATCCCATTTAACTTTCTTATTTTCTTATATGTGAGAAGATGTCATCAGCTGTGGAAAGCAGATGCATCAAAATACTTTACTAGTTTTTTCTTTTGTATTTTACTATAGAAAGATGATAACTCGTACCAAAAGCTGAAATGCACAGAAACTATTATAGAATTTAAATAATAGCAATTCTACCTTGTCTCTGCAGTTTTTCAGACTCTTTTTGCTATGTCTTACTAATGGCTCAGAGTCTTCTTTTTTCCCCCACTTTGTTGATACAAATATCACAATACTACATTTTCAAGGGGGGCGGGAGGAAAAAAATACTTTTAAGAAAAAGCTAAATTTCACTTTTCATAATACACAAAGTAAAATCAAATAAAAAATTCAGGCAAAGGGACAGACTTTCAAAGGGTTCAATACACAGCAGGTTTACTTGAGAAAAAGCTTTTTTAAAAATTAACTTTTTTAGGTGTTGTAGTAGGAGATACCAGGTTTGAGGTATTTTGAAACTTGGTGCATTATTTATGCTTACTATAAAAACATGAGAAACACCCTAAAACACCAAAGGCTCATCTTACCCAGTACTCCAACTGTGGCCAACAGCAGTTGCTAAGGCACTAGTACAAGAAAGAGAGTACATACAAGTGATCTCATCTTAGCTGGGTCTTCCTAAATGTCAATGATTTAGGGCATTCCTTTTAGGAGCACTATACTGCAGGTCCCATAGCATGAACTCACTTATACAATCAGACATGTACAATGCAATTGTTTCTACAGCAGCATCAGTGTAACCTCCAGCAGTAAGAAGCTGTCCAGAAAAGGAGGATTCTGAAGAGAAATATAGTATTGGTATTGGCTGAAAATGCACAAATATCTAGATTAGCTGCACTGTTACATGGAAATCACATTATTTTTGTTGCCTTTTCCCTATTTGGATTTATTTTGCATGTAAGTATATTATGACTTTGTCTTCTTGTTTTATAAATGTAATGGAAGCTTTATATAGTTCCAGGCCTACATCCTAATCCTTTTTTTTTTATTCTACTGGAATATTTATGAAACAAATTCTGGGTTGGTTTTTTTTAGGCAGGGAAAGAAAAATGAAGAAATTAATTCATCCCAAATTAATTAACACAATAAAGAACAGATTCTTCTCCACAAATGAGGAAGATTAAGAGGTACTTTTTCAGGCACTTATTACCAAAACTTCCTTGTCAAGAATTAGATTTATAGAGCAGAGTTAAGGGAGTATCCATGTAAATATGGACATGTTGATGATCTTCTTTTAAATAAGAGGAAAAGCAAATTTATGCACTCCAAGCACAGTTCCCTCAATAACTCAACAAGGGACTGACTGTTTTGCTTTTACTAGCTCCTATGGGGTATTTTATGAACAAGTTCTCACATCTCAAGTGTCTGATCCCAAGACATAAATTAATTTTAGATGCACCTTTTATTCTTTGTGGCTGCTAAGGCAATATTCACTATTTGTTTTCGTTACCATGGAGATAAATTACTTCCTGTGGTGGCAAGAGCCTTGTATGGGGGTATTAAAGGGGCTTGGGCCCAGGGATTCTTTCATTTTCATGCAATAAAGAAAATGATTTCATCAATAAAACCTTTGTAAGAACTCCCCCTCATACTTTGAGTCACTCTTGTTCTTGCTATAATCTTGTGAGTATTTGGGTTATTTTCCCTTTCCTTCCTTCGTTTTGTCACTCAGCCTGCACGCTCCACAATGCTGACTCAAACCACAGGGAAGGGCAGACAGTCTATTTATTAGTATTGTACATTGGTCAGGCACAAGCTCCTAACAGCATATTATCTGATAGAACGTCAACAAATACAAAGATAATAAAACATTTGATCGTAACATTGCCTTCAAGATGAACTGTTTAGGATTCAGAGACAGAAGTTTCAGACAAACAATCCCATACTGAGACTGTCAATAAAGAACAAAAAGCAAAGGCTGTTCAGTTTATATTAGCTCTCTTTCTTAACACTAAAATTTGGGCACCTTACATCAGACCTTCAAGCTAGAGACCTCAGCATCTGTATATTCAGCAAAGAGAGTACCAAATTTTCCAAAAATGCAGTAAAAAATAATTGCTCAAAAGTTCCTTCTAATACGTTCCAAATGTAGAAGTCATGTAGATCCTGGAACCAGGTGCTTCCAACCAGGAAGTGTGGCAGAGGACTTCACAGCACTCAGCTGAGGTTGAGGTTTATTTTGTTTAGTATTTGCAAAAATGTACTTCTGTAATTTGGCTCTGGCCAAGAAGGTACAAAGTTGGAATGGTTATGTGGTAGGTTGACCTTGGCTGGATGTCAGGTGCCCACCAAGCTCCTCTATCACTCCACTCCTCAACAGGACAGGGATGGGAGAAGAAGATGGAAAAAAATCTCATGCGTCAAGGTAAAGGAGGTTTGCTAAAGCAAAATTAAAGGTCTCATGTGGAAGTGAAGGAAAACAAAAAACTTATTTTGTACTTTCCATCAGCAGGTGATGTATGGCCACTTCCTGGGAAGCAGGGCTTCAGTATGTGTAGAGGTTGTTCTGGAAAACAAACTTCATAATATCAAATGCCCCCCCTTTCTCCACATTTCTCTCAGCTTTCTATTGCTGAGCAGACATCATTGGAATTTCCCTTTGGTCAGTTGGCATCAGCTGTCTTGGCTATGTCCCCTCCCAAGACCTTGCCCATCACCAGACTACTGGTGAGGGGGGATGTTGTAGACACAGCCTTGGTGCTGTGCCAGCACCACTCAGCAGTAGCCAAAACCCTGATGTGTTACCAACACCTTTCTAGCTACCAACACACAGCACAGGGCTGTGAGGGCTGTTGTGGGGAACATTAACTCCATCTCAGCTAGACCCAGTATAAGCTGACATTGGTGAAGTTATTGTACATACTGTCCATCCTTTTTCTCGTGTCATTCACACACTTAACGTCTTCACTTCGGAGTTCAGGCATTACCATGTTAACCATGAACAAAAGCCCTGAATGAACAAAAGGAACCTGGAGCTAATGTTAGATGTCCTGCTCAAATAGTACTGAGCATGTCTGCTCAGGATTTATATAGAGTAACTTGGTGCAGCTCAGCATAACTCTGATAATAGTCAGGAGCCAGGATTGATGGCAGCACAAGGCTGTTGACAAGCACCGCTCTCCACACCCACATATTTAGCTATGGTCTTACCTGTATCAGAAGAGGCTGCAACATGATGTGACGTATCAGTAGACGTGCTCCCACCACACATATCTTTAGATTATACTGCAAGTCCCCGAAGAATAATACCTCTAAGTCCTCCAGCTGCAATGGTATGCTTATGCACTTCCAAAGCACAAGGCTTCCACTGAAGGCACAATAAAGCCTTTGGACAAATCTTCATTAATAACGAGAATTAAAAGGGGATTTGTCCTGTTTCCACACTAACTGTGGATAAAAGCATATAAACACAGGAGGGATTATAAATTAAATCTATATTAATCCCACGATTAGCTCTATGCCCTCCAACCCCCACCTCCTATATTGAGGGTTATGCCCTTTAAAGCAGCAGATCTGTTATAGTTAACAAAAAAAAAAACAAACCCAAAAAAAAGGACAGAATAGTCATTGCATTTCTTTTTTTAAAGCACTGGGATTTTTGATCTGCTTTGTTTTAAGTGTAGTGTACAACACCAAAATGCTCACAGGTATTACATTCAGAAGTATACTTTTGCTCCATGGATATTATGTCATTTGTTCCTAAAGCATGACACAGCAAAGAAAAAAAAAATTAAAATCAATAATAAAAATGGAAATCTTTCAGAACAAGTAATAGTAAAACAAAACTTTAGAAATCTCCTTTTAAGTGTACAACACAAAATCAATTTGCCATGACCCTGAGAGCCAGCTATTCTTGCCCTTGTGACAGCAGAAGAAAAAAAGAAAAGAAACAAATTAAAGCAGTACATAAAAGTCTTTTGCTTCCCAATGTCTTTGGAGTGCTTTTGAGCTAGGAGAACATTTAAAGCAAGCTTTTGAATTTTTATCAATACCGTCTTATAATATTTTTTTAGTGTCTGACACAGCATTAACCTTCTAGTGTATCTGTCACTTTTCTCTACTTTTTCTTTGTATAAAGATTGTTCTTTAGGTAGGCTGTAATTTGAGAACCACTCTTGCTCCTGCAGTTATCCTACCTCCCATGTTTATATTCTGTCCACCTAATCCATTATTATTTGCTTATTAGTGTTCCTTCTCTATATTTATTAAGATCTGCATCTGAATAATAAGATCTAAATTTGAAGATAGCCAGACAATATTAAAATACTCATACTGGACAAGAGGATTGATATCATTCGAGCAATATACAGGATTTTTTCAAAGAATAGACAATTGCAAGGTAGCCTTCAGCAATTTTTAAGCAACTGTCTCAACATTTCTGGTCTGCTTTTGTGTTCAGCTGAAATTTCTATTAATCTCTTTCCTTAAATTAACTGAACTGAAGCATTCAGGGATTCTTTCATAAAATGTTCATTCCCCTGCAATATTTCCAAAAGAAGAGCCTAATACAAAGCACATGTGAGAGATATGAAGACAACAATGAGTAATAAATTTTGATTTCCTAAAGAAAAACTTAAATACAGCTTCTTACCCAGCACTCCAAATCTAGTTACAGTAATTGGTGTTTAAAACACTATGATGTTTCTCTCCCCACATCAGCACTGATACTGCATTTAGAAATCTTGCACAGAAAAATCCTATTTTCCTGTTACAAGGTCAAGATACATCAAGTTCTTGCCAGTAAAAGAAGATCTTTAGCATTCTATTGGAATGTTAATACATCTAAAACCTCTGAGACTCAATATTGTGATCTTTCATGATGATTTACTGCAGATAAAACTCCTGTGCAGCTCCAGCAGCACTTTAAAACATAAGATTTTAATAAGTAGAAAAAGATTTTCCAACTGAAGTAACCATATGAAAAGATTCAATCTAATGTCACTGAGTTTGGAAACCTGTGTTCTAAAAAACCAACATGCAGAGTGTTCAAATATAGTATCAGATCTCTCCCACACAGATATGGTAAACGTGAACTTCTTGCATCCTAATATGGTTCAAAAGCACAGAATATTTTTTATAGTTACAAATAAGGTACCAAATAAAAGAAATTGATAAAGTCTCTAACCCTTTTTCCATCCTATCTTCTTCATATTTATTCATCTGCTCTGAACTCTGAACAAAAATATCAGATTTACAAACTTCAAGCAGAATTCCAATAAAGATATGGGATTCCTGTGTTTTTGACCAAATAAAATATGTGCATAATTTCTGCAGTGAGAGATGAAATTCCCCTCCTAAACAAGGTAAAGTTTGAGTCCGGTAAGGGACTAAACTAGAAGCAGTAGCAGGTGTTTGCAATCCTGGATTCGTTAATGCTGAGGGTTAATAACCACAGGTGGTAAATACATAAAAAACATCCCAACCCAAAAAAACCCTTAAGCATTCAAAATTGAACATTTGCAATTCTTTTACTGAAACATTTTTAAGAAACTGCATCAGAAATGCATCTTTCATATACCACAAATATACAATTTCAAGCTTAGAATATAAATATAGGGAACCTGACGCTTTTCTGATGAACAATGATGTTATAGCTTTGTGGATTTTGGAAACCAGTGATTGGATTTTCTAAAATAAAACTCATTTATGAGTAATCTTAAGCGTGCATCACTTTGCAAAGCTACCCAGTTTAGGTCTGGTACTTCTCCTACTCACTATCTCATTAAAAGCTTTATCAACTTGATGATTGTCGGAATAAATTATTTAGGATTGTATCCAAATGACTTCTACTCCACCTAGTACTGTGTTACCACACAGACCCATGGTAATGAATCAACACAATGGAGCAAAATCTTTGTAGTCAGTGATATGTTGGGGCTTTTTTAGCATCGAAAATTTTTATTTCATTTTAAATGTATTTCTAAAGTGTATTTCTTTCAGACAGACAGTATCCAAATCATGTTTCTCCTGTTTCCCTTGCTATGTACTCAGATAATACCGAGGCCCAGAATAGGCAATTCTCCCCATCCCATAAGTAACATGTTTAAGGGCCAATATCTTACAACCACATAGGCTATAAATGTGAGTTTTACACCATTGAAAAGGGGACTCAACTTCTCATAATGGAAGGTCAGGCAACATCAGGCCATAAAACAGTGACATTATTATGTATAGAAAAGCTATTTTACAGAAGGTAATTTTTAGAGGCTTCAAAAATTTATTAGCTATCATTTTCCTCTTCCTCTGTATCCCATGCTCTGGAGGGCATGGTAAAGAAGCCAAGCTGACTCAAAGTAGAAGGGCATGAAAAATAATAATAATAAAAATATGAACTAAAATATTTCTAAAACTTTCTCCTTTTCTTTTTTTTCTATGTCCAAATGCACAACATAAACAACATATATAATAGTATAGTGTGCTCTGTAGGATTTATGGCATATGATAATGGAGTAATAAGAGCAGCTAAATTCTCAGCCAGTAAAAATAGTTGTAACCATTGTAGCCAAGCTATACATACCAACTCAGGATCTTTCCCTCTTTTCTGCTCCTCCCAGATATTTAAGCTATTAAAAAAGATATGCTGGCCCCCTGATATACAAAGATTAAGTCATATTAGTTATTTACACTAATGTAGGATATATATTTACATTAATATGGGGTTATACACTTCTTGTTGTTCTTCTTGTTGTTCTTTTTCTTCATTATTTTTGTTGTTATTATTATTAGAATTATTATATTAAGAAGGTATTATATACCTCATTCAGTGTTACGGGAAGGATGCAAGGAATTGACAAACTGACTAAATACTCACAAAAGATCTACAATGGGACCTATACTGGACATGGGATTCAGCTCTAAACTCTTAACTACTGAATGTTAATTTATATTCAAGTATTTATTTATGTATACCCAAATCAAATTTATCATTCATGATTATTTTTTTTTATATTGTTCTTCTATTTCAGAAATTTGAAACAGAGTGTCACCAATACACAGATTATGTCCCTCTGCAACTGGACTACTAAACTAAAGAGATTTAAGATTTAACTACTTATATCCTGCACTACACTACTGGGAATATCACCTGGTGCAAAGACTCTTGAGCTGATGCCAATCAGACAATGAGCTTTCATGTTTCTTGAGGAGTGTATGGAGGCTTAAAATTTGAAAGACTCCTTTTCATGCATAGTTTCCAGAACTAAGCTGGCACCTGGACACAGCACAACACAAGGGTCCATTAGTTTTTTGTGCCATATATGAAACATCTAGAACCCGATTCTCTGTGAGCAAAATTCAGGTGCTTTTGATTTCACTGGAAATCTGCAGGTATTAGGATTTCTGCAGCCTCTCTCTAGATGGACAACAAGGGATGTCAGGCAATGACAATATAGTAATTCCTATTTCTTTCAACTGTCTATAAAGGAAGATGAGTTCAGTCATTAAAAGTAAATTAGAAGAATTCCATTTGAAGCAGTCCATATAGGCAATGAATGAGAAATATTTATCGCACCATTTTTCATTTAAAGTCACCTGTGGCAAAGATCATCCTCAATTCTGTGCCAGACTCACTACAAACACACCAGTCTGCAGTGAACAAGGTAGAAGTCTTTCAGGCAAAATCTGATAAATTTTACCAGTCTTTCATGTAACCTCAACATCATCTAGCTTTGTAGCAAATGAAACAAGGGGACCACCTGAAAAATATCACATGATCCCATATCAAAAGAGTACATTCAAACAGAGATAGATTTAAGACTGTTTAGGCACCTTAAATAACACATTTTATAATTTCAGTGCTTGATTTTGCAGCTCTGATATTCTGCTAATTTAATAACAAAAACTGTAAAAGCAACACCAAAAGCTCAGGTTTTTCAAATCCATTATTACCATTTTCTATCAGAATCAAACTGAAAATAAGGACTATTTTTCTGCTACAGAGGACTGCACAGGCCACTCAGAGGAGCCATCGGAGAGGTGGGATCTCTAGCTCTGCATTCTAGGTCTTTGTCCCTTGAGCTGCCACACAGTGCCACACACTGTCATCCATCATTTGGGACACATATCCAAGGGGGAAAAATATACATATTATGTGTGCTTGCACACACCACCATCAGGGTTTCGCAGAGATTGGCTGACACTATGATATCACAATTTTCTCAACCCGTCTCTTGTTCTCAGCAACAACCAAAGCCAGAAGACAAGGGACAAGGTTCAGCTGAAATATACAGATGGATTTTTTATTTTTAAAGTTAGAAATTGTTCACACAAGTAAAGACCAAGCATTCGTTCTTCAATCAGACAAAACAGAAGTCAGTAGGATTGAACCTGACAGAGAAAGTCATGATGAGGCCTTAACACCACACTGAAGGGAAATAGGTGAAGAGGCTTTTTAGGGGATGTGTGAGATTGATGCATATGATGAGATAATTCGCTAGTCTTTCTCAATAACCTTTTGCTACCAGCTTGCCATTTATTGCTATGAAAAATTTCTGTATTTATAATGGTTATTCACCCTGAAAACAACTTAAGGCTATTGTACTCTGCCCAGATCAAGCTTTTCATGAGATTAAAGCTTTTAAATACGTCTGCATATTTCCATAATGAACAATATGTTTATATTTCTGAAAAAGGAAGATAATCTTTCTAAATGGTATTAACATGCTTTATTACACTGGTTTTTACACATAGTTTAAATAACTTATACATAATGTTACTTATACATAATGTCCAAAATATTTGGAACTATGTTTGTGTTTCAGTTCCATCGTGGTTTAGATAAGAAAATAGTAAAGAAGATGACTAGAACATTGTTAAAATTTCTTCACATTTTGAGACACTGCATGATTGTTAAACATATCATTTTGTTGCAGTACATTCAAAGAAAAAAAAAAAATCCACAAATGTCTTCAGTATAATCCCATGAAGAGTAGCCATCTGTTTGCTGTCATTATTTTTAATCATGTCTATATAATGTGATGCTGAAATAAAATGCAACACCAAGCCTCAAAACAGCTGACTTAATATGTTATTTAGAAATTCTCCTGCTTGCACCGGCTGTCTTCCTCAAGTATCTTGAAGAAACACGACCAGAGTGCTGCACCCCACTACTATGATGGTTTGTCACAGCTTTCTGAAGCTGTTTTGTAGGACTGCCCTAACAACTCACATTTACAAACACATGGGCACATGCAAAAAAGTAGAGAAAGGATTAATTTCCATACCTGGTATAGCATTTTTGGCATGAAGGCCTGACATTTCAAAAGACAGGCAATGATCAGATAAGAAATATTTTGAGAACACTATTTTGAATATGACTGATTCGGTTTATTGGAAAGAGTGAAACTGTTAACTGTACACGTGCTAGCCAAGGGATTGATAGCAGAGGTTGATCAATATTGTCAGCTTTAGAAACACAAACATTTAAACTAATAATAAACAGTTTATATCATTAGGAACACAGGACTGCAGACTCTTAACCCTCTGAATTTACTGCCAAGCAAGCAACAGTAACTCCAGAAGATACTAAAGATCTCTTATGCATATTTTTTTACTATATTCTATACAATGTTTCCATATATCTAGAAATAAAATTAAACCCAAAACAAAGTTAAACTGTATAATTGAGTTTCAACAGATCTATGTAACATTGACAGGGAGCTAAAGCATACCCTAGGCTATTCCCTCTGGCTTCTAGATGCTGTCCCAGAAGACCATAGCTGTTTTCTTTCTCCTGGTCCAAATTTCCCAGCATCCACTATCTCCCAGATATCTTAGAAAATTTTGAATGAGACTGAATAACTATATTCAAGCAGTAGAACAGAACCCCGTGAGGCAATGTGGGTGGGATATAGCTTACAGCTTGAGAAGACCAGATGTTGTTAGAGATGTACATCAGGGGTTGGTAGTGGGATCCATCTTCTTTAATGTCTTTACTGATTATTTGGAGGAGGGAATTGAGTGCACCCTCCGTAAGTTTGCAGATGACACCAAGTTGAGGAGGAAGCATCAATCTGCCAGAGGGTAGGAAGGCACTCCAGAGGGACTTGGACACGTTGGATCAAAGGGCAGAGGCCAATGGGATGAAGTTCAACATGGCAAAGTGATGGGTCCTGCACTTTGGTCATAACACCACCAGACAATGCTACAGGCTTGGGGCAGGAAAGCTGCACAGAGGAAAAGGATCTGGGGGTGTTGGTTGACATGTGGCTGAACATGAGCCTAGCAGTGTGTCCAGGTGGCCAAGAAGGCCAATGGCATCCTGGCCTGTATCAGGAATAGCGCAAGCAGAAGGACCAGGGAGGTGATTGTCCCCCTGTATTCAGCTCTGGTGGGGCTGCACCTCGAGTACTGTGTCCAATTTTGGGCCACTCACTACAAAAATAACATTGAGGCTCTGGAGCATGTCCAGAGAAGGGCAACAAGGCTGGTGAAGGGTGTGGAACACAAGTCTTGTGAGAAGTGGCCGAGGGAACTGGGACTGTTTAGCCTGGAGAACAGGAGGTTCAGGGGAGACCTTATTGCTCTCTACAACTACCTGAAAGGAGGTTGTGGTGAGCTGGGGGTCAGCCTCTACTTGCAGATAAGCAGTGATAGGAGAAGAAGAAATGGCTGCAAGTTGCTCCAGGGGAGGTTCAGGTTAGAAATTAGGAGAAATGTCTTCTCAGAAAGAGTAGTTAGGTGTTGGAACAGGTTGCCCAGGGAGGCAGTCCTTTGGGGTGTTTAAGGAAAGGTTGGACGAGGTACTTAGCGACATAGTTTATTGAGTAATATAAGTGCTAGGAGGATGGTTGGACTTGATGATCTTGGGGGTCTTTTCCACCTTTAATGATCCTGTAATTCTGTATAAATGTGAACTAGCTGTCAAAGTTTCCATTTTATAGTCAGTGATAATCTATGGCTTGATTCAACAATCCATGCACAAGTTCCAGTGCTGTTTAAGCTACTCTATTATTTTCTTCCTAGCCTTTCAGAAGGACACAGCTCCACCACAGGTCTTACATTGTATCTGTCAGACCTATGTGGATATCTCAGACACCCTAGGGCACCTCAAAGATTGAGATCTTCATCCTTCATCTGGTCAATACAGTCAGAGGAGACTGGGAAGCAATCCAGGTGACAAAATATACATGAATAGTGTAGGATAAACTTGTGTATTACTTGTAAACTGAAGTCTTTCACCTTAATTCCCCACCAGACTCAAGTACAGCTTTATGTAGTATTAGTGGCAACCATGGTCCTAAGTCAGGTGTCCCAGGTGTACATAAGAACAGCAGAAGCTTTTTGTCTTCTTTATAGCTGTGTGCCCTCTCCTCTGGACATTATATCTAATGTGTTTTGGTTCCACTGTGCTCTGCAGAACATCTCAGCATCCTTGACAACTACTCCTTTCACCCTTTGACAAAAAGAAAAGACCAACGTGGACAGTGGAAGCATAAATTTTCCTTTTTGCAAAGGATGATCTTGTTCACTATCTTTTAAGTAAGCAGTAGACCTAGTGAAGTGTAAAATCCATTTCTATAGGTTTGGTAGAGTGAGATAGTGATATAAAAAAATTCCTCTCCAAAGTTAAGAAATTTACCAAGAAATTAGGTTCTTTCTGTTCAAGGTTTAATCCAGTCTTTAGAATGTAATAGAGAATTATATCCTTGTTATAGAGAGGTTTACAGTTTCTGGCAAAAAGTGATTATTCTCTATTTAATTCTCCAGATCTTTTCCTATAAGGTAATTTCAGATTCATTCAAATGTTATGCTTCTTCTGCCACCTTGGGAAAGCTCCCACTTTCATGAATTTAGCACGGATCCATCAACAGAACCAGACACATGAAAAGTGCAATACTATTCTGTCTCATACACTCCCAGTTGATAATTCATATGTAGTAGTACCATCATCTTCCATTGGATTCAGATTGTAGTTTTTCTGTTTTATTCAGAGAAAGGGCTAAAATTATTTGAAAAACCCTGTGCTAGGACTCTGGTAGTTTATGTTGTAGCATCGCTATGTTAGTATCGTATTCTATTAAGCCAACTCCATTTTAGTCCTAACAGCTTTCCAGAATCCAGGAGATCATCTCTTACACAGCAAGTGAAACGTTTGAACTATTTTTGTGTTGCAGCTAAAAAACTTATTTAATCTGTAAATGAATGTGGATTGCAAAGTTAGTAGCACAGGAACCTTCTCTCCTTATGTTTTGGTAGAATGCCAGGCACATAGAAACACATAAATAATGTGTAACAATTCTCTGTGTGTTTTGCTCCATACACAATGACTTTTATGAAGACCAATGTGTTTCAGTCAGTGAAAGGCATTAGGGGTGTGTGAGTGGAAATAATTGCATTTGGACAGGAACAGAAGAGTCAATTCATTAATGATTTGTCACTTTCGTTATTAAAGTCTTGCTTATATAAAAAATATTTACATCTATCCTCTCTATATTTTAAAATCAGATAATCCCAGTATGAGTCCCTACATTCTGTAACCTGAGGAGCATGAAAGATTGAAATAGATAAGACAGGGGCTCCCGGATCACTACACAGCTTTAACTGAGTAGACTGTAACTGTAATACAGGTGTGTAAATGATACTCAAGCAGAACAGAAGTTATATAAAACAGGTCAATAAACAATGAAATGCATTTATATTACGTAAAATTAAGTGTTTCTGCTTGGGGGATCCATCCCTGAGCTAATGACTTAGATCTTTTTTTTTATTATTCAGAAGACAAATGTTCATGTTAAAGTATAGATCAGAGTCATTTGAGCTAATCAGGGTGCCCATACGGGCTCCTATGTACAACTTAGTCTCTCTACTGGTTATAAAGACTGTCTGTGGCAGCTAGTTCACCATCACTGCAGAGGTCAGCCTTTAGAATAACACACTCTTTGCCTGACTGTAGTAAAAAGGAACAAAACAGCTGTCACCAAAATCTCCATTTTTAAAAAAACAAACTTGCATGCTTAAAAATATTTTGTGAGGAATCCAGAAGAACTGATCATTTGTATCGTAAAGCATTGCTTTATATTAACGTAAAGGATGTGCTGTGAAACTGGTGCTTACTGGCTCCAGTGAACTGTGTGCTGTTAACCACAATTTTTCTGCCAGTGTTCTGCCAATGTTTGGCAGATTGCACTCTTAATGAATTAATAGATGGACATGCTCTGTAGTTTCTTGAGCAAATATTTCAGACTCTGCCATATCAAATTCAATTTGGATAGCAATTAATAATAGCTGTCTCTAAAGTTAGCTCTGATTCTAATAATACTCACTCACTTCTGCAAGAGAGAGAGATGACTTCTTCACAAATTGGTCTCCAATAATTTCAACAGATTTGTTGTTATGTCCATAACTAAAAAGTAGTGTCTGCGAACTTGCAATAGATTTATTTCTAGATTCCCTTCATTTCTCAGAGTATATGTAAAACCTTCACCCTTCCACTATCGTGTTCCTTTTTTTTCTCCTTTAGGTTTCAAATTATTGTTCATTTAAGGTGAATCCAAGATAACTATATGCGTGTCCTTGAGGAAGAACATTTTGTAGATACTTCTAAGCAAAAAAACTCGGTTTTGTTAAGACCATTATGAACTCACTGATTGTCAAAACTCACCTGTTTTCACGTAAACGTATGCTGAGTTCAATTTTTAGGGTGCTAGTTGAAATTTAAAATCTGAGTAGAGATCTTATTATTTCCAAGATACTTTATTGGTTTTTAAATATTTTTAAAGTTGTTAAATTACATGGTTTCAATCCGTACTTTAAAATTTCTTATACTTAAAAGTTTACACACTGCAAGTAATTCATATTATTTCAGCTAAACAGAGTATTGCTAACACCATATTGATTGCTATAGGCACTAGGGAATGATTTTTTTTTTTAGTCAAATAAACTATAAAAAATAGAAATCAGCTAAAATGTAAAATACAGTGGTACAGAATTCTTCAGAACTATGTAAGAAGGAAAACAAGCCAAACAAGAAATGGAGACTAAAAGGGAAAAAAATAAAGGGGAAGGGAAGGCAAGGCAAGGCAAGGCAAGGCAAGGCAAGGCAAGGCAAGGCAAGGCAGTGACTGAACAGAACTTCTCCTTAACATGTATGAAAACAAAGGACTGGAAGAATTTGGTGCTTTTGACTTAGGTGATAGTAAATTCAGTATTGTCAGAAGAAAGAAATTGAAGAAATACAGGGGAGGAAATAATCACTTGCCAGCTTCACTTCAAAATTATTTTAAGAAACTTTGGTTATAAGAGACTAATAAGTGTCACTGATATCTAACATGACTGTACGCAACATTTTTCTTCAAACAACAAGCTTCTAACAGTATATGTGGGGTTTTTTGTACACTTCTGTGAAGAAAAAAAAAAAAAAGAAAAAAAAAAGAAAAAAGGCTTCCTGTGAGAAGAAAAGCAATATTTTATTACTATTCCTGAAGGTGGAAACATGTAAAGAAAGCCAGAAGCTAGTTTTACTGCTAAGTGTGTGCTAGATGTTCACTTTGCTGACACATATATGAAGAGAATAATGTTAGTGCTCATGGAGGATACATTCCTTACATAAAATATTTACTTCAGAGAAATTCACTTTGCTATATATTGTAAACAAGTCCTGGGATGTCAGAGCCTTCATAAAGGCTGGACTTTGCCGTTAGGTTCACCTGGGCAAAGTATTTCATTTTGTTTCCGTTTAGTAGACCTGAGGAATTATTTTAAGAACAGCCTTAAAGCAAATACACAATTTGTGTCAGCATTTTTTTCTCCCTAGATATTGCACTCTGAGTATGTCCTGATTTCCTGCACAGCCTCTCATCTAGATAGCAAAATCTCAGTGTGAACATTTGTCATGAACAGATTTCCCTATTTCAGTAAAGAACATTTTTTTTCCTGCTGTAATGATAGCGTATAAATTAATCAGCTTAGAACAAAAAACATTGGGGGCAGTGTGTGCACAGCCTCTTTATGATTTTTTTTTTTTTATATTCTGTTTATTTACATTAATTCTGTACTCTATGGGGTTTTAAAGTGTATTCTTCTCTAGTAATTAAACAACCTGACTTCCGGTATAGTTCTCTGTGACCACGAGTAGTCTCACTGAATGTCCCAAAAGGAGAGACTGCAGGCCTGCTAATAACTGAAATAAACAGATTCATAGTCTGCATATTAGAGTATTAATTCAAGTCTGAGAGGAAAAAAAGTGTAATGTTTGCCACAGAAATAAACACAAAGGAAACTGTGAGTAAAACAGTTCTGCTGAGTCACTAGATAATTGCTCTAAATCCTCTGATTTGAACACAGTTGCTCACAGAGTGGGAAAAAAAAACCCAAAAAACAACCACTATTTAATTTTCCTAAACCTGTGAGAAATTGCTAACTTTTCCACTGCCTTCTAAATTTAAAAAGATTTATAAAGCACCTTAAAAATCTGTGTCCTTCCCTTACTTAACAATTCCAAATATGTTTGCTTTTCATTTTTTGTAGTGTGCTCCTGTTGTGTTATTATTATGGTGTCTTAGTCGGTTTATGTTTTGCAACCCAGATAAGAAGCATATGTGGACACATGTGATATTTAACAAATAAATTAAACACGAGTTGATTTATCCACTCTACCTTTGTTTTCAAATTACTATTCTGCAGAGTAAGAGGATAGGGTGTGTGCTGCTTGTTTGCAATATGTATTTGAAAAGCAAGCCTTAATTTAGAATGGCTTCATTTGCATTAAAATCTTACAAAACTTATTCCTATTTAAAAAACAAATACAAAACAAAAAACAAACCAAAACCAAAATAAACCACAAACCTTAACCAAAACTGAGGTTTTGGCAACGAAAAATGGTAAATATCCATGAATAATTTACACAGATTTTGTTTATGCTAATGAAAACCTCCCGTTTATCTCTATTTTGTGCAATTATTAGACAACTGCAAAGACTCAAAGACAATAAAACTAAAGGAGAGGATCTGGAACAGTGTTGTTGGGCAGTTTGGCAGGTCACCAGAGTTCAAGGTTTTCTTTTCAGCAAATGTTACAACTCAGCTGTGGATTAGATTTGGGTACCCATCACAGATGGAAAGACTGCATTATGACCCCAAGAAACACTGTGACAGAGAGTGACACAGCAGAAGAACATGTCTGTGTATTCTGGGATTCGAAAGGTGGGAGTGCTGAGACAAAGTAGGACAAACAGTTTCATCTATAAATACAATTTTATTTTAAAATGGGCTGACACACTTTAGGCTATTCTGTAGCATACATATTTCACCTTTAATTAAATTTCTTTCTGTTAAAAGCTCAACACTGAGGCAAATCAAAATGCATACATGATTTCTTTTTGGAATACATTTAGGAAAATATATCATTGGTAAATGAGGCAGCAAATTATTGCTGCTTCTTCTACTTTTCCTAAAATACTGTGAAGAGAATGGTGGAGATGTGAATCCACAAACTGATATCTAGGCACATATTTTGGCGGCAAAGTTCAGATCCAGAATTGATCATATCTAGCATCATGTACAAGCTGTTTTAGTAAGAGTTTTTCAATGGAAAAAAAAATAAATTTCAATCCTTTGTGGGTCCAGAATCCCCTAAAAATACAAATGAAGTATCATGTGACTCAAATATCAGTACATCATCTCAATAAAATCTAAATGCTAAATGTACTTTTTAAAGTGTACATTTAAAATTCAGATTTTTTTTTTAAGGTATTAAAATGTAAATTCAGAAAAATTGTGTGGTAGGCAAACCTGGACACCCAGATTTATTTTTCAGTAGGAATAAAATGTAAAATAAACCTATTTTAATAGGGGTTATGTGTTTAGACAGCAGGGATTTGGTGCAGCTGCTTTTGAATGTCAAAAGCAAGTTTCTGGGGCATTTCTATTCCTCCTTTTATCTTCTGCCACAGAGATCAGAATAAAAAATTATCAGGAGGACCCAGTGCCATACAGGTCTAAACACAAATGAGACAAGTGAAGTCTAAAACAATTCTTCCAATTTCAGCTTTCCCTCTGGCTTTATTCTTACTACTCCAGGAATATTAAAAAGAAATAGGATGTTTTTAATGGATTGTCAGCAACATTGTTTTCATTAACAAAAGGGAACTCAATCAACTGTTCTGCCAAACCTCTCTGTCTGTTCTTTGATGGGCATGATAAATGGTGCCAAGCATTGTCAGATCCTGCCAGATTAAATTAAAATGATAGGTGTTCTGAACCTTTTAGGACTAAGCCTAATATAATTTTGATCATATTTCTTCCTGAAAGAAAAAGAATAATAAAAAAGCAAGCAAGAAAGACAATATAAGTTTAGAGATAAAGTAGATCAGCAGAAACAGTCTATCATTAAAAATTTCTTTCCAAGGCAGTGATAGAGATGACTGAATCCAAAATATGTCTGTCTACACATGACTGCCAGCACTAGTAAGAATGAGTTGAAAAATGGTGACTCAGAATAGCACCACAGAAACAAACTAAAACACATTTAGTGGGTGTTTTCATAGAATCATAGAATGGTTTTGGTTGGAAAAGACCTTCAAGATCATTGAGTCCAACCATCTATCCAGCCCTACTAGGTCCAACACTAGCCCATGTCAACAAGTACATCTGCTCTTTTAAACACCTCCAGGGATGGTGACTCAACCACCTCCCCAGGCAGCCTGTTCCAGTACCTAACAAACCTTTCAGTAAAGAATTTTTTCCTAATATCCAACCTAAACTTACCCTGATGCAACTTCAGGCTATTTCCCCTTGTCCTGTCACTAGCTACCAGGGAGAAGAGACCAACCCCCACCTCACTACAACACCCAAATGTTTATGAGGCTCTTAACCAACTATTCTAAAACAGCCTGGTTTTCTTGTCAATCCTAGCAAATAAGGAGAAAATTCAAAGCCTGTTTAGTGGACAAGATGTTAATATTTACAGAGAGAGGGTTAGGTAACAGTAATAGCCCTATTGGTACGAGAACGAAATATTCAACTAATTTTAAAATTTATTGTGTTTAAGAAGGCAAATTCCACTGAATCAAACCAGTACATTTGTTTTACATATGACCACAAGTTAAACCCACTGGGTTCTACATACTCACTCCCTATAAATTTAGAAGCCTACCCCACTGTCCCACCTCATTTCCAGAAATGTAAATGCCCTCACAAGTTTCAGGGTGAGTGGTACATTACCTGAATTTGCAGGTAGTATAATCCAGATTGTAAAGAAAACCAAAATACTGTTACCACAGTAGTGATGTTTTCAAATACAAATTTCAATGACAGAAATGCTGTTTTCAGATAATGACTTTGCATGGTTGCTCTTCTTGGCAAAAGGAAAAAGCCCTAGCAGAGTGGCACACCCTGAAAGTGGCTTTCATATCAAACAAAAACATTAACACAATAGGTAGGATTATATTTTGCTTAGACCTGAACATTGGCAGCAGCTTTATAATAAGTCTTCAGGAAGTGTTGTATGATTTACCACTATTATATTTATTGTTGGTGGTCTTGTGGGCCAGCGCTGGGTAATATTGAAGACATTTATGAAATATTCTTTACCTTTCTAACTCTATTTTATGTCAGTAGTTCAGACAATTTACAACTGCTGTTATGTGTACGACTGCACAGTGAAACAGAGCTCGTTGCAGGAGCCCCAGGTCTCTTGTCTCCTCCTATATAGTATGTGTCTTTTTAATTTGCAGTGCTGCTGACACAGTATGCTTGATTAGGGACTAGTGTTGAAGATAACTCTGTAGGATAAAATGCTTGCTCTCTTAGCTGTGTTGTTATATAAATTCTGCTGCGTGTACATGTCGAAAGAGAACTTGAGAGACGTAAAATGTAGCTTGGTACAAGGAGGAATACCTCTATTACTTTTAATGGAGTTGCACACACACAAAAAAAAACCCCTCTCAAGGCTTTGACCCACGGCGGTCATGAAATTAATACAGCAGGATGATGGGGGGGGGGGGGTGTGTTATTTATCCTCTGTTACTGATGATGTGACAAATCACTGTTTTGTTTTATGTTAGGACCGAGGCCATTGTAGGTAAAGAGAGCAGTCCCATCATAGCTGGACTGAAATGCAGGATTTCTAGTGTCTGCTCTAGTGAAGTAAAGACATTTTGAGAATGAGGGGCGAGGGGGAAGGGGAGCAGGCAGCATTAAGGCTAAAAGAGGGATATATTTTAACACAAATGTACTACAGATTATTCTACAGCATGCTCTTTAGAGACAGAAGAGATCAATTATAGCTAAATTGAGATGTGATAGAAGCAGATTTAGTGATAGGAGGAAGCTTAAATTAATCCCTTCTAAGGTAATATCGACAAACATTGTTGCTCGGTGTCGTCAGTCTAATGCTTTCAGCAGTCTGTGACAAAAGCAAGAATTGTCTATCATGTAAAAGGGAGGAAACACTTCATTGGCAACCAAAACCAGTTCACCAAATTCTCAAAATCTTGGAAAAAAACCACTGATAATAAATCCCTAAATGCTCATTGGCCTCAAGGACTGCATTTTTGTGTCTTGTCTGATTACCCTTGAACTCAATGCCTTTTGTTCAAAGCCAAATCTAAGTGGTCTTCCATAATGCAAGCCCCTCCCAGAGACTTACCAAATGGTGGAACAACTAATGCTTAATCCCACCCAGACGTACAATAAATCCTAGAGAACACCCTGTGTAACCCAAACAGCAACAGCTTCAGCCACCTTGGCATCCATCAACACTCAACTTCTTCATACTCATTCCCTACCATGTGGCAATGTGACATCACACCTAGCGATGACACACTTTAAACTGACTGCAGCCAGTCACTCCATGTCCATCCTACACTGCAGGATCCCCTGGCGCGTAGAGCTCCATTCCCTCACCTCCCAGTGTCTCAGAGCTGGAGATGGACAGTAAGAAAAGGCCAGGCAGGAACAATCTTTTGTTTTCCTTCAGTAACAGCCCAAAACAGCACAGGCATCTGAGCTACAACCTGTCCTTGCTGCTCCCTCCAAGCCTGGGGTGGCTGTGGTGGGGAGGGACAAGGTGGATGCAGGTCCCCATGGGGTGTCTTCAGCCACTACAGCAGCTGCTGCCACATCTGCTGCTCCAGAAGTGCCTTCAGCATCTATGCCTTTCATCCTGATACTGCTGTCAGAGGGCTAAAACTTAAAAGCACACATTTTACTTTCCACAGGGAAAAGAAACTATGGATGTTGCGCATCCTATCCTATGCAAAGGACCATTCTACTTTTCACAGATACCATGATTAAACACTTGTTCTGATATCACTGTGGTTCAGTTCCTTATATGATCTTCAAAGGTGAAACCTAAACTCCCTTCAGCCCTCTAAATTCAATGGAACTCTTCATCCTTTGATGCTACTCCACATAAAACACTTTGAATATGTAGGACTTAAATTTGATCTTATCCTAAAAGCCATCATACCAGAGCAGACCAAAGGTTCATGTAGTCCCCTGCAGTGGGCAAAGGCTTCATGGCTCTCAGTGGATTTCTCTTCCACTTGAAGTCTCCCCTTGAACCCACCTGCTGTCTAGATAACCTGGCAGGATGACACTCAAGTCTGCCTGTCTATAGAATAAACAACACCCTAATAAAACAAAATACTTTTTGAGAGGAGAAACAGAGATGCAGAAATGATAGGTTGTGGAACATCAGATATAGCCTGTTAAACATCTGAAACTGCATTAAAGAAAGTTGCTAATACTGCTTGGGGTGGATTGAGGGAAGGGAGGAGAGGAAGGAGCTGCTAGTCATAAACTTCAGAGAGATTTCTAAAATTAGAAAAATTCTGTTTAAACAGCAACTTTGAAAATCATAAATTGAGCTACCTTTTGAGGGCAGTTAAATACTAATCTCAGAGGACTGTGGGCAGAACCTGACAGACTTTGAATGGCTAAAGCAACATTTTCTCGAAAGAAGCAATAAAGCTCATATGCTACTAGCTTACAGCCTCAGACAGGGGAAAAAATCCATTTTAGCAATTAGGAACTGTATTGGAGCTATGAAATATAAAACAAAAGAAATTTGTGAACTCTCTGAAGATTTCTATTAACGCTTTTATACTTGCAAGAAACAGGTCTCTTGAGATAAAAGGTCAGATTGTGAAGGCTAATATGTCTAGTTACTCAGCAGAATAAAAGGCCAGGTTGGACTGTCCTTTTGAAGCTAAGGAAATTCAAAAGTGATTTAAAAATATGCCAGCAGAAAAAAACTTCAGGGCTTTTTCAATTCCCTTGTGATTTTTCTTTTTATATTTTAGTATATGCTGTGTAACACATGTAGTTTGGAAGACAAATTTGCCTTTTCATTGTGACAGAGGCAAATTTCATGCATTACCTATAATTCATAAACACATTACAAAATGTAGATACTATGGATCCAATTTTTTGTTTGTCTAGTAGAATATTTCCCACTACTACAGCCACAAGAAATAAAAATTGAGTTCCTGCATAGTTGTATGTTGAAATGTTCTTCAAATATGTTAAATGCTGTGAATTAGGTAAAAGTGTTGAATTAAGAGAATGAAGGTAGACGGGAATCTGGATATTGCAAGGCTGAGCTCAGTTTAAAGGTGGATTTCATTTTTTATTTGGAGACACCAAAGCTACTGGCTGCAATAAATGCAAAGCTGAATTTATTGCTTTTGAATGTTGTGGTACCTTGGTTCATTCAGGCCTGCTTTACATTGTTCTTGAACTCAAAAGAAGCACTGAAATTGTTCCAGCTATTGGCTTTCACAGTAGAACTGTGAAAGCTCAAGCAGACTCCGGATTGACAGGCTTGTGAGGTTGTGTAGCAAGGATCCACGTATCGGGTCTTTCATGTTGTCTGACAAAGTCATTTAATAGTAGGTGTGCTTCCTCATCTTCCTGCCTTCTGAATTCTGCATTAAGATCTTGCTGCTGATCTCCAGCAGACTTTTGACTACAGTGAGGTCTTGCACAGTGGTTTTGGATTTTCCAGATTCTGCTGGATGCTACATGGATTACATTAAGCATTACATCAAGTTACAATCCTTGACTCATTGAGCCTTAGCAGTCATGTATAAATGCTCACATAGAGACATATATATAAGATCAATCTTGCATATGCCTTTATTAATAGTCTTGTGGTTCAGATAAGCAGCAGAGCTATTTTACCTGATCTGGAAAGTTATTGGTATGAGGGATAAAGTCTTCCATAACTCAGTAATGATAATATCAATTCTAGCTTTCTTTATAGAGCAGGAATATCACAGTATTAACCACAGAATGATTGAGAATTAAAGCTCTAAGGTTCATCTTGTTCAACTTCCCTACTCTACTTGGGCCTCTTAGAGCAGGAGGCCAGGATCATGTCTAGGTTTCTTTTGAATATGTCCAAGCATGGAGACTCCACAACCTCTGAGGCAACCTGTGCCGGTGCTCAGTCACCCTCACAGGAAACAGTGTTTCCTGATCCTCAAATGGAACCTCTTGTGTTTCAGCTTGGGCACACTGCCTCTTGTTCCTGTCATGGACATGACTGGGAAGAACTTAGCTCCATCTTCTTTACAGATATATGTATATATTGATAAGATCCCACTGCCTCTCCTCTTCACCAAGCTAAAAAGCCTCAGATGTCTCATCCTTTCCTGACAGGATAGGTACTCCAGTCCTACCCTATCAGTCCTTCACTGTCCTTGTGGCCCTCTACTGGACTCTACAGTATATCCATGTCTTTCTTGTACTGGGTAGCCCAGAATAAGACATAGTATTCAAGGTGTGACCTCACCAGGGCTGAACAAGGGGCAAAGATAACCTCCTGTCACCTGCTGGCAGCACTCCTAATGCAGTCCAGGATATCGACAGTCTTCTTTACCGCAAGGTCATATTGCTGATTCACGTTCAACCTGATGCCCCCAGGACCGCCAGGTCCTTTTCTACAAAGCTGCTTTCCCGTTGAGCAGTACCTAGCATGTATTGGTTCCTGGAGTTGTTCCTCCCCAGGTGCAGGACTGCACTTTCTCTGTTAAAAATCTTATTGGAGATGGTATAGCTAACCTGATACAAGAATTCCTGCACACATATGGTATCTTGAGGTCTAGGATGTAATGTTTGACAACTGATGGCCCCATGACAGAATTAAAATATGGTCTCTGCTTTGTTCTCAACATTCTTTACATATCACTATATAATCTTTATAAATTTGTCTTGGTCATTTCACAATTATCTTAGAAAATGAATCTGATTTTGTTGTTGCATGACTTTAAAAGACCATATTAGGTTGGCAAAGATTGAAATATTGACTGTGTTTGCTCTAACGAAAGCATCTCTTTCATACCTTTCAATAATAATAATTTATTACTGTTTAGAGTTCTGCACTGATTGCTCTCTAAATACTGCTGGCATTAATAAAAATCTTTCTGGCACAACCCTAATAAATGTTTTATCAGCTTAGGAACTTCTCAGAACAGATGACTTTGAGACTGACATGAATAAAATCCAGCTAGTGAGAAATTTTCTATAACAGAAAGAAGAAAAGTACTTTTTTTGAGGACTTACAAGAGGCAACAGCTCTTCTCCAAATTAAAAATACTCAACATAAGTAAATTTAATACAGATCTTTTCTTCCTTCTATGCCCCATTTTGGGGCATACACTCCCTGTTATGCCACATATGATTTTACCTAATCTACATCCCCATTCATCTTCTGCAAGCCCTGTCCAAGATATTAAGGTTTATGTTATGTCAAGTAATGTCATAGTGGAGCACTCTTCATGAGAGGTAAATCCAGATGTCTTCCCCTCCAGAGAAGTGCTCTCATTACAGCGCTACAAAGTCAAGCTTCTTCTTTTTTCTCTCCCTAATGCACAAGTTGACATTCCTTCCTTTTTATGTAGTAGTGATGGAAAATTATTTGGAAATCACAGAATCATAAAATAATTCAGATTGGAAGGAGACTCAGGAGGTCATCTAGTCCACAGTCCTCTTCAAAGCAGGGTTAACTTCAAAGTCAGGTCAGGTCACTTGAGGCCTTGTCCAGCTCAGTTTTGAAAATCTTCCAGGAGAGAATTTCCAACAGCTTTTCTGGGCACTTTTTCCAGTGCTCAACAGACCTCACTGTGAAGAATGTTATCCAGCTTAACCAGCCAGAATTTCCTGTGTTGTAGCCTGTGACTATTGCTTCTTGTCCTTGACTGAGCACTTCTGAGAGGAATCTAGCTCTGTCGTTCTGTAACTGTCCTTTTCGAAGTTGAAAGTAGTAATTGGATTCATACTTAGCCTTCACTTTATCCAGGCTAAACAATGAAAAATTCCTGTGGCTCTTTCTGTATACGATGTGCTCTACATGGTTAGTCACTAGTGACCTAGACAGGCATCTTAGTAACTCTGGACCAGATCCTTTCCAGTTTGTCAATGTTTATTTTTTACTGGGGAGCACAAAGGTGGACATTGTGCTCCAAACCTCAGAAGGACAGAATAGAAGGAAGTTGTGACTTCTGTTCCCTTGACCTGCTGGCTATCCTATTGCTAATGCATCCTAGTATACAGTTAGCCTTGATCTCCAGGTCAGGCTGCTAATGCATGGACCGTTTGTTCACAAGGATTGCACCTCCCCAATCAGCGCTATTCATCATGGCTGCTGCCTACCCACTCAGGTCTACCTCCTGCATGGGCTTATTTCTTCCCAGGTTAAGAACTTTTAATTTGCCTTTTCCGGGTTTCCTGATTTTCCTGTTAGCTCATTCCTCCAGGCTGTAGAGGTATAGCTGAATGGCAACCCTGCCCTACAGAATATCAGCTACTTCCCCTTGTCTAGCATCATCTAAGAATTTGACAAAGACACTTTCTGTCCCATTGCCCAAGTCCTTGATGAAGACATTAAACACTATTGAGAAGGTCGCTTGTGGCTCAAGTGTATATAAAGTTTGCAGAGGTAAAGTGAAGGATGGTTAACTGCTCATTTCTGAAGCATTCAGATATAATAATAATAGATGCCACCGGGAATACCCATGTGGAAAGTAACAATTGAGTTGTCAGAATGACATTTGAACGGTATGCCACAAATAGGACCTGAGGCCAGATGCCTAATAGTAAGGATAAAAGACAAAAACTAGCATCTGCTCGTTCTTTGAATATTATCTATCTTTTGTGTCGAAAGGGCCAGTGGTTCAGTAAAAAATAACCACTGATCATGTGATCATGAAAAACTATCAGTGGTCATTTACTTATGTGCACAATGGGACTGAATCCAATGTTTACTAACTTTCACAAGCTTATCACTGTGATCTGAAAAACAGTATTTTGATGACAGCACGCAAACATGTACTTGTGATGGTTTCAACAGCTGTATCTTGGGGCAGAATGGTCCAGTGAAGGGACATGAGCTACTGCAGCTTGGTCAGGACTTGCCACTGGTATCCTACATGAAACTACTTCTCCGAACAGTCTTCAGTTTAGTTCATCACTTTTATGGTATCATGACAGGAGAGGAGATTTGTTTAAGCTGAAGAATAAGAGAAACAGCAATAATAAGGCAGAAGAGAAATAGATATGCTGGTTTTTCCTATATTGTTGAAACACTGAGCTATACTCTATTAACTACTGCAAATGTATTAATATGTAGTCATCTTCTCTCACAAGGTGTGCATACAGCTGCTGCCATCAGTGTTTTCTTAATTTTGCACATTAGCTGTCCAGGAATTAGGACCAAATTTCAAACCCACATCTTTCTTTAATCAGTAGCCCTTACTGAAATCAACACCAAATATAACTTTAGTTACTGCATAAATCAACACCAAATATAACTTTAGTTATTGTATATATATCTAGATGTTGAAATGGGCTGCTGATATTGCACAGCAATCCAAATATTTATTCACACTGTCTGCCAAGGGGAATGGTGTGAAGAAAGTCATGTTTAAGATACTCTAAAAAATTCCTTTTCAAACACTGTTAGTGTGTTAATGTCCTACACACACAAAAGCACATACATACACACTGGGCAGAAACTGGAGGGCAAATAAATTGTTTCAATTTGTATTTTATTCATCTTAAATGTTGTTTTATATATCAACTATTTGCAAATCCTTGCTGAAAAGGAAGAGCAAATCATAATGCATAGGTGTAAAACTACAGCCCTTTAATGATAGGCTTTGATGTGTGCAGCATAACTTATTATTCTCCTCAAGCTTGCAGATACTTATGGTTACTAAAGAACAGCACACGATAAGGGAAGTGCAGAAATCTGGAATGTATTCAGAAACTGCAATATACATGGCTGCACTTAGTTCAGTGAAAATATGATTTATACTGCTTATGGTTTCTTCTAAAAGAGGAAATCCACTAACTTGCTTGAAAAAATAGGACCTGCAAAGTCCTTACTTATTTGGTTTTCAAGCAGATTAGTGGCTTTTCTATTTTACAAGGGAATATGAAGGGCACAATAAAGAATGTCAAAAGGAAATTTGTTCAATTTGAAAGGTGCTGAAACAATTAATTGGAATGTCACCATTATAATGAGGCAATCATGTATTAACAACTATTGCTTTTATTAATGATCTGCTGAAGGCTTGTATTTGCAGCTAGCTCCAGTAGACTTTTTACTCCTGGAACTTTGCATATCTCTCTGCCTCTTTTTAAATAGTTTGTAACTTGCTTGGAAATTTAGTTTTCACCTGAGCAGTAGAAAAAAAAATTATGTTAATGAAAAATACATTAATAATATCTTTGAAGAATCGTAATGATCCTTGAATATCCGCACTGATTTCTTTTACTGTGCAGTCCCCAACCAGGGGGATTTTAATTCTCCTCTGTCTTGTATGAAAAGATGTGCATTTCTTTTCACTGGACATTGTAATTGCCTATATAGGTGGCTATGGCTTCATAAAAGTGCCAAACTTATAAATAGTTTTTTCCAGCTACCATATATATCTAGATGTATGATTTTTTTTTTTTTTACTACTCCACCTGACTTCTAGAAGAGTGTAAGTGTTAAATAATGCATTTTAAACAACTGGAAACCATAAATTCTAATAGAATTTTTAGTCTATTTCAAAAGACAAATATTTTACTTCTGACTTAAAGATAATAGTGGGGAGATGCTCAGCATTGACACTGAAGGACACTTTAGCTATGTAAAAGCAAATGTCATATTTTGAGGTTATATTCCAAATGAATGAGAGACTTTTATTAATTAAAAAAATTAAATGAATGCTTACAGTCTTTTTCTTTTTTTTTTTCAGTTTTATTCCCAGCTACAATGCTTTCCAGATCCTCTTTAGGAACTGACCTCTGCGCCTCTCCTCTGATAATGTAGTGTGCCACTTGATGGACTGACCAACACCACTGGTTGGCACAAGCTCTTGACAATGGCAGAGAAATTGGCTCTTTGCCAAGGATGCTCCTCAAGAAATGGAAATTAAAGTTTAAATTTTATAGTTAGGTTTCAAACTCTTCTGCATAAAGCATCTCAGAAATGTTTATTTTTACTCCTGTTGTACTGCTGTACAGAGCTGGTGTGAGGTGAAACTGTGGAAGCTTGACTTTAAAGAGGAAGAACTCTTTGGCTAACTTCTTCAAACCCAGAGATGTCTAATACCAAAAATGTAAGATGTGAACAGAAGTTTTCATATGTTATGAACAAGTAAAATGTATAGGATATAATATGTGAGACCATTTTCCAAAATTACTGTGAAAAAGGTTTATGTTTTTCTTTGAAATTTTTAACTAAGCATATTATTTATCTCACAAGTGGTTTCATGTCAAGTAGGCAGAGCAATTATGTGAGCTCTAGCGATTAAACACAGACATGTTAAACCTTGTCACAGCCTTGTGTTTGTCTCTGGGGATATCACTATAGGAGGTACGAGCTACTGAGGCCTGTCAAAATCCATTAAATGTGATCTGCTGCTTAATGCCCTGCATATGAAGACAGGATAGGGAATCTGACAACACAAAAGGAGCAGGTAAACAAGACAGCTTCTGTCAAAGAATACCTGTTGAAGTGCAGAGAAGTTTTCATCAACAGTTTCTGAAGACCTTTTTTGAATAAAAAACAGCGTGAAATTTTAGAAGAGGAATGGTTCATTATGAAGAATGGGGAACTACAGGTCTGTTAGCCTGACCTCAAGTACCAGGGAACATTATGGAGCAAGCCATCCTGAGGGCAATCACAGACCAAGTACATGACAACAAGGGGATCAGACCCAGATAGCATGGGTTCATGAAAGGTAAGTTCTGCCTGACCAACCTCATCTCCTTCTATAACAAGGTGACACACCTGGTGGATGAGGGAGAGGTTGTTGAAGTAGTCTACCTCAGCTTCAGCAAAACCTTTGACACAGTTTCCCACAGTATTCTCCTGGAGAAGCTGGCAGGCCATGGCTTGCACAGGTACACTCCTGGCTGGGCTAAAAACTGGGTGATTGGCCGGGCCCAGAATGTGGTGGCAAATGGAGTTAAATCCAACTGGCAACTAAGCTGTGTTCCCCAGGTGTCAGTAGTGGGACCCATCCTCTTTAATGTCTTTACTGATTATTTGGAGGAGGGAATTGAGTGCACCCTCCGTAAGTTTGCAGATGACACCAAGTTGAGGAGGAAGCATCAATCTGCCAGAGGGTAGGAAGGCACTCCAGAGGGACTTGGACACGTTGGATCAAAGGGCAGAGGCCAATGGGATGAAGTTCAACATGGCAAAGTGATGGGTCCAGCACTTTGGTCATAACACCACCAGACAATGCTACAGGCTTGGGGCAGGGTGGCTGGAAAGCTGCACAGAGGAAAAGGATCTGGGGGTGTTGGTTGACATGTGGCTGAACATGAGCCTAGCAGTGTGCCCAGGTGGCCAAGAAGGCCAATGGCATCCTGTCCTGTATCAGGAATAGCGCAGGCAGCAGGACCAGGGAGGTGATTGTCCCCCTGTACTCAGCTCTGGTGGGGCTGCACCTCGAGTACTGTGTTCAGTTTTGGGCCCCTCACTACAAGAAAAACATTGAGGCTCTGGAGCATGTCCAGAGAAGGGCAACAAGGCTGGTGAAGGGTGTGGAACACAAGTCTTGTGAGAAGTGGCCGAGGGAACTGGGACTGTTTAGCCTGGAGAACAGGAGGTTCAGGGGAGACCTTATTGCTCTCTACAACTACCTGAAAGGAGGTTGTGGTGAGCTGGGGGTCAGCCTCTACTTGCAGATAAGCAGTGATAGGAGAAGAAGAAATGGCTGCAAGTTGCTCCAGGGGAGGTTCAGGTTAGAAATTAGGAGAAATGTCTTCTCAGAAAGAGTAGTTAGGTGTTGGAACAGGTTGCCCAGGGAGGCAGTGGAGTCACCGTCCTTTGGGGTGTTTAAGGAAAGGTTGGACGAGCTACTTAGGGGCATGGTTTAGTATGTAATATAGGTGGTAGGGGGACATTTGGACTAGATGATCTTGGGGGTCTTTTCCAACCTTAATGATTCTATGACTTTATGATAATTGAAGAGGAAACACTGTTGAGATTCTTTTTATTCCAAGAAACAAACAGGAAATTCCTGTCTGATTCAAGCTAAACAAGCTTTGGTCCTACAGTGATCAGGACAATCTGAATATTTTATCTAATCAGGAGAGTCCTAGCAGTACAGATCATGAAGGTTATGGATAAAAATACACTTCCCACTGAGGGCACAAAGATGAAGCTAGAAACTGGGACACAACAAGGGACAAACACTTGACCAGACTGGCATTTGCTGCTGCTGTATATAAACAAAAAAGGAAAAAGAGACTTTTTCTGGTAATTTCTCAGAGTTTATTATTCACACCAGTGCACAAACAAAAAAAAAATAAATTGCAGCCATAGCTTTCTGATTTTGTGTTCATTCATTTCATTCATATGTGTGTGGGCAGAAAAAGTACTGGGTTCTACACAAGGCCAGGATCCTGGAGGTTTGCTTGTCTCTGCCCACCCACCAGGCTCTCCCCACCCTGCCCAAAGCCGAGGACCACATCTCAGCCCCACCCCCCAAGCCAACCCTGCTGCAGCGCTGGTCTCCAGCTTCCTCCAGCCCTGCCCTGCCCAGATACGGATTGTCCCCAAGCCAGGCCCATCCATGGGCCCATGTCCCAGCCCATCCTTGGCCGGTCCCCATCCCCAGGGAGGTGCCCAATACCAGGGTCTGGGCCTTCTCTGGTACACCCTGTGCTGCCCTGCTCCTGGCTGGGGCATTGGGAATGGCTCATGGGGAGTCCCTGCATCTCCCTCTCCTTTAGTAAACCTCAGGCCCATGCTGCAACTCTGATTTTGAGAACCTGAGGCATAGGGACCTGAATTCTTGCATGTGCTATGAGTTGATCAGTCTTAAGTTTTAAGTAATCTAGTGCATGTTTCTGTGACTTCTAATGGGGAAATTATCCAGAGTCTAATGAGTCTTTACTAGTAAGACCACTGAAATGAAGCTCTCCTGGTTTGCAGAGGTTTGTCATTTAACTGAGGAAGGCCTTACACTGAACCTTTATTTGGTCAAAACCAAGCAACATGTTTAAAATTCATTACATACACCCAAGCATCATAAGAGGGGTTACACTGGATTTGAACTGGAGTGCCACTTCTACTACATCGAATGCTTATTTGGTGGCTAAAACATGACATGTTATTCTGTGCTTACAAAATAGTTTGGCATCTTGGATCTTTCTTGTTGTTGTTTGGGTGGGGTTTTTTATTATTATCTTGACATAAAAATACTAGTTTCAGAACTGCTGTATATTTTTTTGATACTTACTGGACTATTAAATCTGTCTCGCTTCCTGAATTGATAAATACACACACAAATATACAAGAATAATAAAATCCAGAGAAATCTGTTCCTCGGGGGCATATTTTTATAGCCATGAGATGCTAGTGTTTTACACAGGTCTGAAAAGAATATCCTAGATCATAAATCAAGAGTTCTCCTTTTGAAAGCAACCACATACATGACTTTACACATTTATCAAGTGCCATATTAGAGACTGGGATTTTAATCTCATTATTACTACTGGATGGCTTTTCAAAACCTCATCTCTGTAAAGGTTAGAAACCCTTGCCTAATTCACAGTTTAATTATGTTTACACATTTTTTGTGCCAACCTCATCCTTTAATTTAAATAGTTTTTCCTTTGCGTTTTTGCAATGCACTTTTAGAAACAGGTGATGCTGCCTAAGAAATCTTCCTGGGCTGGAGAAAGGCAGCCTTCATTTGAAGGCTTTGCATTTTCAGTTCTTATCCTAACACATTATTTCTTAACCAGCTGCATTTTTTCTTGATTACAATGGCCATAACAATTTACTATGTTCTAGATAATAATTTACAGATCATAAGAAAATATAAATCACTGATGAGGTATATTCTGTTTTGCTAATGTACTACCTTGCCCATTTAGAAGATGCAGAAACTGCTCCACTCATTAGGTGAAAACATGGTCCTTGTCATGGTAGATCATGTGCTGACCTCAGTAAGGCCAGTATTTCAGCTACTCTTTTCAGCAGATTTAAGTGTCATGGACACATCTTGACATTTTGTGAGTAAAATAAATCCCTTTAATTGTAAGAAAATGTTAAAGCTCAAAAATGTTCTGAGTCAATGCACAGAAAAAAAAAGAAGAGATGGGCTGGTGAATAATATTGCTATCTTGATAAAAGTGATAGTGGAATTACATTCATAGTTCTTCCTTTCCACTGTCTCCAGCAACTGGAGGAGCTCTCTGGTTTTGATGACAGTTATTTCTTTGGTCAATATATGCATCCTCTAAGCATGTAGTTTGGACTAAGAAAGGCTGCGTATGACTAGACACATGGGTCAGGTAATAATTAGTGGCTTATAATGTTGATCTAGAGTGACTTGTGCTGTACAGCAAGTTCAGTTTCATGTTTGCATCCATTCAAGTATTTTAAACTCTTCCTTTATAAGTACCAGTCCATACTCAACTGAGCCAGTTGAGTATGGACCAGTTATCTCCTCCAGCAGAGTGGTAACCTTTCTCTTACTTGTTTTACTAAAAGACTGTTGGCATGAGTAATAAAGAAGTCTGTGTCTGAGACACAGACTCCAGGATCTGATAAAAATTAGCATTATATCCTGATGGCATCCTGTTGTATATCTTTTCTTCAATATCAAATTTAATTATGTAGGTTGAGCTTTTTAGACTTGTCTCAGGATATAAAGTTAATTCCCATAAATCTCATGTTCTGTGCAGAGGTTAGTGAACAACTGTCCCCTTTCCTTGCTGTTCAAGTGGGCTTTCAAAAGATCTGTAGTCTTAAGCATAAATATTACTGAAAGACTGACAGACTTCCGCAAAACTAATTTTCCCATCCTCTTATCAAAGACTTGTAGACAAGCAGACACCTAGAAACTGCTGCTTAAAAATTGGACAGTGCATACTAATGCTTCAAAACGGAGTTGGCTGCCTTAAGTATATTTATTTGTCATTTTGCCTATTCCTGTCCAGATTCATTCTCCCTCCACTCTTCCCCTGGAGTCTCAATGAATTGAGACTCTTTCAATTGGTTGAAAAATAAACCAGCAAAGAAGATGAAAGTTTACCTCAGACTCATTAGGAGGAATTGCATTGCTCAAGTTTTCTGCAGACTACCAGGTCAGTTCTTCACTGGTATGGAGACTTGTCCCTCAAAAAGGCATCAGGAGATAGACACTGGTTGCAAGTGTCAATCTGAGACTTTACGGTCCTCAAGGAAGACTAGGAGTGTGTTTTTCAGGGAACTGTTATCACAGTTCTATGTATTTTACAGCATTTGCATGGCCTTCACACACTCAAATTTTTAAAAGACTAAAACAATTGTGTTATACTGCAAGGATATACTCAATGGCACTTTCAAATATCATCCATAGGAACACAAAAAATACAGAAGGCATTTGTGGAATAACATGAGAGCAGAATGCATATCCAATAACCTCACCAGTGCATTTTAGTAGCATTTTGTAAACAATTTATACATATACTTATGTGCAGTATATATGTAATTTTTCAGCACAGTGGTAGTCTGGTTAAAATATAAAACTGTGAGTTTATAGCTGTCGTAAATAGAATTGGCTAGGATTTTTCCAACATGAAATTTTATTTGATGGAAAAAAGTTATTTGCAGGTAATAATTTCAAAAATGAAGGAATACATATGTAAGTTTCAACAGTGGGAGCGTTTGTCGTCAAAACAGGAAAGACCTTTACCCACCAGAACAGCTGATAGCCCTGAGCTGTTGAGGATGAGGTGGGAGATCACTATGAAGATGCTGTTCTGTGTGATTCGGAAGAAGGATTTAATCTGCAGACTTTCCATTCTTAGATGAGAGACCTGATCGTCACACATTTCAACTACTCTGGATGTATCTTTCCTTTTCGAGATGTTCCACTTTGTATTAATAATGCATTGCAGAAGAATGAAAGAGTCTAGTTTCAGCATTGCTCTTGGGTACAGGAGATGAAAGATCAGGTACCTGTTTTGAAGGATATTTATTTATACAGCAAGCAGCAGCTCCAACAAGAGATACTAGAAAAACCTTCAATTTCCCCAACTGCTTAGTAGCTTAGTGGATTAGACATACATCCGAGATGTCAGAGGCTGAAGTTTAAATTGCTGGACTGGATCACTGTCATGGTTCAGCCTCAGCCATCAGCTGAGCACCATGTGGCCTCTTGCTCACCCCTGCCTCAGTGGGATGGGGAAAAGAATGGGGAGACAAAGGCAAACTGCAGACAAGGACAGTTTACTGGGACAGCACAGGGAAAGGGAAATAACAAGAGGACTTAGAATAGAATATCACAATGGTGATAACACAAGGCAGTTTACCAACCCAACAACTGACTCGATTCTCAGCCAAAAATCAGACCTTCCCTGAGCTGCTTGAAGTCACCTCACCACAACTATCCCCCTTTTATGGCAAGTATGACATCACATGGTATGGAACACCCCTTTGGCCAGCTTGGTTCACCTATTCTGACTCCCTATGAAAATTCACTCTATCCTAGCCAAAACCAGGACAATCACTTAGAATCAGAATTTTAGTCTTTCTTATCCTAGGTGAACATACAAATGTGTATGAGGGTCTCCATATTTTCTGGTCTTAGATTCAAACTCATATATACCATGAAATTTCATGGAGCATAAGGAATCTACCACACTCAGCATTTTGCAAATCCTCACTCTTGCATTTGAACCCACAGTAGATATCAGTAGCAGAAGAGAAGGGGTTTTCTTCTCAGTGGTACCACCATTTGGCTGCATGAAGCAGCAATTCCCTTTCTCTAATAGTACACCAATTGTAACTGACAGCTCCCATAGCATGTTTTGTAGTGATAAAGAGATTACTGTAGTAGCCTTGCAAGAATTCACCTCTTACTCCGTTCTTCAGACATACATATGCTCTCTAATATCCATAAGTTCTCCAATATTGTCAAATAAATTACCCATCAAGAGATAAGCTACTAGACACAAGTTTTACAAGCAGCTTTAGGAAACCTGGGAATTATAAAATGAAGCATAAAAACAATTTTTTTTTTCTATATTAGGAGAGGGGTCTATGCTGTTAGCAACAACAAAAGCATCATTTTGTCAGTTAGGTTTTCCAAAGATTAGTACCTTTTATTTTTCTCTGTAATAATCTCAAAGTGATGAAAAAGATTTACACTTCTAACAGAAAGAAAAAATTTGCACACACCTAGAGCCATTTAATCTGAATCATCTCTATTTTCTTCTCCTTTCTGCTTTCATCCTACTACATTTATTGTTGTTTTTCTTGTCAGTGGCTAGACATAAATGCTGTTGCAGGAACAATTGGAAAACAGGAACATATATTTATGTAAACTGGTATTGATTCAACTTTAAAAAAAAAAGAAAAGAAAAAAAAAAAAAAAGAAAGGCTTTCAACACCGTGCTACAAATCATTACGACCAGGGCTGCCTATGTGCAAAGAATACATGAAGGAGTTCTGCAGATGCTGCTTAGGTCTACTATGAACTGAGAGAGTTAAAAATTAAAATTGTTATATGTAGTTTAAAATCTCTGCATAATATTCATCATCAGATGTGTGTGGTTCCTTGTGTTGCTTTTTCTTGGTCTCAAGACCAAAAATAATCACTGTTTTAGTTGTTTATGCAGCTCTATGGTTGACAGCTCCACATTTGGGAACATCTGAAAAGGGTATCACATGAACTTTCCAAACGCGGGAAAACTCTGTTCCTCTCAAGATGACCTGAAATGTTCTAATTATTGGCTATTCCCTCTAGTTGGTGATGCATCCAACAAGCACGTAAAGTTCAGTGAACCCACAAGTGTACAGCTGTTATCTTTGACTTGTGGCCAAAATAAAAATTGGAACAAAATTTAGACAGACAAGTATAAAGTCTCCTGTTTAAAGCAGTTATTTTCTAAGCCAAATAATCAGAATGAAACAAAGGAAGAGTGAATCCTTTTTCTAGAAACTTTGATTCAAACCAGGGTCAACATTTCAGAGATGAGATGTTAACATGGATTACTGACTTGACTGCACAAGTCTCCCAAAGAATGTCCAAGTCTCAAATCATTGTGCAGTTTTACCTTGTAATCCAGTTGTTCTGATTTTGTCATAGATGTCATCTGTTCTTACAGACTTGAAAATAAGTTGATTTTGTCTCCTGCACAATCAAGGTGAAGGTTAAAAGATGCCAGTGAGAGGTGGGACTGGTATAACCTTTGACACACACACAGTCAGTGATATCTGCTCTGATGTACCAGTTTGGAGCAGCCAGAAATGAGAAAGCAGTATTTCCCTACTACTCTTTTCATTAATGTTTCCTAGGAAATTTCTGTAATTAGCTAATCCAAGTCTTTATATATGAGGTAAAAAAGGTATAACAGAGATCAGAAACATAACAGAAAATATATACACCTCCTCTTCCTACTGCTTATCCAGATACTTCTGTCTGATCTGTTCTTCAGATCAATTTTGTATTACCCAAGACTATAGGGAAGAGAGACAATGTAATCAAAAATAAAGTTTCACGGTGCTTTTCATAGCTGTGCTTGCCTGTGTTGTACAGCAAGTAGATAAAAAAACCTGATTCCTGAGCATATGTAAGTCACATCCATAGTAAGGCAGAGGAGAGAGGTCTTTCCACTACAGTGAATGTGAGTATCAACTCATCCGAATGGATATTTGATTTCTGTTGAACTGTATCATGAGCTGCAAATCAGCTTCTACTTTCCAGGTAGTATAGTCTGCTTGACTGATAACAGGGCTTAATTAATGTGCACCTGAAAAGCTCCTTCCTCTCTCTGTTTTCAGATGAGGCACATTTGTACAGAGAACAGTACAGGTTTTACCAGCATATGTAATCCTATCCAGAATTCTCCCCGCACTATCTATTTGCGACAATAACAGAAATGTAGCAGCTCACTGAGATAAGGCTTTTCTGGAACAGAAAGCACCTTGTTATACTGGATGGCAAAAACAATTGTAACTACAACTTCTTACAGCAAATTCTAAAGCAGTTCACATTTTAGGCCATCAGCTCAGTAATCTGTGATCAAGGACAGTTTTCAGAAGACTGCTGAACAAACGAATGGATTTTCTCAAACTTTTATGTGCTGTTCACCTCAAAAAAACAGTAACTGGCTGTTCAAGTCATACTTTAAAAGGACAGGTTTAAATGTGAAGTGGTTTTAAAGGAGCACTGTTCTTATATTGGTGGGAAATTGGATTTTTCATCAAACAAAAAGGAGATATTTCAAGGTAATGCTTGATAGACCGAGAAATAACTGGCAACTAATCGGTGGTTGGACAAATCTGTCTATAAAGGCAATGTTGCAGTCAAAAGTTTCTACAAACATAGCAGGCCATCAAAACATGTCATTGCAACTGTTGTGCATTTTAGGGAGAAAAGTGCTAGCAAAATTCATCTCCTCCTAAACTGTCTGTTTCCTGTCTCTAAGTGTCCAATAACTTCTTAGCCAGAAAATTAATTTTCTCTTGTCTTTTTCCTTTGAATAAACATTTATTTGAATGTATTAAGCAATCTTTCTACTTCATTAAGTTCTTACAAAGATGTGTCCCCACTCTGCAACCCAGCCATCTAACAAATAAATTGCTGGATAGAGAAATATATAAGCAATCATCTCCAAGCTGTGGATAGCAAAGGGGACTTCATTCTTCTCAATATTCCAGGCACTAAATGCTTGCTTTCTTGTTTGACTGCATTTGACTGTTTGATTGATTGTGTCTAAGGTTTTGGGGTGGGTTTTTTTCCCTCCCTCCAATGGATGCTCTTTGTTGTCTTATCTATCTGTTGTCTTACTTGTTTTCTTTTAAGGTCCTTTTTTTCCACTAAGACAAAGGGATAGGAAAGCTATTGCCAGGAGGCAAACACGATGGATTAATCTCTCTGTGATAAAGTAATCAGATTTCAAGATAAAAACAGAAGAATTACCGTGGAATGTTATGAGACACACACTACACAGGAGGAAAGAATATCACACCAGATTATATATATTTAAATAAATTTGCCACACAAGTTATTTGTCCTTTTTAAAGTAAACAGTAGAAGTATACCAATAGATTATTTTAAGATTCATTACAAAAAAAGCCTTGCATCACAAATTGCCTTTTTTTTTACCATCAGAGTTGATAAATGTTTCTTTTCCCTCAGATCCTTCTGTGCCTTTCTGGTCCAGTTTCTATCTTCAGCGGGAGGAGAAAGGCAGAATCAAGAGCTTGGGTTAAGGAATGAAGGAATTTCTTGCTGCTTCATCAGAAGTCAGTACTGGTGCGAAGGATATCCAGATGGGGAAGCTTGGTCTGTTGCCCAGAAACCCTGCTGTGCATGACATGTGTGAGAGTTTGACAGCCACAGAGAGTATCAGGTTGCAGCTCAGGTAGGTGTGTGGCACAGTCCCACCTGATGAGCCATTCAAGCAACGCTGCTGGATACTTCGAATCTTCCCGGATCCTACAGAGCTGTTAAGATTTGTTATGTTTTGAGAGCAGAGAGGGAAGGAGATACCTATCAGGCGGATTAACAGGGAGTTTAAACATTAACTAGAAGGAGTGCTGGAAAAGAAATATTAATGAAAGGAGAGAAAGACAGCACGGTCTTAAGAATTTGATGTGAAATGGTAGGAACTGCAGAGGAAAAGTGGGCGAAGGAAATAATGTGGATGTGGATGCTACCAGTAAAGTGACAGCAGTGGAGAATGCTTTGAGCATATAAGATAGGCTAACATACTAAAAAGAGAGTTGGGTGAGGGCAATACAAAGGATTTATGGCAAAGGAGAATGAGACAGGAGGAGTGTGTGAATAATCAAAAAGGTAGTTCATTCAGTGGGCAGGAAGAAGCCAGGCTGTTAAAATGGCTGGAGAAACACAGGTGCAGTGATGTTGGATAAGAGGAGGAAGGTGGGGAGGTGGGAAGGAGGCACATTTTGGTGAAGGATAAGAAAGGGATACTTTTGGGGGTCAAATATTACACAAGACAGTTACAAGTCAGGAAAATTGGGGTGAGGCTGTAGCTGGCACAGAAATGAGTGAAGAATTCATGGAATAATCTTGTTCAGGTGACCTGGTGACTTGCAAGACAAAATGATGGCAGTGAGTGGGGTGCATGTAATGTTTGCTCAGCTGAGGTAGACTCGCTGCTGCGTCTTACAGATACAAGAGACTTGCTGCCAACACACTTAACCTCTGAACATTAGAAAAGGAGATTCACTAATAAGATCCAAACAGGGAGATCCCATCTGCTGCAGTTTTTTATATTGTACCACCCTTTGCTAAACAAGTTTAAAGAGTCCTTGCTGCAGTCTGAGAAGTATAGTGATCTTAAACGTTTTGTGTCCCAGATTTGCAGTTATCCTCTGCAAAAGTACAGAGCATCATTAAAGTTCATGACATCACACTGTGGAATACAGAACAATAGAACAGCATGTACAAGAGGCTACAAAGCTTTTGATTTAAAAAAAAGCATATTGAGGGGCTATAAACTATGTTGGCAACAGGATTGTTGGGTTATGTGGTATATTTGTTCTGTTAGTCAGTCAAACTCTAGTCTTATTTACACTACCTACAGGTAATTTATTCTGTATTTTAAAGGAAAAAAAGTATCCATAAATGCATTAAGGAGGATATCTATCACCATTTATCATCTGAACAGGGGGACAAGGTCTACTGTACTTGTGACACGAGCACAAAAAGATCGTGTTAGATTTATGAAAGTCTCTGCTAGAAAACTGAACTCGTCTATCTCCTGTCCTGCAGAGCCCCCTATCTATGGGCTTACTCTGTGCAACTTGATTAATTTGGGGACCTCTTGTAAACTCTTGATTTCCCTACACATAGTGAAATTTTCCTTGCCAGAAAACAGTAATTTTGTCTTCCATACACAGCAGCTTGTTAAGTTTTTTTTGTTTTGCTAGTAAATAGCAGGAGGTTTTTGAACACGTTAGAACTCTGCAGTGTGTAACTTGATGAAGTTGCCATGTCAGGAGAAGGAACTTAAAATACATAGAAATATAATGCAACAGGTCCTTTTGAATTGTTAGGCACTGACATGAATTTAGGCCAGTTAGTGTTCACTGCTGCAGTCCTGTAAGATAAGAATGCTTTTTAATGAAGCTGAGAATCAATGTCTGTTAGCCTTGAGAAGGAGGGCGTGTATTTCTTCTAAATGTGACTGCTCCTAGTTGTTGGCAAATCAGCTGCCAGCAAGTATGACACACATTTGTGCAAGGAAGAGCTCCAGCAAAGAACTTCATGGAAAAGTTTCTCTCTTGATTGAAATAACAGAGGGGCACTTTGTCCCTCCCTATCTACCCTTTAAAGTGTGTGTAGGCAAAAGCGGACTTGTACACAATACATTACAGACACAGTGAATGATCTCAGTGGTTTTTACCTTCTTTTCTACTTCAGATGTGCTTATACTACAACCAAAATTGCCGTGCAACCCTTGTAGACTGCCAGCTCTGCTACAACAAAATGTAGTAACAATGATGCAGAGGTTAGAGCTTGCAGAATAAACCTGTATAGAATCACAGAATGATATGGATTGGAAGGAACCTATGGAGATCATCTAGTCCAACCCCTGCCAGAGCAGAATCACCTGCAGCAGGCTGCACAGAAGAGCGTCCGGACAGGTATTGAATATCTCCAGAGATGGAGATTCCACAACCTCTCTGGGCAGTTTGTGCCAGTGCTCGGCGACCCTCACAGGAAAGAAGTTCCTCCTCATGTTTAGGTGGAACTTCCTATAGTCAAGTTGGTGCCCATTGCCCCTTGTCCTGTCACTGGGTACCACTGAATATTTATAAGCATTGATAAGATCCCCCCTCAATCCTCTCTTCTCCAGACTAAGTCCCAAGTCCTTCAGCCTCCTTTTGTAGGACAGATGTTCTAGTCCCCTAATCATCTTTTTAGTCCTTTTTTATACCCTCTCCATTACACCTAACTAGGAGATACAGTCATGGTGAGCTTTCATCTGTCCTCATGAAACTGCTCATAGAACCCAGTTTAGCTCGTATTGAATCATTCCCTGATACATCAGCATGAGTCACTCTCATTATTGTGTAATTAAGAGTATAATTACCAAGGCAAAGTCATTCTTGGTCCTGCCCCATTTCAGTGGGTCTGATACAAAGCAATACAGCACCAGTGGGTGCAAGTCTGTTGCTATACAAAAGTGGGCCAAGGACCAAGCTTGATCAATGGAACTTTATTGTCATTGTGCAATTATTAGTTTTAAAATTTACTAGGCATCAAACTGCTCCTGTGTCCAAGATAGCTCTTACATAATCATTTCAACAGATGGAATATTGTTTAACTTGTAGTCTGAGTGAGACAAGTGTGGGCCAGTATCAGTGTAAAAGCCATGATATGTTTTAACTCAGTTCTGTGCTGGTACCACTCAACATCACCAGCATTAGCTGGATTTGTTTTTAATTAACTCAGTTCTGTCAGCATCTGTTTGATGTTTTTCAGCTTGGGAATCTAGGAGTGTATGTGAAAACTAACCATCTCTGCCTAGGGCTTTGGGACTTTGGAAAGAGAGGGCACCTGTTTCCAGGCCAGGGTACCTCTGAGCACTTTTCAGTGCCAACAGAGTGCAGAGAAGGGACAGTATTCTGTCTCCGATAGTGGCAAAAGATTATGATTTCTAGGAAGAGTACATGGTCCTGACTTCTTTCTATGATCCTTCTCCTTACAGTCCCCTAGCATCTACAACTGTTGTATTAGAGTGGTTAAAGAGTGCATCCCTGTCTAGTCCTTTTAGTACCCCCTAGCAGATGTGCTGCCTATGAATTTATCTAATCTCTTTTGTACCCTGCTGATACTGACGGCTTCCACAGCCTCTGTGGTCAGAACACTGCATAAAAAATGATCTTATTTTATTCAGTTTAAACTTTAACTCTTACAGTTCAGTCCAGGTTTAGTAAGTGAGATTTGGTAAACAGCAGCTCTGCGTTCAGCTTATCTATTGCTTTGTTATTTTGCAAACCTTGGTCATATCCCTTTTCCGGCTTCTCCTCTCAAACCTGAAGAGTTCACAGCTTCTACTCTTTGTAAAGCTGCTCCTTCTCAACTTACACCATTTCAACTGTCCTTTTCTACACTGTCTCCAACTCCACCCTTCTGTGAGATGCAGAGAGAAGAATGACATGTGCTTTGCAGAGCTTTTGTATAGCAGCAAAATTACATCCTCTCTGTCTTGACTGCAGCACCCATCCTGGTGATGACCAAGATTTTGCAGGGTTTTTTTGACTGCCACTGCACACTGAGCCAATGTTTCAGAGAACTGTCAACTCTTACTTTAAAATCTCTTTCATTAGTTTTAATACCAGTTCTGAAGTTACCACCATGTAAACAGGGTTTAGATTATTTCTTCTAGATGCCTTACTTCATGTCTGTCTATACTGAAGCTCACCTGCCAACTTTTTTGCCTTACGTGGCCTTGCTTTCTGCAGACTAGGAATGTCACTGTTTGTTCCCTTCTGCTGGACAGTGCTGAAGATACTGGCAAAAATAGTTCACATGCTGATCTCTGGGATATTCCACTGATGATGATTCTTCATTTACAAAAGTGACCATTAACCTCTCTGTATAGCACCTATTCCTTAACACAATTTCTAGCCATAAAAAGAGTCTTTCTACCACTTCCATATGCAACTTAATTTCTTTCATAATCTTTCGGAATCACCAGAGTCATACAGCTCTCAGGATCTCCTCTAATGCCATTTCTATATGTAGGGTTTACATTGCTCATCCCCCTGTTTGTTGGTGCTATGACTGTAAGAATAGGCTTCGTGTCTTGGTCAGCGTCTCTACAATTTTAATTTCAATAAATAAAATATACACTGGTGGGGAGTCGATTAAGTGTTTTGGTACCTGGCTAGACATCCAGCTTTGCATATACAGTGTGGTTCTCCAGTAACACACACAGTACACACCCTGTGTGCCTTAGAGTCTCTGTGTAAAGCTGATATTGCCTTTGGCAACTACAGAATGTCTCTCACTCTCAGCTTCCAGGAGAATGGAAGATGTTAATACACTCATGCTGTTCTTCACCTTGTACTTGCTGTTTCACTCAGTATGTCAGTACTTGAAAAGTGCCAGGCATATGTTGGTTGCTGTGTGTCACTCTTGCTGTCTTGGAGTCTTGAGACACATACATTAGATATGTGACATATGTTAAGAATGAACTGTTAATGTTTGAAAAGGATTTCCATTGCTTAGCATCAACTTTGCGAGTGTTAGCCCTCCAGCTTCTCATACCTAATTCTGTTTGTGTCCCCTGACTAGTTAACTCTGTGCTCTTATGAGCCTTCACAGAACATGGAATTTGCGACATAACTATGCAGTGAATTTAATTAGTTGCTTATCAACCATTTCTTCAAGCTCTGCTTTCTGAGGTTGAATTCGCAAATATAAATGTTTCCATCCCTTATCCTATTAGACATTCTTTCATCTTTCATGCCTTTATTTTCCTCTTACAAATTATTTTTTAAATAATCTTTAATTCTTTTGTTATTTCCCCTCTTCTCTGTCTCTAAATGTTTTAATATGTTTATTGGCTGTTTACTGCAGAATTTTTCCCTTCCCTTCCCATATTTCACTCTTCCTTTTCTCCAATTCATTTATTCAGTCACTATTTCTACAGAGTTTGACAAGCTCATACTTCTGGAACCAAATGAATTAATGACTTGGTCAGAAGTATGTTAACCTTATATAATCAGGAAGAGATGGGTTAGAACTACTTGGCATACCAGAATACAGTCCAATTTATAGATTAGAATCATAGATTGTGTAAGGTTGGAAGGGACCTTTAAAGGTCATCTAGTCCAACCCCCCCTGCAGTAAGCAGGGACATCTTCACTAAATCGGGTAGCTCAGACCCCCATCAAGCACCTTGAGTATCTCCAGGATTGGGGCTGCCACTACCTCTCTGGTACCTGTTCCAGTGATCTACCACCCTCATATTGGAGAACTTTTTCCTCATATCCAGCCTAAATCTTCTCTTTTCTAAACTAAAACCATTTCCCCTTGTCCTACCGCTACATGCCCTTGTAAACTGTTCTTCCCCAACTTTCTTTTAGGCAATTTTCAGGTATTGGAAGGCTGCTATAAGGTTCCCCCAGAGCCTTCTTTTTTCCACGCTGATCAAGACCAAGTCTCTCAGCCTGTCTTCATAGGAGAGGTGCTCCAGCCCTTTGATCATTTTTGTGACCCTCCTCCATGTCCTTCTTGTGCTGAAGTCTCCAAACTGGACACAGAATTCCAGGCCAGGTCTCACCTGAGAAGAGTAGAGGGGCAGAGTCACCTCTCTCGATCTGCTGGCCACACTTCTTTGGATGTAGGCTAAGATACATTTTGCCTTCTGGGCTGCAGATGCACACTGGTGGCTCGTGTCCAGCTTCTCATCCACAAATACCTCCAAGTCCTTTCCCTCAGGGCTGCTTTCCAGCACATCGTTTCCTAACATGTATGGATAATGGGGATTGTCCCGACACAAGTGCAGAACCCTTCACTTGGCTTTGTTGAACCTCATGAAGTTCACCTGGGCCCACTTCTCCAGCCTCTCCAGGTCCCTCTGGATGGCATCCCTTCCCTCTGGCACATTAATCTCACTACTCAGTTTGGTGTCATAAGCAAATTTGCTAAGGGTGTACTCAATCCCACTGTCAATATCATTAATTCAGATATTAAACAACACCAGTCGCAGCACAGACCCTTGAGGAGCTCTGCTTGTCACCATCTTCCATCTGGAGTTGGAGCCCATTGACCACCACCCTCGGTATGCAACTATTCAAGCCAATTTCTCATCTACTGAACAGTCCACCCATCCATATCTCCATATCTCTCCAACTTAGAGATAAGGATATTGTGGGGGGACCTTATCAAATGCCTTGCAGAAATCCAGACAGATGACATCCATAGCTCTTCCTTTGTCCAATGATGCAGTCATTCCATTGTAGAAAGCCACTGGTCAGGCAGGACTTTCCCCTAGTAAAGCTTTAGTTGCTGGCTCGAATCACCTCCCTGCTTTCCACGTGCCTCAGCATAGCTTCTAGGAGGATCTGTTCCATGATCAGCCCACAGGTGGGGCCAACAGGTCAGTAGTTCTCATGGTCCTCCTCCTTACCCTTTTAAAAATGGCCGTGATGTTTTCCTCCCTTCCAGTCACTAGGGGGACTAACAGCTGACTGCCATGACTTTTCAAATATCATGGAGAGTGGCTGTCAGGTACATCAGCCAGTTCCTTCAGGACCCTGGGATGCATCTCTGAAGTCCAGGGACTTATGCACATGCAGGTTCCTCAGATGGCTATGAACCGTATCTTCACTTACAGTGTGAAGGAACCTTCCTGTCCCTGTTCCTCATCCTGTGGGGCCCTCCACTCAAGAGCGGTGAGGAGAGAGGTTGCCAGTGAAGACTGAGGCAAAAAAGTTGCTGAGAAACTTTTCCTCAGCCTTTTCCCTTGCTTGTTGTTACCAGTTCACCATTACTGGTCATCAGTGGGGTAGGAGTGGGGTGGGTGTGAGGGTGGTATACTTTCTTTAACCTTCTTTTTCTGGTTCATGTATCTGTAGAAGCCCTTCTTATTTTCTTGGCATCCCTTACCAAGTTCAGCTCCAACTGCACCTTGGCCTATACAACTGGGCAACATTCCTATACTTTTCTCAGGATACCTGTCCCCCAATTCCACTGCCTGAGTATATCCATCTCACCTTTTAGTTTGACCAGCAGGTCTTGACTCAGCCATACTGGTCTCTTGCCTTCCTTGCCTGACAAACTTACACCTGGGGAGCTCTTGAGTTTTGTTGATAGTGTCCTTAAAGATCTGCCAATTTTGTTCCACCCCTTTGTCCATGAGGGCGGTTTCCCAGAGGGTTCTATTAACTAATTCCTTGAAGAGCTGGAAGTCAGCTTTCCTGAAATTCAGGGTTCTGACTACACTTCTCATTTGGTTGATACACCTTAGGACAATGAACTGCACCAGTGCATGATCACTGCAGCCCAGGCTGCCCCTGATCTTAACATCCCTATTTTCATGCTGACAGTCCCTAATTTATTGTTAATAGGTCAAAATCCTAGATGCCATTTCTTCAGGTGTTCTAACTTATACTTCATTTGGACTAGATGGTTCAATGGCATTTATATCAGTGGAGAAATTGGCCCTTGAGTATTTTTATTGTCAGTTGTGCTGTGTGCTGTGCATTTGCCCCACTCGAACAAGTAAGAAATCTAAATAATTATGTAATGGCTGTATTAACAATGAAAATAATTTTCTACAGGTACTGAGCATACCAACTCAGACCTAAGTATAATCTCAATCAAGCCTCAATAATGATCATAGAACTCCTTGCTTGCACGAACATAGTTGAACACAGAGTCATTTAACTTAAAGTATTGGAGCAGGGCTTTTTACTTCATCAAATGGAACTTCAAAACAAATTAGAGATGTATTAGGAAGGACATACCAGCTGTCTGCTATCTTTTATCCAGGAGCAGCAAAAATGCCTGGCTTGCATGTAGAAAAAACACTGTAGCTGTGATGATTCAAGGGTTATAAATGAGGTAAGTTTTGCTGGGAGATGTGGCAGGTTTGATTAAACTTACTGATACAGCTTGAGGGGGAAGAAAGAAAGAAAGATAGATAGAGAGAGAAGAGAGAAAAGAGAGAAAGGAAGGACAGAAAGGGAGAAAGAAAGAGAGAAAGAGAGAGAAAGAGAGAAAGAAAGAGAGAAGAGAGAAAGAGAGAGAGAAAGAGAGAGAGAAAGAGGAGAGAGAAAGAGAGAGAGAAAGAGAGAGAGAGAAAGAGAGAGAGAAAGAGAGAGAGAAAAGAGAGAAAGAGAGAAAGGAGAGAAAGAGAGAAAGAGAGAAAGAGAGAAAGAGAGAAAGAGAGAAAGAGAGAAAAGAGAGAAAGAGAGAAAGAGAGAAAGGAAGGAAGGAAGGAAGGAAGGAAGGAAGGAGGAAGGAAGGAAGGAAGGAAGGAAGGAAGGAAGGAAGGAAGGAAAGGAAGGAAGGAAGGAAGGAAGGAAGGAAGGAAGGAAGGAAGGAAGGAAGGAAGGAAGGAAGGAAGGAAGGAAGGAAGGAAGGAAGGAAGGAAGGAAGGAAGGAAGGGAAGGAAGGAAGGAAGGAAGGAAGGAAGGAAGGAAGGAAGGAAGGAAGGAAGGAAGGGAAGGAAGGAAGGAAGGGAAGGAAGGAAGGAAGGAAGGAAGGAAGGAAGGAAGGAAGGAAGGAAGGAAGGAAGGAAGGAAGAAGACAAGTGTTTTAGGATTATTTAGAATGATTTACTTAGAGGCTGAGTATTATCCATGTTTGATTCCTTTCAGTCTTGAAGCCTATCTTTATTTCTCATCCTGGTGTATTTTGGGGGGAGATAAATAGATGAAGTGAAGATGGTGGGTTTTTGCAGATTTTCTTTTGCATAGAATGTCATTGTCATGGTCTGATAATCAGGGTTATGCATGATATATTTTATGAGGATGATGTCATATTTCATAAGCCTCCAACAGAGATGATACAATCATTTCACAGAGGGAGCTATATGATGTAATTGCCAGCAACACCACAAGGATCAGTGGCCCAGCAGGTTACATCCAATTCATATTTCATACAGTGTTAATGCGTCTTTTTTAGGTGTTTTTCCATCTGAAGATGTCACAGTGATTATTTTTAATATATATTCACGTGTTTTATTTCAAATCTTATTTTTTGTTTTCTTAAATAGTCATCAAAAATGTCATAATACCTTTGAACTTTTGGGGTTTCTACCTGCTTTCCCCACTTTATAACTTAATGCTATGCTATAAAGATTCTAGGTATAAAGATATATATATTTCCTCAATTTTTCCAATTGTTAGAAATTGTTTCCAATTTTCCAATTGTTCCAATTTTCAAAAGTTAGGCTTTACACTTTTTCTATTGATCAATTGAATAGGTAGATTGGGTTAAGCTAGGATAGGGCAAATTTTCACCAGAAGCTTGGATGGGACACAGCTAGGACAGATGACCCAAGCCAGCCAAGGGGGGGTATTCCATACCATACAATGTCATGCTCAGTATAAAAGGGGACTGGTGAAGGATGGATGGCGTGGCTCCAGGATGCATGGCTTGGGGACAGTCTGGGTTTGGGATGGGTCTGAGTTGTACAGTTGTTGTATCACTGTATCACCTGTAAAACTGTATCACCAGTTTTGCATATTCTGTTATAAGTCCTTGTCCTGGTTTTGGCTAGGATAGAGTTAATTTTCTTTCTAGCAGCTGGCAGAATGCTATGTTTGGGAGAGAGCAGTGCTGATAACACACTGATGTTTTCAAGTTGTCAAGGACTTTTCAGCTTTTCACAATTCCCTGCTAATGAGAAGGTGGGGGGCACCTGGGAATCTGGGGAGAGACACAGCCAGGACAGGTGACCCAAACTGGCCAAAGAGGGTGTTCCATGCCAATTGCATCATGCTCAGCATAAAGGGGGGTGGTGGAAGGGAGGAGCACGTGGCTCCAGGATGCATGGTTTTGGGGATGGTCTGGTTTCAGGACGGCTCTGAGCTGTACGATCTGAGTTGTGCAGTTTGGTAAGATGTTGCATTGTGCATCACCAGTTTTGTATATTTTGCTGTAAAGTCCAGTTATTGTTATATCATTCCCTCTGCTGTCCCAGTAAACTATCCTTATCCCAATCCATGAGGTTTGGGTTTTTTTGTTTTCTTTTCCCTCCCTTCCCAGCACCAGCTGCCCACACACACACCCTCTTAGAGAGAGTGGTTGCATAGTGCTCAGCTCTCAACTGGGGCAAAACCATGACAGTCTAGTTATTTCCTTCTCCCTGTGCTGACTCAGTAAGCTATCTTTATCCCAACCTGCATGGTTTGCCTTTGCCTCCCTATTCTCCATCCTGCCAGGGAGGTGGAGTAAGCAGCCACGTGGTGTTCAGCTGCCAGCCAGGGCTAAACCATGAAAGTAAAGCATGGACATCTACTTCGAAGAGTGAACTCCTTCAGAGGATTTGAAGGGTAAGAAAGAAACCCAGACACTCAACTGATAAACATAGCATTTTCTATCAGCATTGTCTTCTGCTCTCTTGTACCTACGAAATCCAAAAGGCTGTGTTGCTTCAGTTTCAATCAGTTGGACTTGACCCTCTATATGATAATGTAATTAAGAAGGGGAGGAGGAGGGGAACTAAGTTATACTGGAAGCAATTGCAGCTGAAGAGAGGAGTTAAAATATGTGAGAGAAACACCTCTGCAGACACCCATATCAGTGGAGAAGGAGGATGTGATCCAGGGACCGGAGCAGAGATTCCCTACAAGTCTGTGGAGAAGACCACAGTGAAGCAGGCTGTCCATCTGCAGCCCATGGACAACTCCATGCCAGAGACAGTAGAGGCACCTGAAGGAGGCTGTGACCCATGCTGGAGCAGCCTCCTGGCAGGACCTCTGGACCCATGGAGAAAGGAGCTCACACCAAAGCAGGATTGTCAGGACTTGTGATCCTGTGGGAGACCCATGCTGGAGCAGTCTGGTCCTGAAGAACTGTACCCCATAGGAGGGTCCCATGCTGGTGTGATTCATAAAGAACTGCAGCCTATAGGAAGGACTCGTGTTGGAGAAATTCGTGGAGGACTGTTCCCCATGAGAGGGACCCCAGGCTGTAGCAAGGGAAGAGTGTGAGGAGTCATCCCCCAGAGAAGGAAGGAGCAGTCATCCCAATGTGGGATGAACTGACCACAACCCCTGTTCTCTATGCCACTGGGGGAAAGGGAGCAGGGAAATTGTGAGTAAAGCGAAGCCTGCTATTTTAGTATTTAAATTTATTTCTTTACTCTGGAAATTTTGCTTTAAAAATGGGTTGTGAATGCTTGATGATTCTGACCTATGGATGTAGGTATAGAGAGAGATACAGTGTCAGATGGAAAGTTCAGAAATACTGAAGGATCTTTCAGTTGGAAGAAATAGGACATGCCAATTATTTCTTTGCTAGCTTTGTAAATGTTGTCTGTACATTTATTTTTCAAGGATAAAAAGGAATCTATTGTAGGCGTCTACCCTAGGCTTAGTGAAATAATTATTAATTGTGCTCTCAGCAGGTTCAGCATTTATATGGGGAGAAAACAGTCTCTTCTTTGGTCTGCTTGATCTGAAATATTGGACACTGCCTTGTACTGTCACCACTAGACAGTTTTGTGAGCGCATTGCTCAGCAAAACCATCTTTCCATTGTGTTAAACTTTTTTATCGCTTAATTATCCCAAAACCTCTCACCTATTGTTCTTTTCCTTTTCCCTCTATCGTTTGGGTTAATTCAGTACTCAGAAATGTGGAAAGCTACTGATACTTCTCTGTGCCAGACATGTGACAAATAGAAATCACTGAAAACATCCCCACATACCTCTGCTTTCTTCAGCCAATTAGACACTACTATCTAGTGACTAGTCACAGGATGTAAACAAACATAAGACCACATTATTATTATAGCTCAGTTTCTACTGAGGCTAATTGTTCTTTGAAATCGTTAATGGTTTTGTGTAGATAAAGATTGGATTAAGTAAGATTCGATCCTCTGGAACTAAGAACAATGGAAATAAAATTGCTTCCACATGCAAGCAAAGTAGAGATTGAATTCAGACTTCTATAAAATTGTGTTGGAACTTTTATTTTCTGTTCCTTCCTTCCAGTCTTGCCTCATGAAGGATTGTCAAACAAATTCAGTTCTACCCTTCTGACTCTTCTCTTTTTACCAGCACTCCTATTCACACAAATATTTACAGGACACCAATACCCTTTCTCTATACATGTTCAGTTGCACTGAACTTTTCTTTTTGCCTTTTCTTTCTCTGGGTACTTGCCCAACTCTTGTTTATTTTCATGCTTCTAAACTGCCATGTTTCTGAGATTATACAAACAAAAGTATACACTACTCAGGTTCTCTCTCTGAGATGCTTGCTGTTGCGATTCTCTACATATTTTTCTTTAGGTTCCAAACCACAGACACCTAGGAAAAAAAATTATTTCACATTCAGCATATGATCATAAAAGAGGATACCTATGCTGTGTGGGGTTCAGAACAAGATGGATGCCCATTTTGACTTCTCATTCTATTGGAAAAAAAAAAAAATAATCAGCATTGTGTCCCAGTGCCATCTTTCAGTGTTTTACATTCTTCAAGAACCTAATCTCATATTAGGAGGCTTTGCAAGTGTGGAGTATTTATAAATTGCTTAGTCCTTGATGTCCACTGAGGTTAATTTCTTTTAGTGACAAAACAAAGAATGGAGTCCTTCCCTAATAGTTATCTCCCTGTTAGACCATATGTCTTCTGCAGTCCTCATCAAAGCTTCGACTGCAATGGCTAATGCCAACACCCATTTTCCTGGCAAGCTAGTTTACCATAAATACGAGTGTAGCTCTCCAGCTTGCTCTCCAGCAATACACAGCTTGAATACACAATCTGGTTCCAGTTTGGTGGACTTGTGTGTGCAGCTTTCTAAAGCTATCCCTTTAGATAGAACATATATTCTCTGAGCCCTGAGACTACTGTCCAGTAAATATTGCTCATGCATTTCAGGTATAGGAATGGGATATTTGTTCCACAGCACCAACCTGTTATTCAAATTGTGAACTGGCACAGTTATACTCAGATGTGAACAAGATTTACCTCAATGTTTCAAAATTGCCTCTCTGATTTTGTATATTCATTTTAGTTGCTTAAATTTACACTGGGACCAGTTTTTACTTGTAAGCATATTTAGTCAGAAGTAGATTCATTTTCTTATTTGTTATTAATCTCTGATTGCTTACGTTTAGGTGGTCACAGATCTTTATCAATTAGCTGGATTTCCTGGTAAGTATATGTAAAAGTATTGAGGAAAGGCAACATTCAGATCTATCTTCATCAAGATTTCTTTATGATATTTCTGGATATAAATATGTTTGTTATTTTTACCTAAGGGTCCTTCAGGCAGTCACTGTCCATTACCCTGGACAGAGCTGGACATGAACAATTGTTGCTTTAGAAACTGACTGTTAAACAAATGCTTTAAAGTGCAATTTGTTTGTTTCCACATTGAATAAAGAATTATTCTGTCCATTTCTTTCTCAGTTCGACCTTGTGTAAACACTTGTGTTCATTTAGATAGCCCTCTTTCCTTGCCCTTTGTCTGTCCACTCAGTTGTAGTGAAGTTCCTATATAATGATAAATATAAATGGCTCACTCCAGAGCAAGGGGCAAGAACAAGAATTAGGTGCATGTAAGGATGTTGTATTCCACTTGATTTTTATGATGGAGTCTCTGATTTCTTTGGGGGTGATTGCTCAATTTATACTTTTACAAGAACTGAAATCAAGTGATTACTTTGAAAATATGTCTTGACAGGTACAGCTGTGCAAAATGTAGTCTCCATCATTTCCTCACACCTATTATCTGTAGTTTGTTCTCTTAAAAAAAAGATATCTTCTGTTTAGGTAATGCTATCTTTTTATCTCTGAACTTTTTTTTTCAAACAGAGGCCATCAAATAGAGAAAATGGATCTACCTCAAAGTACAGACCTGCACCTCATGAAGCTCAGTGATACAGACCATTGTATATCATACAAAATTTTCTAGTCAGGCCTGAACATGACAGGTAATATAAGCCAGTGAACAACGTCTGAGACATTTTTTAATTTCTTTTAATAGTTTTATTATTTAGTTGCAATTAGAAATTGTAATAGTACTTCCTTCTCCTTTTTTTGTGACATACTTTCTTTTAGAGCTTTATTGCCATTTTGTTGATCCCTTTCTGGTCATGGCACTAATTATAAGATAGAAGTATTCTCCATTCAATAACTTGCAAGAAAAAGTGATTTAAAGTGAGACACTTAGCATAGAAAACTCATAAACTTCCACCTAAATAAGCAGTTAGAGAACAGCAGATGTTTTTAGATTGCATTGGTAAATGGTGCAGTGTTATAGACCAATCAATACTGTTAATGCTAATTGTAGCGTGCTTTTGTCAAAACTATGCTTTTTCTTAATTTCTGATTTATCTCATTTTCCATAGAGTAATTCTGCGAACCTGGTGTCTTTTGCATTTCATGCCTGCTAATGGAAAGCTGGATTTGTTTGGTTATTAATCTGGCTCAAGTATATGAAAACAGACTTTGACATGCTTGATGGAAAAGCATATCAGATATTTACAGAGGAATTGCTTTTTACTTTTTCATGGTATCGTGTTTAGTTACTTGGCTTGGTATAAACCAAACAACATTCAAGAACTTTCAAAGTCTGAAGTTCTTGAAATTCTAATCTCATGCACTTGTACAGTCACATAATGCTGTTGGCTTTGGAAGCTTAACTGTTGAATTAGAAAGCAAATTGGATTTTTTGCTACAGAAAATAGCATGAATTTTTTGCCATTTCATTTCTGAAATACTTTAATTTAAAATATGTGTTTCTAATGTGTTGTTTAAGCTCTGTCATAAGATCTTTGGAACAGAAGCAGTGCTGCATTTTCATTGTGTACAGTACCTGGGAGAGTGGAGCATTTTTCAACATGAGAGTGCTGCTGCAATCTCAATTGTAGCTGTTCTGTGAAGTAAAATGGTTGCTTTTTAAATAGGTCAGTTTATCCCATTCTGCTCTTCTGGTGTCTCAAATGCCATTTTGTTGGCCATTTTTTTGTTCATAATACAATACAGTACAAAATGCAGTAACACGATAAAGGGGTTTACATGAAAGACATAAAAAGAGGCAAAAAAAAATAAAATCCCAAGACAACTGTGATAATGAAAGCAAAATGTAATTAAGTCATTGAAAATATTAAAGACCTACTATGTTTATAAGGTATCAATATTTTCTTTCATCTACAATGCTGAATATGGTAGATGTCACATTATGCAACACACAATAAATCAACCCAATGCAGTTTTTTGGGGCCTGTATCAGTCTAATGCTTGGCCCATTCATTTGGCACACTTGTATTTTATACACACACTTTTATTTACATCTGCTCAAACAGCTCTCCCATTATTAAAGTCTAACATTTCATAAGCTGTGTAGCAGCACTTTTTTTTTTTTCCTGATAAATGCCTGTTCAGAACACTTTCTTTTCTTGGGAGAAAATACTATTATGCAAGTGCCTTCATCCATACAGCAACTACAGAAATAGACAGTATTGTTTTGACTTTGATATACTCCTTGAAAAATGAACTGGTTGGGGCAATCTCAAACATAACTACAGACTGTGTGGGGAATGGATTGAGAGCAGCCCTGAGGAGGACTTGGGGGTCTTGGTGAACGATAAGCTCAACACGAGCCAGCAATGCCCACTTGCAGCCCAGAAGGCCAACCATATCCTGGGCTGCATCAAAAGAAGCATGACCAGCAGGTCAAGGGAAGTGATTCTTTCCCTCTACTCCACTCTCATGAGACCCCACCAGGAGCCCAGCCCCATGGCCACCAGTGCAAGACGAACAGTCCAAGCTGTTGGAGTGAGTCCAGAGGAGGGTCACAGAGACAATGAGCAGTCTGCAGCACCTCTCCTGAGGCTGAGAGAGTTGGGGTTGTTCAGCCGGCAGAAGAGAAGGTTCCAGGGAGACTTACTGCAGCTTTCCAGTACCCAACGGGGGTCTATAAGAAATTTGGAGAGGGACTTGTTAGAGGTGCATGTAGGGATAGGAGAAGCTGAAGAAGGGTAAATTTTGAGTAGATATTAGGAAGGAATTCTTAACAAGAGACGCTGTGGATGCCCTTTCCCTGGCAGTGTTCAAGGCCAGGTCTGATGCGTCTTTAGGCAACTAGGCCAAATGGAGGGTGTCCTTGCCCATGGCAGGGAGGTTTGCAACTAGATGGTGTTTTAAGGTCCCTTCCAACCCAAACCAGTATGTGACTCTATGAAAATATTATTCTAGGGAGGCTACTAGTCTGTCTTTTTACTGTTGCTTATACAAACACTAGCTCTTACCAAGGAAAGCTCTTTCTCATACTTCCATCACCAGTCTGAAATAATTTCATTAGCCTAATGAGGGCAAAGATGGGCAAGAGTTAACAGAGCTGATCTGATCAGCAGGCATTACTGTTGTTCTTGCCTCAACAGTGGTGGACAAATACAGATTATATACTGACAGGCAGGTCAACTCCTAATTTCAGAATGAAGGAAAATAAAGGTTCGGTTCAGATTTTCACCTGACTTTTTAGCACTGTGGTTCTCTGTATTCCCTTCTGAAATCTTTCTTAATGCATTCTGATGCGATTTAGATTAAAAATGTCATTCACATTTGGATACAGCTAAACCTCCAGTGTCCCTTTCTGCCAGTGTTCAGTTATCAAAAGCATAGCTTTATTGACTAGGGTGAAATAGGGCTTTCTTATATTGCTAGGATTATTGGTAAAATGACCATCTGCTATTACTGGAATTGCCTCCCTTTGAAGTACTGAGAGATACAGCACAGAAGATGCTCAATAGTTGAAATCTACAATGCATCGATAGACAATTTTTCTCTCTTTTGGACTATAACAGACATTGTAAGCCAGAAAAGGGCTATTTTGTCCCACACCAGGACTTCTGGGCAGGCAAAGTTGTAGGGAATGACAGCTCTTGAGCGAGGTGCAGTAATCCTGAGACATGTTTGCGTGGAAAGCCTCCAGATTTTACTGTTTTAAAGCCTGAGATCATCAAACTTGAGACCAGGGCTAAACAGAGCTCCCTCCTCCCTCAGATGGTAAGGACAAGTTGTTCTTTTCTGTCAAGACAGTGACAAAGACTGCCCTTTAGACTCCTACAGCTGGTCAACATGTCATGAAACTCTTGTGTCCCTGATGTGGCCTCGGACCAAGGAGAAGAGTAAGCAAGCCGGACCCTCCACATCCCTGCAAGGAGAAACACTGGTGCAGGATGAGGAAGTGGGGTATGAAAACTTGCTCCATGCAGTTTATGTTTGGAAGGCTTTGCTGAAAGTCTGAGTGGGTTTGGGAGGAAGGAGTTTAAGGGCCAGAAAATTGTGTCAGGGTCGCATCTAGAAATCTCTCTTTTTTTGCTACTTCAGGCTAAATTTTACTGTAGATGGGGAGGCAAATGGAGGTATAAGGCTTTTGTTCACAGAGCGTGTTATTGGTTATACAGATGATCACCCATTCACAGTCTGCCAGCAACATATTTTATACCTTACATATATATCTCTTACATAACCCTTACACATATCCCTGCATGTACCAACGCTAGTGACATAAAGGGACAGATCAAAACCCTTTGAATCTATGTCAACTAACTCCTGACTCAGTTTTCAGACAGAATTAGATATTCTCAGGCCACTCTATACCAGTGTATTCCTATTTAAATTATGTATTTGCCATGATATTTTCTGGAATGAGAACAGATCCTGAGCACACCTTCTTGAAGTCAGAGAGACATTTACCATCAAAACTTTATAATTTCCTAATAACAAAGTTGATTTCTGTGCTTTTTGTCAGAAAGATAGTTTCTGAAGTATTTCAGGATTCAACAGAGATTAAATTAATCTAAAAACGATAGAATGTAATAGAGGATTATACTATCTCGGTGATGCAACTTCACAGCAGTCACTTCTTTTCAGACTAGGTTTTTTCAAAAACCCTGAAATGCCAGCATTTTAAAACAGTTTTCTGAAAGGAGTAAACACACAGGACATCAATGACCTTAACTCTTCATATGAATCTTTGTCTACTGTCTGATCTTGGCAGTATAGTGACAAGCCACTCATTTTGCCCAAGTAATTAAATATTATTTCAGCCTTTTCAAGCTCAACCTAATGATAGAAGATTGCATCTAGGAAGAGAGACTGTGTGGGAACCTGTCAGAGATGCTTTGCTTTCTTCAAGAATATACAAGCACTCAGTTCACAGAAACATGCTAACTAACCCTTTTTTCCCAGCAGCAGCTTGTTACAGAGAAGTTTTGTTCACAGGGCAAAACCACTGACGTTATGCTTATACCTGCTATTGTTCCTATTCTGGCCGAACTGGTCCAGGACTGCAAAATCCTCATGAAGAGATTTTCTGTGAAGGTTCCCTGAGGAAAGTGGGCAGGGAGACTTTTGACAGCATCAACCTCCTCTATTGTTCCTTCATGGATATATATGTTTCTCACGGTTGGAATTTCAGAGTTCAAAAATAAAGTAATAGTAGGATAAACTGATGTTAATCTCCATAGGCCCCATTAGCTCAACAACTTGCTTAGTCTCTAATGTGTGATAGCAGGGTGCAAGAGAGCTTGCTATAGTGTTAGCTTGGCTTCCTATGTATCTTTTAGTCTTAGCAGCTATGCAGGAATGCCAACATAGCTCAAAGGTAATTGTTATGCTGTGATAATCAGAATTGCTGCACTTTGTCAGCTCATTAGGAAGGCAAATATCTCATTTACAAAGGAACTTTTTGGCTCATGATTAAAGTACAGGACTAAAAGTCAGTTACCTAAGATCACATTTCCATCTCTGTAGAGACTGGAGTTTTTTCTATGGCTCAAATTTTTGTTTCTGTGAAAACTCAGATTCACTACACCATGCCTCAGTTTCCTTTCAGGTACCACGAAGATAATATGTTGGAAGCTTTTGATTGACAAATTTAATGTTTGTCCAGTGCTTTGAGGTGTTTGAGATAAAAGGATCTCTTGAAATGCAAATTACAGAGGTAAGCATGGCTGAGGTGGAAGTGACCTATTCCTATTTTTGTGTCAGTAGTTGCCAGTCTTTTAACTGTTTGGGGATTTTTTTTGTGAAACCCTATCTGACAGCACTGCCTAATGTTCTTTTTAATTTCATTTGTGGGGAGAGAGCTTTGTTTTCCTAGGAAGTCATTGATTTGTTTCCTTTCCCCGATAGGAAACTTATTTAAGGAACACTGTAATTGGGACATGTAATACATACTGTATATGACTACCCTGGGTAATGTATTGATATTGAGGTAACTTTGCTGCATGGAGATTAATTTCAGTCAAGTAGTTAATGCTTAACCTCAAGTGCCTAAAGCTCTATGTATGCAAGGTCTGTATCTATCTGTACATCAGTCAAAAGTCATTGTTTGTAAAGGTGACCTCAGGATGTAACATTTCAGTTACCTTTGTCCCTCCTAGGCTATCTCCTTTCTCAGGTCATAAGATACCACCTTTGTTGGATGGGATCCTCTTACTCCCTTCACCAGAGAGGTTCCAGGAGGAAGTTGTTCAGTGATTCCCTCTTTCCAACTTAGCCATTGGGAGTTTAGTTTGCTGCATATGCACTGTGCAGGAATAACAGAAGTGAGTCAAGGGGCTTGGTAGTTAGACACTTCACATTATCCTCTGCCCTCATAATAGCTTCTGTTTCATGGATAGATTCCTTTGGCATTACCCCAACACAAATGAAAATTATTATACCTACAGTAACTCTTCGAAAACTGAAAAAAAACCCCCAGATATTTTAAGGGGAAGGTCTTCATTAAGCTTTATGAATTAACTCTTCATTTTTTAGAGTTTACACAGCATTAGAGGGAAAAAAGACTTTATCAACCAAAAGGGATTTCACATCAGGGCAGAGGATATGTAAATTAGTCTTAGCCTGTTTTATCAGAGGCTTTTTCATCAGATATGCATGATGTTGGGAGAGGTTGGCAACTGAGGGAAGCTATTAATCTTGCATTCTTTTTACTGTACCATGTCTATTTTTAAGAAAATACCTTTGATTTAGGTACATTATATTGGAGAAATAACTATAATTTATTAACCTTTTTTTTCCAACAATACAATGATGAGTGTGTAAGTGTCCATGTTTCTGTGTACCCATAGTCTTCTAGCTATAGACCAAACAGGCTTATAGATTCTGCAGAGATGAGTTCAACTACATGGGCTTCATGTGCCTTCTAGTTAGAGGTCAGCACCATGTAGGAATAAGTCAATAGGCTATCCTTCAAGTTCACAGGTTATATTGACTTCTCACTGTCATATTTGAAAGGTGATAACTAATATTGTGGTGGTTTCACCCTGGTTGGAGGCCAGACATCAACCAAAGTTGCTCTACCACTCCAGTTTTCAGCTGGAGAGGGGAGAAAATATATATTGGGAGGCTTATGGATATGGACAGGGAGAGATCATTCCATAATTAGTGTCATGGGCAAAACAGACTCAAAACAGAGTAAAGGAAAGAAAACTCTCTAATTTATACTACACTGCACACACAGTGATACCAGAGTCAGATCAGAATCACAGATTAGAATCATAGAATGTGTAAGGTTGGAAGGGACCTTTGGAGGTCATCTAGTCCAACCCCCTGCAGCATGTAGGGATACCTTCACTAGATCAGGTCTCTCAGAGCCCCATCAACCCTGATTTTGAATATCTCTAGGGTTGGGGTTGCCACTACCTCTCTGGGCAACCTGTTCCATTGCCACTCTCATATTGAAGAACTTTTTCTTAATATCCAACCAAAATCTTTCCTTTTTGAGTTTAAAACCATTACCTCTTGTCCTAATGCTACATGCCCTTGTGAACAGTTCTTCCCTAGTTTTCTTACAGGCACCTTTCAGGTATTGGAAGGCTTGTATAAGGTCCCTCCAGAGCCTTCTTTTCTCCATGCTGAACGGGCCAAACTCTCTCAGCCTGTCTTCCTAGGGGAGGTGCTCCAGCCCTTTGATCATTTTTGTGGCCCTCTTCTGGACACGCTCAAACAGGTCCATGTCCTTCTTGTGTTGAGGGCTCCAAACAAGAAGAACAAGAAGAGAGAAGTACAAGCAGATCTTTTACACAAAATGCAGCTGCCCCTCCCCTGCCCCCCCCCCCCCCCCTTCTTTTTTTCTCCTAAATGTGATTCCCAGAGGCGCTGTGACCATCACTGATGGGCTCAGCCTTGGTCATCAGTGACTCCGGCCTTGAGCCAGCTGGTGTTTGCTCTCTGGAGCCTGCAGAGAGGTTCTGGCTGCTTCTTGCAGAAGCCGCTACTGCAGCCCCCACTTCTCTACCTGAATCTTGCCATGTAAAACCACAAAAAATATGTACAGCACTCACTTTGAACAATTCACTGAATATCACTGTCTAGAATAACTGTTCTCAGTTATCAATGTCTCATGGAACCAGTGATTTCCTACTAATTAACATAAAGCATTGAACTCTCTTACATCTGTACACCTAGAATTTATGAGGAGGTGTTCAATTCTCAGGAATCTGCCTTAACCCCAAAAATGAGAAAGTATTGGGGTGCAAGAAAACTCAAAGACCACTATATTTCAACGGAAGCAGAGAAAAAAAGGACCTCTGTCAGAAGCAGAGACAATAAGCCTGGTATCCAAAGGAAATTTGTCTTCTTGTTGAATTATTTTCAGCTGAAGCATTTTGCCACTCAGAACATACATAATGTGCCAAAATGTTTTATTGTTGAGTAATACCTGCAGCTTTTCCCTAGTAGAGGGGACAGTACTGAAGAGTATTCTTTACTTAGTCACTTCTGTAAAATTGGGTAAAATACATCTCTACATTTAAAAATGGTAAGAGGAAGGACAGAAAGATGTGCATGCATACTTATACTTGCACACATTTTGATCCTAAACACCTCATAATTTAAGGAATCCAGGCTAAAAATTATATCTTAACAAAAAGTGTTCTAAAGCAACAATAAGATCATTTTTATGGGAATACAAAATGTGGGGTTTTTTTCTAATCTCTCTTGAAAAGCTCTAAGTTGGTGTGAAGATAAGAAGCACTTCAACCTTCTGTTGTCCTTCGTTGCCTTGAGAGCGCACAAGACCACAGCATAGAAGATTTGGTCAAGTACTCCCATTTTACCAGACCTTGTTCAGAGGCAAAAAGTGTAAGACTCTGTTATTATTCTATTTTGCTTTTGCAAACTCTAGTAGGAAAAGTCAGCACTGTTATGAAATTCATTATAATCACAAGTGTCAGTGTGTCTGGAGTAACTGTGGAAACTGTTGAGTCCTCCAGGGGATGTTTATTTCAGTTGTTTCATTTGTTTTAGCTATTTAGATTGTCCCTTGTCTGGATTTCTTTCTCTATTTGCTACACCTTCAAAGCAAATACATATCTCAGAGTCCTAACAGCTGACAGCTCTCTTGGGCTTAACAGGGGAAACATATTTTTCTCCCCAACCCCCCACCCACTGAATAACTTAAATGCAGTGCTACGCTCTTTTGCGTTTTCGTGTTTCTAGCTATATATAAATAAACCAGATGCAAGTTCTTCAGAGCAGGGTTCCTGTCATTTTGCATTTGTCTGTAAAGCACCTTAGTATTTATCTTTGGAATTAAACAAACAATTCAGTCTTATATCTGATAAAGCACAGCAAATAATAATGATTAATCAAAAAAAAAGTAATCTTCAGTCTAGCTTTAAGAAATATCTCCAGCTGTCTCAGGATTACTAAAACCTGTTTCTTCTTTCCATGTAAATCAGTTGTTTACAGATACTAAATTTAAATCACCCATGATTTTCATAGATTTTTTTTGTAGGGTTTTTTTAATGTTCTGCTTTAGAATGATCCCAGCTACTCTTGTAACCTTGGTGAGTAGGTGAATTTTTTATTTTTAGCCAGTGAGATATTTATTTCAGTGGTGTATTCTGATACCTGTCTGGGATTTGTAGGTTTTTATGTTTAGTTACACTGTTCAATTATAAGAGTTTCCTTGAGAACTTCTATCTTCAGGCAATTAACACTGTCCGTCAATGTTTTCTTAGCAGGTCCAGAAAGTGTTAAGAAAGAATGCTACCTGTTTTATATTTTTACCAAGCTGTTACATGACTGTATTTCCTTCCAGTACATCAGTAAAAGCTTATAAAGACTGCAGGATGCTGAAATTCATACATGCAAAAAGAGAATTTAACTCCATTGGTAAGGGACAGCTTTATTTCGCTCTTGCATTCTCTAATAAAATTGCTGTGTGCTTCTGAATGTGAAAGTGATGCAACCAGAGACAAAATTTGCATTTATAAAGCTTTAGTTGGGTATCATTTGCACCTTTTGCTGATATATCTGTATCATATGTGTATGTCCTTACAGGTGAATACTGTACATACAGTCCAGTATGTATCTGTGATAAGTTGAGGACAAAGGCTACTTCTGCCAGTCCAAAACCTGAGGGCAGAACCAAATCTCTCAGTGACTGGTACTGAACAATGCCATATATACTCAGGGTCACATCAAGCATCCTGACTGGAAAGGGCAGATTTCATATTTCAATTCCAGCTAGTAGACTCAAAATCAGCCTTGTAATGTATATAATTCTTGAGATACTCTGTCTTTTGTTATGTATTTCTTCCAGACAGACACAAGTACAGTTCTAAGATACACAGTCATCAAAAATGCAGTCTTTGTGTAAGTAAAATCACAAAAGATTCCTCTGTTGGTTAAACATCCAAGTGCAGTTCTTAGGAAGGCAAGGGTACTCATAACTTCTCATTTATTGACAAATTCTGAGCAGCATAGCTCATAGCATATTTTCATCAATATGGGAATCCATCAGGTTTTCTATTTTGAATGGTGTTTTTCTCTTTGCCAATTCCATTTTTAAGCAGAAGTCCTAATTTACTTAAATACCTAGAGCATTTGGTTGTGGGGTTTGGTTTTTTTCTATTTTTTAATATTGAACACTATTTTCTCCTGGTACCTGCCTTGATAAGTAAAACTGACTGCTATGAAATGGCCAGTTTATCTGCTTTAGAGAGAGTGAGAAAATCCGTCTAGTTTATCTGTAAACTTTAATTTTTCAAGTATTAATATACCCTGATTTAGGTGACTGTAAGATGAAAAAATTATCTAGAAATAAAAATTGAAATTGATACCAAAGGAGTTGTGTTTGCTGTTATTAGCTGGAGATTGCCAGGCTCCATCATGCTGAGAACACTGTTTATCTGTATAGAGCATTGCTTGACTGAAGGCAAAAAAATTTGAATGAACCTGGACGTATCAATTAAAAAAGATTATTTTGCTGTCAGCGGCTGGCAAAGCTGGCTGCATTCCAGCCTGCAAACAGATTTCAGTGGGTATTATCAAACACAGGAATTTAGGTACTTTTCAGGAAACAATGTTTAATTTTCTGCTTGAGGACAGAGCTTCAGTTTTCAAGCTGCTATTCACTGGTTTAGCATGACAGAAAGGGTGCTCAGGCCCCTGCCTAAAATGTGTGAGCTCTGCACTTGCTGCCCAAGTCTGCATTGCCTAAAGAATTATTGGGACAGGCTAGAGCTACATGCGTGGTTTTCCAGTTCAGCAGCCCAAGGAGATCACATGGACAACCTTCATGGACCTGGGAGTCATAACATCCCTCTCTCATCAGCCTGCCTTCCTTGTGGTGTGACAACACGAGCTTTCTTGTACCTAGCTCAATCCTTAGCCCACCCCAAGGTTTGAGCTGCCACTACAGCAGTGTGGAAAACAAGTCGAGATGTGCAGAAACAGGCTCTCACCCTCTTGCTCCCTCTTGCCCTCTCAGTATAGGACCTAATGCTGACCCTAGAACTGCTGGTGGTGTGTCTAGCCCTTTCCATAAAAGGATTGTCTTGGTGAGAGCTAGCTGGAGAAGTGTAAGGCAGAAGTATGGCATCAACCAAGAGTGGGATGGTGAAGAGCCCACTGCTGTGCCTTGCTCCTTGAACCCCATTTTATTCCCCTATTTCTGAGTCCACTGAATATGTTTTCTCAGTAATTGTTCAAGTTGGTTAACTAGCCATAGAAAATCTCTAGACTCTTCAGGTTTTGTAACTTTTTCAGTGGTCTTATTGTACCGAGGTCTTTTATTTTCTTGCCACTTAGATTTAGATGCCTGTGGTTTGGAAGCGTTTCTGCCAACACTTCCAGTCCTTCTGAGAACCTGTTGTCACTTAGCTCGAGTGTCTTAGGTTTGTTTAACTTTGGAAAGTTTGCAAGTGAGGTTAAGCCCATGTTGATTGTACTTAGGAATTCCAGCTCTCCCAAGTCATCTGTGAGGCCTTCGATTTTGCCTTTGTATGACCTAAAGAATGAGTTCTTTAAAATTTGAGGGCAACCTGTTCCACAGCACAAAGTGGATCCTTTTCTTCATATCCATGGAACTTTTGTGTGGGCTCTTGGCAAGATGAAAAGGAGGGTATAGACCCTAGCCTCTTAGGTAGCGGCCTTTCCCAGAAACACTTTTTAAAAGTGGGGTGTTTTTTTGAGAACCCCAAGGTGGTGAAACTCAGTTCTGCCTACAGAACTGAGGAGTCTTGAACCAAACATGCCAACTGATAAAATCCATAGTTTCTGGCAAGCAAGTAGTGAGTTAGTATTTCCATTTCCTTTCAAGCTTTTCAGTTTGCTCCTGCAGGTCATAGGAAAAAAATCCTTAAAAAAAGATCTCATTTATTTGCACATCTAAATCAAGTTCTCAGAAGTAATTTAGGAACAAAATGACACTAACTTCAAAGAGACTTATGATTCAAAATGTCTGCCCCTTTAGAAAATAGGCTTTAGCTTCTACATCTAGTACTTTTTGGAAATTTAACTAGGCAGATCAGAGTCCAAGGCTTGTTTGAAGAAAGAACAGATTTTAAAGACTACAAGGTAAATATATTGATAAGCATGTATCGTAAATATACAAAGTAATTTCAGTTTTTCTTACAGCTGTCTGTGGAAATGCTTTCCTTTTTAAAAAAGAACATAAAGTAAGTGTTCATAAACTGTTCATAATAACCAATGCTTAGGATCCTTAAATGCTGAAAAGGAAAAATAATCTCTTACTGAAAATTATTATCAGCAATCACTTCTGAGCAGTTTTTCTGCTGTACATGCATCTTTGCTAAAGTTATTGAAGTGATGCCCAGCCAGGATCTATGGAAATAGCAACTAGTCAAACACTCAAGAGAGGAGATTTTTAAGGAAAAAAATCGGCTTGTCTTTCAAGTCAACAACTCTGGATAAATATGGGGAAGTGATATGTCTCTTCACCTTTTCTCTCAATAGTTTCCACAATTTTTGAGACATTTCACTGAAAAAAAAATGGCATTACAAACCAAAGTCTGAGGGGTTTTCAACAGCAAAAGAATAACAAAGCAAAATCCTTCTTTGTCCTGCATAACCTATAGTGTGAGCACTAGCCTGTCTGTTATCAGTGCAGTGCACTATGCAACTGCAAACAGTAATACAATCAGGTTTTCATTTATATTAATGTGACTAAGCTCTGTGTTTGATCATGTTAAAAGATATGCACTTTCTAAATGTAATTCCCATATATTAATATATTACCTACAAAAGGCCATTGTTTATGTTCTGTGACTCACACGAGGATTCTGAATGAAATTTTATCAGTGAGATTGGTAAATATTCTCGTTTAGTTTTAGATTAGGAGATTTTAAAAAAAATAGAATTCACATGAAATCTGTAAATTACCATCAGCAGCAGATTTACTACCAGCATCGCAAGACAAAAGTCATCATTATGTATAAAGCCAAATCCCATAGTCCTGTTCAGGAATACATCCATTATTATTGAGTGGAAACTGAACTTTGCATTCCTACTATGGAGAAATTGCCTTCTTTATGCACTGGGAACTTGGGCAAAATAAAATCTAGATCTCGGCACTGTGGCCCAACATGACTTCTATATTACAATTAGGGATATGCCAGTAGTTGATTTTCCAGCAGGTAATAGTCATAAAGCTGAAAGCAAGCAATAGACTTTTCGCCAGTAAAGCAGTGGTTAGAGAATATTCTCAAAATGCAGACAACCTGACTCAGTTTCTTCTTTTGCTTGGAGGGACTTGAACACTCATTTCCCAAAGAGGCCCATTTGGCATCTGTTGTTAATTGAACAGGAGCTGCAACTGAAACTTAGATGCAGGTACTTATCTGCTGAGATGTCCTGTTTTCTGTTAGCATAACCATGTGCTTTTCCCCACCAGACAATTTTTTTTTTTAGTCAGGTACTGGCACTGGTTTCAAATCCCTTCAAAGAAAGGAAGGAATTTAACCTGAGCTTAACCACATTCTAAATAATTGTGCTCCCCACTGAGGTATGAAGTAGAAGGGGATTATATGCACACACTTATTGCCATCTAGCTCTCCTGAGAACATAGGAAATTGCATTCTTCTGGATACTTCCTTATGATTTCTTTTCACACAGCACAGATGCTAAATTAGTAGTAACTGGAGCCCTGTTAATAAATTGGAGCTCTATTCCCATTGACTTCAAAAATGCATCTGAACAGCATTTTGTATTAATGTTACTTGGCAGAGAATGAAAAGATACTGATCTGATTGCTTATCAATACCCTGTAAACCTCCAGCATTTACAGGTAGAGATTATCCTGCCTGCCTTGACAGAGTTAGAGGTCTTAAGAGGCAAAACTAGGCGAACAGAGAAAGCTACAGGAGGTGGAAAAGATATAGTATTACACTATGCGATTTCTCTCTGGATGTTAGTTATTGAGGAATGGTTTAGCTAGTCTGGGAAATTTTAGTCTGCCAAGATAGACCTAGTTTCAGAGCAGTGAGTGAAGCCTTAAAGATGGCAGGGGTTTACTGAGAATTAAGATGAATAATAAGTTTATACCAGCAGCTGGATAGGAGTCTCTGACAAAGAAAGGGGTGCATAAACTGGAGGAAGCAGATTGCATGTACTGGGCTGACTGGAATATATCAAAGCTTCAAGGAAGGTTTACTGTGAGGGGGGAAGGGAATATCCAAAGAAGGTTATTTTATTTTTAACTCTCTGCTCTGCGTGTGTGCACCTTTGAAAAACGCAGTGCTTTGTTCTGAAAAAGCATTCCTGAAAAAGCTTCCGTCAGCTCAGTAGTCACAAATCCCTGAAGGAAGAAGGGTTCACAGATGCCAGATGCACTTGTCATGCTACCAGAGTGGAGAAATGGGAATGTCTGGCCAGTGATCCATTTCAGGTTTCGTCTTTTGAGAGAGTGTCCTGGTCACTGACTACATGGAAGTAAGATGGAAAGAGTCCAAAGGGAAGCTCTCCCAAACACGATGATGTTCAGTGTTGTTCGGTGAGCATTTTTAGCTGGTAACAAAAAGAGCCAAAGAAATCTCTGTCCCCAGGCACTTGTTCTATATTTACTAGCCCATCAGTTTTGCAAACATTACTTTTACTGGAGCTGCACAGTAACCTGGAGCAGCAAACCCATCAGGCTGAATAGAAACCAAACAACCTGGACTGAGAACTTCCTTAAATCTCAGTTGGCGGTCTCCTGACCACCACATCAATGTGGCCATCCAGACACTACAAGCAGGGAGACTGACCACAGAGTTAAGATATGAGGAAACAGCTACATATGGGGAAAAGGGTGGGCACCCTTTCAGCCCCATCAGCAAGTGTGATTTACACATTCCCCTTGGGTCCTCACTTAGCTCACAGTGCTGGCTATGTGTTGCAAACTGTTGCATGTGCTTCTGAGTTACTGTATGTAACGATTGATGCTTTGTCAAAGGTTTGGGAAGATGCAGTTAAATGAGCAGGGGGTCAATGTGGACACAGGTTGGATTTTGTCAAGTTTTCTTTTTCTGAAAATATATACTCCTGATTTTTTTGCTCTCATAGCCCAGATCAGCATTTGTTTACAGAAAAGCTCGGAATAAGAGAACTGAACGGTTCAGAGGTAATTAAAATAATATTCTTAAACACAGGTAGGGGAATGACCTGGGATGTACCTTTTACATTATATGAAGTACGACATAAAACCAGTGAAGCAGTATCAGATGGCTCTTTGACAACATATTATGTGGTGCCACCACATCACTGAAAAAGCTACTGACATTTTTTAAAGGGGATGTTGTGGTGCAGTTTTCCATGAGATCCTGATTAATATGCTATTGAGTCTATAAATAAGGTGCCAACCAATGACAGTTGTGACAGCATTTCTGCACTTTGCTAGGATGGGACCAGGATCAGTAACTCAGTTCACATAGGCCAGTTATCTACTATCTAACAGTAATGAATGGTGAAAGGCAGGATATGAGTTGCTATTTAGAGAGAAAGTGTTCAGGAAAAAAAAAAAAAGGACAAGATGAGAATTTCTTCATACAACTTTAGCCATGCTACAAACATCCTCAGACAGAAGGATGAGGGAAGTCTCTAAGTGCGAAACAAGCAGTAAATCCAAAGATAATAAAAAGCAGTGACTGGCAGTCCAAGGCCACACACTACATTTCAATACGTTTACAAAAAATTTAAATAGATAAAAAGGAGGGAAAAAGACCCAAACAGCTCTCTGATCCTTGGTTCAGGCTTAAGGTAGGTAGTCCCATAGGCCTGTGTCTTTTCCTGTTCAAGCCCCTTTTTGACACAGCCTCAGTTGACTTAGAATTGAGCACATAAATAACAGCCTAAGTAATTTTTAATATGTTCTGGATCAGATTCTAATTTTCAAATAGCTTTATGGACCTATAGTGAGGCTGCAGTAGAAATGTCAGTGGACTGAGAGGAACCATTTAACAAATGATGTCTGTGGGATGCTCTGCTTTAGGAATAGCTCAAACACATGGGTTTGAGTAGACACCTCTCTATGTGCACTTTGTAATTTCTAAGTTCTTTTTCTTTGGGAGACTACTGAAAGTCCATGCAGTCTTTTTGGCTCCATTAGAAGTAATGAAATGGAGTAGCTTCCTTAAAATTACAGCATACAGAAGGAAATCCAAAGCCAATTGAGACTATAAGCAAAACAAATTTCACACAAATTATTGATATACACTATTGAAATAATAATGCCTTCGAGTCTCCCAGACAGTGGGTTTTAACTGCTGGTATCTGTTAAGGGGTTTTTTATGGCAGTTGTATATCCTAACCAACACCAGTTTATAAAAAGACTTATTCATATTTCAACAGTCTATGTCAATAATTTCTGTGACATTTATTTTGCTTAAAGTTTTGCCCTGAGCCTTCTCTTCTCCAGGCTAATCATCCCCATGTCTCTCAGTCTCTCCTCATAGGACAGATGCTCTAATCCCTTGATTACTTCCATGGTCCTTCACTGGACTTGCTCCAGCAGGTCTAGGTCTGTCTTGTACCAGGGAGCCCAACACTGGACCCAGCACTCCAGATAAGTCTCACAAGGGGTGGAGAGAGAGAAGGATCACCTCATCTGCTACCAATGCTCTTCTATCCACAAGGATCTTCTCTGGTTTCCTCGTTACTTATAAAAATCCCCATGATTTCCTTTGACAGATCTCTAAGAAAAAATTCCTTTTTTTTTTAGAAAAATTACTCTTTTTTTTTCAACTATCAGGAGCAATAACTTTTGAACTGTAATAGAATGTAAACACCAAATGCTAACTTAGGAATTGTCATACTGAGGGTATGGACGTGGACAGATGTTGGACATCTGTGTTTAGAGGGACAGTCTGCATTACATAGCAGCTAGTAACAATTGCTGGTAGGATGCTAAATGCTGATACAGTTCTTAATATGTCCTAATATGTTTATTCCTTGCAGATTTAGCCCCAAAACTTTACATTTCAGCTTTTTTTGCTTTGTTTTGTTTTTGTCCTCCCCAGTTTTGTTGCTTGAAATTATAGCTGGACTATTTTATTAATAAGATTATGTGCCCACTTCCTTTAATTTTGCTGGTTTAGTAATTGCAAGAGCATCGTGTGACAATCCGTTCCACAGGCTGGTCGCACTTTTTTGCTTTGCCTACTCAATCAATCTGTTCCTCTTTATTCAAATTTGGATTTGCTGTCTTTCAGTGTATTTGGATGTCATTTCAGCCTTATCCTGAGAAAAGAAGAAAGAAGATAGCAATTATCTTGCTTTACACTAGTCATTATTTACACTCTTTATTATTTCTTGCATCCCTTGTGATTTAAATGCTTTTACATGAAAAATCCTATTCTCTTTTGGAGATTTCTTTTTTCATGGAGGAATCATTCTTGTTGTCATAAAGGTTTTGTTTTTGAATATGATGTCAGCAGAATCATTTTATGGCATTTTAGTTGTATGCTTAATGGCTGTATATCAAAGTATATAATCACTTATGTCTGATGATTGACTGATTACTGTTTTCTGCTGTAAACATGCACACAGGTATTTCTCTTTGTATTTTGCCTTGCCCATAAAACCAGGGGAGATTCTCCTTTTGTTAAAGGAATAAAAAACCTGCCTTTTTATCTCTTACTTTTCATAAACAAAAATCCCATTCTGCTCTTCATGATTTCCTTGCTGTTTACCAGAGGGACATCAATTAAAAAGATCAGGCATTATGAAATGTCATTATTGCTTAAAGACTTTAAAATCCATGCTTTTGTGACTCCCTTGTTACCTATTTTCACATAACCTCTTCCAAATTTGCTAAGCTGATATGGATTGAGATAAATTAGATCATTTGTAGCCTAGTCTTTACAGCCAATTTCAGATCAGCAGTCTGTGTGCTTCACTGTGATGAGCACAGCATTGTATGCTGCATTCTCTTGCAGGAAGAAATTTCAGATTTACTCCAGACAGTTATTTTTCTTCCCCAATGTAGTTAGTAGTCATTGCTGTCTTCATTTTGTTTCCACAATTGTCAACACTTACCTCCTGTGTGCTGGTTCTGTCCAACGCTTTCTGTGCCACAGAAAATGCCAGCAGGTTTGATGGCAGTGTCCCATACCTCTTTGCATAATTTTTAAAATACATAGTTGAGAATACCCCTGCAGATGCTGCTAGAAAGGATTCTCTGGTTCATAATGATGGCAACTTGCTTCATTGTGCTCACAGTTCTTGTTTACAAGGAAGGTGGGAATTAATTAATCTTAAATGACAATCTTGTTGAAATATTGTTGAAATATAACCTTGACTTATTTTGCACCAAATAGTCATTTCCAATTTGAGCATCTAATGAGACTCACACAGGGGAGTACATTTGTATTTGTGTGAACTGTGGTTGACTCAGTATTGAAATTAAGTGCTTGTTTCTGCAGTCTTTAGATCTTCGTTTGGGGCTTAATCTACTTTTTTTTCTTCTTTTAACAAATATGTATGTTGTAGAGTTCAGTTCTGCCTATAGTACTCTTTGTAAGTGTGGTAATTCTGCAATGAAAAGTGGAGCTTAAGTAAATCAAAAAGAATCTGAATTTTTATCTTAACTCTCCAAACTACAGTGGTTTTGAATAGAGTCTGCCTTCAAAAACACCCCCAAGTTTGGCTTTGTAACAGTAGACAAGGTTTTGAGCAGGGAAAAGAAAATGCTGCACATCAAAATGTCCCTCTGCAACCTGGCAAATGAAGATTCGAGATCAATGTTGGGATTACATTAGGAATCTAGAAAACTGCTGGGTATACTTACAACTTTGCAAAAATTGGGTAACTCCCATCTCAGTCAAGAATCTGGGAAAATGACAAATGTTTACAGAGACCTGGTCTTAGGCTCTGTTTGCCCAAGACTTCACTGACCCACTTAAAATGGTAAGTTTGGTTTTACTTACAAGACTCCTGCCTGCTTCCAAAAACCTGAGGTGCTCCAGGGAATAGGTGTGAACGGACGATCTGTGGTTTGAAGCTAAAGCTTAATTGGTAGAAACTCTTCCATGAGTTTTCTTACAGCTTGTGTGTTGAGCAGCTATTTTCTGCTGGATGGATGATGGCTTCAGTGGTCGCTGTTCAGAGGTGGGAGTAAAGTGTCGCTACTTAATGCTTCTGCATTAAGAATTGGTCCACATGCAAAAAAAATATGAAAGGGTCAAGAACAGGATTAGGAAGCACAAAATGACCAATAATGATCACGCAGACCAGCTGTTACACCATAAGCCACCAGCTGTTGCACCATAAGCCAGCTGTAGTTCACTGGCCACAAACACAGATCTAGTGAAGGAGGTGGAAGAAGTATTCACACTGTGCTGGAGCTAACCTTGTTTACAAAAGTGTTAGCACAGCTGCCATACAAAAACAGACCTATGTGTCTGTATTCATATCAAAAATGTTACATACTATTTTATTTTAAAATAACGTAAAACATAAAATTATGATTGTGGGTCTCTATATTTTTTCCATATATCTATATATATATATAAATATTATTTTAGCCTTCAGAATGTCTTTGGGACATGGTTCAAGCTTGTCTTCACACATACAGATTGTGCACATCTCCTCTACTTAAGTTAGGGCTGAAGCACTGAAAAATCACCAAGCGCAATTCAGGACCATGTAGCCCTGTACAGATCAGAGTCATAAAATGACACCTTATGTGAAGTAAATTCTGAGAATTACTTTTTCTGGGAATAGTTATATGCAGTTATTATTTGTTTATGGTCATGAATTCAGGGGAAGATGGATAAGTACCTCAATGAAGTCACCTGAAAAAAAAAATCTTCCACGAGTTGGGCATGGTTACTATTACAGCTAACTTTATCTTAGGACACAGTGCACAATTTACGCCTTCAGAAATCAACAAACCAGACATACCCAGGAAATAGATGAACCTCAGTCAACCTAAACCAGCTTGAATACCAATCTCTGATAAACTGTGAAAATGCTCTGACTTCAAGACCATGGGAGCATTTCGCATTAAGGAGGCTTAAAATTGCTCCTTTGGATGTGGGGAACTGTATAGCCAGCAACACAAGAGTCCTGTGGATAGCTGGCAAAAAAACCAGCCACCCATCCAACCAACAAACCAACCAACCAAAGCCACAAAACCCAAAAGGCAACCACCAAAACAAGCAAACAAAAAAACCCACAAACAAAACAAAAGCCAAACAAACAAACAAAAAACCAAAACATGGGAACGCCTTGTGCCTTGGATACCTTGCTGAAATGTTAAAAATCAGTTCAGGGGTTTATGTGTTACAGTTATGTTAGAGCATGTTTAGACAAACAGAACAGGGAGCAGACACAAAATCTCCATATCTAGTGGAGTACCCTTACACTGATTGCCTTTTCACGTCCACCAGATCTAATGCCTTTTGCAATCCTGACAACACAGAAGCCCATCTGAGAAAACCCTGCTAGTGACCAACCCTCTGGGGGTAAATACATTTCTTCATGTTGAGTTTAGAGTCCGAGAGCCTCACTAGAAGTGAGACCTTTGTGCAGCAGCTTTGTACTCCTGTCACGATGTTCTGCTCCCTTGCCTACATAAAGGGCTGCTGACACTGAATCCTGATCAAGCAGGATAATGGGAATTTGGTCTGCACTGAACACACAGACACTGTTTTACACCCCATCACCTCTTTTCTCTCCAATCACTTTCTCCTGTGGACTGAGAAGCAGGTGACAGCACTCCATCACCTCTTTTCCTGCCCCTGACACCCCACAGCAGGCAAGAGAGCTGATGGGCTGGATTATGGGACTAATAGGAGAGGTGAGGCTGCACCACCAGCAGCAGCAGAGGAACATCCAGCAAGACTCAGAAAATACAAAAAAGCCTAGATTGCTGCATTATGCTGGCTGCAGCATTCAGAGAATTTCAGTGAGATCATTTCTTCTGTGAAATGAAATATGGGATCCTCCTCCAGCATATCAGCTTTCACCGCAGATGCACCAGCTCCACATTTAACTGTATTGTGCTGTACTGAAGAGACCTCAACAGTGACACGGTTGTTGATAGGGAAAAGCAGTATGTGAAAATCACTGGCATGAAGGAAATACTGTAAAATAGATTCATCTGTGCTATTTAGAAATAAGAGTATTTGTGCACAGTAGCTCCTGGAGTGGAATGCGATCTGTGCAGTTCTGCTTTGGTAGCAACACTGGAACAGAGGCAGCATTGGAAGACTTAAGCTTTACAGTATCTGTTCAGAGCATGTCAAACTGATGGAAATAGACAAAATAGGATGATTGGCTGACAAGAACTAATGCTTCTGACAAGATCATCCACTGTAGATTTTGCAGCTCAAATTAATGGCCACTTTGTCAGGGGAGGGAAACAAAAAAAGTATTTTTGTGGTGGGTTGACCCCGGCTGGAGGCCAGACACCCACCAAAACCACTCTATCACTCCCCTTTTCAGCTGGGCGGGGAGAAAATATATAGAGAGGCTTATGGATTGAGATAAGGACAGGGAGAGATCATTCAGTAATTAGCGTCACGGGCAAAAGAGACTCAACATGCAATAACATGCATGAAATTTATTACGCAACCAAAACAGAGTAGGATAATGAGAAGTAAAACCAAATCTTAAAACATCTCTCCCCACCCCTCTCTTCTTTGCAGACTTAAATTTATTCGCTCCCTTTCTCCACCCCCATGCTCCCTGCAATTGTGGCACAGGGAGGAGTAGCAAAGGGGGAAATTAGGCTTTCAGTCAGTTTCACAAGAGTTGTTTTCCTTCTTAGCTAGGGCAGGCATTCCTCACACTCTTCCCCTGCTCCAGCATGGGGTCCCACCCACAGGAGACAGTCCTCCACAAACTTCAGGTTCAGATTAGATTTTAGGAAAAATTTTTTTACTGAAAGAGTTGTTGGGGCCGGGAACAGGCTGCCCAGGAAGGTGGTTGAGTCACCATCCCTGGATGTGTTTAAAAAAAGGGCAGATCAGGTACTTAGGGATATGGTTTAGCACAGGACAGGAATGGTTGGATTCGATGATCTCAAAGGTCTTTTCCTACCTTGTAATTCTATGATTTTCTAACATGACGCCATCTCATGGGGTCTTCAGTTCTTCACAAACTGCCTCCGCGTGGCTTCCATGGGTGCAGCCCTTCAGGAACAAACTGCTGTAGCACAGTCCACCATGGAGTCACAAGTCCCCCCAGCAAACCTCTCAAGGTCCTGCCAGGAGCTTGCTCCAGTATGGGCTTCCTACAGGGTCATGTCCTACACGTGTCTCCACCCACTCCACCATGGGGTCCTCCATGGGCTGCAGATGGGATCTTTGCTCCCTGTCATCTTCCACAGGCTGCAGGGGCACAGCCTGCTTCACCATGGCATGAGGAGGAATCTTTCTCTCCAGCACATGGTGTGCCTCCTCCCTCCCTTCTTCACTGGCCTTGGTGTCTGCACAGTTTCTTTTATCTTCTCACTCCCTCTCTGGTGGCAGAAAGCATCTGCTTGTGGGTTTTTTCTCCTAAATGCGATTCCCAGAGGTGCTGTGACTACCACTGATGGGCTCAGCCTTGGTCAGCAATGACTCTGGCTTTGAGGCAGCTGGTGTTTGCTCTGTTGGGCCTGCAGAGACCTTCTAGCTGCTTCTTGCAGAAGCCATCCCTGCAGCCCCCCTGCTCACTACTACTAAAGCCTTGCCAAGCAAACCCAAAACGCTTTTGAACTCTTTATGGAGCCAGGTTGGAAGAGGAATAAATCAGAGAGCTTTGAGGAAAACAAAATTCCCATGTTGTGGTGCTCAGAGAAGATAGAAGTGAGGCATTGCCACATTCCAGTGGAGCTGAATGATCTCCACAGCAGATGTGAGCTGCTATGATCTGTGAAGATGCACTGTAACAGTGCAAAGCAGGACTGAAAACTCTAGTAAATAGGCACCCCCTGCTCTCTATATGTATGTTAGGAGACCTGGTGATAACATGCAAAGTTCTGCGCTTTCCCTTGGGTAATAATAAAAAGGCATAAAATCACATTTATCTTGCTACTACAAGGGGGAAGGTAAAGATTGGGTGGCAGAATGAGAACTGAACTGGGATCTTGTTTTGCACTCACAGTCCAGAGGTCAGTGCCATCTTACCCATTCGTTCAAGAAGAGTTATGGATCTTGCAAGGTGCAAAATGTAGCCTGTATATCCAGGAGGAGGTACAGCCACAAGACCAATTGCCTCAGGGTAAAACCAACCTGAAGACCAGTTTAGGTCAGCTGAGAATCAGGGTATCGCTTCCCTAGTGTGGTTGAATGGATGGCATTTTGGTATAAAAATGTGTATATTGTTAATTGGCCATGAGTTCCTTCATTTAACAAGGACCCTCTAAGGCTACCAAACATAATAAATTGTTCAGGCAGGACCACAAAGGAAGCTGAGAGAGCTTTGCAAGAATCTGACTTTAGTACAAACTCCTGGAGGTGTTTTTGTCAGTCCTGTGCAGTGCCACATGGTAAATTAGTAAGGTAAATAGAAGTCAGGAGGTGTATTCATTTTCGTGCTCTGCAGAAAGGTCCACCATACCTAGACTACCTTGTACTGATGTTTGTCTGACCTTTTTCTGAGTAATCCTTGTTGATGAGTGTCATGCCTGGGAGAGAAGGTGTAGCTGTTGCCCACTCATTGCCTGATATTTTTTATCTCAAAGGATGACAACTGGCAGCACAAGCATCTGTGCTGGCTCCCTGAAATGTGCATTTGCCAGGCCCTGAACCTCTTCAGTACTCACATTGCTGCAAATTGCCTTAGACTGATCTGTCCATTACACAGAGGCAATGCATCCCACTTTATCAGCACCACCATGGTCTGTCCCATGACACTCAGCTCTTCCCATGAAACTAGGCTGTCTTTTTAATGAAACAAATTACAAGTGTAATTATCCAAGCCTCATGTGTCAGAGGAATAGATACAAAGGTTGAGAAAAAAAGATTACAAGTGAAATAAAATTCAGCTTAACAGTGGGATGCATCCCTTGTCGCACTACTGGCCTGGGATGTAGATGGCCTCCCATTTCCCCTCTTTTTAGCATAAGACCATTATGTTTTAGCATCTGCTGCTTCTCTGCTCCAGAGAGTCATAAATGTCACTAAAATCTCTAGATTTACATCACTCTATGCATGGTGCACTACCAAAGTGTTCGTTCTATGGCTGTTTGGTAGCATCAGTGCCCTGCAGAATATACTCATGTTTTTATTGTTGTATTATTCATTTAATTTTATTATTATATTTTATAGTTAAATAGGATTACATGAACAGATATTCTCTCTTGTCTTGTCTCTAAAGGCGGGCTGTTCCCTCACCTACTTGGGGGGGGGGGGGGCACAGTGGGAACTCCACTGCTTCCATCATAACCTAATGATTTGCTGATCCTCAAATTCAATTCTTCTGTGCTGTGAACTGAGTTGCACCCTGCTTTTCCTTCATCACCCTCCCTCAGTGGGGTGGGGGAGAGAATTGGGGAAAAAAAAAAGTAAAACTCATGGATTTAAATAAAGACAGCTGAACAGAACAGAAAAAGAAAACAATGCTATTACTGATATTAATATATACTAAACAAGTGATACACAATGCAGTTGCTCACCACCTGCCAAATGATGCCCAGCCAGTTCCTGAGCTGCCTGCTTCCCCTGGCCAATTGTCCTAATTTATGTACTGAGCATGACATCATATGGTATGGAATATCCCTTTGGTCGGTTGGGGTCAGACATGGCTGTGTCCCTGACCAGCTTCTTGCCCTCTCCTAGTCTACTCAGTAGCAGGGCATGAGAAGCTGAAAAGGCTGTGACTTTGTGTAAGCACTACTTAGCAACAGCTAAAATATCACTGTGTTAGCAGGACTGTTCTTGTACTAAATCCAAAATATAGTGCTATACTGGCTACTAATAAGAAAATTAACTCTATCCTAGCCAGAACCAGGACAAGTCCAAAATAAAGGACAAATCAGAACAGTAGTTTGTTTTCAGGAATTAGAATTGCTTGACAGTGCACTGCTGGATAATCAAGTTCTCCACAATTTTACTGTTGCATTAATCCTTTTAAGTATCACCTTTTGTTTATTAAACAGCATCATGCTTATTTCATACTATGTCTCAAATTTACAGAGTAATTTAAGACTTTAATCCTTTTATCCCAAATACTTGCAAGTCCTCATGGCCAGGTACCATCCATCTGTACGTTTTCCAAAAGAAATCTCTTCTGTAATCCAACCAGTTCAAAATAAACCTGGCATAAAACGGGATCCATGACTGATCCTTCAGGATCTGGTACAAAATATTCTTATTGTTTTATCAGTGAATGGATTACAACTGCTCACTGTGTGAGGCCTTTTTGAACAGCTATGTAGCTGCCACATAGCCTTTTCATTACAAAATTACATGGGGTTTTCTAAATATATATATATATATATATAACCTGGATTAATGTCAGAAGGCCTAGTAAAGTCAGAGTATGTTAAAAGAGGTGGCTAGCCCTTCTGATTCACCAGATCCCACCAGAGAAATTACATAGTTCTGCCACAGTTCATCATTCACAGCTCTATGCTGGCTGGCTGTCCCGGTCCCAACCTTTATGCCAGTGTCTGTCACTCTGTTCATGATCCAGGAAGCTGTTGTACATGGCCTGGAGCTGGTTAATGGTTGGCTTCCACTCCTAAAAGGGCCCTGTTAGTTTGTTGTTCTCTTCCCCACCATCAAGCCAGACAGGTGTCACATCAGACCTGACTGTTGTGTGAACATGTCTGAGGAGGTAGTAAGGGTCAGGAATACAGCTTTCAGAGCTTGTAAATTGCTATGTAGTAATTTGTTCTTGTACATTACCACACATAATAATTAAATCAATTAATCTTGGTTCCCCAGGATCTCTTTGTTTAATAAGACAGAGGATATACTTACTTTCCTCTTGATCACTTCTTTGTATCCACAAGTTCTTGAAGACCAGGTAGACTTCAGAACTTGAAGTTCAGAGTCTGCTCTGATTCACTTCTTCAGTACTTTAGTAGGCATTTCTTTGAGGAAAGCTGACAAGAATTCACCAAAACTATTTAAGCATTGTTTCTTTATTCTGTCCCTCTCTTTCCCTGTGTTTCTATCTCCTTGTAAAACCATTGCTTTAAGTAGCTGATCACACATAATGATTTTTATGAAGACTCGTGAAAATAAAAGAGATTGTTCCACACATCTCTGTACCACTAGTTATAGGTCTCCTCTGCGTAATCAGCCTGTATTTTCCTTTACCTTTTTCACACCTCTCTTTTATTTGTAAAACCTTTCCTAGTTTCCTTTTATGTCCTTTGCTACTTGTAAACCATTTTGGAAATGACCTTTTCTGATTTTATCCCTGCATAGGTTGCTGCTTCCTTAATACTGCTGTGATCAAATAAAGTGGTAGGCTCTTGCTTGCAGTACTACAACTACAGCGGTAATTCTTGTTACCCTTAGGCAAATATGGGAGTCCAGATCTAAAATCCCATCTCTGCAAGATGCTGAAATAGAAGTCTTCAGCACCAGCCTGTACTCAGGAAATAGCAGGTGTCACAATGAGTGTGATGTTTAATGCAAAAAAAAAATTGGTCTGAATCACCTAGATTATTTATTATTATTATTTCCTACAGATCCAATGTAGACTTACCATACTGCAGTAAAAAAGAAGGAAAAAAAATCAGTCTTGGAAAGTTATCTATTAAATATGAAACGGACTAATCTCAGCATTATCATTTTCTTAAAGTTGCTGTGAGTTTATACATTAGCTTTCCAACACACATGAGTACATCTCGACTGAAATGCAGACAACTCTGCAGTGAAGGGCAATAGCCAGGCAGCCTGTTGAGGAGGCAGAGAAAATGGTGAAGGACAATGGGGCAATCCTTCTTTTCATGAGAAATATGTCACTCATTCTTTAATGTCCTTGCAGAGCAGACAAGGCCTCATTTTTTTACAGTCCCATATTATTCTAATAGCTCTCCCTTATACAATGAGTAGTCGCTAACAAGGCTACCCCCTGCCCTTTCTTTTTAATTACTTCCAGGTTAATGCATCACATTTCATTCAGGTTGATTTGCCCAGGCCACATTTTTCCCTTCTGGATGCCCATTCTGGCCTCTCTGTGCCTCAAACACAGACAATATGAATATCAGTCTCAAAGCAAAAAATATCTCTGCCTATCAGACAACTCTGTAATTTACATTTAGATTTATTTCATTTCTCAGACTCGGCAAGTTACAGAGCTGAGAACGTTTTGGCCTGCAAAACCTTTTTCAAATAGCTGAAGCTGCATTCTCATCCTCTTTTCAAACCATCAGACACCAGGTGCTGACCCAGTCCCATTAACCAATTACTCACACGTCACACAATTAATCTTTCATTGCAATTCGATCAAGTTCATTCTCATCTCCATATTATTCTTTACAATCCCACTGTGTAAAACCTGCACACTTTTTGTCACTGTTCATTTTGCCCTGGTCTGCACTGCTTCAGACTGGGAAATGAAGTGACTGTAAATGTAATTTATGGAATCATTGGCTGTATGGAAACTCTTTTCAGGCTGACCTGATACGACAGGTTGTAATCGTTTCTTTGGAAACATTCTGGTTTGTCAAGTAGACAGGCTTTTTTCTTTAAATATCCAAAATAACAGATTTGTTTGAGCAGGATTAGGTAGTGTTCAGAGCTCTATTGCTGTCTTATCCTTTGTCTCTTTTGTTTCACATAAACCCTTTTTCTTGCAGCCTTCTGCTCATACTGAGCTTTGAAAAGAAAATGAAGGAAATACTAGCAGGCAAAAATTAGGTACAGAAATTGAAATCTCCACCCTCACCTTCAGGTATTTGAACTGAATTCAGAAAAACCCTTTGACATAGCTGGGGTGCAGGAGCGTGTGCTGCCTCTTCTGACAGAAATAGACCTCTCTGTTCCCATTTCCCTCCCAGTATTCACATGCCATGGGCAGGACTCTGCACTAGCAATACATCTGCTCAGTACAGGGCAGTCAGGTATCATGGTTCATTTCAGGAGAGAGAATAGCAAGTGGGCCACTCATCTTGGTGTTAGCATTGCCAGATCGGCTAAGGTATCAGAGGATAAGTCTGAATACTGGATCATGAAGGGGAGGGGGAGGGGGGAGGGATAAAAGTCCCGTTTTCTCAGATAGACAAAAAATTAGAGGGCAAGAAGGAATCTTAATAGATTGCTTACAAGGGATCTTAAGAGATTGCTTACTTAATCCATCACCCTACTGTAAGGTAGATTCAACTCTAATTATGGAAATCAAGATAGATACTTGACTAAGCAGTTAAAAGATGTGCAATGTGGGGACTGCACATCCTCTGCCAAGAAGGGGTGAGGAGTGGAAAGAGGATGTATAGTGGAATCACTGCCTTTTTCCTTAGGCTAGAAAGTTTTCACTGAATCATAGACTCACAGAATGTATAAGATTGGAAGGGACCTTTAGACGTCATCTAGTCCAACCCTCCCTGCACTAAGCAGGGACATCTTCACTAAATCGGGTTGCTCAGACCACCATCAAGCACCTTTTCCTCAGGGCTGCTTTCCAGCACATCATCTCCTAACATGTATGGATAATGGGGATTGTCCTGAAACAGGTACAGGACCCTTCACTTGGCTTTGTTGAACCTCATGAAGTTCACCTGGGCCCACTTTTCCAGCCTCTCCAGGTCCCTCTGGATGGTATCCTTTCCCTCTGGCACATTAACCTCACTACTCAGTTTGGTGTCATAGGCAAATTTGCTAAGGGTGTACTCAATCCCACTGTCAGTATCATTAATAAAGATATTAAATAGCACTGGTCACAGCATAGACCCTTGAGGAGCTTTGCTGGAGTTGGAGCCATTGATGACAACCCTTGGGATGCAACTATTCAGCCAATTCCTTATCCACTGAACAGTCCACCCATCAAATCTGTATCTCTCTAACTAGAGAGAAGGATATTGTGTGGGACTATGTCAAAGGCCTTGCAGAAATCCAGACAGATGACATTCATAGCTCTTCCTTTGTCTACTGATGCAGTTACTCCATTGTAGAAAGCCACTAGGCTGGTCAGGCAGGACTTTCCCCTAGTAAAGCCATGCTGACTGTCATGAATCACCTCTCTGCCCTCCATGTGCCTCAGAACAGCTTCTAGGAGGATCTGTTCCACAATCTTCCCAGGCACACAGGTGAGGCTGACAGGTTAGTAGTACTCATGGTCCTCCTCCTTACCCTTTTTAAAAATGGCCGTGATGTTTCCTCCCTTCCAGTCACTAGGGACTAACAGCTGACTGCCATGATTTTGCAGATATTATGGGGAGTGGCTTGGCAACTACATCAGCCAGTTCCTTCAGGACTCTGGGGTGCATCTCATGAAGTCCCAGGGACTTGTGTACATGCAGGTTCCTCAGATGGTCATGAACCCTATCTTCACTTACAGTGGGAGGGACTCAATATCCTTGGTCCTCATCTTGTGGGCCATTAGCTTGAGAGTGGTGAAGAGAGAGATCACTAGTGAAGACTGAGGCAAAAATGTAGAGAACCTCTGCCTTTTCCTTGTCTGTTGTTACCATTGTTGCTCATTTTTGAGACAGTGTGCTGCTGTCCACTTGTGCTTTCTTCAGACCTGCAAAAATCCTCACTACCTTTTTTCTGATGTAGCTACAGTTGCTTTTCAAAATTTTTTAAATTTTTCTATTTGCACACAGATCATTTCTGTCTGCAGCAGAATACATTCTTCTAACCAGTTTCAGAACCCTTTGGGACTGGTTTTCTGTTGTCCATGTTTTTCTGCAAGGAAGTTTTGGAGCATAGGGTGAAATGCTGCGTGGATTGTGACATAAGACATTCCTTCTCTCTCTCTCTCAAGTTAGGCACCACAACAGCTGTTCTGTAGATTTTCTGTACCTCCTGAACCCTTAGGAGTTCTCAAGACGGATGGACACTGAATGAACTGGAATACAATTCCTGAGACCCCTTTTTAAATTCTTTATGCCTTTAAAGGTCCATAGCCTATGTTTCCTTATTCAAAAATGAGGTCTTGTCCCTTAACTGCACCTATGAACTGTGACAGTCATTTGATCCCAGTTTCTCTTTTTAGTGAAGCCATGCAAGAAAAGTATTAAAGAGCTTTTCCTGAAACTTTCTTTTGATAGCTTTTCTTCATTGAATATCAGACCAACAGGTTTTTGTAATCTTTGTGTTAACTCTGGCATTCTCACAAACCAAATTCTTCCTATCCTTCTCCTAGGTTCCTTGCTAGTTGAGTCTCATGTTGCATTGTTTATTTTCCTTTGTGTGTATGATGTCTTCATTGTTTTTCTTTTTTTTGTTTTTTTCCCTTGGAAGCCTGACTTAGATTTGTCTCACTGTCAAAGCTTTCTGGCTCTCAAATCCAGTTTACTCATATTTGTATCTGGCAACATTTTCCTCTACAGATGTGTATCTATCCTGATTTGTTTTGTTTTGGTTTGGGTTTTTTTGTTGAGGTGTTTGTTTAAGGAAATGACATCTTTAAATCCTTTTTTTCCTTTTTTTTTTGGATCCTGTCCACAGATTATTTTATCATGCAAATTTCTGAATTCATTGAAGTGTCCCTTTCAGAACTCTAATATTTTGTTTTGTTATTCTTCTGCTGGTAAGCATTATCCAGCTATTTGTGTGATGTCAATTAAATTGCAAACTAGATTTTGTATCTAGCTTTCCATTTTCTCCTGTTTACTTGCATTAGGATACAGTAACTGAACTGTTCTTGGGCTGATTTAGCATCCTCCTGTATGGACCCTATGGAAGTATCCTGGCTTTTTAGGGCAGTCTGTTTCTACAATCATAGAACAGTTGGGGTTGGAAGAGATCTTTAATGGTCACCTAGCTCACCCGTCCTGTAATGGGACATCTTCAACTAGATCTGGTTGGTCAGAGTGCTGTCCAACCTGACCTTGAATGTTTTCATGGATGGAGAATCTACCACCACTCTGGGCCACTTCTTCCAGTATTTCACTACCACAGACATTAAAAAAATAAAATCTTCCTTATGTGTAGTCTAAATCTATCCTCTTTCAGTTTAAAACCATTCCCTGTTGTCCTATCACAACAGGCCCTGCTAAAAGATTTGTCCCCATTTTTCTTATAAGCTCCCTGCTTTATATATTGAAAGTCTGCAATAAGGACTTCCTACCGTATTCTCCAGGATTAAGGTCTTCCTAATCTTCTCCAGGATGCACAAGCCCAACTCTCTCAGCCTTTCCTCATAGGAGAGGTGCTCCAACCCTCTGGTCATTTTTATGGTGTGGATCTCTTCAACAGGTCACTGTACTGAGGACCCAAAAGTTGGACATAGTACCCCAGGTGGGGTTTACCTCCTTTTACTGTCCCCAGTTAAATGCAAATACACTCATAAGGTTAACACAATTCTTTCCCATTTGCTCATTAAACAACAGCCCACAGATGAGAATGCCAGTACACCAGTGCCACCTTCAGAAGCCTACTCTGTTTTTACCTGAAACACATTTTTTATTAGGGGAAATTGGCACATTCAAGTTTTTCCACCTACACTCTAGTTCCTTGTAGTCACTTTCGGTCTGCCATTGTCATTCCTGTCAGTGTTATTAATACCACAGAGATGAGCAGCCTAGGATAGCTGCTGTTGATAACTTTCACTGGATGCCATGTCTGGTTGACTGATATGCTCTTCTGTTGCCCTTAGCAAAGAGTCAGCAATCACCACCACTGCTCTTCTGCCTCTTTCTGGAAATGATGATGAATTGTCGAACCTTCGGAGGGAGTGTGTGGCTCTTCCTAAACTGCCAGTGAGGCTGGCACTGTACTTACATCATGAGAATGAGGGCCAGCACATGGTGCTGGTGGGAGTCAGGTTCAAAATAAACAAAAGAAATGCAGAGAGGGAGTAAAAGGGCGAGTTTCTTGCCGAAGGACGCTGTGTACAAGAGATGTTTACATGACTGGACAAACAATAGAGAGAGAGATCAGCTGGGTGCTAGACATGTTCACAGAACTGAATCTTACCGTGGTACGTAACGTCCTGCAGCAGAGTACCTAGCTTGCAAGACACAGGTAAATCCCTGCATTCTCCTTTAGGGATTAGAAATGGTTTGTTATTGTTGCTGTGTTCCCTTAACAGTATCCCTGTTATCACTAGAAAATCTCATTTTCTTTTTCTTTTTTTTTTTTTTTTTGGTGAGCTGCTTGCATGAAGGTTTCTCTGTATTCAGTAATATAAAGATCTCTGCTTTGGAATAAAATCTAATTTTTTTTTTTTTTTATTTCCTGATGCTCTGTGTCTGCAGCAATCTTAGATAGTGCATTTGACTTTTCTCATTACTAAAAAACCCCAAAAAACCCAACCCCCAAACATATATACAGTAGGTATCTTGCTACCTGATGGTAGCTGTGCCTTTCAGAAGCCCTCAGTGCAAAAGTGATACTCTTCAGCCTTTTGGAACATGATGCTAGACGATCCCCCTTTGCTCTCCCCAAGTCGGTGCAGATCTGCCACAAAGCCAGAGGCTTTCAGTGTGTTGCTGTACCTATAATCTATGAAACATCTTGGAATACTGTGGCAGGGGATTATGCAGTTCTGCGTGTCGATATAATTAGGTGAGGTAAAGGTGAAACTGGGAGGTCAGCATTCTGAGATTGTTTTGCAAGATCAGGTAATTTATTCTGTTATGTTCACAGGGTTTTCTGAGATAGTCTCTAAAAAAGCACAGATAGTGGGTCCCTTGCTATGTAACACTTAAGCTGCATTTTCTTTTTATTTTTATAAAGAACCTAGAGTCGCATTATAAACTTGTAAGATGAAGTTCAAGGAGTTGTTCTTGTCATCAAAAGCCCGAGGTGAAAATACAGCCTTGTATTGTACACTTTATATGTTTTTTAGAATAGAAGTTTCATAGCTGTAGCATATGAGATGCGAACCAGGTTTTATAGGTGACCGCATGCAGGTGCCAAGCAGAGACATTTGCAGATGTAGATTACTACAAATACAACCCAGGCCATGAATAGCTGTTGTGCCAGACAAAGGCTGACTCAAGGCACAGAATCATACAGGAGGAAGAGCAAATGAAGACATCTCCCTGCCATGTGACTGACTCAAAGTTTACTCTGCTGTTCTGTTCAAGCTGAAGTGCTGCTGCTTTGGTTTTAAATTAATTGTTGTCTTAGAGAACAAAATGTTGGTGGAGGGGTCAAAGGTGGGCATTTAAATCTAAGGGCTGAACTGAGCAGAAAACCAATGAGACAAGAGGCAAAGCCGTAGCACTAACGTCCAGGTGAAAATGTACTCGGTATTGAATCGTGGCTAGGGCTTCACCCTTCAGGTTGTAGATGCAGCATATCGTCAACTGCAAGGCAGATAGAAGGGTCCTGGGGAAGACTGTTGTCCAGGTTAGTTTTTTTAGGATTTGGAAGGAAACAAAGTTGTGCCGATACCATTCAAGGAGAGAATTTTCTGGCAAGAGGACTCAGTTCATCTCCTCCTTTTGAGAGCAGGAGAGACAGCTGCTGTTTCAACTCCAGCAAGAAAGAACAAAGCATGCGAAGTTCGTGACACGATGCTGAGCAGGGGTTCTATCTTCCCTTTATTCTAGATTTAGATAGCACACTGGTTTCTCTAATCATTTGCAAATGTTCAGATTCATCTTCCCACATCTGAGCTGGTCCCCTCAGGCTGTCTTTCTAGTCAAAGGAGGGAACAGGCACGGCTGCAGACTGGCTTCTCTCTTCCCGATGTATGCAGTCGAAAGAGTTCAAATTGGCCCGCTCTGTGTAGGAGGAAAGGTAAGATGAGTGATAAAGAAAAGCTGGGATGAATGATAATCTCTGTTGGGGATTTTTACATCAGCAACATCTGAAGTTATGGGAGATGAAACCTGCACAAGAGCTTGTGTATTGTTCCGGGCAAAAAAGAGCTTCCTTTCGCTTTTGTTATTAGCAAGAGCAATTTGTATAAAATGCATTTTGGTCTCCACTATAGCTGGATTGTGTGCAGGGACCCTAGGTTTCAGTGGCAGTGCCCTCCTGCAGCCCTCAGTCTGATGTTGCTAACAATAAGCATCTTCTTTCATGCATGACATCTCCCAGGGAAGCATAGAGAGGTGTCATATCACAGACTTCTGGGCCTCCTTTTTATATAATTAACTGGTTTGCCACCTGAAATGTTGTAATTAAGCTTTCATGTGTAAAGCAGGAGCATATGCCACTGTCAAACGAATGTGAATGAGACAAGTCAGGCATTTCATGTTAATTTAACTTTACTGTGATTAACTTTCTTCCACTTGTTAGCGGTGACCATACGCACAAACTACTGGTGGCGACTCTTGCTTGCAAACAAACTTGACAGGTTTCTCAGTAAGGTTGTGTACCACGCTGTGCACTAACAACTTGACATATGTTAAAGGTAGGAGTTAGCTCTGTCCAGCATGAATAAATCTCAGAAATTTTCACTCAGAGACTTCTTACTCCTAGTCAGTAACATGCACCTGAGTCAGCGCTGGATGGACAGAAGGTATGTCCTAACACACTATTTTTTTTATAAGAGTGTTAGAGCTGTGTCTGAGAGTGGATTTCAAATTCACAAAGTGTCTGACCATAATAGCACTCTGCAAGGAGTCATGGCATGTGCTGGGGCATTGGCCCACAATGGCCCGTACTATGTAATTGTTAAACTGTCCCCAACACAAGTCTGACCCATGCCAACATGCCCATGCACAGTTTGTTGGCTGATGCAGCAGGTAAAGTGGAGACCAGATGTTCTGGGACATTTGGTCACTCTGGGACAAGAGAGGTGATTCTGCCTCTCTACTCTGGTGAGACCTCACCTGGAATTCTGTGTCCAGCTTTGGAGCCCTGAACACAAGAAGGGCATGGAGCTGTTGGAGCTCCAGAGGAAGGACACAAAAATGATCTAAGGCCTAGAGCACCTCTCCTATGAAGACAGGCTGAGAGGGTTGAACTTGTTCAGCTTGGAGAAGGCCTGAATGGTGCCTATGAGAAAGCTGGGGAAGAACTGTTCACAGGGGCAGGTAGCAATAGGAGGGGTAATTATTTTAAACTAGAAAAGGGGAGATTGAGGTTGGATATTAGGAAAAAGTTCTTCAATCACTAGAACAGGTTTTAGAGAGGTAGTGGCAGCCCCAACTGGAGATATTCAAGGTCAGGATTGATGGGGCTCTGAGCAACCTGATCTAGTGAAGATGTCCCTGCTTAGTGCAGGTGGTTGAACTATATGATCTTTAAAGGTCCCTTCCAACTTTACACATTCTGTGATTCTATGATTCTATGACGTAGCCTCTAGAACTGCTTACCCATTGCTTTATCTCTTAGTCAGTTCAGCCACTGACTAGAATGTTGCCTTGTAGACTGTGACTTTTCTGAGTGGATTTAACGGCTGTGGTTCATTTATGGAAAATGAGAACTGTACACACGAACCACCCTGACTCTTGTTTGACATCCTTTTTTTATCTTTCCTAGAGAAACCAGTGTGATGGAAACACATACCTATGTGAAATCTGACTGCAAGATCATTTTCGCTGGTTAACATTTCAGACAGGAATTCAGCTCGCCTATTCAGCATCATATTTATTGGGCTGGCAACTAGGAAATAATAATTATACTTACAAACTGCACAGATTGGAGCTGGAAGAAACAAAAAAATAAAGCCCCATAACACCAGCTGTACAGCTGCCTCCGGGCTAAAGACACACTTTGAGTCATCCCATTTAAGATCTATCTCCAACAGTCACTGAAGTCAACAGGAGCCTTTGATTTCTTCTCAGTAGGTGCTGGATCAGATTGCTATAGTCTCCTTTTCAAGTCTAAGAACAGGGGGGCAAAAGGCAAGTTTAGTGAGCTACATTGTATGGATAAAATAATATCACTTAAGGACAGCCATTCCCCTTGGAGGAACATTAAATCTGCAGGGGAATAGGAGTTCAGGGCACTGCAATTACTGCATAATAGTAAAACTTCATCAGTGAGCAAGGACAAAGCTGAAATTCTGGGGTAATGCTTGATGTGCAGCATGGGAGAGATTTGTTAAAAACAAATCCATGGCTGGAAAATGGACACCATTTAGAAATAAAAACATAACAAATAACAGAGGCAGTTTGCATGCAAGGAGCTCGAAGTTAAAAAGGCATTATCCACTCACCTAAAGCTTTACAGCAACGTGAGACAGCTCTCCTGCTCATATGGGCAATTTCTTCTTTTGCACTGGCGATCTGTGCGTCATGGCAAATTGTTTGGCAAAAACATCCCCCCCAAAAGTTCAGTGGGCTGAATTGGTTAGTTATAGCATTACCCATTCCTTCCTGAAGGCCAGTCGCACAGGGGTCAGGTTGTTCTGCCAGGAAAATGTCCTAAGAGGAATATTTTATTTTACCTTTGTCAGCACGTTGGAGAGGATTTTGCTCAAGTCACCTTTGTATATTTTATTCATTAGGGCATGATCCTGAAAGACTATAGTAACCCTCTGCTCAGAATGATTTTGTGCAGCCTGAAGATGATGAGTACTTGCAAGGACGTGCTGAGGACCTCATAGGATTAGGGCCTTATTTTGGCCATCTGTGTTCATATATTGGACTTCTGTTCTGAGTTGAAAAAAAATGGGACAGGTTAATTCCTTGAGACAAGGTGCTGAAACTGTGCTAATCAAAGCATCCTGGTAAAAGGTGGAGGATGAAAACTGAATCTTCTTGGTTTTATCTAATTAAATGCAATTCTAATTTTATTTTAATACAGGTTTGTGTGTTTAGTATTACAGGTATTGGAGAGGGAAAGGGAAGCGATGATCCCACACAGCCTTGCTCAGGAAGGGTTCATTTGTTCTTGCCTGCTGATTTTGGTGCTCTACCTAGGCACTATTGAATTTTAACCATTTATTAGTTTGTGGAAAGATTTACTGCAGTGCAGTCCTTCTGAGAAAAATAAAAGCTTCTCAACCTTCTTTGGAGGTTTGGTAATCAAAATTAAATTGTATTCTGGAGCTGAAGTAAACACAAGCTTGTTCTGCTCCTCATGGACCAGGGAGCCCTCCGTTCCCTGCAGAGGGGTCAGGGAGACAGCTGGCTCTCCTTCCTAGCCACCCTGAGGCTGCAGCAGTTAAATCTGTAGCGTGGGGTTGCAGGTTGGAACCTGTTACACCTCAAGTGAAAAAAAATTCTCTTCCTACCTCAGTTGCTCTTCCCTCTGTCTCTCCACAATGTCAGCGGATTCAAGGGTAGATATGAAGTCAGGACTCCAGTTATCTTACCACGATGCTGCAGCACGAAATGGCGAGGTGCCACCGACTACGCAGCAGGATCATATTTTTTCTGTCTAAGCAATTTTAATGCAGTGCCCAGGCACCTTGGGGATAAATTCGTCATAATTAATTCCACTTTTAAAGGAGTGGAAAGCTCTTGCACCATTTTTCATTTCAAACCACTTTTTGTGGCTCCTCTGCCTCAGTGGCTGTCTTTCAGGAGCAATGTTGATGGTTGTGCCCCGAGATTCATTACCGAAGAAGTTGTGTGCAAAATTGATGGGTCCTGCATTATACTATCAAGGTGACTTGTTTGACTTCACTGCTTTGCTTTCCCATCCATTAGCAGAAAGTACCCTTCATTAGTAAAAAAAATCCGATCAACAGACTGCGTAATTGCCATTTCTGTCTTGCTTAATGGAAAGAGTCCTGTTGCACTGCATGTTTTCAACTACGTGCAACAACCTTCACATTAAAATGCAACAAATTAAGCAGAGCTTTTACAAAAGCCATTTTTTTAAACTAACAGTTATAGACTGCAAAGTTTATATGGCTTGCTTTGGACTGAAAATTTCAATTAGAGGTTGAACTATATATAACAAAGAAGCCTAAATAATTGCGAATTAAAGCTCTTCCTGAATGTGTAGCTTGCATGGAGTCATCAGACTTGCGGAGCTGATGGAATAGCTGTCTTTGGGCAACATGAGGGATATGCACACATTCTCCTGCCATTCTGACACCTGAATGCTGCAGAAGACAGCTGTTTTTATTGTACTCAGTGTGTGGCTGTACAAGTGTGGGGTTTTTTTGCAGTGATTCTGTGACTTAAGCCCATGTTTGCTGGTCGTGGCCCTTGTTGCATCTCCACAGTCTGAACCACTGTGAGGGCAGACTGCCGTCTGTGTCACCTTCTCTGTGTCAGCCACTGTAGCTACCAAGAGCAGTATTGTGGCAGTAGAGGTGAGACCATTACGCGGACTCCTCTCTATCTCTCTCTCTCCCTCTCTCCTCATGCTCTTCCCTTAGCTATGAAAATGAGTGAGAGCAGGACTGACGCTTGGATTTAAGACAAAAATATTCTTGGGTTTTATGTTGGCCCGTATTTATCTCTGTCAGACTTTTCCTTCCCTTTATCCATTCGAGGTCTTTGAGAACCAACAGCCCAACATCATTGCTATTCCGAGGATATTCTGATATATGTCTTCGAAGAGCCAAGACACCTGTGGCCACACCGACTCTGGATCACCCACCATCATTTCCTTCATGACCTTTAGAGATGTCAGATGAGACTGTTTTTCTTTTCCCCCCAGTTGCTTCATTCTGCACTAGATGCAATTTCAGGTCCCAGAAGTGAAATCAGGCAGCACATTAATCAACTCTGCTTCCTAGTCCCTGCACTTCTGTCTTCCTCTAGTTTATTTTTCTGGCTAATATAACAGAGATTTAAAAATAGGCATATATTACCCTCTGAAAATGCATACAATGCTGGTATCAGGCAGGGGAATAAGCTCATTTAGATGAAAGGAACTATTTTCTTTTGGTTGAGTGAAATACCTTATCTGCCTCTGTTTACATTACATGCAAGTGGTTATGCCTCCTATGATATATAGGACTGATGTTGCATACAAGTCATCTGCTCAGTGTATTTTTGGTATGTTGCTGGAAAATATTTCCCCTAATAATTCTTCAGTGCATGCCACTGCATGAATCACAAAAATAAAAAGCTGCATTACTGAAATAAAAGTACAGAAAGGTTTAAAATGTAATCAGCTGACATATGAAACTTAATGGCTATCTCTGTAGCTGGGAGGGGGAGAAAAAAATTGTATCTGGACCACCTCTTGTTTATTCTTCACTGCTCTCAGAGTGACCAGAATACTTTATTGGATGGTTTTACAGTGAGATGTGTGGCCCTTATTTTCATACTATACCTCAGGTTAAATGCACAATAGTACAATGCAGAAAATGTATTTGGAAAGGAAGGAAATGCGCTTGCTTCATGTGCCCCCCCCCCCCCCCAAAATGTAAATTAAATTGATTTGTTGGGGGCATATTTAACTTAATATCAGATGGTAATTTTTAAATTTCTTACATTAAGGAATGTTGGCATAAAACCAGAGGGAAAAGCGATAAAATCTACCATTTGTCAAATTCATTTTATTTCATGAACCAGACAAGCAGTTCCTCAAACTTTTAGGTGAAATTGTTTTTCTGCTGCAGTTCAGTTGTGTAAAACCCACACATCACATTAAAAAAAATAATAAATGGTGTAGTAACAGTTTATTTTGTTCTGGAGCAAACACTGCTGTCATGTAATTGCTTTTTTTCCTGAGCTCTCTCACTTGACCCTGGTTGCTTATTATAACGTTTTAGGTGCCATAGCTTAAGGTTTATCGACCCCCTGCTTGTTGCCCATTTGTTTTATAGCTGCCGAGTATCGTGTGGCCTGGAAAGATTAAGGGTAAAAATTATAATTCGGTTTTGTTCATTAGCAATGGATGTGGAAAAAGTGTTAGCAGGAAATGCCTTCCTTTTCAGCTTTTATCATAAAAGCTGCAGTACCTCAAGCTGCTCAGTGCCACTCAACTCGCTCTGTTTTAGAAAGGCTGATTTTGGATGGACCAGGCTGAGGACTGGTGACATGAGGTAAACCAAGGAAAACTGTTGTGTTGGAGGAAAATGGTTGGTTATAACTGCATCTGAGATTATTTGTTTTCAGTCTCCTAAGCAGTCACACTGCCATAATTAATAGGGAATAAAAAGTGTTTTCAGGTTGCTGGTCCATGCTCCTTTAATGTAGTGCCTGATTCAGAGTAGCATCAGGTCTGACGGCAGCCACCACCTCCTGGTGCTGGTGTAGTACTTTGTAATAAAGCTGCTAGTGTCATTTCTCCTTCTGGGTGCACACAGATTAGTGTGTTACCTATGGTACATAAGCCAGGTGTTGAGCTTGGCGGCATACAGCTTGAAGAGGCTGATCACAAACTCTCATATCTTGGTGAGGTCCAAACATTAGAATAGTACATACAAATTTAATCATAGAATCACAGGATGGTTCAGGCTGGAAGGGACCTTAAAGACCATCAAGTTCCCTGCCATGGGCAGGGACACCTCCCACTAGACTAGTTTGCCCAAAGCCCCATCCAACCTGGCCTTGAACACTGCCAGGGAGGGGGCAGCCACAGCTTCTCCGGACAGCATGTTCTAGTGTCTCACCACCCTTGTAGTGAAGAATTTCCCCCTAATATCCAATTTAAACCTACTACTGTTGTAGTTTTGCATGGCTGGGTTCTGGTGGAGGAGGTGGGTCTGCAAGGAGCAGCTAGAAGCTCTCTGCAGGCCTGACAGAGCAAACATCAGCCAGCTCAAGGCTAGAGTCCTTACTGACCAATGCCGAGCCCATCAGCAATGGTCACAGCACCTCTGGGAATGACACTTAGGAGGAAAAAAAAAAAAAAAAAAAGCAGTCACTTTTTGCCACCAGAGAAAGAAGTGAGAAGATGTAAGGAACTGTGCAGCACCAAGGTCAGTGAAGGGGGGAGGAGGTGCCCCAGGTGTCAGAGATAGCCTTGCAGCCCATGGAGAAACCATGGTGGAGCTGGTGTCCCCCCACAGCCCATAGAAAAGGACAAGAGCCCACCTGCAGCTTGTGGAGAGGCCCCGTGCTGGAGCAGGTGGAGACACACAGAAGGCGCTGTGACCCGTGTTAAAGCAAGCCTCTGCCAGCACTTGCAGCCTGTGGAGAGAGAGAGAGAGCGAGAGATCTGCGAGAAAGCGATCTCCAGTGCTGGAGTAGGTTTGCTGGGGTGGGTGTAAGGTTTGTGACTCCGTGGAGGACCAGGCTGGAGCCTGAGAGACATTCTATGATTTTATGACTGCACCGCACAGAAGCAACCCACGTTGGGGCAGCTGGTGAAGAGCTGAGGCCCCAAGGGAAAGGACTTATGTTGGAGAAGTTCATTGGAGGAGTCTCCTGTGTGTGGGACCTCACGCTGGAGCACTGGACAGGTGTGAGGAGTATGCATGTGCCCCAGCTAAGAAGAACATCTTGTGACTGAAACCCCCATTCCCTTTCCTTCCCTGTGCCATAATGGGGGCGGAGAAGGAAACGAAATCATGACTAAAGTGAAGACTGCTAAGGGGGGTGTGTGTGTGTTTTAAGATCTGGTTGCACTTCTCATTATCCGACTCTGGTCTCACTGTGTCTGCAGTGTAATACATTAGAGAGTTTTCTTCCCTTTATCCTGTGTTGAGCCTGTTTTGCCTGTGACACTGATTGTGGAATGATCTCTCCCTGTCCTTGTCTCCACTCCTAAGCGTCTCAATATCTATTTTTTCCCCTGTCCAGCAGAAAAGGGGAGTGATAGAGCAGCTTTGGTTGGGCATCTCGCCTCCAGCCAGGCCTAAACCACCACAACCCCCTTACAATTTAGAACCAATCCCCCTTGTCCTGTCACTACATGCCCTTCTAAAAAGTCCTGCCCCGGTTGTCTTGTAGGCCCCTTCAGGTACTGGAATAATGACTCATACAGTGTATACATAAAGTAAAAATTCATTTAGTAATCAGGATCCTTTTACTGACTGACAAGTCACCCAAAAAGAATCAAAAAAGATGTGTTAGACCTTTACAGTTTCACTGGTAAGAAAAGCCATGGGTTTTTGTGCCTTCTGCCTGCCGCTCAGGTAGAGGAGCAGTGGAATGTACCTTGCAGGATTTCTTCAAATGCTTTTATCTGAACAGTCATGCTTGATGAAACCATGAAGCTCTTTTTATAAGGATTTAATTTTCAGGTGTGAATTGCAGAAAGAGAGGGTTTTGCATGGCATGTGAAGCCTTCTTCAGTATCTGGCACAAGTGGTTTGTAGCTCAATCCCTCAGTTCAAGAAATAGATCTGATAGTTCCTAAAGAGAGGCTTACTAAAAATAACGAGCACAAACCATTAAAGGTTTACCCGAAGTATTTTTAGATTGAATTAACTTTACATTTTAAATTGAATAAATGAGTTAATGTGTCAATTTAATTAAAGCAATTTATTCCATATAATTTAGAATCTGAGTTTTATACTTTAACAAAAACATTAAAGCATAGAATTAGAATACAGACACAATACTTTCAAAAATATTTTTACCTGAACTCCTTGGGCAATACAAGCTTTTTTTTCTATAAAAGTGTCCCATGTAGTGATATCTAAGGGAACTTAAATAAAGAGGAATTGTAGAAAGAAAACTTGCCATGTGTTTCAACTGGACTGTGTGTACTTGAACTCTGAATACATCAAATTATGATGGTAGAAAGAAAAAATGAAGGGGAAAAATTACACACTGTATCTACATGCAGTCTAAGAAGTTGTATAGCTCTTTTTTATTCTCGTAGTTATACGAAATAAACTGTGAGTTAACTTGATGGCTGCTTGAAAGGATTAATTCAAAATCACAGTGTCTTAGAAGGACTAGAAGTCCTGGAATACATTTCTAAAAGCTTGTCAAACTGTAAGGAAAGGTAACTTAAGTTCTGTAATTTTAAAGGTGATTATTTAATTTAAAATCAGAAGATGCTAGGCTGCTAGTAGCCACTTGTTAATTGAAAATTTCAGGAGATAAAGATAGTTTTGTAACTTTTCTTTGCTTGATAAACTACACGGTAGTGTCCTGAACTGCCAGTTTTCTGTTTCAGAGTATTACCCACTAATTCAAAAGAACAATTTCACCATCTTCAGGAAAATGAGTTTGTACTTCCACTTTCACTTGCTAGGTCATCCTGCTACTATTTCAAAGACAGTTCTCTACTCCTAGCCCTTTTGTTTTAGCATGTACCCAGCATTTGAAAAGGTCCAGTGAATAGTTAATTTTATTTTATTTTTTTTAATTCACCTTTTTTTGTGTGTGTGTGTTTGAGACACTGTTTTATTTAAACAAGCACATATTACTTTGCAGACAGTAATTTGTACTGCACCCTGTCAACGGGTAGTAGCTGTAACAGCAGAGGTGTGGAAGACCTTAGCGGAATGACTACTAGTTGTTGTATTTCAAGCTATCCAGCAAAGATGCATCAAGCCCCTAATCTACAGCCACTCTACACAATTTCAAGTTACCAAAGGCAGCTTTGCATGACAGCTTTGCCTGTTGTTTGCAAGGAGAGATGAAGAAATGACTACCTGATAGGCTTGCTATCTATCTTTCCTTGACTTCTGTTTACACCTCTTATTTTTATCAGCTAAGGCAGGAAATGTAATTAGAGTGTATAATGACAGTTACAACAGCCCCAGAAGCACGAGATTGATTCCATGACGGCTGAAAAACCCTCCATGCAGTAGGTATAAACAGGCCCAGTTTCTGAGTCTAATTAACTTTATTAATGTTTAGTATGAAGGCAACTTAAACAAGGATATAAAAAGCACTGGAGCATTGAAACACTGGTTTCATGTAACTGATTCTTATTGAAAGACATATTTTTCAGTATTTTGTAAAGAAAAATAGAGTATGTTAGAAGAAAGACTGCATACCTAATACTTTCTTATAATAAGGAAGCTTTAAATAATGGACCAAAGATACTAAGAGCAGCTTCCTACTTGGTAACATAGGTAGTGATTCTTTATGATGTGCAATTAATAAATACAATAGCGAACATGCAACAATGTACAATGACAGTGCGATAAAAGAGATGCAATTATGTGCAAGATCCCTGTTATACCAGCAAGTAAGACTTCATGAGCAATTGGAAAATGAGTTGGTGAGATAAACAATTGTAAAAACCTTTTTCCATTATGTGTTCCTTTTACAGAAACATATTAACTCACATGTGAAAAGATAAAGTATTACTCTAGTAAATAACTGTGGAGACATTTTCCCCCCCACTATGGACACAATTGCAAAACCTTGCAATCACAGAGATTGTATATATTATTTTGATATATTAATCATAACTAAGCTTAACAGTAGTGATATATTAATCACTCGTAAAGTATATTATTTGCATAGAACTTTTGTTTAGTGCACACGGATCTCCATTTTGTAAATACATATAAAACTCAGCAAGCTTTGGTGCTCTTTGATGAACTCAAACTGGAATATGGCTGGTTCATATAATACACATTTCCTATTACTATAATTGCAAAGGATGCTATCATCATACTTTTTAGGTGCTAAAACATCTGAAGTATAGAAATTGCAGTAGAAAGTATAAGAATACCTTTTCTGTTATTTACTGAGCCTTATTCCCAGGCATGATGATTTAATGGTATTTAAAAGATACTCCTAGTCTGAGAAGTTCTCAAGACATGTGGTCAGCAGTCTGTCCGGTAAAAGGATTGTGCCTTGGAATAATTTACTATCTGTTTTCCTCTGGTATTTTTTCATATGGTCAAGTAGGTAAAAACATATAATGCAAATCATCTGTTACGCAGAATTAGAGTATCATTTTGTACAGTCTTGCAAACAGACAGAAGTAGATTGTTCATCCATAGAGAAGTTGGGAATTCAGAAGCATGCAATGTCAATAATAGAAAATCAGTGTTTCTGTAAAGATGTGGGCTGTTATAGATTGTTTTTACGCTTTAATTCTTTATATGATTAGTCTATAGTGCTCGCAGTCTTGCCAGGAGAGCTTCTACTTCTGGCATGGCTTCTCCCTTAGAAGGAGACCCGATGCGATCTGTTTTCTTTTCTTTGTTGCCTTCCCCATGACAGGCTTCCTTTCTCCCAACAGCCTTGTTCCACGCTGTCAAACTTGTTTCCACATCACAAGTAACCTCTTTGGTGACTGGGCTTCTTGTCAAGTTTAAACTGACACTGTGGTGCGAACATGACTTCTCTAGTTGTCCTTTCTGGTTCTCTGCAGAAGACAAACCAAACAAACTTTGTTTCATGATTAAAAGTCTCAGTTTTGGTATTTCATAATATTAAAAGACCTCTTGATCTGACAAAATTTTACATGTGGATGATATAATTGGAGGAGTAATGATTGCCAAGGATGCAAGACAAAAAATATGATTGAATTAAAAGCAGTGGGCTTGGTCCCTTGGAAGTGATACAGGCCGTACATGGCTTCCTCAGATTAACATCTATATTTCCTACAAAATCACAGATGCAGTCTGACAGGATCCTCCTTTCTTACTGGCATCAAACAGCACTCATCACCTCCCAAGTGCCTTCACAAGTTTTATATGGTTAATTATATTTCCTACATATTTTTAAAAAAAATTTCAACTTTTAAAATGTATTAAAAATATATTTAAATTTAATTATCCATTGTAGTATTTTTTTTCTTCCCTTTGTGATCTTTTAGGCAGCTAAGTACTTTTAGGAATTTGCATAACTTGCTACGTTTTGCTAAACACCACTGGCACTGGCTGCCACAAGAACTTGTGCTCAGTTAACATCCAGGAGCTTTGCTGGACTGACATGTATTAATAGACAAACTTCTTTTTTGTTCCCCTCCAAATCAAAAGCAGCACACGAAGTGGTCCCTCTCACAGATCTCAAACTTTTTAAAAACAGGCATACTCAATATTCATGTAACCTTGAGCAAGGCTTGAAAATGGCTTCAACAAACTTGACATGACATTTAAAGTTTTTTGGTTATTCGCTGAAAGATGTTCCATCATCCCAATAGTAATGACTTTGGAGCACAGGCAGTCACTCATGACAGTGTGTTTTATGTGAGTGCTGAAAATTCCTACCGAAAACAGCTTGTACATTAAAAGGCAGCTGCTGAAGATATTTACTGCACTGTCATTCCCTGACCAGGGGCTCTCGGTGATGGATGAGGATTTTACACACTTTCTTGGACAATCTCAGCAAATTTTCTAAGTACAATCACCTTTTGGCAAGTGGAGGAAAATAAACACCTTCCTTCTACCATCTCCTAAATCAGACACGCAGCTCTTAATTAAAATTTGGTAATAGCGGAATTTTGCGCTTAGCTGAAAAGTATAATTATGCCATGGAAAAATAATTTGACCCTGAAGATGCAGCAGCACATGTTGCAGCTTCCTTGAATCTCTGGAGGCCAAAGATTGGGTATGAACAAATCCTTGTAATTAGTATAATAAACCGATCACATATAATTAAAATATCCTTGATATACACACTTCTAAATATCTCATTCTACTTAAATGTTTATATTTATTGATTCTGAACACATATTTGCAGGCTGATAAAAGCATGAGATCTCTATCATTAAACAAAATATGACCTATCCTGAACCCCTGCTTGTTTACATTGAATCTAGGGGCAGCAAGAAAAATACTGGGGTTTCTGAAAAATCAATACACTTTTTTAAAGTAGAAGAAACCGTTTGTCATATAAATAGGTGTTGGACTTTTAAAAAGGCAAAAATAAACTAGGCACCAAAAGTAACCTTCTCATGTGTACCAACAACCAAATTTTAACTATGCAGTTCAGTGGCATCTTTGCCCCAAAACACTCAAGCATGTGGATCAATTAGGTATGATGAACTAAACTGAATAACAGAGGTAGTGAACACTTACAAACTGAAGCCTCAAAGTAAAATCCAGTGAAATTTTACTTAGTTCTTCATCATGTGGGAGGGGCAGAGTAAGGTGACTTAAGAGTGAGATTTAGAACAACAAATAGTCTAAGCAGGGAACTGCTGCAAGTTAGCTATTAAGAAGTTGTAGATGTTAGGGTCTATCTAAACTCCTGTCCCACTTTGAAACTTGGCTACTGATTTAGCCTCACAGAAAGTCCTGTAACTTGTTGCCTAAGATACGGAATTGTGTTGGGATAGGGACTGAGTAAAGCTGTGGGTTGTTTTTTCCCCTTAAAACAGCAGCAATCATGTTGATATTTGTGGCTTTCTGAGCATAAACTAATGAGTGGAGCATTTAACTTGAAGGACCAGTGACTTTCCTTCCACTCTGAGGGGTCCTGCAACAATGGAAATGGTATTAGGAAAGTGCCTAAATGTGAGTGGTCCTTGTTTCATCCATTTTAACTCCTGCGTAGAGACAATGCCTTGATTTCCTGGAAAAACCACAAGGTGTCATGTATAAAGAACATGTTAGTGATTAGCAGCACTTCCTAAATAACAAATCACAGAATCACAGCATTACAAGGTAGGAAAAGACCTTTAAGATCGAGCCCAACCGTTCCTGTCCTATGCTAAACCATACCCCTAAGTACCTCTCATCTACCCTTTTTTAAACACCCAGGGATGGTGTCTCAACGCCCTCCCTGGGCAGCCTGTTCCAGGCCCCGACAACTCTTTCAGTAAAAATTTTTTCCTAACATCTAATCTGAACCTGCCCTGGCACAGCTTTGTGCCATTTCCCCTTGTCCTATCTCCTGTCACCTGGCTGAAGAGACCATCGTCCATCTGTCTACAACCTCCTGTCAGGTAGTTGTAGGTGGTGATAAGGTCTCCCCTCAGCCTCCTCTTCTCCAGACTAAACATGAGAACACTTTGATCTCAGCCATGCATCCAAAAATACTGAAGAGGTAGTGTCAGTTAAAAAACAAATAAAAATCAGCCACACGTTTTATCAAAATTCAGTTTCATCACCTCAAAATTTTTATTTCAGTTGCTTCCTAAATCAAGTGGAACCTTTACTGTGTATGTTCTTTCTGTCAAGGAGGAACTTCTCCATATAGAATCGCTATGCCTAACTGCATGTCCAGAATTGGCAGATGTGCGGGTAGGCAATTCCCTGCTTAGTAAACCGGTTCTTGTGAACCTCATTCAGAAACACTGAATGCTAGGCCTGGCTCAGAAAGCACACAGGCTTTGTCACTGTCCTAGATAGCATTTTGGTAAACACTCATGTAAAGAATTGACACTTGAGGTATATATGCTGCTGGTGGCATTCCTCTTAGCAGAGTGAAAGAGTGCTTCCAATTACGTCAAAGTTTAAAATTAATTAGGTACTAGCAAGGTAAAAAGTCTCACCAAATTCCTCAGAAATATTAATGTCTACTCTGCCAATTTATTATTTTAATTGAGCAGGGATTAATTTGTGTTACCCCTAAATTCTTATTCCACTGCATATGCCTTCACACACTGATTCAAAGCTTGGATGCGTTGGTGGTCCATCCATGCCACAGTCATGACTTTGGCTTGTTACCACACCTCTCTCAAACCCTGTGCTACAGTGGCAAAACTGAAGAAATGCATTTTCAACCTGTGACTACTGAGGTGGGTGGTCTAAAAAAACCACATTCACCTTCCATATGAACTTAACAATTTACAAGGTTGCAACCTGATGCAGCACGTAACTTTGACCAGGACAGCAGAAGAACTGGCCTTCCTTAGTTTACTGTGATAAAGGTTATGAGGGTTATAGCTATTTATGTTCAGGAAAAGCCCCAAGTCAAGACTGACTGAGAAAGTAAGCTCAAGAATTAAAAGCCATTGATACAGTTCTGTTACTACTTCAAAGCTTTTGAACCATCAGAGCAATGGTGTTTTGGAATGTGCATATATAGGAGACCAAAAAATACTATAACCAGCTATAGGGAGACATCTAATCTGTTCCTGATTACAGTATTTGGCAGGGCTACCTGCAACAGCAAGGAGATGGCTTAGTGACATCGAGCCACTGTTTTGACCCTGCACTTCTAGAACGAGGGTACCCAGGGAAAATCCATTGACCATACAGATATGAACAGCCTCTTCGAACCTACTTTGAACCATTACACCATGGGCATAGGTAAGTTTGGTTTGAGCTCTTGACAGTAATTGATATTTGAAACAAATTGCAGAACAACATAAACATATTAACACCCTTGCACATCTTGGTTTCAATATACTTTTAAATAATGTAATATAATAAGGTTAAAAGCAAACTATTCTTGGAAAGGCGCTTCTACATGAAGTTTTGTTAAGAAAAAGCTTACATTTCTGGAGATGCACTATTTGTCCACCTACTGTAGCAAGTTGTACCTTCCAGCGGTAGCAAGGCAAAAAGAAATCAGACATTAAACATCACTGGATAAAGACAGAAGTTATTAATTTGCTCTGTATACTAGAAGTAGATAAGACAGGTTTCTAATGTTTGGTCACTTCTAGCAATCAAAAACTGCCATATCAATCATCATTCAGATGAAAAAACAAAACAAAAAAAAGCAAAGACTTTGAATTCACACTTCAAGTTTTCCAAACATTGGGGTGAGAAGACATTTGCCTGTAATAGTTTTGATTTTACTTCCACTGAACACTTCCAGGCATGAGTTAGGCAGAGATCACATAGAAGTCTCAGTGTCCAGATTCCAGGACGTTTACAGGAAAAACTTCCCCTTGTTCAATATCTATCTGTGGCTCCTTCAGACCTATTAAAATTCAGTTTTCACAGATAAGAATTTCCTGAACATTGCCGTTAATCAAAAACATTTCAAAATCATACTCACATAACCTAGAGCCAAACAGCTACTATCATCTAGATACAAGTCTTTTAAAATTACTTTGATTAACAGCAATGTTCAGGAAATTCAGTTGCCAGAAAATTGTGCTTAATAGCTTCCCATAGTTTAAACGGTGTCCTAGCACAGAATCACTTATAATGATACGCTTATAATCTGTTAAAGGCTACATTCTTTATATGCAGAAAATTCCACAGTATTTTGCACTAGGATGTGGAAAAAAAAACCCCAAAATAAATCATTAGTATGAGACGTGCCTGCTGCAAACCTGGGGAAGCAAAATATGATCAGCTGGACATTTTTAAATCCTGCAGCATAATACTGTTATACATTACCTTCAATAGAGAACAAAAATTATTGCAAGAGACTCACTAGAGATACAGATAAATATACTAATAAATATTTAAAATAAAAAAGGACTTTGAAAAGCTTTATTTCATTGCATAGTTTCTCAATAAAGTTCTTGATACTAAGGACATATTTAGTTTGTATGTAAGTATTTGTACACCAATTGAAAAATAAAGTTGCAAATACAATAAGGAGAACTGCATCATATGGCATTATACGCTTGTATTACAGTCATACATCTCTATGTGGGGGCATGACAAAACTGTAACATAAGAAAGAACAATTGCAGTTACAACCTCATTACATCTTTTACCAAGTTAACAGGGAAAAATGCTGGAACACCCAGCGGAATATTTCTGATCTCTCCAGCTTGTGCTCCACATGCTACATCGGATTCCTGAAGCTATGTCTATGGCAAGATTTTCTGAAGCCCACACATACCAACCTTATCACCAGTACCATTAATTAATTAATTAATTAATTAATTCATTTTTAAGCCATGACTTGCCTGCACTAGAAGACACTCTGAAGGTATGGCCCCATGACAAATGGCTTTGGCTTGGAGAGAAGTAACTGCCTGAGCCATAATCCTCATCACTGGCTCCCCAGGGTGGTGCCATAGCTTGTCGCTGGTTACCTGTCCTTCATGCATGGAACTGAAAGTCAGGAAACAGGTACAGCACTGTGTTGGGGCACTGCTCAGGTGTTTTCCCACAGGAAAGGGTGAAAAGAGCATGTGTGTGTGATGGCAGTGCAATGTGATGATTCTGGCCGCACCTGTGCAGCACTCCCACAAGCTGGAATGCTTGCAGCTGTCCACACTCCCTTTGGAAATCCTGTCCATCCTCCAGAAATTACACTGACTGCAGCATGAGGCATCCCAGTGCAACCTTACCAAACGTATTTAGACAACAGTCACACAGTGTGAGCCTTGTGAGGATATCATTGTGTATCCCCATACACTCCATCTAAATAAACAGAAGCCCTTGAGAAGTTAGTCTGGAGACGTTCCTAAAGGGCTCTCTTGCCGATACCAAACAATAAAGCATTGCTGATGCTTTGCAGAAGACACAAGGAAAACAGAGAAACAATTGCACTGACCTCCCCTTCCTATGAGAGCTCAAGATACTGGACACTAAGGAGCCATGATTTTTTTCAGGCACCCATCCCTCCTCAATGTCATTTACACAGCCCAAGTTGGTGCTCTGAAATCTACTCCCAGACCTTGGTGTTAGAACATCGCAACACCGAATTCTCCTCCTTAAAAGCCTGCTTTACCACCCACAAGCTGAATTTAGACATGATATCAAAGACTGCCGTAGCTGTAAGGTCCATGTCTATTACATAACATCACTCAAAACAAATGGGATAGCTCCTTGCCGGATAGCATAATGGTAAATACTTAAAATACTTTTTATTGACGCTTTTTATTAGTTTCATATTTTTTCAACAATTTTTGTGACTGACAAGGGTAGGATTGGAGAATGTCCCTGAAATCTTAAAGGAGTGCTGTGCGTTCTTACAACTTATTTCAATTATACCATGCAGCCCCAGCACTAACACCTAAAGGAATGGTAGCTGCACTCCAGCGATCTCTGCTCGACAAGTAATCTCTTACATCCTAACATTTCATGCTAAACGCTCATAACTTCACTCATCTAAAGCAGATAATAATTAACGAGCCATGAAAAAGTTTTACTGATTTTTGGAACATTAAAAAATATTTTGATGCATATTTCATCTAATACTCGCTGCTGGGTTTGAGTGTTGTGTTAAAATGGTGTCAAACACAAGGAATAAACATTAATCAGTCAGTTCAATTTAGAAGAGACAAAGTTTCCAGAAACAGTGACTATAGGGCTTTTTAAAAATTGTATTTCAAGGGCAAGAAGAGAGTATGTTAGCACTAAATGAGGCTAGCACAGAGGATTTATAGAAACTACATTTCAAAGAAAATCAATTACAAACTGCAAGCAAACTAATTTGTGACAAGAGGAACTATGCTGGACCAGCTTCCTTTTACTTGGCCCTAAGGCAAAACCTTTATAAAGATTCTTTTAAACCTTTACCTACCGACATCTTCACAAAGACAACTTTAAGCTCCTGTTGATCACTCCATTCAATCTTTTTCCTATCTTTTCCCACAAATGCTTTGCCTGTGCATTGAGATGGGACCAATTTCTCTGTTTAATACAATCTCACCTCTAATATGACGTTTGTTAGAAGAAACCAAACTTTTAAGTTACAAGGATTTAAATGAAAGTCCTGAGGAAAAGCAAAGAGAAGCATGGATCAGGTTACTGACAGAAATCATGCAGTTTTTATCTAACTGGAAGAAGAACCCCCTGAAGGTGTCTGATGGATAACCCAGAGCTAACAGTTTGGCATCCTCCCTATTTTACTCTGCTTTACAGTGGATCTTCTTCATCGCATCTTTCCTCAAGTGAAGGCACTACAGGGAGTTCCTATAAACTGCCAAATAGACTCTTCCAATTTAGGAACCTATTTTGTGGCCACAGTTGAGGACATAGTTTGAATCACTCTTAAGAAACTAGATGGGTTGTCTCTTAATTTCAAAATGGGTAAATAATTTGGCATAACTTTAATATTAATTAATAATAAAATAATCTTCTTAGTTATGGTGGGTTGAAGGGAGTATCTGTGTGGCCATGCAATGGCAATGGGTCTTCAAGCAGTGGTCAGAACTAGGTGTTTATAGTATTTCTCACAAGGTACAAAAGAATAAACTTTTTTTTTTCCCTCTTCTTTGAGAGAGGAAGTGATCAGCAAATTACAGTGGTAGAACTGTAGACTATTTTAAATTCATGAAAGGTGGTTTATTACTTGTTTGGCTTTTTACTTTCATTACAAGTACATTGTATCTTGCCATTTCAAATCATTTTTAGAGTTAACTGAGAGTCAAAAATGATGACTCTGTAATCTGTGACACAACACATAGAGGTCCATAGTCTAAAGATATCCTCTGGTCGGCCAATGATTATTTATGTAGATCCCACACACTAAACTGCCACTGATGAGGAGTACACACATTTAGGCTCCAAACCTGCCCAAGCTACACATTTACATAGAATTTTAGGAATATGCATAAAGACTGCTGCCATCAAAGTAAAGTCACCGGCAGCTGCAACGGGTAATGGTAAGTAGTACGCTGATGAAAATAACCAAAATGGAAAAGAAACACATACTTTGTGTCTCTTACCAATAGTTGTGGAAGAGAACACAGTAGGAAGCTTCCTACCTCTAGAAAATAAAAACAAAACCAACAAAACCAAAGAACCAAACAAGTCTTAAAGGCCGGCCTCATATTCTACTCACTGTGGTTCTAAACAATGTTCTTGTTCCTGTTATGTATTTACTATTTAGCATAAACATTTTTTTTTAAAAACTACATAACTGTGTCTAGTAATTGCCTCAAGAGTTCAACAGTAAATTAGTTTTATCCACTATTTGTGATATTAAATGTTTACAAGCTATTTCCTAACTATTCTAATAACTGCTCCATAATCATACAATTTGTATTTCCTATTTTTAGCCCAGACTTCCATTCGCAGGTTATATCAGCAATCAGAGTATTGGTAGGTGGCATTGCCTCAAGGTAGAGCACAAGTATTTTGTAATGTCAGATCAAACCGATGTGAAAAATTGTCTTTCCCTTATCACCTGTTGCAGTTCTCTCCGAACGAATCAATCTGCTCCTAAAGGAAAGGGGGATCTACAGAATCCTGCAAACGTTTTTGGGAGCAGCATAAAGATGAAAGGCTAGGGCTGAAAGTAAATTAGGCGAGCGTTAGTTTTAACTGTTTGAGCAGAAATGTCATTTTCTCACATTCCCAATACAGGTATACTGGACCAATGTCCTGGGGCAGTTCTTACCCACACAGGTCACAGTCACGGTTATCCAAAAGACTGCAAGAATAGCATATGGCTCTCAGGTTCTTCTCATTTTAAAACACGTTTTTAAAACAAGTTTCTGGAGGGAAGTAGGGTAACAGAGAGCGCTGCATGCTGTTGTTGCTACAACAGTTGAGGGTGTAGTGATTTACAAACCTGGAAAAGTATTTATGAGAACTCCAAATCCTAAGTAGATCAAAAAAAGATTTACACAACATTGATGTCAGCTTAAAGATACCTGTGATTCTTTATGGCATGGGTGCTACTCAGCTGGACAGAAGCAAGGACCTGATTGCGAAGTTTAGCCTGTGTAAACTAACATCCAAGATTGCCTTCCTGGAGATGGGAGTACAGGCAACCTCCATCATTCAAGCATTGCTATCATGATCCTTTCTTTCCTGTGACAAAGCTCTGCAGAAAATGGTCAAAAGCATGTTAGCAAAGGAGAGTGAAACTGTGTAGTGGGAAATCACGCATTTTTAAGAAGATCCTCATACAAGACTACATATTGGGAAGTAAGGGCAGAGGAAAAGCGATTTATCTTTCCCTTGCTCTGCAAGATTGCACATGTACTCCTTTGACAGTTCTTCCCTCTCTCCATATATGAAACTCTAATTAATATTAGCGCTTTATTATTTCTCTCTTTGGTATGGACTGTAATTGGGCCTTGCTCATGTGTGGAGGGAGACTGGATATAAAGAAAGGTTTCTACTCCCCATATGATCTGGCTATACATGCGTTTGACACCAACAACTGCACTTTGCAAGTGTGACAAATTGCTTTGAAAAGGGACCAAGATTTCAGGAGTCTACAAGAGAAAATACTTTTAAAAAATGGCTTTTACTGACTCTTCCAAATATCACCGAATTACCAATTGAGACAAATTTGAGACACATTGTCATGGGCAATTAATCCAGCCGTGAATTCAAAATGCTGTGTTTAACACCATTAATGGTATGCATTTTTCACATGATGAACATATTTACTGCGCTATATTCTAACAATTAGACTCTTAGCAGGCACTCCAGTATGTAAAAAACATCAGAAGCCAACTGTAGCATTTCCAGTTCCCTCTTTTCCTAATCGCTTGCACGCAATTACTATTTAGAGGCAACTAGCTAACAGAAGTTAATCTTGTTATGCAAGAGAGGATTTTTTTTTTTAAATTTCGAGAAATTTAAGACAAAACAGATATTGAAGAGAAAATCTTACGTCAAATACATAAAAATAAGAGAGACTGAGAATCCAAACCCTGCACACTCACTGAGAAATCAAGGCAGAAGGCAGTAAGATCTCCCAAGCCACTGAAACAAATGATCCCTACATACAGACTTGGGTTTTCCTTTGTCTGTGCTGACTTACAAATCGGCCTTGCAAATGTGTCTAGCTCAAAAGGGGTATTAAAAACAAATGGGTAGAGATCTTCATGCTGTATTAATTATGCAAAAGAAGCCAAACCGATTTTAATCAGAAACAGCAGGCTCGAAACAGGAAATACCTTCTCTTTTTTTTTCTTTTTTTTTTTTTTGACAGAGATGGTTAAGAAAACATTTATGGTAATGCCAGTGCATCTGCTGATTACAGTCAAAGCTGCAGGACGTCAACATTAAATCACTGAACCATCTTGACAGCTTCTGGGTACTCGAGTTTCACTGCAATAATAATTTGCTGTGAAATTTACCCAAATCTGAAAATTAGCCAGAAAATGTTTACAAAGAATACAGGTAAGAGTAAATAGAGCAGATACAAAACTGATTTTCTTCTGAAAAAAAACGTATCTAAGATAGATGTTCAGCACTCAGACATTTCAGAGCTGCATGTAAATTGGTAAATCTCTAAAAAAGACTAACCACTTTAAGAACAGAATATAATTTCATCATCCATTTCCTACTGATGGCGACCTATGGCTTTTTTTTTTGTTTAGCATGCTTGTTTGTTTAATGTAAGCACAGATTAGCCACTTCAAGAAAGCTCGCACCATTTAAAATAAATTTTTAATTCCTGACACCTGAGGATTCTACATGGAACAATGTATTTCATTGTAAAGCTTTTTTTAATTGATGCATCTATGTGCTGCAGAGGGTGATTACTTGAATAATAAGTACGAGAGATGTGTGATCTGGTTGCTAAGCAAACGCGAGTAAGAGAAAAAGCACAAGAAACGACGTAACAATGAATCAAGGTGCGATGACAGGATAATTATTCTATGAACTGTCATGTTGAAGGACTCGTAGAACATTGACCTGCACATGATCACACATCAGAAGATTACCTGAGGGGTAATTAAAATAATAATACACAAGTCCAGTCAGTCACAAAGAGAAAAATATTTGCTTAACTTACTACTCTGTAGCATGCACAGTGAAATGCATTCTCATGTTAAATCTAAATGCTTGAACAGTGCAAGAATTCAGAGGACCGCAGATGACAGCAAAGACCACTGAAGTTTATCTGAATTAGCATTAATGTTCTTCTTTCTTCAGCCTTGATGCTGTGAAAGCACTGCTCAGAGACAGCAAAAACACTAGTGTGGTATCACCACTGTTTTGGCCACCAACATGAAGCGCAGCATCCTATGGGCTGCCATGAAAAAAGTCAACTCCGCCCTAGGCAAACCCAGTAAGACTGTAGATACTGCAACACCTCTGTACTCAGTAAGCTGCCAATGCCATTTCACAGAACCATATCTCTGAGCTCCTCATCTACCCATCTTTTAAAATATATCCAGGGTTGGTGACTCAACTACCTCCCTGGGCAGCCTGTTCCTGTCCTTTCAGGTAATTGTAGGCAGTGATAAGGTTTCCCCTCAGCGTCCTCTTCTGCAGGCTAAACAAGCCCAGCTCCCTCAGCCGCTCCTCATAGGATTTGCCCTCCAGCCCCTGGTTGCTCTTCTCTGGACTCGCTCGAGGATCTCAATGTCCTTCTTGTAGCGAGGGGCCCAGAAATGGACACAGCACTCGAGGTGCGGCCTCACCAATGCTGAGTACAGGGGCACAATCACCTACTTAGACATACTGGCCACACTATTTATGATACAAGCCAAAATACCATTAGCTTTCCTGGCCACCTGGGCACACTGCTGGCTCATATTCAGTCAGCAGTCAACCAACACCCTCAGGTCCTTCTCCGCCAGGCAGCTGTCTAGCCACTCTTCCCCAAGCCTGTAGCAGTGCACAGGGTTATTACGTCCCATGGCCTTGTTGAACCTTATCCTGTTGGTCTCAGCCCATCGGCCCAGTCTGTCCAGATCCCTCTGAAGCCTCCCAATCCAAGGCAGATCAACACTTCCTCCCAGCTTAGTGTCATCCACAAACTTACTGAGGGAGCTTTCAATACCTTCACCGAGGTCATCGATATTGAGGAGGACTGGACCCTGGACCAAGCTCTGAGGAACACCACTTCTGACGGCTTTGATGAAAGCTTTCCACATATAAGCTTTAAAACTTTCAAGACAGGCTTTAATACAATTTCTTTTCTCTCTCTCTAGGCTTTTGTTCAGTTTTGTACTGGATCAGCTGATATTAGCATATACCCTTTCTACAAGCGTAGACTTCAGCTCCAAGCATATATATATATATCATGATCATGTCCCAGCAATGTATTCTGTATATCCTTCTCATGTGTAAATACATAGACACACTTCAACCACCTTTAATCTAGCCATTGCCAGTCTTGTTCATGGCAGAAAAATTCTTCATCCTACTTTTTGGATGAGTTTTGCCAATTGTGTGGAACTGCTGATGGTTACTACTTTGAAACTTCTTGTAGGTTAGCACCAGCTGGCAGCTGAGCACCACCCTGTCCCTCTCTCCCTTCAGTCCCAGTGGGATGGGGAGGAATATCAGAAGAAAAAGGTAAAACTCATGGGTTGGGATAAGGACAGTCTGCTGGGGCAGCAAAGGGAGAGGAAAACAACACAACAATACAGATTATATAAAGTGAGTGATATGCAATGAAATTTTCTGACCACCCAGAACACGATTCCCATCCCATCCCATAGTGACACCGCACCCCTGCCACTCCTCCTGCCCCCAGCCAGCTTCCCTTTTTATATACTGGGCATGATATGATTTGGTATGGAATATTCCTTTGGCTAGTTTAGGCCAGCTATCCTGGCTGTGTTCCATCCCAACTTCCTGTGAAGGTTAACTCTGTCCCAGATGAAAATCAGGCCACAACTATTCTGATTACAGATGCCTACCCAGTGTAGACAAACACACTCCCACACACCATCACACCCCCACTCCTCCACCATATTTTCAGAACCAAGCTAGCCTGTCATGTAATCCATTTGGTTGCTCAGGAGTGGGATAAATTCAGAAGTCTCCCCCTTTTTATTCCTTATGGAACTGAAGACACGGGAAGACAGCCAATTAGGAGGGGCTCTGTGTATACTCTTCAAAACATTAAGACAACTGAGAATACCTGAGAAGAGTTTTTGGAAAATGAGGTAAGCACACAGTTTATGTGTGCATAAATTCATACAGACCAGGATGTCCATAGTTCTCACATCGTGTATCGGCACGATCATTGCACAATTATAAAAAGGAATTATTGCTTTCTTCCACCGTATTCTAAAGAGAAGCTAAAAGCACCTTTTAGGAAATGCAAAACATATAGTAGTTGTCATAATGATACTTCTTTCTAGAACAAATATGTTCTGTAAACACATTCCTAGCTCATCAATTAAGTTAGTCATGCTAAATATGCTAGAGTTATATTCTCAAATCTTTTCTAGCATCTTCATTAGTGCTCATTTCAAATGAGTAATGCTATACCCAAATAGTTTTAAATGCTAGGAAGGAAAACAAATGCTACTGAAAAATCCCCCAGTCTTCAGCAGCTCACTGTGGTCTAAGTCAAATTTATTAAAATGCAAATCTCAAGCACGCTAATATTAATTTCAAAATAACATCTTATAGAAGAAATATAATTTTGTTTTGTTTAATAAAATAATGCCATTTACAAATTTAGATTTTCAACATTAGCCAGCAATGCTAATAATAACAATTCATCAGACTCCAAAGACAGTTGCAAAAAATTTGGAGCAAAAATAATAGGCCAGATATTTCTATATTTTTACTCCATAAGCATCTTCCTTGAAGAAGACTATGGGCAAGGGAGTGTGGGGGAGGAGAATATCCTCTACCTTGTAGAATTCAGGTACTGCAATAGAGAATTTATCTGACATCTTGTCTAAAAGATATTTGCTTTTTCTGAGCTTACTCATCACAAAGAATTTTATTTTTAAGTTAAGCTTAAAATCAGGACAGTTTCAGTAAAATGAACATAAATTTAACTTGTTCTCTAAGAGTATACAGCTTAAACCAAAAGTTTTATTACATTTGTCTAGGTGTATTTCCCTTCTTTTCATTACATTAAAGACCATTTTTTTCAGTGGAAATGAGTACTCTTAAATATTCTCAGTTAAATTTGAAACCATAAACCACAACTCTTAACTAGGCTTGTAATTCCTCGACGCATTGCAACTACAGAAACAAACCCACCTCTTTTCTTCAGCGTTGTGTAAGATTAGTTGAAACAAGAGGCTGTTTAATCCTGCTCCATCCTTGTGCCTGACAAAAGAACGCTGATCCCAATGTGAGACTCACTGGACCAAATGGATTTGTGCTGGTTGCCTTAGGCTCCCTTCACAGTCAGAGGAGGAACAAGCACTTCTAAACTGCGATTCAATTCACCCTAGTGTAGATCCTTTAAACAGGTAAAGAGAGTTTACGGTAACTCTCTCAGATGTGAATGCCTGTGTTTCAGACATCTAAAGGCAGCTTCTGCATCTGGAAGCTTCTCTCTTGACTGCAGGAACATCTGCATACAAGGCGGACTTCCTAGTCTGGGCAGTGATGAGATCATACATTCTCTGAGGGTGACAGAGCGCACTTTTGGTCATTTTAAGGCCTGATGGTACTTTATGGGTATCAGTCTCACCACCTGTTTAATACAAGCTATAGAATTCCACAAAACTTTTTCCAGCTGCATAAACAATATAATCGACATATATTTTGGTTGGTCCAGTGAATAGTTAGGATATAAACAGGAAACTCTGTTTTGTATATCATATACTGACAAGAACTGTAGATGTGAAAGTTGCCATTATTGAGTACACTGTTCAGCCATTAGCTGTGATAAGTTTTTTCTTTTGAAAAAAGTTCTTCTTGTTTACTAACCTCTTTCCTAAGCAGGCATAGATCTTACTGTAGTTTAGGTTCATCTCTCTTACAGATTTGTGATACCAGTGCTTTTATGCAGCTTTATAAGCGTCTGACAAGCTTGAAACATATTCTGGATTTAAAATCAGCCTAAACCATAAATGATTCCTACTTCTGTACTGATATACAGAATCCTACCCTTCACATGAGAATCATCACTGCTTTAAACAGAAGTTGGCTTAGATTCAGTCACAGCCATGCAAAATGTGCAAACTCCAGTAGTGTACAATCCAACTTAAGACCCTCACATCCCCGGAGGACTAAGTGTTTAAGTTTAGAATTTAGGGATGAAAAAGTTAAGTGTGATGCTTTGTACAGCAAGGCAACTGTGATTTTTTAGATGTAACTCAGTCCTGTGTGTTTGAAGTTTTGTTAAGTAAGATAGCCCAGTAGATGAAAGAATTAAAGGAAAAGTGATTTGTGTCCTGTGAAAATATTTTAGGAACTCTCAGAAAAGAATTAAAAAAAATCCCATAACAGTGCTTATATAGAGTATGCATCAAGTTAAATAAAAAAGGATAAAAGTAGTATGCAGTGATAAAAACTACAACAGCACCTGCTATTCAACACTAATTTAATTCATATAGTCTCATTGCCATTCAAAATAAGCAGTAAACAAAATATTGTCATTGGATCTTATAATCATATTTTATGCATATATTAAAGATTATTTAACTCTTTCATGTGTTAACATATATTATGTTAAATCTGATTTATTCCATAAAACAGAAAGCTGAAGAATTAATAAAGAAAAGCTTTAAGGTTCCAACAGGGGGAGGCAAAAATAGTCACAAATTACCAACACATAGAAGTATTTTTGGTATTAAACAAACACACAGTTACTTAGGACTCAATCTTTTGCAAAGACTGTATTGATTAGTCTTTTTCTTATGCCTGACTTTACCACTATATTCCATCATTCATTCAGAAACAACTCCAAATAACGCTGTTTCCCTCATCAGATGATGCACAGCTCCACATTCTTTCATGCATGTAGGAATGATGGCAACAAAGATCCAGCTGAAACATATTTCAAATTTTGGAGACACCTTTTCTGTAAGCAAGTATACAAAGTATTTCTAGGTGTCTGAGGTTGGTTTGCACTGTAGTAACTACACAAGTTGCATAATTTTTGAGTGTAACACAGTGTCTGATGTTGTCTCCAGATCCCATTAGTGCCCTACTTCACTAAACTTAAAATCTTTGTAGAGTATATGATAGCCCCAGTGCAGAATCATTATGCCTGACTCTATAGGACAGTAATGGCAAGGAGACTGCACTGTCAAGGGACTAGAGAAGGGAAAAAGGCAACCATTGAACACAACTAAAAACACATACTTTAGATATCTATTGATCAGGAAGCCCAGATTAGAGAAGTTTTAAACAGACGGTGAGGGCAGGGAAATCAGATCCTATGTAGTTAAGCAGAATATACCTACATCAGACCACTAACTTTATTAACCTGCTGTACATGTGTCTAAACCTGCCTGAGACTTGCCAGCTCTGAATGGCAATTTCTGACTGATATTGTTTAAAAAATGGGGTTTTTAAAATTTCAAACAGAAGGGGCGCAAAATAGATAGTGTAGTGGGCTGAAGTAGCAGGATGGAGTATATGGCAGTCAGGGACGTCTGCAGGTAGCTGTCTGGGTGTAGAGGAGGCTGGCACGACCTTCCAGCCTGGACGACTGGTAAATCTGGGAGTCCTCACCTGCCACAGGGAAGACATTTCTGCTGTTCCAAGAATAACGAACCTTGACTGCTTTAAGAGTGCCATGAATGTCATTAGGAGGAGAATGTACTGCTATAGTTAGTTTGGTAACAATAGGCTCGTTTCAACTGCAATGGGCTCCTTGTTGCGAGGATTAAATTCTAAATCAGGTAAATTGAGAAGATAGCCTGCCTTCAAACCCTGGGACCTCCATCAGTCACAGTTTCAAACAACTGTTTTAATCTGTGGTTTCACTTGGGTTTAAATGGTGTTTAAAACTTTTTAAAATACAAATCAGTAATGCAGCTAATAGTACTGAAATGGCTGTGAGAGACAGTTAATTTTATATACACTGACTATATCAATCTGCATTAGATTATAAAGCTCCTTGGAAAGAATTAATGTAAACATTTATGGTGGATGAGAGAGATTTGGAAGATCGTTTTCAGCTGCAACTGACAGCACATAGGGAAAGGAAAGATAGTGTAAGGCAAGATATCCAAATTCATGATTATATAAATCTAGGGCTCAGAACAGCACTTAACATTTTCTGCAGATTTATTTGACTTGAACACATGAAATCTTCTAAAAAGGAGCACTCAACAATAGGAACTTAAAATACAGTAGGATGCTGCGTCCAATTTAAGAAGGCATTGAATCACCTGCATGTTCTAGGTTAAAAAAACATGGTAGAAAAAATCTGGCTGATGCTTCATATTACTTCTCTTTAAAATGCCATTTATTATTACCAAAGCAAGTTTTTTTTAAAGTTGGCTGAATTAATGTAAATCTATAAATAGCATCAGTTAAGTGCTTTATTCTCAAATATACATTAATTACATCTTCTTGCTGCATTTATTAAAATATAAACATTATATTAAATAATAGCTATTGCAGGGTAAAACAGAATGTTCACTAATGGAACTTCCTGGGACTCTCTTTAAATGTAAATATTTAAAGGTTAGAAGCTACAATTATACATGGGTTATCAAAGAAAATATATGAACTCTGTGGAGAAAATTATTGGCTTTCTCAGGCAAAATTTAAAGTCTTTTTTAGTGAAGTCTACATGCAAAATGTTACATTGAATAATTACCATGATATTTTAAAAAAATAACAGTGAAGTGCAACAGCTGATTGAAAACAAATCATGTTGTATTTCAACCTTAAAACTTCAAGGAAATATTTGTATCTTCATAAATACTTTACTAACAGATCTTCAGCATTCAATATCCTGTGTTTGATAATTCAGAACTCATATTTACAGCATTGTCCTTGTACTATAGAGAAATACTGGTTTGTAGTAGGATGCATATGATTGAAGTAAGTCTGTGGTAGAAGCATCACAATTCACTGGTAGCCAGAATTTTCAAACAAAAGCAATTGAGTAGTAGGAGAGAAGATGTCCTTATTTAAGAATACAAGGAATATTCTAATAGACAGAAGCAATTAAAAAGATATGCACTAGTACACCTTTTAGAAACAGGGATCGGGAAATGTCTAGTGTCCAGTGTTAGCTAAAGGCATCAAACATCTTGTGGAAAATAATCCCCTGGAGAAATGGGGGAAAAAAACCCACCAAACAACCAAACACCAAAAAACAAAAGCCAAAATGAAACACCCCATTCTGGATGTCGTTGAATCTCTGGATGTTACTGAATATGAAGAATCTTCAATTATTTGAAGATCAACTTTCATGGCTGGCCATAAATCAGCTAACTGTAATTATCACTGCTCTACCTGACGACTTCCTGTGCAGAAAAAAAACACCAAACTCCCTGTATTTATTGTTTTTAAGCTGTGATAATAAAAAACAATTGTCCAAAGTAAACAAAACCATGCATAACTGCTTTATTTCTTCCCCCCCAAAACAACAATAATGTTGAAATAATTTCCCATTTAAAAATACTTGATTTTTTTATATGTATGGTTTTCAGTTGAATGCAGTTAAAAGTTAAAAGAAACTTATTAATGGTGCATTACTGTAATATAAAATCAGGGGCAGTTTAAAAACCTGTCGCCTGATGCAGTTACTGTTTCACAATGGGAGGAATAATTTCTTGTAGAGTGACATGTTCCCTTATGTCACAGCTATTCTTCCTTTACAAAAGCTGTTACTTTGATGGGGAGGACAAATGCCTGCCATATATTACTATGCAGTCCATTACAATGGGTTCATTCATATTTATAATACAATCTGTGATGTTGATGCAATCACTTTAGACTTTGCTGTTATTTCAAACAAATCCATAACTGAGAAAAAGGCAGGCTGTTGACAGGAGTTAATGTGGGTTTTACTCTGTTTACAATTGCTTTCTAATCTACTAAATGGCTGTGAAAATTGATGCACTGTTAGAAGTGCTTTTATACACTACTACAGATAAAGGGCTGTTATACTGCAGTAATCTCTGTAATGCTAAATTGAATTTTCGACAGAGGTTTTTTTGTTTTTCCAATTTGAATGTGACAAGGTATGCTACTCAATTTATGGTAAGCTTAATTCCATCAATGCAAGGCATTTTCCCATCTTTATTAATTGGGATGTCTATTATTTGCTAGGGGTAAAAAAAAAAAGAAAAAAATTTCAGATAAAACTTGTAAATATAACAGTATCAGCTCTAGGGAAAATCTCTTGGTGGCCAAAACATGGGCCAGAGTAGCTAAATCTTATGATCAAATTTATCATCTGCTGAAGCTATTCAGGTGAATCCTCAGCAGATAAAACATAGTAGTATAGTTTGCAAAACTGCTCACCTTGCCATCAAAGTAAACAGATCTGCTTAAACATCATAAAATAAGATTTGTGATTTGATGATTTGCCAAGTGGGATTTTAGGAAGACATGCAAAAATAGTGTTTTAGTTACAGGACCAATGAAATCACAATCATAAAGAAGTCCAAAGGATGCATACTTTAGTTCAGCACCGTGAAAAGAAAGTCAGCCAGAAAACAGTAAGTCCTTTAAGCTAAGTTTTCCCTGATAAAGGAGCTGCAAAGAAACACCAAGGCCGTTGCTGACATGAGACAGAAGGACAGAAGACTTTGGTAATGTAGAATAGATGCCCTAAAAAAATTCCCTCACACGCTTCTCTGAAATGCCTGGTGTCTCATTAAAACCTGAATCTGAGGTATGCAAGACAAAATGTCTTTTTATGCTAATCAAGGAGCTGCTAACTTTCTACATGAATATGAAAATATTACTAAAAATTAATGAACAAAACTTTTACATGGCTTCTGATGGAAAAAAAGCATCCTTTATATTCAAGACATTTGCATGTCTAGCAACTTTAAAATTTGCTTATGTGCTTTAATTCCACAAGATTTAATAAAGAAGCATAGTTCTCTTAGATAATAGAATAATTCAGGTTGGAGAAGACCTCTGCAGAGGTCATCTGGTTCAAACTTGGCTTCAGAATGAAATACAGTTGTTAAGTTGGATCTTTTTTTTTTTTTTTTCAAAAACTAGGCTGTTGGGTATAAAGATTTAAACTTCATAATTAAACCTTGGTGACATTTAACCACATCAGCTGAATTCAGGAGTCAAACATAACACAAAAAATGCCCAGGCATTTCGTGCAGGGCAGTATGATTAGTCTATGCAGAGTAGTAAGTGAAATTCACTTAAACGGTCTATCAAGTAAGGGACACAAATGTGTAGTAACTAGGCTTCATGAAAAATAAAGCTCACAGAGCACTTTATTTCTCTTGTGGTTTTTTCCTATATGACTTATTTCTTTTCTTGAATGCTCACTTTTTCTCCTCTCCATGTTCAAAAGAAGAAAAAAAAAAGGCTTAAGAGCTAAATTCTGTAATTCTTACTGACTCAGCTGGAGAAGAACGATTAAAGTTAAGTGCTACTGAATAAGTCTTATGGATTCTACAGCATGAAGAATAAATGGAAGTTTGGTATGTAAAGACTGATTTTAGAAGATGACAGAATCATAAGAAAGTACTTCTGGAGTTGCTTTAAAACGTACTGGGAATGGTCCTAATTTATAAACTATCACTGATTGTTTAAAACTACTGTATTGATTGCAGTTGCAAATGGAATTTCTTCCTCTACCAAATTAAGTAAATTATTCTTTTCTTATATTAGATCAGCTAATAATGCAATCTCTCAGGAACAAAAATGTTTCTACAGGTAATTAGTGGGCATCTTCTAAACGCTGTTAAGTATCGTTTAAACCCAACTTCAGGCTATTTGTGAGACACAACCAAAGAAGCCATCTAGCTCAGCAGCCTGGCTCACTTCAAATGCTTCACAGCAGTACCACACAAGCTATTTTGTTGGTCTATCATTTCAGTAAAGATTCTGCTCTGCAACAGTGCACTGCTTTCAAATTTTCAAACAGCTTTCTCTAAAACTGCTGAACAAAAATAATTTATTTTAAAAGGTAGTTTTATAATTTGTGAAAATTACAGAAAACCAGTAATCGTATTATTTGGGACAGTAACTCACATTAAACTTAGCCTTCCTTAGGCTAGGGAGAGTAATAACTCCCTTGTTTAGTGATAAAGTTGATAAAGTTATCTAGGAAGTGTGTCCTCAGTGTATTATCTTTAAGACATAACAATTCAAAATATGACTGAATGAGCTATTCCTAAATATGCTTCACAATGTGCAACTCAGTCCATGCTAATACACTTACTACATCCTTTAGATATTCCAAGCAAAATGTTTTTTTTCACCCTACGATAAAAATGGAAATCAGATTTCTGACATAGGAATAATATGGGAAAAATGCAACAAGTACAATTACACACATGCTAAAGTGTAATCCAGTAGATTACAGGTGTCCAATGAGCACAGTAGCCATCAAAGTCCCAGTTACAAAAACATACTAACATTCTGGAAGGCTGAGTCATGGCAGAAAAGCAGAACTTAAGTAATACTTAAGTACACCCTGCACAACCTGAGGGAAAAGAGATGATGGAGAACAACTATATGCCTGCAAAGACGACACAGATAGAGTTATTAGTAATATAGAAAACTATCAGGGATGTCAGGATCAGTCGGTCATTTAATGCATCACCACTTGCAGTGTGATTCTGGAAGGCTGGGTTTCTTATTTAAGTACAAAAGTCAGGATGACTTAATAGAAGATGTCTCTTCTGTGGAAGCATAAGCATCTCTGCCCTAGCAGGCTGATGTGCATGTGACAGACCATACTTCTGTAGAACTGGATTTACAGAAGCTCAACCTCACCACGCACTAAGAAAGAGTCCTCCTACTATCAAACTGTCTCAAGCTGTAAAAAAAGCTGACTTGCAATTTGTGAAAATTAAAATGACCTGCTTTGCATAATGCATATAGCACAAAGGATGTACTCATCTGGAGTAGAATTTGAACATATGTAACAGCCATGGACAATGAAAGAGAGGTTTGACAGCACATTTCATAAATATACCTACTGTGCAACACAGAATAAGATCATAAATGAACTGTAGCTTCCAAGAAGTTTTGAATTTCCAGTTAACATGTCAACAAAAAGAGGGCCTTTCTCTGAATAGCATTTTCATATAACTGCTTTGTCTAGGAGGAGAAGAGGAGGCAGTATGGCTTATGTACAAGCAAACTATAGTTTTCCTGTCTATCCATACTTGAAACAATCTGAAATACTAATGAGATTTGTCTTTGACATGCATATGAATGCACCATAGTTAAGAAACATGTTTGTGCTCCAAATAAGCATAAGATAAGCCACCTCATGTCTGTTGTCATAATTAGTCAATGCAAGTAAATTCCCAAAGTCCTGTGTAATAGGCAGTATATAGGAAGATCTATTTTCACAGAAATGAACATTTAAATCTTACCTGACCCTTAGATATGTTACATTTAAGAATTATCTACAGAACTTGAAACTGGAGACAAATTATAGAATCATAGAATGCTCTGGTTGGAAGGGAGTGTAAAGATCATCAAGTTCCAACCCCACTGCCATGGGCAGGGACACTCTCCACTAGACCAGGTTGCCCAAAGCCCCATCCAACCAGGCCTTGAACACTGCCAGGGAGGGGGCTTCCACAACCTCTCTGAGCAACCTGTGCCAGTGCCTCACCACTCTCATCATCAAGAATTTTTTCCGTATATCGAATCTAAATCTACTCTTCTTCACCTTAAGGTCATTACCACTTGTCCTGTCACTACATACCCTTAAGGAACTTTAAAATGAGGTCATCTTCTGAATCCTAAACTTTGGAAAGCACCTGCAGATGTCACCATGTCTGCTCTGTACCTCTGAGCAGAGGAATGACACTTTTCTATAGTAATGTTTCCATATAGTAAACATCAGGCAAGAGATGTGAAATCTCAGTAAAGGTTCCATAAAGCTTTTCTTTAAGATTTTAACACTGACTTTAGCCCATCTATACAAGTAGCACTACAACACAAAGGGTTATTCTTTTCAAGGTCTAATCATATTTTAGATAATGACAAAACATTTGGATGGTGCTACATCGTTGCTCTGCTGCACGAATAACTGCTGGTTGCAATTGCAATTACTTGCCAAAATTCTACTACCTATCCCTGTCCTAGGACCTGTAATTCACTACAGAAGCTCAATCCTATTTCTTCTTTTAAGTTACTATCTTTACATGGCTGCATATTCCCTGTATTTTTATTCTAACATGAGAACGTTAGTAAAAACATAATATACAATACTAGCAAACTCCTGCCACCCTGGAACCTATTCTAAATTTTGCTGCAATCCAGGAAATGTCCTGTAAGTACCCAGTTTTCATACCACTCAAATTGCCTTTGGTATGATTTGTAGCCAAAACCTGTAACTGTTACCTTATTAGTTTTTATGAAAATCGGAGCTTTGGTAGCACAGGTTTGATAACTGAATCTGTTTCACCTTTTAATGAATTGCATTTCCTGAAATGCTCTTCTATGAAAACATAAAAGAAATGATGATGCATGGGCAAACATAATTAAAATCACAGTAAGATTTCAGTATGCAATATTTTTAATGTTGGAAATTAATGGTATTTACCCAACGCTAGTGATAAAACTGTAAAATTATTTTGTTCATAATGCTGTTTCAGAAATAAACAGCAGAAGTTGTTTGTAAGTACTAGTATCTCTCTGAATTCCTTCTTTAGTAGGAAGGGGGCTTCTCAAGAGAGTATTTTCTATCAGTCAACTTGGCTTCTTAAAGTATTATTCTTTATTTTGGTTTCACTATTTTCAAAATAAAACATCAGATGAAGCCTGCCTTCAAAAGCATAAAGCTTATCATTTAGCTTCTGCGACAGTTGTCTTTTTCCCTATATATCTTGCTTGTACAAAAGAGAGAAAGAAATTAAATACAGCTTTTATAATTCCTATTTCTTCTAATCGTGTCTGAAAGATATGAAAATGAAAAGAAAAAATCAATCACGGATGTCAGCGGTGGTTTTTTAGACATACATTGGGTAATATTACAGAAGCTGTCGTTTAGAAGCACATAATTTAAGTCCAGATTGCCTGATTTACATTACTGAATCCCTGATCTAGTTTAGTCGAAGACTGAATTTAAATAGAGGTGCTTGAAGTCAGGAGGGACTTATGTATATGCTTATATGCAGTGCTGAATCAACAACTCATTGCAGCAAATCACAAGTACAGTATGTTTAACAAGCGTAACATGGCAAGCATATTTATCTATCCACAACAAAGCCAAAAACGACATCTCTAAGAATTTCTGTGAGTTAGTAGAAATCAGCAGGCAACAATAACCTTACTTACTTTTCCTTGGAAAAGAATTATTTAGCGTAATAAACCAAAAACCAGAGTGCATTTTTTGAAGTTGACAGGAAACGGTCCAAACTGGCACACTTTAGCTGTTTGTTAACTGTCTTTCTCCTAATGAATTGCCCTGTTGCTCTGCATCACTCTGATTGCAGTATAACAGCTTTCATTAGTCATTATAAATACGGCTTTGTGCCACGTTATTTACATTCTTATTCCAAATAGCTAGAACCTCACATTATAATAACTCAGGGTATTTCTGTGCTTGCTGAAAAATAGTCTGGTAATGCCTAATACACGATTTCACCTTAAAGAACCTTAAACCCAAATCTTTTAAGTTTTGGATTTGTGGGTTTTGTGATACAACTTTGACACCAGCATAATTCCACTATGGCCAAAATTCTTGCCAATGACAAGGCTAGGGGAATCAGAATTTCAGTGTAATTAGACTTTGCAAACTGGGCTTCTCTTCTGGTAGAACTGTCACAAGGGGAAACTGATATTCAAAGCTTAAAATATGATTATTGCTTGAAAATGAACTAGCACTGTAAATATGCATAAAAATGAGCTTAGAAAAAAATCTGAATCACAAATATGAACACTAATAAATATTAATTAGGAAAAGGACAGTTTTCATAATATAAAAATATTTTCTAGATATTTTCAGTAATATTTCATTAGAAGGCTTTATCCTCTTCCTAACACTTTAGCAAGTCAAAAAAGAGGACAACAATTGTTATCTAAAATACTGTTTGATGGTAGAGATTCTTTGTAAGCTAGTTTTTTTTATTAACTACATCATTTTACCCAAGTCAATCTAAAGTAAATGAATTTCAGATATAACTGACTTGCTTTAAATTCCAGTGAGTGATTAAGGTAAAAAAATTAATGTGTTTATCATCCAAGAGTGAAAATTGTCACCATTTTTTGTTTCCTTTTTTTAAAAAAATAAAACTATTTTCCTAAAGTTGAAAAACAAAAGTAGCAAAACCCACATTGAACAATAGCTGTGACAGAGAATATGTGTCATTACTAGTATACTTCAAACCCATGATTTCTGTGCTACTGACACTACTGAATATAGATGTGTATATATGTAAAAATAATGGCGTGTATATACAGTTTATGCACACATACAGATATTATGTATACTATATTCAGCTTTTTTGACTCAATAGGTGTAACTATTAATGCCTTCACAAGTTTTAATAAAGATCTATGCCAATACATTGAAACAGTCACTCTTCACAAAATCCCAGCTGGCAATCTAAACTCAGGTACAAAAAGGCATTTCACCTTTTAACTAACTTATTCTGCCAAAGAAAGATTTATCAAGTGCATTACAAGGTTTCCAAAATAATATTTACATAATATAATGGGAAAAAGTATGAAGACGTGAAAAGATGTCTATAAATGAGGCTTAGTCAACAAAAAGGAAAAAAAAAAGATAATCGAGTCCTTTGAAAGAGAACAATGGTATTTTTTTAATTCATTTTTAACCTTCTTAAAATAAGGAATTAAACTTCTTTTGTTCAAATATTAAGATCTTTTCAATGAACAGATAAACAAATTAATCTTCTCAAATTCAGGCTGTATTCAACATCTCCTTACCCACACTGCTGATGAAGATAAACCTTGTACTGCGGTTTTCCAGGCTATAAACTTTCAGCAAGTAGAGAACAATTTTAATTTGATGGATGTGGTTTTAGGTATACTTAGTTTGTCATCTGGCTGGTTTTCTTCCCAATTACATGTTGGCAACACAGTCCTCGATGGGGCTTCTTTCCCCTCATAACTGATAATGAACCATACATCACAAATGTGGCACCTACAATACATCTATGTAACCTCTTTGGCAACATAACTACTTAATTTCACGGCAGAACTTGCTCTCAGCATCACTTTTATATTATTTAAAATATTTGAAATGTCTTTTTAACATTACACTTCCAGACACCATCCACAGACTTTCTTTTGAATGCTATAATTATTTCCTATCCAGCACAGATGAACACAATGCTAATGCTGGTCGGCTGCTGTGGCTGTGAAGCTGGTTAACCGCTCATTTATCAAACTCTCACACAGAAACTTTAATGGAAAATATTACATCTTCATCACCAGTGGAATTATTGTGCACTTATTGCATAAAAGATTCCAATACCCTGCACTAACAATGAGACCAATCTGGCATCACTGTACTTATCCTCTAGCAGGACAGGATTACATACAGCTCAATAAAATAACTGGCAAACAAGCTCCTATCAATATACTGCACATATTCTAGGATACATAGGACAGCGAGTGTAGAAAGGTAGGAAAAAACATATGGATGGGGAAGTTCTGCACTATATTCAATAAATACATTGAATTTGATATCCTGAATAGCATGCTGAAGACAGGTTTACAGTATGTCAAAATCATGGAGAGCTTAGTGTCCCCTGGTGTGCACATTTATCATTACCTATCAGGTGGTCTCAGACTCAAGTCAGCTGAAATGTTCTGCATTTCCAAAATGCTACTAAAAATGCACATTTTTCTCCAATTTTTTTACTTGAAATCTTTGAAAAAAATTAAAAATACACTGCCCATCTTCAATGCTGGTCTTGCTGAAGACAAAACAATATGAATAGACACCTACCTTCAGTGCTTCACATGGGAGATTGTAAAATTTATGAGGCAGAAATCTTACCAGGAAATAGATTTTTAAGTACTCCAACAATCTGAATTAGTATCAAGCAACATACAAACACACACACACACACACACATATATATATATATTTGTTTCATTTTCTTAGATGTAATTAAAGAATAAAATAAAAGTGGTTTTCTCCAGAACAGCATATTTTTCTTTTTAAAGCAGAACCTTTTCAAGTCACTGGATATAGCACTTTACTCGATCTTTAAGAGGGGAAATTATTACTTAGTGCTACTTATTAATAAAAGCAGGTTGGAACACCGACATTTTAATTTAGATTAATGCTAGAAATATTTTGCATTCTCAAAGAAAAAAAAAAGCTTTAGAAAAGGAGAAATTAATATAGGCTTTATTAACTTCATTGTAAAGACAGACTGCGTTATTTTTTGCAGTTAAAAGTTCCCATAGCAAGAAATACAAGGAAGAGGGGCTAAAAAATACTGGCTTTTTTTTTCTTTCTTTTTTTTTTTTTTAAAGAATGCAATATAAAAGTACTGAAATCACATTATCTCAATACAGAGAAAGTGCAGAAAAGGTAGTAAGAAATCATAGAATCATTTAGGTAGGAAAAGAACTTTAAGATCATTGAGTCCAACTATTAATGTAGCAATGTCAAGACCTCCACTAAACCATGTCCCTGAGCACCGCATCTACACATCTTTAAAATACCTCCAAGGATAGTGACTCAAAACACTTCCCTGGCCAGGCTGTCCCTATAACTTGACAACCTTTTCAGTGAAGAAATTTTTCCTAAGCCAAATCTAAATTTCTTGGCGCAACTTGAGGTCATTTCCTCTTGTCCTATCACTTGTTACTCAACAGAAGAGATGGACACCCACCTCACTACAACCTCCTTACAAGTAGCTGTAGAGAGCAATAAGGTCTCCCCCTTCTCTAGGCTAAACAAACCCTCATCTACTCTTCAAAAGACTTGATCTCTAGACCCTTCACACCAGCTTCATTGTCATTCTTCAGACATACTCCAGCACCTCAATGTCTCTTGCAGCAAAGGGCCCAAAACTGAACACAATACTCAAGGTGCACCCTCATTGGTGCCAAGCACAGGGGAGAGAAAACTGCCCTAAAAAAAGCTACACTTTTTGATAAAACCACATACTCAGACAGCTGTCAACCTACACCCTCAGGTCCTTTTATACCAGGCAGCTCTCTAGCTGCTCTTCCCCAAGCCTGTAGCATTGAATGAGGTTGTTGTGACTCAAGTGAGTGCACAGCCCTCAGAAAATAGTATCAATGGACAGAATGATTTTCAACTAGAAAAGAAAGAAAAAAAAAATTCTATACATATTCTGGTAAGGAGGAGCAGAGCAAATAAAGACTTAGTTCATTACTTGAAAGGGAAAGAAACCTTTGAGTGGATGATGACACCAAAGCTGAAATGTTTAATGACTTCTTTTACCTCAGTATTCACTAAAAATTGCATTATGAACATAATTCATACTAGTGATGGAGCATTAATGCACAGCTAGCTCTGGTATTTTCTAAGAAAAACCCAAAAAACCCTGAGTCAGATAAAATCAGACCTAAGGCATTAGTTAAAGTAACTTCAAAGCAAATTGCAGCTACAATTGATGAAGATTTTGGATGATTTGACTTAAGAAAACTGGAAGAATGCAAAAGTTGTGATTCCAGTAGTAACAAAGAAGAGAAGTGTCAGAGAATTGCTCAACACTAGTCAAAACATCATGCTATTTCTAGCAGGTAAGAACAGGAGCATCATCTTTTAAGACAGGTGAAAACATGCTTTAGTTCTTCCATTCATCAATTTCAGGTCTCTGTCCAGTTTTAGACATCAAGCTACAAGAAGGGGGTTGACTTTTTTCTTTTAGATATCAAGATACTAATAAAAATCATCAACATCTGAAAATCCTAATCTACAAGAAAAGACAGAAGAAAAATACTGTGCTCTTTAGTCTACAGACAACAAAATATCAAGGTCTCAGGACAACAAGGGTACTTTAAAAGACCACCTAAGCTTCTTTCTCATTCTCAAGATCAGTGCTGTCGTATTCCACAGTAAAATATTCCATTCAGTAATATTTTTTAATATATACAAAGAAGAAAAGAAGGGAACATGCATACAAAGGAGAAATAAATATGCTGTTCTTTTTGTCTAATATGGATATATTTGTCTAAATTTTTCTTAGAAAACTCCACCAAGAATGGTATCTGTATCCTCAAACACATTGTGTGAGAGATCAAATAAACTTAACTAGCCATAAGTTTTATCACTTATTCTTAAGCATAGTGAAAGAATTCCTGCGACATATAACCATATTTTGTCTTCCCCAAAATCAAGGAAAACACAGTATAATTTTATTTTTTTTAAAAAACAACCAAACAAAACCAACCCTGTGGCTTATCCATCACACAGAACATGAAGCTTATTATTAACATGATGTTAATGCGTCGATGAGAAGATGACAATGTGCTCCCAGTTAAATCAAGTTTGTGAACCAGCATTTTAAAGTTAACTTCCTTCTGGCATTCATGAACAGAAATTCCACAGTGAGAGTAGAGCTAAAAGAGACAACTCTACATTTAATTGCTTAAGTATCTAAAATAGTCAAATAACTCTCGTTTAAACCTCATTTTTCTGGGAAGTTGGACAGACATAAAACAAGGGCAAAAGAACAGTTGCACTGCAGCATCCTAGCGAAAGCATGACCAAACTCTCCTTAAGCCTTACAGTCAATGCAGTCTATTTTGAAGCATTTCTATTTGTCTGTTGCTTCCTACAGAGTCAGGGTTGGGGTTTTATGTGTATGGTTTGTTGTTTGTGGGTTTTTTTTATAAACTGTAGAACAGACATACACAGTGATATTCTAAGAATTTATAAATACTTTAAATTAGCTTGAAGAGACACATGTCCAAAAAAAAAATTAATTTCATTTGGAAATTATTGCTATAGTCACATTAGAAGTCTGAATGAGCTTAAAATCAGAGAAATTAAAAGTATGGGTTTTTTAAAAATATCAGAACAAGATTAAAATCTGTTTATATGCAAAATGAAGTACAAAATGTACTATTTTGCATCAGGTTCTATCAGAGCTGATGATAACTCTTGTCCCTTTTTTCTACCTGAGTTTTCTTCCTGGCTGTGGAATTTCCATCTAAGTACTGCATTTTACAACCTGTTTCTTTAAATTACTACAATGTAAAGCACTGTAGTACTAAATATAGAAAATATGCAGAAATAACTCAGAGAATGAGGTGGTGAGCTATGCAATAAGCAAGCATCCACATAAAATTTCGCAGAAGTAAAAGCTTTAATATTAGAATGGTAGTTAAACACCCAGGCACTTAGATCTACAGATCAGACCACGTACTCACTTCCATTTCCAACTACAAAACTTTAATGCTTAGTTTCATAAACAGTTATTCTTTAAAACTCTATGAGTACTCCATAGTTTAGGATTTTCCATACTAGATTTTAGAATTACCAGTCTTGAATTAAAAGAACAGTTTATTTTCTTAATTCCCCAAAATTCCCAACAGGATGATTGGGAATAATTATTTTCCCCTTCTGATAGGTTTTCCCTTAGCTTTTAAGAAGATTCTTAATTTTAAGCTGTCAATAGATCAGGTGCCTCCTAAGGAACAGCCCTTCTTTTAGTTTTGCTATCCATACACTACAGATCCTTTTCAAGCAACACAGAATCACAGGAAGACAGATTGACAGGGGTTGGAAGTGACCTCTGGACATCATCTAGTCCAATAACCCTGCCAGACCAGGATCATCTAGAGCAGGCTGGACAGAAATGCATCCAGGTGGGTTATGAATATCTCAAGATGGAGACTCCACCACCTCTCTGGCCAGCCTGTCCCAGCACTCTGCCATCCTCACAGTAAAGAAGTTCCTCCTTGTTTTTAGGTGGAACTTCCTATATTCAAGTTTATGCCCATTGCCCCTTGTCCTGTCACTGGCACCACTGAAAATGGACTGATCCCATCCTCTTGACACCTGCCCTTCAAGTATTTATAAGCACTGATAAGATCCTCCCCTCAATCTTCTCTTATCTACGCTAAAAAGTCCCAAGTGTCTCAGCGTCTCTCTGTAAGAGAGATGTTCCAGTCCCCCGATCATCTTTGTAGCCCTTTTTTGTACCTCCTCCAGTAGATCCCTGTCCTTCTTGAATCAGGGAGCCGAAAACTGCATACAATATTCCAGATGAGCCCTCACCAGAATAGGATGAGGGGAGAACCTCCTTCCCTTCAACCGGCTGGCCAAGCTTATCTTGATACACCCCAGAATGACATTGGCTTTCTTGGCCACAAGGGCACACTGCTGGCTCATGGTTAACCTGTTGTCCACCAGGACTCCCAGGTCTTATTCCACTCTCCAGCCTGTCCAGATTACGTATAATGTCAGCACACAGTATATCTATATCTATATCCATATCTATATCCATATCTATATATATCTTATAGCAGTATTGGGAACCACAGCCTACAATACTTTCCTGAAGCTAATCCTTTTCACTTTGCATACATATTCACACAAATTGCATTAACATACTAAAACTGATGTGGAAGCAGATAATGAAAAGCAGAGTCACATACTAGCAGTATTCATTCGGAGACATCTCAAACCACAGAAAATCTGGCAGAGCTAGGGCAGATTTTGAGATTTATACAAACTTATAATACAGTACTGTGTATTTTGAAGTGCTACAGGTCTTAACATATTATAAGCACATACACATACATGTGCATGCATATAAATGATGAGTGGATGAGCAAAAGTTCATTGGCTATCCTAGTAAAATGCCTTAATAGAAAACTACTATAATAGGTGATCACCATGTTGTAATTTTTAGGTTTGCAAAGCCTCAGAACATTGAATCGAATCATAAATTCTACGAACGGAGAGGAATTGTTTGTATTCTCCTCTCTGTTCAAGAAAATTATAAAAAATATATATGGTGAAAGGAAAAATTGGAAAGTTTTAGGAAGATAAAGAAGGATGGAGATTATTCAGTACCTTGGTAGGATTTAGTTAGGCGTCAGTATCTGGCTAAATGCTTTCGAGTGCTTTAGAAAAAGGACATAGTCAACTTAGAAATCACATTTGCCCAACTGCAATTCAAAGAAATAAAATAAGGGAAATAATTTCCCTTCTATAAGGGGACATTCAGCATTATTTACCTTGCTTAGCTACCAATTTCCTTTTTTTTGCATTGGCCTTTTGCAAAGCAATAATGGACAGAAAACCATGAAAAATATAATAATAAAGCTACAGAAAGTAGAAATGGAATACACAGATTAGGTATAAATGCATACAATTAAAATTTCAAGCTAAAATGTGTCCCCTGAAAACTCCTAACACAAAGCATTACTTTATAAATATATAATCTGCAGTACAGCATGGCCTTACCCTGCTAGGTAAGAGAAGGGGGAGTAAAATTAGAAAATAAAGAAGCAGCCAAAAATAAAAATATTCTTAAAGAAAAATAAAAATTAACCTAAACATTCATGGGCAAAGAGGCAAACTGTGAAAGCTTCCTTTCCCCCTCCCCCTCAAGGTGTTATATAACTGTTAAACACCTTATAGTGATTCAGTTTCAACCCACTGCAATTTAACGGCACTGTATAGAAAATAGCTGTAAAGTTTGTTTGTTCACAGTTTCTGCATGGGTGTAGCAACAGAGGGATCTTGACAGGCTGGAAAGATGGGCCCGGGTGAACATAATGAGGTTCAACACTGCCAAGTGTAAGGTGTTGCACTTGGGCCGGAAGAATCCCAGACATAGATACAGACTGGGAGAAGAGCTTCATGAGAGTAGCCCTGCTGAGAAGGACCTGGGTGTCACCGTGGATGAGAAACTTAACATGAGCCAGCAGTGTGCTCTTGCAGCTCGCAAGGCCAATGGTATCCTGGGCTCCATCAGAAGAGGGGTGGCCAGCAGGGACAGGGAGGTGATTGTCCCTCTCTACTCTGCCCTCGTGAGGCCCCACCTGGAGTACTGTGTCCGTATCTGGGGCCCCCAATACAAGAAGGGTGTAGAGCTGTTGGAGAGGGTTCAGAGGAGGGCCACAAAGATGATTAGAGGGCTGGAGCACCTGCCCTACAAGGAGAGGCTGAGGGAGCTGGGCTTGTTCAGCCTGGAGAAGAGAAGGCTGTGGGGGGACCTCATTGCAGCCTTCCAGTACCTGAAGGGAGCATACAAACAGGAGGGGATTCAACTATTTAAAAGGGCAGATAATGGCAGGGCAAGGGGGAATGGATTAAAGCTAAAGGAGGGGAGGTTTAGATTGGATATTAGGGGGAAGTTTTTTACAGAAAGAGTGGTGAGGTGCTGGAACAGGCTGCCCAGAAAGGTGGTGGATGCCCCATCCCTGGAAGTGTTCAAGGCCAGGTTGGATGGGGCCCTGGGCAACCTTGTGTAGCTCCAGGCCTGAGGTTGGTGGCCCTGCCTGTGGCAGGGGGGTTGGAGCTTTAGGATCCTTGGGGTCCCTTCCAACCCTTGCCATTCTATGATTCCATGATTCTGTGATCCATTTTGTGACAAGATCGTGCCAGCAGGAAGGAAGGTTGCCCATTCCTGACCATTACAGAGCAGGTGAATTTGAACCTCCTGGAGATGGAGATATTTGTTTCTTGCTTGAGGAAGTTTTAGACAAGATTTTTAGTGAAGGATGGAAGGGGATAAAAGGGACATTCACTTTTTCAGAGAAGACTGAGGGCAGGATACAAATGGGTTCTGAAATTTTAAGGCCATATGAGTAACCCACCAGTTTTAATTTTTCACTATGTACATAATTACTATTTTTTATATTCTCATATATTGGGAAGATAAGTAGGTGTCTTTTGGTGCACTTCCTTCACCACTCTGCCGGATTGCAGTCCCATCATTATATTCTAATCGAAAAACATGCCATTTCCTAAGGTTTTTGACATGCTAGCTTCAGAAGTAAGAAATACCTCGGGAAATTTCAGAGCTGATTTGGTCTCAAGCTATATCGAGTCAAAGAAGTCAGATGAGCTACTATATAAATGTTAATGAAATGCACTCTAAAATGTCAATAGCCTAATGCAGATGACCATAGAATCATAGAAAGGTTTGGGTTGGAAGGGACCTTAAAGATCTTCTATTCCGAAATCTCTGCCATGGGCAGGGACACCCTCCACTAGACCATGTTGCCCAAAGCCCCATCCAACCTGGCCTTGAACACTGCCAGGAAGGGGGCAGCCACGGCTTCTCTGGGCAACATTCTCAGCGTAAAGAATTTCTTCCTTATATGTAATCTAACCCTACCCTCGATCACCTGCTGCAGGAGGTCCTCCACCTGGGTCTGCTACCTATCCCTGCCTCTGGAGAAAGGTCTAGGCATTTCCTGCCATCCAAGGTCTGCACTGCAGCCTCTCCCTTTAGCAGTTTGTTTGGATGGAGGCATCAGCAACCTCTGGGGTAAATTGTGCAGACTTCCCAGCCAGAGCTGCAGCCTTTGTTCTCAGACAAGTGCCCAGCATTGCGTCTTGAGGTCCAGGTAGGATGGGTGCCTGTGACCTGTCACAGAACAGTGCCTGGTTGTCTGGTTATGTGTACTTCAAATCTTCCACTTGGTCAGTGGAATTCCCTGCTTCGAAGAGGCGCTCTCCTTGCACACCCTTTCACATGAACTGCTGTGTGAACTGCCATGCCCTGAGATACATCATGCCCTGAGATACATCATGCCCTGTTTGCCCGCTCCAGGTGGCTTGTGCAGCCTAGGCAGCCTTGTGTGGGTGTGGGGTGGCCTCCACAGCTCTGTCAATGCCCAGGCCATGTCAGTGTCTTCCATGAGAGAGAGTTTCTGAGTATGTACACAAAGAAAAATCAGCAGTTTCATATTAGCTTTGTAACAAGTTGCTGTAGTAGTGACACTACACTAATGAAAACAAGCTATTCATTTTATCCATCTCTAAGCTCAACTGCCATACCTGATTTAGCTCACAGGATATCGAAATTTAGATTTTACCTTTAATGGTTTCATATCTACTTAGTATAAATACTGGGTTTGGAAATTATTATTTTATGGCTCATCTTAAATAGTTTTACTCAAAGGGAGGGCTCAAAATATCTAAGGAAGGATGAGGAATTTCTAGAATTTGAATCTTTACAGTTAGAGGCCAGAATACCAATGTTGTATTCTAGTGACCTGCTTCTAATTTTGTCAAGAGGACAGAGAAGTCTACAACAGCAAGCAGAAAGTTATAGATTATTGCTATAGAAATACCAGTTTAGTAACTGAAGTGATTCTTCAGGGTTTGTTCTGTGGGAAGGCGGGGACGTAAAGGTTAGAAACTGATAGCATAATGAGCATACTGTCAGCACAGAGCAGTCAGTTCCAAGTCTAAGTCTCAGTAAGAGTCCTCAGTGCAGTGCCAGCTCCATAATGAGCACGCATTCTCCTCAACTGGGGAACTTAGTGTATTAAACAAATCACAGGATATAATAATACCCTGCTTTTGGAAACCAGCATAAAGAGATCGGTATTAATGATGAAGTGTAGCAGATGATATAACGAAACAAGGATACAGAAGCACTACTAGTTTAGATACATCATTAAGCACAATCACCTTTGACACAAGCAGTTTTGCTACTTCAGTACTCCACTAATGTCAAAACCCATGAACTTCAGCATGTTGGAATTTTGTCTAAGAGGCTGTAGTTAATTAACCCAGATTGTCTTCTGCAAGCTCCAGGCGTGTTTCTTGTGGGACAGACCTTCCGGGGGGGTTTTTTACAGCTTAAATTGAGGGGATTTACAGTGTTACTTTTTAATATAAACATGGCATAAAAGTAGAGAAAGCAAATGCATCATTTTCTCTGAGTGAGTTGTGTAGGGGTTTCAGTCAGTATTTTTATTTACTGCAGTTGCTCAGTAATCTGAGGGAGCGTATCACACCTGCACTCTGATGCCTTGCTATGGTTGTGTCTAGGTAAAACGTAAGATGATGAACGAAACCTATGAAGTCCAAAATAATTTAGTCCCCAATTCTTCAGAAACTATTTTCTTCTCAGAGGTAATCTATTTTTGGGTATCCGTTCCTAGAGGAACATATTTAGGAGCCAGAAGAGTAATCTCACAATAAGTTTTTTCAGTTGAAGAAATTCAAAGTTCTTCAAGATTATACCTATAATATTGCCTTTACCTATATCTTTAATCCTCGTTGTTCCATTTTTATTGCTCTCTCCAGGTTCCTTGTGGACTTCAATGCTCCTTTTGTGTCTTCTTTAAATCTTAGCTTCAAGTATTTTATCAAAACACCCATGTAATTGAAGCAGATTTCAACGTCTTATCCAACTAACAACCTCTTTAAACTGGATTTTTTAGAAGCAGTATGAAATATGATCCCTCTTTACCTCCATCAGTTGTCTTTTCTTTCTTCACGCTATCTATAATGTTACTATGACATGAATATCCATCAGCACAAAATGAACATTTTTTAAAACATGGATATGTTAATAAAATTGAAAGAATTTAGGGAAATTATATATATTTAAAAGCTCTAGTTATATTTGGCATCTGGAGTGCAATAACATACAAATAGTGTTTATTTTCTGTAATACCAAATCAACAAATGACCATCTCTTTTTGGGAGAGTATTTTACCTACATATGAAGACGAGCTCTGTAAGTACAGAGGCATGGACTGGGAAAGATTACAAGTGAGTGCAAAAAAATCAGTTAAAAATACAGGATATAATCCTTAAGAGATTCTGGTTCCCTATTATGCTCAACAGTGATGCCAATAGTTTTACTTGTTGATTAACAGGTGAAATTTTAAAACATTTGATTAACCGCACATCCTACTAGAATGCTGTTTTCAAAGCTTCACTTGCTACTGATCTCCCCTTGCTCCTGTGTTCGTGCTGTCTAAATCAACATTACTTCTCCTGCATTTACCCTCTCAAACATAAACAACGTACATAATATATAGTTGTATAGAATTATGCTGTGTATATATATTTTATACACACACATATACACACATATGTGCACATACACTTCTTGCCTTTGTTCTGTTGGAATAAACAAACCAGGCTGTTTCAATCACCTAATTTTAAATGGTCTGTCTTTTTCTGTGTTATCCTAGCAGTGCTGTTCTTCATTTACTCTAGCTGAATTAATTATTTTTGAAAACTGGTGAAAACTGGCATCAATACTTCACTTTATTGCAAAAATACTTCCCTTGTACCAGTCAGAGTGTTGCTGACTTTTCTTACAGATACACTGCAGTGGAATTAAAAAGTAATTCTGATCTTTCCACTTACTTACCTGTCCATGGCCTTCCTAGCTCACGGATCCCCAGTTTATAGAAAGTATATGATGCTTTCTCACCTCTCAAGTTCTCACATACATAGAAGAATTATTGAAACACAGTCCTCTTTGGTAATAAAGTCTGTACCTAATCGGTATACTTTGTACTTATACAAGAGGAAGAGGGGGAATGTATCCATGACTTTAATGAAATGATACCAAAATTTTCTTAAGAAAATGCAGTATATTTTCTAATTCTGTAATCCCTACCCCTGTAAGGAATGGTAAAGATGACATGTCTTTGTTAATTAAATCAGCTGAAACTTCAAAGTTGTTCAGGAATCAAAAGTTCACAGAGAAACAAAAAAGTTTTCTGGACTTTATAGCATAATTTGGGGCTACTTCAGAGTTGAGTCCCAAAAACCTTATCCTATGATCTCTAATAGCCATCATTATCTCTCTTTTTTTTCCTCTTTTTTTAACATAAAAACCAGCCTATTACAGAGGATCAAAGTGTCATAGTGATACTCTACAGTCACAGTAGGCATAACTGGCACAAATGCTGTATCAGGGGAATAGCTTCATCAAAGACTGAACTGAATGAAATCATGTAAGCTGCTATTCAATGCAAAGAAAAGAGGAAAAGAATTCTCTTTACCCATGCAAATCCTTTTAGGTCATAAAACATCTACTAAATTAATGCCACAATATATGATAAACCCATTTCCAGAGTAACCCCAAAACTGTATGATCTCAATAACTTGCATCTCAGTCTGAAAATTCTGATTTATAAAATGTTTTGACAAACATACCTCTTTAAATCATACAACTTTGCCTCTGAGGAGTCATGTCACTTCCTTTTCATGTCAATTCCCTGCACTGCTGCATTGCCACAATCTGCGGTGGCCGCTGGAGCTCAAGTCAGACGGAGCTATCAAATCAATTATAACAGCCTGCCACTGTCTTACACCGACAACAAATGATTGATAACAAAACCTGCCTACTTTCAGTTCTCATCTGACAACAACAAAACAATCCCTGCCTGCTTTTACTGGTATTTGTCATAAATCAATAGCAATTTCATCACTCAGAAAGGTGCTGTCAGCTCTACTCAGTCCATCTGGTTTCACTTTACCTTTATAATTTTTAACACATAAACTATTCAGGAAGGTTAATGTATAAAACTGGATTCTTTGAGAATTTTCCGTAGGTCGACACCAGAGCAACACTTACAAAATATAAAGCATCAATCATTTTTAAAGATGGGAGGAGGAACCAAGAGGATCACGCTCTGTAATCACAACAATATATCTGCACCTTTCTTTGCTAGGAATTCTTTCTTTATTAGGTAATACTATCATCTGATCCAAAAAGAAATTGCTTTTCCTGACCCATTATTACGGCCTTACAGTAATTATATGTGCAAGTTAGAACAGTGAATCATTTAAATGAAACTCAGACTTTTCAAGCATGAGGTGATAGATAAGCTCTGTATTCTTCCTACCATGCTCAGCTAGGATGTCAATACTATAAAAGAAAGAAAGGTCTTCAATATTCTACAAACATGAAAAAGAATAATTATAGTATTTTAGAACATCATGAATAGTTACAAAATATAAATTTGTATTATATTACCAAATTCACTGATCTACCAAGTGGCATAAAGAATTACGGGGCAACAGAGAAGCTACACAGCTTAACAAATGGATCTGCTTCACATCAAAGTTTCCAGGGTTCGTCTGAAAAGAATTGTGCCACTAAATGAACTGTAATCTTCATTTGCATAAAGAACTTGGTGAATATTTCACCTTTACTGCAGTACGCGAAGTTCTGAACCATGGTATTTATCTGGTTTATACTTTATGCTTAAGAAATAAAGGTCTTTCACACTTGGTTTTCCAGCAAACTGTTGTTCAGATGTTGCTGAGGGGAGGGGAGTGGGGAATGTTGTTTATATCTGCATTTTGGGACACAAGCCAAGTTATATTTCTACCTGGAATAACAATGATACTTCTATACCGGTACTTTAAAGTTACTGTTTGGGATAGTAATACTTACACTGACTAAAGTTAAGTCCTTATTTAAACCACTTAACAAAGCTCCTTTCTGGTTCATAATATTAAGTAGTTACATCAGCAGAAAATAGTTCCTTTAGCATCTAACTCTTCTATAAAAGAGCACCACAACTTATACTCTTCTATGGGAGAGCATTTATTGATTAGCAAATTCTGTTCTTCCTTTTGTAAAGAATAACCCAATGCTACCACAGACACTCAAAGGATTCCCTATGCTAAACTCTAAAGGATCCATGAAATTACACAGCAGAATGAATATGAGTAACTCAAACTGTTTCCTGGCAGTTTTGGGACATTCAGCTTTACAAATAACCCCCAAAAAAACCACAACCAAGCCATGTACACAGGCTGACTGAAATTCCCTTTCTGATGTTCCCTGACTGCTGCCTTTTTTTTTTATTACTTTTTTCTTCAACTGAACATCCTTTTTGATCTTCCACTTGTATTTATAGCAAGGCTAAGAGATTATAACTAGTTTCCACATGACCTGTCTCTCTGAGTTTCCTTCCCTGGGTGCTTGGGGCAAATGATATTGACTAACAGCCTTCTTGGATATTTTGTATTTAATGGCTAGACTAAGATATCAAAGAACCCATGGGTTTTAAAGGAACAAATTATGCACAGATTTAGAACTCCACAGGTGAATGAAACAAGAAACATTATGGAAAGTCAGAAAACTTCACCTGCTATCCAAATGAACACTTCTGACTAAAGTGTTATCTTACAAATGCCAACCAATTACTTGAATCTTTAAAGGGTAGCCAGTCCAGAAGAGTAGGTTTCTTTTCCATTACATTTCACTATGACAGAAGTATCAAAACCTAGGAATTAATTTTGAGAAATGAGTGGGCTGATAAAGTGATGGAAGATGCTAACATTATAATGTAAAATCCAAGAAAGAAGGGGTTTATTTTTTCATAAACCAGGAAGGACATTTTCATTTGGGGTGAAAGCCTAACCTAAATGGCACCTTTAATCCAACTGTTAGTGTGGCAAAATACAGTAGGGACGTTAGAAACATGTGCTGTGATTTTCAATGCTTACCTTAATTATAACTAATCGCTAAAAAAGGAGATAAAGAAAAAATACATTAGTATGAAATGACTGGTTAGTATTTGCACACCAGAGTTTAAATCATATTGATGATAATTTGAAAGAAAAATACAAGAGATTTGTTCCTGAAACTGCAGGAGAATTTGTCTTCTGCCTAAATAGATGCATCATGTTTTTAAAACAATTTCTTCCATGAAGGACCCAGAATAGGGCAATGAGGGAGATGATCTGGAAAAATATGAAGTGAAATTAGAATAGTAACTTTCCTCAGAAGTGACTATGTTCATTTGAATCTGGTAGGAAAACATGAACCTCCAAAAGAAAGGAAACGAAAGAAGGAAAAAAAAACCCAAAAAACCATAAAATGGTAGCATTGATCCTGTGATCTAGAGAACCATGTCAAACACAGCATCTTTTATTCCCAAGGCATTCAGAGAAGGTGCCCTGGGATTGTATTTCTCCAAAGATGGAGAAAAAAATATGTCATTTATTGTGGCATGTTTTCATGGGTTATTACAAAAAGAAGGGTTGTATGAAAGATGTGAAAAGAAAGGCTGCAGGCGTGTGTTCTCTTGATTTTACTCACATATCATCCACACAGAAAAACCTGCACCTCACAAAACAGACCCACAGATCAATCTAAATCTTCTTAGATTTTATCTGACCTGACCTAAGGGTTATCTAAATTGTCATAACCGGGACCTTAAACCTTGCAACTTCACCTAAAAAGTTTCCTGATGATCCAATGCGACGGCTGGGCATCTTGTTTAACTCTGTCAAACCCACTTCTCTTTGAGATGTAAGTCAGACCAGCCCATCAGGACTGTTCCATTGCTCATAGATATTCAGGGCATGCCTTGATTGGAAAAGAATCGCTATCTTGGTGGGTAGGAGGCCTGTTTATTTCATCTGTAAATTCACAAATATTCTCAAGTAAGGGAAAGAAACGGAATCTGTGTTTCTCATATCCTGGCTAAATGATGAAATAATCTGAGTGTTGAGCAACGGCAGTAACATCCATCTCCTTTTCGATTGCTTTTCTTGCTTTCCTTCAGAAAAGCAAATATTTCATGTCAACTGGAAAGAAATTTCAGGTTTTAGGAAAATGCAGAAAAGTGTGCTTTCTTTGGTATCTTTTTTTTCCTCTTTCTCTTTGTCTTCCCACTAGAAAAGAAGAATATGTCTGCACAGCTCTGCTCCAGACATTTCTCGCAGATAACACGTTCACAAACTCTTCACCAAGTAAGCTATTCCATAACTCCCCCCTTTCCCAAAACACATCTACAGTGGCTGAAGTGCTTCTTCTTGATGACAGTCAGCCTGCTGTACAATGATAGACTCACTCAATGAAGAGCTACCATGCTTGTCTTCAGCCTAGCATTTCTCCTAAATCTTTCTGGGTATCCCATTATGACTTTTAACAGCAATGCCTCCCCCCTCCCCTCCCCCCCTACCCCCCTAAAAAAACCCAAAAAACCCCAAACCAAACAAAAACCCAAACAACCAACTACCAAACCAAACCCAACCCGAACTGAAACAGTAAAAATCACATCTCAGTCATTTTCCTGGAGTTGACAGAAAGAATTGAGCGAGAGGATTGGATGTTACAAATAGATACATATGCACAAGTGGGGAAGAGAAGCAGAAAAACAAACATTCTACCTTTTAAGCCAATTTATGTGGCACAAAGGTAATGCAAACCTCAGACATCTGAAAATACAGTAACTGGTTTAAACTGTGAACCAATTTTCACCTTTCAGAAAGAAACACAAATGATGTCGTCCTTTGATGCATTTTTAAGGTTGAATGTAATTGGCTATTTTAAAGGTTCTTCCTGGTATGTAAAGACACATGGCTTAAAAATGCCATTTAAGGCTAAGTAAAACACATATTTGAAACTACAGATAAATGCCTGCATGTGCAGGACATAGTATGCGAGTTACTACCATCAAAGCTCACTGGTATGCATTAACAAGTAAGAGGGTTAATTTCATTTTTATGCTATTTTCAGGTAAGGTAATTAGTGTTTCTGTACTGCTAGTAATGTGCAGAATGGAAGGGAAAGGGAAGGGAATAAGGGACGAGGAAAAGGGAAAGAGAAAAGGGAAGGGGAAAAGGAAGGGGAAAAGGAAGGGGAAAAGGGAAGGGGAAAGGAAAAAAAGAAAAAGAAAAATGTAATTGCATCACTCGTTTCACTGGAATAGTACCAGCTGAGTTTGTTTTCCAGATCTGCTGTTTAAGCAGTGTGCATCACTTCTTTTCACCACCCATCAGAAAGAGACACCCACAACTACAAAGTTTTGTTAAATGTGCAACAGCTCTTGAAACCCGTCAGCAGCCTTTGGCATGGCCTCTCTCTTCCAGTGGGAATTCATATTTTGCCAGACAAATTTTGGAGGGTGGCTAAGATCTGGCTGGCATCTGCAGCCCCCAGAGGGGCTGGGCGGTGGTGATCAGTACTCGCCTCGTGGCCGCGGTCACCATGGCAACCCAGGTTGCCCAGACGACACGGGGGGCATCAAAGGGCTGATGCTCCTCAATGCTGCGGCCGCGGCTCAGCTAACACACTCATTCACCCACGCTTCACATCCCTCCTCCTTTATTTCTCATCCTAATTCATAAGAAACTGGTTTTCTTCATCCTGTCCACCTCCCACCCCTTCCCAGCTCACGGTACATCCAGGTCAATTTTAATAACCAGGAGCAGCTAAAACACCTTTTCTTCCTCCTTCCTTTACACTGGCGTAACACCACCTGAATACAGCCAGACAAGCAAACACAAGAATCACAGAATCATGGAATATCCTGACTTGGAAGAGACCCATAAGGACCATCGAGTCTGACTCCTGGCTCCACACAGGGCCAGCCAGGTCAGAGCATGTGACTGAGGGCATCGTCCAGATGCTTCCTGAACTCAGTCAAGCTGGGTGCTGTGACCACTTCCCTGGGGAGCCTGCTCCACTGCCCGACCACCCTCAGTGAAGAGCCTCTTCCTAATATCCAGCCTAAACCTCCCCTGTCACAGCTTCATGCCTTTCCCTTGGGTTCTATCACTGGAGAAGTCCATCCAAATATGCTCCTTTCTCCCACGGGTGGTTTACATTCGCAACAACTGATGGGGAGAAGAAAAGATTTATTTCTAAATAACAGAGCTGCTGCAGCAATGGAGTAAAGGCAGCTATAGGGGTGGGCAATAGTCTGCATGGTGAGCCAAGATAAGAGGAGACAGTAATTTAATTATCCCAAAGCACACAGAGTTCTTAATTTGAGCTGAATTTGAATTAACTGAAAATACTGTACCAGAAAATAAAACACGTAAATAAAGTGTTTCAGAAGCACTCTTCAAAACTTTTAACCCAAACAAAACAGATAACTTCATGCTGCTTTTTCCTGTTGGGCCACACATTTAAGTCAGGAAGCTGCTGTGAATTTTTATACCCTTTAAAACATTTTAGACTTACTTGTTTTGGTAATGCTTATGAATTTATCAAATGCAAACTCCACTCTGAATAATGGCTACAAACAGTCCTTCAGATGACTCATGTTAATGCAGCTGGGCCAATGAACTGGCTGATAATTAAATACTCCACACAAGACACTACTTCAAGTCCCCAAAAGTCAGTTTGGCTATGATGTCAGCGGCCACATTTTTTGACAGTTTCCTCTGAGCAGGGAAATATTAAGAATGAAGATGTTTCACTGATTTCTTTCTGCAAAATAAGTGCTACCTTTTTTTTTTTTTTTTACATATAGAGAATGGCTATTTCCAGATGAGATTATAAAAGGTAAAATAGAAACTAATTTCTAGCACAAATGATCCTGTGAAATAATTTCCCAATTTCCCTTCATATTGAAAAGTAGCAAAGGCATGGGCACAACTGATTTCTAAAAACAAACAAGCTGACAGATTGAAACACTTTTTCTTTGAGCTAATAACTTGCCTGCCACAAATTTCACTTATTATGCTTTAGAAACTCTCAGGTAAAAGCTGATTTTGGTAAAGAAATACACACATTTTTATTGCAAGTACCAGTGACAGCACTTGGATAATTTATACATTATCTTATTAGTGCTTTGGAAGATAGTCTTATTAAATTTACTTTTAAGGTTTTGTTCAGTTTGAAAAGTGATATTGGTTAGACCATCATATTTCTTGTTTCCATAAATGGATGAAAATGTAATTTGTCCACAAGAAAGAAATGTGATGTTATAACTGTAAACCTAACTTTGATATAAAGATTATCCTTGAAAAAAACACCACTTCTGCTTGATTGTTGCACTGTGATCCAGTGAGTTTTGAAGTTCACTCAATTTTGTTTAATAATTAATTTGATTTTGTTTACAAAAATGTAAAATGAAAAGTAGTGCAGATAATTCACATGAATACAAATTAATGATGGAACATCTCTTGTGCATTGATCAGTAATGAGGTATTATATACACTCCAATCATAAATCCCAGTGGAAAGTTTAACTGATAGAACTTCTATTCTTAGGTTGACTTAATAAGCCTGAACTGATTTACTAAATGGAAAGATATTTCAACTTTCTTTGGGTGAATTTGTTCACTTCCACAGACCGTTTCTATACAAGTATGAGGACTAATATTAGATCCAACACTGTGCTACTCAGCTCACGTATCTCAAAGATAAGAAACTCCTCAAAAGTGACAGGTAAATCATCTGTTGAAGTATATGTTACTTTCATTAAAGGGAGGAAGAATTTCAACGGGTACTGAAAATGGCTTAGGTTCAAAAGTTCAACTTTAATTTCCTTGACAAATCAAACAAGAACATGGTAAAAGGATTTGAAATACCAATTATGAGACCTTTAATATTATATGGTGTGAGAACCACCAAACTCCTTTTGTCCCAAAGAGGTGCGCCAGAAGTTGATGTTACAGAGAAGCACCATGCTCCAACAGAATGAAACAATTCAAGGGCAATATTTGTTATATTTTTTCAGTTTTTCTAGTTCTTGTCAGTATACCTCATACAAGTGTACCAAGTATACCATTACCTCCAAAATCTGAAAATCTTGTGTGGGGCAACAATGCTGGAGTGTTTTCTGAACATAAACCACGTTGAGGTAAACTTCTCCAGTAGCATATTCATCATATTCCAAGAAAACTAACAGATTATACAATTTAAGTGCACTCAATTTGGTTTTTGGAGGTGGGCGATTTGATGTAAAGAGAGTTCCACATTAATAACTAAAATAAAATTAAAGCTGAAATCTGCAACTAAAGCAAGAGCATAAGGCAGTGGAGTGTGGGCTTTACTACCATACACATTGGCAGCTTAAAAAGAGCTTTCAGATTTCTCATATTTTCCTATTGTTCTCCCTAACTTGTTCAGTTTAGCTTGACAAAACTAGACCTCGGAAGATTAATTTTAGTCAAACTTTATTTCCATATAAAATGCAGTTAGTATTCTTGTTAAAAAGTGTTCTTGACCAAATAAGTTTTCTTATCACTTGCAGAAATGTATTACTTATTGCAAACATTTAAATAACTTTCACTATGTCAATGCAGGCTAAGGGAATGAAGATTTGCAAACTCAAAATAAGAAGCAATTCCCATTTCTGTTTTAAAAATGGGCTAAATTAAAAGCAGAGAAGTGCTAAGTGTAAGAGAAAATACCCTGCAACTACCCCATGTTACTAGCATTGTAGAAGTGCAGATGAAGAAAACCTTCTTGGATTGCATTGTGGCAATACCAGACCTAGCAGTTCCTAAAGTGCACCCTGTGGCAATTTCTGAGCACATCCAGATTCTGAGCGACTCGCAGTTCTGGATGGGAGATCTGAGCATATTATAATTGAACCCCACCCTGCCACCTTTTCCCTGGAACTGCAAAAGGATGCAAACAGTATGGTCATTCAATGTAAAAATATTTTACGAATTTTGGAGAGCACGGTCAGGTATTGCAGACCTGCCTCTCATTTAGCTTTCTCTTAAGCAAGATAAACAATTTTTAAATACATCTCTTTGTACTTTGAGTTTTCTGAAAAAAAACCAAACAAACCCCAAAATCAAAACTACAGTGTTATTATAGGTATCCCAGAAAAGATTCCTTTGCAGGAAACTAAGCAGCCAGAAAGCCTTCAACATGCACAATTTCACCAAAGCTTTATGACTAATGTGAGTGGAGAAGATTCCTATAATAAGTAATATTCTCATTTAGTCCACAGTGCATTTTATAGTTTATTGGTACAGGTCAAAAATGCCCTTTTTATTAGACTAAATCTGCAGTTACAGACTGAAGTAGGAGTAAAATGTTTTATATACTCCAGTTAAGTGGTACTGTTGAATGTTCCAATGTACTATTGCTCTGATAGATGAGTAAGAAAGATGGGTTTAGAATAAGGAAGCGACAAGACGTGGTTGGGAAGAAGAAAAAACTATCATTAGGTGTCACTTCTACATCTTCAGAAATAACTAGAAGAGAAGAAAAAAGATCCATGAAAGAAGATTAGACCCCAGACTAAGAAATTAGGATATAGCAAGTAGTATCCTCGAATAAAGACATGGTCATAAACAGTTTATTTTTCAACTTTTAATAAAGACAAACATTTTTTCTAATTGACTGCCATTGAAATGTGGGAAAGCATGAAAATAATTCCATTTCAGCATGTTTTAGTCTTCATCCCTCAGAAAGCAACTATGCCAAATAATATAATATTCAATTTTAAACTGCAAGACTCATATTTTTGACCCCACGGTAAAAAAACCCCCAACATTTTATAATGGGAGATCTCACTTTATAATAGGAGATCTCATTTTATAATAGGAGATCTCACTACATAACAAGTTTTCAATAAAATGATCTCAGAGCAACTGCTGTTAGGTGGATAAACAGAGACTGGGTAAACTCAGCGGAGAGTAATTGGCTGTGTCCTGTTTTCAGTCAGCGGCTGGCAACAGAGAGAGAACAGACGTAAAGCGCTGTGGTAAGCTTGGAGACTGATTAGCCAGGAAGCTATTGCTAAAGGCAGCAAGAGTAGGAGCTATCCCAAGGGCTCTCTCACAGCAGTTTTCTCTGCCCTGTGAGACACAACTGGAAATCCCTTAATGCACTCTGCCCTTCATTTATTTTTGCTACTGGACATTTGAGAGCATTTAAGAACGTTACTTTTTTGAGTAGTTGCCTGATGATGGATCACACAGAATTAAAACGATTTTATATTTCTTAGGGAAAGGGGAAGACTACCATCTACAGTACAATTATAAAACTAGGGATTACCTGATAGCAAAGTACTTTTTATTCCGTGCTGAATAGCCAGAACAGAGTTCGCATCTACTCAGGCATTAATCCTGATTCCCTTTTTATGCTGAAGTTATGAACTTACCTTGTATACTAGGGAGGCTACATAACTTAAAACCACTGTACTGATTCATTTTGTTTTAATCCAGCTAGTCTAATGAAACATTAGCACACTTAAAAATATTATCATTGCAACTAGCAGTATAATATAAGTTATACAAACAGGCTCTATAGTAGTAAAAGGAAAAAACTATCAAAGTACTAGAATTTGGAAGTACAATTAAGTTGCCTAGCCAAATGTAATGCAAATGGATATATATATATACCTGCAAAAGAATTACGCTTCCCCCCACGCCCCCAAGAACTTAAGTGTATTATTCATCACCTATGAGAGAACATACTGACCAAAAGAGCAGCTATTCAAGCTATTGTTTTATCTTCAGTATTGAGTGTGCTGTGCAATATTTTATTAACTTTATTATAGATAGAGAATTAAATACTGGAGAAATCTCTTCATGTCTCTCAGCCTCAAGCACTTTAATTAGAGGCCTGAACTCATTGACTATTAACAATTTATACAAGCTATCTCTTGTACTGCGTAGGTACTGTCCCTCTCTCTAGCCAGTATAAGGAGCCTAAGCTCCCTAAAGAGTGTATCTATATTTATGAGGTATTTTATACCTTCAAGATATGAAATACATACATTAATTTTGTGAGATCAGTTAAAAAATGCTTTAATACCAGCTATGCCAGAGTAATTAGCATTACAAAGCACTTCATGTGTATAGTGCTTTGATCCTACTGTTTTCACTGCAGTTGGAGATATTTGGTACATCAGTAAAACAGACCAAATGGATCTCAGCTGAAGAATCAAACAATGTAAACTGGGAAAAAAACCAACCAACCACCTGCTCCTCCAGGAATGATTTAGGACCAGAGGAAAGAATAGGGAACTTTACCAGCTTCAAGCATTTTTTGAAATGTAGTTCTCATTTAACATCATGTCAAGTTTTAAATACTGGCCAAAATTTAACAGAGTTCACCCCAAGCTTTTCCATCAGCCTAATCTAGCATCATGTTCATATGGGTTATCAGCATGTTTGGATTCATTAGATTGACTGACCCAGTTCTTGAGCTAATGAGGGTGGAGTGAAAGATTAGAAATAAAGTTTTCTTTCTCAAAGAAAATATTTTTATTTCAGAATGCAGGAAGAAAAAGTACATTAAGTCTCCCTTCTCTGGTAATGACAGCAAAAATATGTACGCACTGAAATAAGAATAGGTCCTCAGAAAAATTTCTCAAGACAAAGTTCTTAGGAGAAGAGAAAACAAATTTCCCAGGGAACTGAAGTATAGAGGGAGGAATCTCTCTATTTCAAATTAAAGAAACATTAAAAAAAAAAGCTATGAAATGTAATATTGACTACAGTAAAAACAAACAAAATTCCAACCTCACACAAAGCTATAAAAGAAACAGAAACCTTTAAGTAGGAGACCATTTTTTGTAAGATATTTCATTTTATCACATAGTAGTTTATATACTAAACAGAGTATATTCCAATCCCTTCTCCAGAGGCTAGAGAAAACAATTGGAAGAACAAATGTAGACCATCAGTCTGCACCATGGAGATTTATTTCTCTGGTGAATATATCTGTAGTACCTCAAACTGCTGCCTCTCAGTTAAAGGCACACAATTCTGATAATAATTTCTTTTGCTGTTAATAAATCCAATTACCAAACTAAAAGACCAGTAAAAGAAGCACTCTTCTGTTCATTAGCCCCTCTGCTCACAGAGTTCCACTGTAAATAACAAACATTACCGAGCCTAGTGGTTCAAATATTCATATTGAATGGGGAAGGCTGATTAAGATTCCTGCCACAAAAATCCAGTGACTGAAGTAAAATGGATACCATGACCTGGAAGCGCTCACCATGAAAACACCAGCCTATCAACTTGTGTCACATTTAAGCAGGCATTTGCCAACAAATAGTTTACCTGTGGTTCAACTAAGCTCTTTCATCCAAGATGTTTATACAAGCAGTGATTTCATTCCATTCCGTGCAACAAATACTTACAATATTAATACAATCTTCTCCAGTTCCTGCTATTAGAATTTACTTTTTGTGAAGCAGAAATTCATCACGTATTTTAAATAAACCAAGCTTGTCAGTCAATCGAGCAAAACAGGAGGCACATCCTGTTTTCATATTATTTAAAATGCATCCCCTCTTTCTGTTTATGAAGACATTATTAAAAAGAAATCATTATTATTAAATAAATCTATGCTATTATCAGAAAATATGTGTTTCTAGCTTTGTATAGGTTCCCAAAGGGCAAAGCAGACCTCAAATGACAAATCAAAGAATCATAGGGGTTGGAAAGGACTTCAAGAGTCCATCAGGTCCAACCCCCCTGCCAAAGCAGCTCCCTAGCTCATATTGCACAGATAGGCATCCAGATGGGTCTTGAATATCTCCAAGAGAGGGAGACTCCACCACCTCCCTGGGCAGCCTATTCCAGGGCTCTGTCACCCTCACTGTGAAAAAGCTTTTCCCCATGTTGGTGCAGAACTTCCTGTGCTCCAACTTGCAGCCATTGCCCCTAGTCCTGTCTCCACAGCCCACTGAAAAGGGGCCGGTCATTTCCCCCTGCATCTCATACTTTAGATATTTATAAACATTAATAAGGTCCCCCTTTAGTCTTCTTTTCTCAAGGCTGAACAGTCCCAGCTCGCTCAGCCTTTCCTCATAGGGGAGATGCTCCAGGTCCTTAAATCATCTTCGTAGCCCTTCTCTGGACTCTCTCCAGGACATCCCTGTCCTTTCTTATACCAGGAAGCCCAGAACTGGACACAATAATCCAGGTGGTGCCTGACCACGGCAGAGCAGAGGGGGAGGGTCACCTTCTTTGACCTGCTGGCCATACAATCGATTCTAGGTATAAAAATAAATACCCTCTTAAATTAGCTAATGTAGATTTTAGAAATAGGAAAGAAACCCAGGAAAGATTGTTCGTTGTGGCAGCGCTCTCTACTTGTTTGTGGTTTAAGGCTTTCTTGGACATAGCTCCCGATACTGTCTCTGCATAGCTCTATTAGGTGCTGTACACAGACACCCAAATTTATTTTGAAACCCCAAAACTGTATCGTGATACCCAGATTTGTTCCTGGACTAAAAGTTATTCTGCTTCAAGTAGACAAAGTAGTCTGTCCAGAGCTAATTCAAGTATCTGTATGTGCACTGTACTGTAACGTACCGTATACGCTCATCTCTTTTCAAATACAAAGAAACAGGCTTAAAGCCTGAGAAAACAGATAAAAAGGAAAAACTCTGGAATAATTATTTGCCCATGCTGAAAATCTGCTGCGATTTCATTCCATTTCCCTGTTTATGACACCAAGCATTCTCGATGTTATCTTTTCAATTTCTTATTTTATCATTTTGCTATGCCACAAGGAGAGAGAAAATCAAGGACTGCAAGTTTGAATACAATGTAATAAATTCACTCTTAGTTTTCTAAATCTTGGGGTTTAGATTTTTTGAAAATCAAAGGCAAATGCAGTCAAACTTGTAGAGTCAGATAAGAGTTTTTTCCTTGATTCTTCTCCGTGGAGTTAGATTGGCAACATGAGACAATAAAGCGTAGGGAAAACTCCCCCAGTAAAATAAAATTTAAAACCCCCCTCACCATTACAAAAGTTTTCATTTTAAGATACCAAGACAAAAATATTGGAGCAAAAAGAGCATGCCTACTACCAAGGTATTGCTGTGGTCTTTCAAAGAAAAAAGAGTATACGTTAGCAATCCTGCTTTTTTTACAAATCAAGAGGAAGTAAAATCTGCAAGGACTTTGCATGGACTTCAGTTAATTTTTCTGTTTGGTTAAAATGATTGTGCTTTAAAAAGTGGGAGGGTTTTTTGAGAAAAACTTTACCATGCCAAGAATAAGGGTCAAACTACTTTACAGTGCATGCTGAAAGTGAATAGACTCTTAATTAGCCCAATAGCCCCGAAAACCCAAACAGACTTCCCTGAAATTACTTAAAACTAAAGCTTCACATCTTGGATTTGTAAGCTACATCAAGACAGGAAAAGAGGAATTACAGTCTAAGTATCTCACACTACCCCAGATCACTCAGTGTAAGTCTGACTATCATCTTTCCTTCACGTGAAAGCTGTGTTTCCCACCCTGTTCCTTTCCTTTACCACTTACGATCTCTGAGCCACCAAGAAAAAGTCTCTTGAGGCTTCTGATTATTTTCCTGGGTGATTGATGTTGATTTTGCCTTAGGCATGTATGACAGAAATACACAAGACTCATCTATTTTTAGAAGGAAACAAAGATGATACTGTAGTTATCAGACAACATACAGATACAACTACAGGTTCTGGTTCAACTAAAATGCCAATTTCCTTTCAGAGTATTCCAAAACTTGAAAGTGAAGCTTCTGAGTGTTCCTGTCCCAACAAGCGTAAGAAGCTGAATGATACCCTTGTTTTCCCTGCATCTATTCAATGTCCTTTATTTGTACCTTTGCAGAGCACTGCCTTATAATGAAAAAAAGAAGTAAAAATAAACAGGCAGAAACATAACTCCAGTCTTTCTTTTACATTGCACTTTTTTGCTCTGTTGTAACAAGCACTGAAGAAAAAAAATAAAATTAACTTCTCCCAAAGGATGAAAAAAGCCCCTAAAACAGTAAGGGGACACATGGGAAAAGAGGGGAGGAAGGGAAGGAAGGGAAGGAAGGGAAGGAAGGGAAGGAAGGGAAGGAAGGGAAGGAAGGGAAGGAAGGGAAGGAAGGGAAGGAAGGGAAGGAAGGGAGGGAAGGGAGGAAGGAAGGGAAGGAAGGGAAGGAAGGGAAGGAAGGGAAGGAAGGGAAGGAAGGGAAGGAAGGGAAGGAAGGGAAGGAAGGGAAGGAAGGGAAGGAAGGGAAGGAAGGGAAGGAAGGGAAGGAAGGGAAGGAAGGGAAGGAAGGGAAGGAAGGAAGGAAGGAAGGAAGGAAGGAAGGAAGGAAGGAAGGAAGGAAGGAAGGAAGGAAGGAAGGAAGGAAGGAAGGAAGGAAGGAAGGAAGGAAGGAAGGAAGGAAGGAAGGAAGGAAGGAAGGAAGGAAGGAAGGAAGGAAGGAAGGAAGGAAGGAAGGAAGGAAGGAAGGAAGGAAGGAAGGAAGGAAGGAAGGAAGGAAGGAATATAAAGAGCATTATGGATGCTGTTCAGTTGGTAAAACCATAATTTATTCTATTTGTATCAGAGTTCGTAAAGCCTTTGAAGAAAGAGTCAGGAGTTTAGATACTACTTGTTTCTAACTTTCAGAAAACAGAAGTGAAAGGGTCTGGTTAATTTATACCTAAAATCCTGTTTAACAAATATGGAAAGACTTTAAAAGTATTCTGAAAATGTCACACCCTCTTTGCTATACAGATCAAATCAGTAATTGTCTTCGAATGGGAAGTTCTGTGTGACTAAACAATGGAAAGACAAATGTGGGTAAATTGTTGGTAATTTACAGCTCCTTTCCCGGATTTGAGATTGTCCACTGATGCATATTCAGAAGACTGCTCTGAATATATAACTTGCCTGCTGTAGCTTTTGGAAATCTGGTTACCTAGCTAGACAATTCTGAAGCTGACATTTACTGTATGTGCAATTATGAAATATACAGTGTCACTGCTTTCAAATGTCACCTCTTTGCCACAGTTCTTATCTCTCAGAAAATGCCCTTGCCTCCCTTGAGAGAAGCAGTCTTATTCAACTAGTACCAATGAACACTGGCAAGATATTTACAAAAGCAATCATCCCTTCTGAGTGCCTAATTTGACATCTTCAAAGGGTCTCACAATAGGGATGAAGTCATCAGTCCTCGGGAGAATAAGCCCCATTATAAAGTCCACCTTGTCTCAAGGTGGCACCTAAAATTTTTAATCTTAAAAAGCTTTGGTTGTCATTCTTGTCTATAATATGTTCACATATAATTCTTTATTATATAAGACACAGAATAGTAGGACATCTTTGTCAAGTCATTCATGAGAGCTGATAAAGGAAATCTCATGAGAGGAGATAAGAAGAGAGGAGTAATAAAATAGACAACTGTTTTTCTGTAGGACAAATTCTTCACCACCTTTCCTAAATATGGGTAGTTCTTAAGTTGGCAGTATGTTTTGTCTTGTACTAAGGGCAAGTTAACAAGATTTTTTTTTCTTTCTATACTACTATTTTCACAGTAGTAATATGCATTTAATACTAATTTGAAGCACCTTTTTCCATTAACAGTGCTTGCATCCATTTTGCAGCATTTGGAGCTTAAAAAAAAATAAAATAAATAAATGGGTGTTTTATACCTCTATTTATGTCAGTCTTTATTATAAAGGTTGTTTTTATTAACTTTGTTGGAAAGGCTCTGAAAAAAAATAAATCAAACTTTGCCATTTTTCATCCAGAAATCTTCTCGCTGGCTGCCATCCCTTCTGACTTGAATGCTTTCTCCACTCCAACATCTAATTACAGGAGAGGGAGATCACCAGGAAAAGAACCTAAAAACTCAAAATTAAGCATATTCTTAGAACCTTTGAGTAAATTCTTCAGGACTATCTCTGTGAGAGACTGTATGTGTATGCAACTCTGGCAATGCAGAAATAGTTCTAAATAAAGAAATAAAACCGAGTGAATTGACTTTCCTCGTCTGGAAATTTCCTTTCCCCCCACACATGCAAAATTGACTCTTATGGTCACAGTTTCTTTGATCTCTGCTGTCTGCTCTAGAAAAGAAAAAATCTTTATAATAAACAGTGCAGATGGTTTCAGGGGAATTATTTCGGTTAGAATAAGCAGCAATTTTACTTGACCTATGAAATCAATATTGAAGTGAAGCTTTGGTCTTAAAGTGGGAACAGCTGAGAACTACATTTTGTGGGTTTTTAATAGAAATCCTATTAAATGTTTTCATTTCGTAACAGTGCCTACAGATGCTCCAAGTCTTCTGCTGAGGAAACATGACTATTGAGAAAAACTTGACAGAGCTTTACCAATTTTTTTTCCCACAGAGGTACAAATACTGATGGTGTTAGATCATATACAGAAAGAAGCACTAACATGCATAATGCCAGTAACCACCATGAAGAACTGGTAGTCCTCAAGAATGCACCTTTACTACTAAGATGTACTGTGTAAAAAGTTATCTTCACAGGTTTAATTGTTAGGCACTCCAATGTCAGGTACTTCTAATGTTCACTACACATAGCTGTGGAAAGGACAGCAACATACACAGATTTACAAAAAAAAGCCCCAAGGAACAAATTAAGCTGAACTGTCAATCATAGTTTGCTGTCATATACAGCAATGATGAAATAAAATAGTGAGCCCTAAGTAGTTGCACTGTTGGTTTCAAGAATTAAGATGAGCCTGAGCTCACTGTCAGCTATGATTGTCAAAAATAAGGTAGCGGGGACACTAATATGAACCTCAGATGACAGTTCTATTATGAATAAGGGATGAAAAAAACCCACAGTGAACATGAAAAAAGGTTTTTCTTCTGCTTAATTGGGACCAGAATGATATTGCTTGACAGGATTTTATTTAACAGAGGTGTTTAAAATGCTTCAGACTAAATGTGACATGAAAATTATTCTATTGTTTATAGAGCTACTGAACAAACAGCCACCGTAATTACAACTATTTCTTACCATAGGAGATTTGAATATTGAAACAAGACCTTATTGTTACCTTGTAGTTCACAAGCCAATGAATGATTGCAACAGAAGGACTTCTTTCAACCTCTGCAGTCACAGAAAGTAATCTCTTATTTTTTTAACCTCCATTTTATTCTATCCTTACTCAGCATTTTGAACACAACCTACTTGCAAAGAAAAACACTTTCCACTGCATTTGATGTCGATATGCATGCAATCAAAGCTGCACCTCGACTTCGCACTCATGCACTCCAGATAACATCACCTCCGCTAACATTACTGCAAACAAATGCATATCCATAGCAGCAGAGGACTTGATGCAGGCTGCAAAGCCTGACCAAAAACTTAGTGAATAATGCGGTTTTTCCATGCTGCAGTGGGCTCTGTGCTGCCTTGGATATGCTGCCATGTGTATTTGAACTTAACTAGCTTGAAATAAATGTGCAAGCTGCACATACGCCTTGACTGTTGTTGTAAATAACTGATAAACTCGGATCAGCCACAGCTATTAGCTGCTTGAAATGATCTTCTAATGTGCAAAATCCTGATCATTGAAAATTAAGTGCTTTCTTCTGCTCCCTAAATAAAATCAAAAAGCTCCCCTGCCAGATGCTACTGAATCAAAACCTTACCAAAGTACGACACTAAAACTATACTAATACTCTACTTGTGTCACAGACTGCTCCAAATGGGAATTGCAGCAAAAGCATATACCACAATATTTACTGCAGTTTATGGCTCTCTGCAGTTAAAGCAAACCGTAACATAAACAAGTAGTTTGAACATACATGTAATTCAGTTAATTTAAAAATACAAAGCACCCTGAGTGGAAACAAAGGAAATAAATATACCAATCATGTCAGCAAAAAACTCGTGAAAATTATTTGTATTCTTAAGGTTTTAGAACATTTCCAAAGCAACCTAGTGATTCCAAATGTATATTCTTTCTATTAGTTATGCAGCAGGGCTTTTCCTCAGCAAGAAATTATCTGACTTGATGGGCCTTGTCACAAGCAGAAAAAATACAATTGGTAATTCTGTTCACAGAAATAGAGTAGATTTAAACTTGACAAAAACCACATACCATGTTAGAAAGAGGCAATCTGTTCAATAAAAGAAGAGTGCAGTAAGACTGAAAATAAAATAACACACCCAAGAGACTACGCTGGGATCCAGCATGAGAACAAGTACTCTTTTTTAAATCAGAACACTACCAGACCTCTTACTACCAGATCATGAAGAGAAAAATGGCCAGCAAATGGCTAGTAGTCAACTAAGTTTACTATCCCTCTCTTTTTATTTTTTCCCTCCCCTTAAGCAGTCCATTTAGTTAAAAGAAACAATTTCAGTCTCAGTTCTAAAGCTAAGTAGAATTAGCATGCTCCTCTTTGTACTTATGCTCTGTGAAAAAAACCAATTTTAGGAAAAACAACAAAAAATCCAAGACTTTATATTTAGTTATCTCCAAATCGAGTGTCTGAACTTCAAATGTCACTACCAAATTATATTCATCTGATGTACAAGTTGGTACCCAGGTTAAACTAAGATTTTGCAGAATTAAAATCTTGTGGGGTGGAGGGTTGTTTGCTTGATTTTGGTGTTTTGGTTTCAACCTGAAACGTAAAACATGGCCCTAATGCTTGTTCAGATGCAATTAGTTTAAAAACAGGAAAATCCACTGTCTGTCCATAGTGGAGACAGACAGCTAGAATGGGTTGAGAAGAAACAGCATTCAACATACTTGTTCTTACAAGCAGAAACACTTAAGAGGATAAATTCAGATGTGCTCTGTAGTCATTATTCAAATATCAATATGTTATGTGCTAGACAAGCATCTGTCAAATATACTTGAGTCTTCTTTAAGCCAATTCCTTTAAGTGAATTAATTATCTTGAAACTGTCCTTCCAGCTCTTTCTTCTTTAATTTTGTGTTTAATAATGCCAAATTTTGTATGTTTGGGTTGGTTTTTTTGGCTATAGACACTTAAGAAATAGACTTAAAAATGAGGTTTAACTAATATTATCAATTTGATGACATCTGCTTTATAAACTCTGCAGTGCATTTAAATACTAAAGGATAATGCATTCTACTTAAAACAACTAAGAAAGGAGATTTTTTTTTCCTTTAAGTTTCAATGAGAATGTTTCTTCAACAGAGGTATTACATACATGAACTTTTTCCCAAGACCACTAGCTATGAGCTACTGAAAACACTCTGTACTCTTCAAGCTTAATTAAAACACAGCTAATAAAGTAAGATTCTATGGATTGTCTAACACAAACAGAGCTAACAAGCACCCATGCCCTCATTGTAACTTTTCAGATATGAACAAGTCCTACTGATTACAGTGAGATAGTTCAGGAGTTAAGGAATAAACCTGAGACTTGTGCTCAAAATCTAGAGAAATATTTTGCCATGAACTAACTTATTAATTTACTATTACTTTGCTGATACATCATCACTTTTGAATTATACTGGTAAATGATGGCCTAAACTATTCCAGCTACAGTATAAAAAACCAAACAAACAAAAACCAAGACAAAGCAAAACACAACGAATGCAAGAAGTTCTCTGATTCGGTATCATAAGCACTTAGTAACATATAAAATGTTCTGCAATCTCTGCTTTCTATGATAGTTCCATAATCCATTACAAAATCCTGGCATAAGTGTCTTTAAGGATTAGAAAAGTACTATAAAAACATAACCAAATTTTAGAGAAATAAAAAAGAAAGAAGAGCTTTGCAAAGTAATCAATAAGAATAGTTTCAGGATGTAATATTCAGGTGATTCTTAAAAAACACAGGTTCCAATACAGTTTTACTATTCCACAATGTAGAAAACTAAAAAAAAAATCACAGTAGGCTTTTGAAAGCACATATCAACTATGTAAGCTAAGTTAAGAAGAGCATGCAATTCATGAATATGGTTTCATTACCATGGTTACAGGCTTTCAGCACAGGCCGCTGTGTGGTTGGACTGAGATTTTGTGGCGTGTCTGCAAAAGCAAGGGAACAATGGAAATACAACACATCTTGGAAAGTTACTGGAGTACTGAAACAATAATGCTAAGAAGAATTAATTGAGAAATTAGGTATTTCTAGGAGTAAAATGACAGTTATGAACTAGTTAAATAATTCTATTTATTTATGGGGAAATATGACTTTTACTTCCTCCATTCAACTCTACACCTTAAAAACTTAAAGGATATGTGGCTGTATTCAAAAGTCTTGTCATAATAATCAGGCTATACTAAATCTAGCACATTGTTACTGGTATCAGCAAAACAGCCTGTACATCCCTCAGAGTTGTCATTGCAAGAAAGAATTAAACCTGATACTGTTTAAGTGCTAGACCACTGGACTCACAATGTTTTTAACTTTCTCTAGGAAATAAAATGTAAACCAGAATATTCACCTTTAGACCTTGGTGTCCTTTTCCTTCGGTCTCGAAAAGCTGCACCTGACTGCAAGGCCTCCAAGAGGCTATCCATCACTCCAGTCTCCTCACCTTCTGTAAAGACAGAGAAGGAACCCTCTACGTTACCACAGTAGTATCAAGACATAAATAATAATAACAATAACCAGCAACAATATATTAATGCTATTATTAAAACCATTTCTTTCAAGCTTAGACCAGGGTATTAACGTTCACAAATTACTCTCTTGCAATTAATCACAATAGATTCAGTCGTCTATACATGGAACCAGGCCAAATTTTATTCCATTCATTTCACATTCCTCTTTCTCTACACGGAGAGTCAAACACAGTTTTAAGGGAAATGTCATTTCACTCATATTTTCATTTCAGAACCCTTTTGCAACTGCAAATATTCAGTTTCATGTCAGCTTTCAAGAGCTGTCCCTTAAACGATTTGCTGTATTAGACAAGAGATCATTTCGGTTATTGTTATAAAAAGTTGAAATTGTTTCTCAGCAGGAAGCTGAGTGAACAATATTGGACTGGATAGGATAAAGAGTGATATCCATAGGTAGCCTTAATCAAAAGCCATTTTCTCTTCGTATTTAATAACCTCTGGCCAATATTAAATAATTGATGTCATTCAGAAAAAAATTCTACTCTTGGTATTAGAAGCATACATATGATATCCCCTTGAGGAATTACTAATGTAACGGTGAGATTATAATTAAACACAAGCAATAAACACTCTACTTTTATTTCCTCAAATAAACACGTAAGAAAGTGTTAGATTTCTGAATGTTGTTAACCCCTTGTGTCATGCCTGGGAGGACAAAGAACACATCGTCAGGGATTTATTACCTGACCAAAAAAATCACCACAGAGGAACAAACGATTACATGATAGAAACCTCATTACGCCTCACAGGGCAAAACTCCCCAGGTCAACACATACCTAAGATACAGTCAGATACTCCACATGATTCTGCACTTATTACTAACAGTGAATAGCCAAATCAGGTTCTCAACTAGCTGATGGGGAGAACAAGATGCCATGACATTAAAGAATTCTGAAAATGCTAGACTACAAGTAAAGAAGCAAAATGACCTTCTCAGTCTCAATATGGGGGACAACTATTATGGAAAATGTTGCTTTCCAACACAGTTTCTATTTGCTTCCCTCCTGAAACTAAATCCCATCTATCAATAAGCTTTGAAGGATTCTAGCATCTTTCCAAGGCAAGTGGTATCAAGGGCAACAAAAATAATTCAGACCAAAAAAAAGCTCAAAGTTGCAGAGAGGAAGGACTGGCAAAGCACTGTCAAATCAGCATGGGCCAAATCATGACACATTTTTCTTTTATTATTCTACCACTAAGTTGAGTTGAATCTAATTTGGCTTCTGAAAAACCTAAGCCTGGAAAGCAAACCAAAAAAAGGCAGAAGACTTTGGGAACTGAGAAATGCAAATAATGTTACCAATTCTAAAAAAAATAATTTATTATCTCAAAATCTGAGTTCTTCTGACCACAAATTAAAGGAAAATGTCCTTCAAATGTAATTTAAAGTGACACAGTCGCAAACTCCTCATAAAACAGTAAGACTTTATATATACAAAAATGCTATAGAAATACACATATAAAAATATGTAAAGCTCAAAACAGATGTTCCTTAACATTGACTCTAATTTAAATTAGATTTTCATAAACACTTCTGTCACTTTTTTCTATTATACCAGCAACTACTTTATTATTTACAGAAGGCCCAACATTGTTTATTCTAAAATCTGGTTTCGTGCAGTTGTACTATAAATTGCATTTAATTAAAACTTCTGTTCCTTTTGTTTGCGGTTTTTACCCATTCTTTAAATTCTGCTAATTCTACATTTATATTTGTGTTTAGAAAGTGATTTTTGTTTAAATTTCAGAATTTAAAAAATAAAAATTAAAAAAATAAAATAGTCCTCTAAGGAGAGCCCTCTTCCTTACTTTCATTTACTGCTGCTCTCCCAATATACTGGTCCTTGAAACATCCAAACTGTAGTCAGAGAAAGCCCTTAGAATCACAGAATCATTTGGGTTGGAAAAGACCATTAGGATCAAGTCCAACCATTAACCTAACACTGTCAAGTCCACCACTAAACCATGTCCCTCAGCACCATATCCAAAAGTTTTTAAAGTACCTCCAGGGATGGTGACTCCACCACTTCCCTGGGCAGCAGATTCCAGTGGTCAGCAAACCCTTTTGATAAAGAAAATTTTCCTAATATGCAAACTCAGGCCATTTTCTCTCCTCTTAGTACTTATTGCTTGGGCAAAAAGACCAACACCCACCTCACCACAATCTCATTTTATGTAGTTGTGGAGAGTGATATGGTCTCCCTCTTAGCCTTTCTTTCTCCAAGTTAAACAAACTCAGTTCCCTCAGCAGCTCCTCCTAAGACTTGTTCTCTAGATCCTTCACCAGCTTTGCTTCTTTGGTCCTTTTTCTGGTGAAGTGCCCAAAACTGAACACAGTATTTCAGGTGCAGCAGGATGATCACTTTCCCAGACACACCATTCCTAATACAAGCCAGGATGCTGTTGGCCTTCTTGGCCAACTCACATGCACTGCCAGCTCACATGCAACCAGCTGTCAACCAACACCCATAGGTGTTGACTCTTCCCCAATCCTGTGGTGGGTTGTTGTGACCCACGTGCAGTACCCAGCACTGAGCCTTGTTGAACTTCACACAGTTGGCCTCAGCCCATCCAGACAGCCTGTCCAGACCCCTCTGTAAAGCCTTCCTACCATCAAGCAGATCAACACTCCTGCCCAGCCTGGTGTGGTCTGCAAACTTACTGAGAGTGCACTCGATCCCCTTGTCCAGGTGATTGCTAAAGATATTCAAGAGCATTGTCTCCAGTACTGTGCCCTGGGGAGAAACCGCTTGAGACCAGCAACCAACTAGACATAACTCCATTCACCACAACTCTTTGGGCCTGGCCATCCAGCCAGTGTTTACCCAGGGATAAGTAACCTTTAATTCTCTTCTCTCTACTCTTTAGTACCAGACTAATTAACAACCTTAGACAAAAGAGCTCTACAGAAAAAGAAATAAGGGAAAATTAACAAATAGTTTATAGTTTTGCACAAAATTCAAGTAGATTTATTTTCTGCACAATACATGGCAGATATAAAATAAACATGAAGACTGAAATACAGATTGATTTTTTTTTTCTCTTGCTTTGCATTTTGTATAACATACTTTGTTACACTAAACTTTGCTCTCTTATGACTAATGGACTAGAACAGCTATTAGTATGGCTTGGAATGTACCTTAAAAAAATTAATCAGATTATGTATTCAGCTTCCCAGGGTTTTTAGTTTGGTTTGTTTGTTTGTTTGTTTTGTGGTGGGGTTTTGGGGAGGTTGGGTTTTTTTGTTTAACTTTCTTTTCTTCCACCTGATGTCATACAGTTCTCTAAAATACTTAATGCCTGGAAAGAAAACACTAAGTGAATAGTTTGAAACTGAAGTGATGGTTGAAGAAATTTTGAGGCCAATCCAAGATGGATGTTGGAAGAAAGTTACAAGCATTTTGGTTAATAGTAATTAAAAAAAAAAAAAAAGATTGAATAACAGCCTAGCTCCAAAAATGATAGATGTTTATGGAAAAGAGTTCATAGGCTTTGTTTCAGGAACTAGGAATAACAGAAGAAAAATTTCAATCCTATTTCAGCATGTCATTTCTTTCCTTTCAAGTCTATCCAAGACTACTGTGGATTTCATAGTTACTTCAAAAACTTAACAGTTTTCAGTAGAAAAAATCTCGGTGCATAATCGGCTATACTATAAAAAGACACATCAAATAAATAAATTTTAAAAAATATTTTAAATAATGGAGTAGAAATACTGCAAAATCACAACTTTTTTTTAAGCATAGCTGGAACATTTATGGGTAGTATTTGTTTTTCATACTTATCTGAAATATATTGCAGTCACAAACTGGGTTATAGATAAATAGTTCCATTGACATGCAAAACAGTTAACAGCAAAATAAGTGGAGTATAGAGAAACGTGAATTAAAAACTCCTCAATTAGATTTTCTGTATGCATGGATGTATTGAAAAAAGTTAACCACTGCAAGTAATAGTATTCATAGTTAACAATCTATGTACCCAAAGCATGCAGAAAACCTATTTTTTAAACTCTTGTATCTTCAGTTAAGCTCCACATCCTGCTTTTTGATGCCTACATCAACAGTTGACTGTGATACCTTCCAAGAACTTACACAGCTGGTTATTAATATCCATACTACCTATAATACTGTCTAAGTTAGTATGATGGAAAGTTTAAGAAATGGAAGTGTACCATGCAGTATTTTAGAAATCTTTTAAATTGCTCTGGGAGAACTGTGTACAATATTGCTACAGTGATAGTATAAGAGTCGCAAATATTGTTCAATATTAATACTTCCTATGGGACCTTTAAATCGGCTTTCACAAGCTGCTGCAGACTACAGTCACCAGTCCCAACTGGCTTCCTAATTAGTCAAGTGTATCAATCTTTTGACATCCTAGAACTAGTAGTTCCAGTTGGCTTGCAGATAGCTACATAACCCACAGTAATTCCTTTGAGAAGTATACCCTTTTATGATCTAAACGATCTCTTTTCCTTCAATTGCGGAACAGGAGATTTAAATACTTTTTAATATCATACCTAATTAAAACTCATACTACTGTCTTTTAAATACCATCTAAAGCAGAAGTAAACTCGCCAAAATAGCTGCTAAGTTTTGCCCTTGACATTTCTGGGCCAATTCAGATATAAACTACCTAATTTCATAATTACGTCTTTAAAAATGTTAAGAATATTAGAGACCCTTCTCCTTTAGTGTGCTGAGTATCATAAGCTTTACAGTACAACTTCTAGTATGTCATACAATGATAGGAACAGATACTGCATCTTGTAATGACTCCTGCATTTTATGTACTTATTAAGGAACAAATGATATATACAGGAATTCCAGGAGCAGTACTCCACTGACATGATAGAATCACAAATATCATTAGCAACATGGTTTTAAAATAAGGAGTTATGCAATGAGATCACTTTTTGTATTGGGTCTGGCTGAGATGGAGTTGATGGCCCCCCACAGCAGCTCTCTCAGCCCTGTGCTGTGTATTGGTAGATAGAAAGGTGTTGGTAATACAGTGGAGGTTTGGCTGCTGCTGAGCAGTGCTGGCACAGCACCAAGGCTGTGTCTGAAACACCTACTCCCCCTCAACAGTGGGCTGGGCAAGATCTTGAAAGGGAAGTCAGCCAGGACAGCTGACCCCAACTGACCAGAGGGATATTCCATACCATATTATGTCTGCTCATCAATAAAAGTGAAGAGAAAGGAGGAGGAAAGGGGCACAATTGTCATTTAGCACGTTTGTCCTCTGGAGCAACTGCTCCGTGTACAGAAAACCCTGCTTCCCTGAAAGTGGCCAGACATCGCCTGCTGATGGGAAGGAGAGAATAGATGTTTTGTTTTCCTTTGTGTCTGCACACAGTCTTTTGCTTTATTAAAAGTGTCTTTATCTTGACCCGCAGAAGGGTTTTTTTTTCCCATTTTCTTTTCTCCCCCAACTCCTGTCCTGCTGAGGAAGAAAGTGAAAGAGCAGCTTGGTGGGCACCTGGGGTACAGACACGGTCAACCTACCACACTTTAGATGAAAAAATATTTCATTTTTACAGTTCCCCTGCTTCTGTCCAATATAAACTGCAACATCATGCTCAACACTAGGACTCCAGAAGTTCATTTTACCAGGAGAAAAACATAAAATAATATAATATCCTTTTTCTCTTTCAAGGAATCTCAGTCTTATTCAACTACTCCTTTAAAAAAAAAAATGCTTTTTTTTAACTCTTATTGAGAAAAATACTAAGGAGCTTCAGAATAAAACAAACCAACAATTATTTAATGTGGTTTCTGTTGATGTTGCCTATTCAGTCTGTGCACTTAAGAGATTTATCTACAGGGACACTGACTGTCATTTTCCACTGGGATCTATTTATGCCACAGCAATTACATACAGCTTTTTGTTATGCTGTAAGTAGTGGAAAGGAACAGCTGCTAAAGCAAACTTCTGAATACTTATCCTCATCTGAAATTTAAACTGCAGACTTTGGACAAATGTATACATTAAAAACAGACCCTAATATTTCATAGCTGTAGCAGAAGGGTGCAAAAACTTGAGGGCTAACTCATCAAGTTATCTGAATGAGCAAAGTCTTTAATTATCTATCATCTTCAAACTTAAGATTTTATGTAAGTTAAAGACAAACTTAGAGTGCTGAAGCTACTGGATTTGTCTTCTCTGAAGAACTGAGTCCTGGTCTTACAATTTGATAACTACCAGAATTAATATTTTTTATTCTTGCTTTAACTAGATTACAAACTGCTTCTCACCCCCACCAACTGTGGATATAATTCAGGTTGGATATACTGTGCTTTGGTTTTGATCAGGTAAAATTTAATCCCTTTGCGGCCTTCTTCCTAGTTTAGCTACATCGTGTGTAGTGCCTTAATGTTCCAAAATTTCTGAGTCAACCATATACCCATTACCTTGGGATAATGACAGCAGAGATTTTCCCAGATTATTCATACAAGGTGAAGAAGAAGAAAAAAAGACAGATACATCTTTTACATTTGTTAATGTTGCATATTTACTTTCAAGACCTCATAAAAAGTCCTGTCTTTTTGTTTGTATAGTGATTGATTTGAACCAGTATAGCCTAGGAAACAATGCTCAGCTGACTAAAGGTCTCCATCTGAGTAAAAATCAAAAGACCATTCTCTGAATGTCACAAGAGAAAACCTTTTGCAATGGTATAGCATTCAGCGACTTCAACTCCAGTGAGCAGAACATGAGATCACAAAGGGAGACAATTTCAGCCATCAGTGCTGAAGCTCCAGTGTTTTGGAATTCGTTCCATCCTTTAAACCTCAAGACTCTCAGGCAGCCAGATTCAGCCTTATGTATGAACAAGTCAGAAGACTTTTTGAAGGCCTTTATATTGCCAACAGAAAAATACAAAGCAATTTTAAGGTCCAGAGAAGGGAAGGTTTCAAAATGTTTAAAAATGTGACTGCCTAAACTCAGTCTCCACTCCAATGAAATTCAGATACAAACTTACATAGAAATTGAGAGTGGGTTTTAAGGGCATCTTTGTCCAGAAAATGTACAGCACATGCAGAAGTCAACTTGAACTTGCTACAAGGCTTTTTCTGGTAAAAGCCATATCACTACTCAGAAAATCCTTACTGACAGGTGAGTGAAGGAATACATAGCTATCAGTCCAAGTTTCAGCAAAGGTGCAGACTAGAACCATGACACCGTCTCCTTTGCCCCTAATCAAGTCTTGCAAGAGCCTTGTTACATTACAGTGAGGAAAAGAAAATTTCCAACGTACAGGTGCAATGCAGAAATGGCTGCCAAGTGTGCCTTGGATGGACTTGCTGAAAGGAGAGTTCCTTTTAGATTTAAAAAGTGTTAAATCCAGCTTTTGTCAGAAATACCACTATTCACTTGTCTCTCCTCAGCAGTTAACTCAGCAGAAAGGGACACACCAGCCCTTCCCAAAAGTGGAACACATTTGTATCTCTCACAGAAATCACATAAACAGTCTAGTCTAGAGTCAGAAGAGTCAGTTACATTTCTTACTGATGCCCAACATAAAGTAGTAAGCCTCTGCTAGTGCTTCAAAGCCCTAGGCAAGTGTACCATAACAAGGTATGCTTTCCACTAATGACCTATTCCATAAATGTTCTCGCTAATGGGAGTGGGTTTTATCCCATCATCTTGTTTGCTCTTCCTGAAACTGTTCCATCGATGAGTTGTCCTAAAGTGCTTTTCTGGTGCATTCTATGTGCATGAGTGAAAGTGTGTCCCAAGTTCAAAAGAGCAGAAAACAAGTGAAATGCAAACTAATGCATCCTTCATGAACTCTGAAAGACAGCTGCTCCTTTCAAACCAGTTGCTGAAATTAAGGTCAGTAACTCACAGCATAAAAAACAGAAGACAAACTGTGTGGTTTAGAGGTGTTTCTGCACCACAGCGATACAAAATCACTTCAGTGACGTAAGATACCTATTTCTGCATCTCAACTGGATCACAATTCCCCATTTAAGAAAGTGAAACCATCTTAATATTGAACTTTATTATAAAAATGTACAAATTTCTGATGTGCATCATGAGTCTATAAATCCCATTCTTTCTGGGAAGAAAGCTGCTGTAATCTCATTTTCCACAGAGATTATCCAAGATCATTTATATTGTTTCCAGTAAAACTCTGTCAGAGGAAGTTTTTCTGAGAGAGATCCCCCAAAAAAGTTTCCTGAGGTAAATGTCACTTATAGAAGCATTTAAAAAAAAAAAAAAAAAGGCCAAGCATTTGGAGTAGAGTACCCCAAGACTTGATACAAGGGCCAATATTTGTAACCTCTTCTTTCGTGACTTGGATGATGGAACAAAATTCAGAGTACCAGTTGACACACTAGTTAGTTGTGCTCCCATTCAGAAGGACCTTGAGATGTCAGTTGGAGAAATGGGTAGACAGGAATCTTAATGAAATTCAACAAAAGATCTGCATGTGATGAGGCATAAACCCATACACCAGTGCAGGTGGGAGAAGTCTGGCTGGAAAAAGGCTTTTAAAAAAAATAATGATGGGGGTTCTGGTGAACAACATTGACCATGAGTCAATATTGTGCCTTTGTGGCAAAGATAACCAAAGAAAAACATTGCTAGTAGGTCAAGGAAGGTTATCCTACCCTCTGCTCAGCAATGGCAAGAGACACCTGCAAGTGCTTGGTCCAAGTCCAGGCTTTCCAGTACAAGGGAGGCACAAACATGTCCGAAGTCAGTCAAAGGCCACAAAGATGATCAAAGGGACTAGAGTATCTCTCATATGAGAACATGGTGGGAAACCTGGGACTGTTCAGCCCAGAGAAGATAAGGCTATGGGGAATCTTATCAATAAATCTAACTACCTGACGGGAGACTGGGTGGGGTGTAAAACGACTTAGCCAGACTCATCTCAGAGGTGCCCAGAGACAGCATAGGAGGCAATGCACACAAACTGAATTACAGGAAATTGCATTCAAACATTGAGAGTGGTCAAATGCTAGAACAGGTTATCCATCTACAATGGAAACTTGAAACTCGGGTACAACAAAAAAGAGTTTACCTTTCCACCACATCCACAGAGAGTAACTAACAGTCTGAAAATGAAATTATTTATCTACATACACACCTACTCTCTCATCAACTCAAAACCACTGAATATTTAAGTAATGCATTATATGTTGCATTACCTGATGATATTTTTAAAAGCCAGTTTAAAGACACAATCCTCGTGTAGTTCTTTTTCTATTCTCTAGGGATGTTGAGACTTTTTAGTGGAAATATAAAAATGCTAAATTAAGCAGAATGCTAAGGTTTAGTTACATATATTTAATGTCTCATAACTGAAACAGATCAACCTTATGCACTGTTATCAAAGATTAAGGTTTGATAGGACAGCTAATAGTGGGAACTGTTGGTTACATATAAAGAAGTCAGTAAGTTTTACTGCTAAAGAATGGTTTTACTATTTTCTTTACAGACCACAGCTCCAACTCCAACAATACTGACAAGAATGGAACTATTCTGCATTCCAGACTAGCAAAAACCTAGTATTTTTGTCAGTGTTGTTTGACAGAGGGGAAAAAAACCCAAACCCAAACCAAACCATCTATTATTGAGACATATGAATTACAATTTAATTTATAAATGAGTTTAAACCACTCTAGTAGAATTCATAACTGAACGTATTTTCTTATAAGAATATATATAGCTAAATATCTGTGTATGGGGGCGTACGGTTACTGTGTGCCTCTGAAGAAGTTTACTGAGCACAGGGAGAGACATTACTATTACCACTCAAATTTATAAACAACTGATAAATCAGAAAATAAGCACAATGATCAGTCATGCTGGCAGTGGTGCTACTGAGATGAAGGGCTGAAAGAAATTTAAAAGTTATATAATCATGAAGTGATAAAGTTCTGGCTGAATTATATGATTGAGCTTAATCAAAGGAAAGCTTCTGGGCAGCTTTGGGTGAGCAAGACCCTTTTTGTTTGGCTTTGGCACAAAATACCCAGGAAGGTCAGATCAAAGATTCACCTAGCCCTGCATCCTTAACACCCTAGTAGCCAATAGCAGACATCTATAAAAAAGGACAGAACAAACACGTAATGACATTTCTAGAACGGTCTCTTGGACTCCAGCAGTTTGTGATTCAAAGACTTCATACTTGCATTCAATAGTTTTCAGTGGATAGAAACTGCCAGAGAAATCAAGGAACTTTTGTCAGCAAGCTTCAGAGCAAGAATATTTTGGTATGCAGTAACAAGACTGTACTTCTGTACAACCACTGAGGTATTGCTGAGTGAAGATAAGCGTCACAGTGAACAGCATAGAAATAGAAGCAGACTCAGTTTGAAGGAAAAGTTGGAGACATGACCTTCTCTTCTGCTAGCTTTACAACAATGACAGAGGAGGTTCTTGGCTCTTTCACAACCTTTGACTAAGGAAAGAAAAATAAAGCATACCCTCCAATGCTTTAGTAAGGATATTTATTCCTCCCCTCCTCTGCAACTTGAGAGAAGAAACTTTTAATGATTCAGAAGAAAGGGAAAGAATAAAAGCATTTACACATAGCAGGAGCGACAGTTTAAAGAGGACTCTGATGTATACCTCCTTATGTGAGGTAGTATTTGGAGTAGGAAATGCTTACTCAAACCAAAATCTACTACCTGCATAAATGTTAGAGCTCTTAATCCCAAAGGTGGCTCCAGAGATTTAATTTTTTTTTCTTTTTTCTTGGTAATGACATTTTATAGTTGCAGCATCCTCTTCACATTTGTTTAGAAGTTTTACTGCTACAACATAAATGACAAGTCCTATGAGAATGTTCATCTACGGACATTACTTTAATGACCCTTAACTTCTTCAACAATTCTGCTCATTTTGACTGTTTCTCACTCTCACATATACAGCCTCTACTTATTTTTTTTTCAGGGGCTTTGTGTAAACCTCAGTTTTACAAATACCCTTTAGCTACTATCTCCAAAGCTTCCACTTCTAAGTAAAATTTTCAAACAGAAAAATAACTGTTTCTTCTAAACATCCTGTTCTTTTGGAGCTACTGCTTGAACAAATGAATAGCAGCTGCTGCATTCTGAACCCAGGAGTTGCCAACAAGTGAATGAACTATACTTCCATGCTTCAAAAGATCTAGGATCTTTGAGACTTTGATTTGTGACTACCAGTTGTTGGGTTTTAATTTATATACATTCAGATAGTTCTATTTTTCTTGCACTAAAACCCATCCAATTCCCTGAATATCTATCTTGCAGCGTGACACTTGGTCAGGTTTTGCTGTATCTCATCTTCTGCAGATGTATCACATGTTGCTTCTCAGGTCAATTGAACATACCTGCATTTTACTATTCCCTGTATCATTTTCAATCACAAATGTGACAATTATTCTCAAGGGAACATCTGTTCTCAGTAATTTATACTTTGTGAAAAACAGTAAGTACAGTTGCAGCTCAGAAACAACCTCCATACTTAGTGACTTATCAAGTGACATATCCTTTCTGGTGGATTTATGGTCAATGTCTGTTACTACTAGTTCCTCAAAAATAGTAATTTTTATTTTTCTTTTATGGGCATAAAGCAAAATTAGATCTGCTTTGCAAGCTTGTCATGAGCTTACTGTCCACTAAGGATTAACATGAATACATACTGAGTAGGGAACTCTATTAGTTCCCACCGTTCTTTTGTGCTCACTGTTATTTAACGAGAGGAAGAAGACAAAATCCTCACAGTTATGGAACAGATTTGTTCCTCAATCACTTCATTGAAAAAATAAAAAGCAACTTTTAAGAATAATTTAAGTAACAAAAAGTGATCTCAGGAATCCTCTGGGTGAAGAGGGTCCAATTTGAAGGTAAGTGGAGGCCGTCATAGCACAACTGGAAAGAGTTATCAGCACCAGGGGGGAACTGAAATGAGCAGAGTACTCAAAATTCCAAAAGGGGAAACTCCCTAGAGAAGACAGCCCTTACACAAGTCACTGGATATTAATATGATACCCTCAGGATTTCTTTATATAGCCTTATGAGAACTTTTGTCCTCTTCACAGCAAAACTAGCCGCATAAAACAAAACACATACAATCCCAAAACCTCCCAAAATCTAGCAATAAACTTACTATTCCCTGCCTGTGGCAGGGGGGGTTGAAGTTCTGTGATCCTTGGGGTCCCTTCCAACCCATGCCATTCTATGATTCTACTATTGTCTAAAACATGTTTTTTCAGGAAAGTAGCCCAGCAGACATTTTGAAACAAGTTATCAACATACATTAGAAACGACTGATGTAATCTCTGTTATAATGGAACATGAGCAGATTTTTATAATCAGCAACATTTGCAGTCCCTCACTCCCCTCAGAGGAAAGGAATACTATTAAGAAGTATTGATTTTCCTCTCCCAGTGAGAAGAAATTAATAAAATAGAGGCCTTATGAACTTGAGCTAGGGAGGGAAAATAAGGCCTTTGAGGCTACCTACTAAGATGAGTAGGTTTGGGGATTTTAAAAAATTTATTTCTAAGGCAAGCCCTTTTATCTGTCGGAATCTGAATTTTAATTACCTAAGTACATTTACTATTTTCATTGTTTCAAATGTCAGTGCTGGGATCCATGGCATCCTTTTGTTTTGCAGAACACAAAAGAACTAATGAAAATATTCATACTGCGCAACCCAGCAGGCAGTAATGAAGTAGTAAATGTTTGAAGAACTAAAACCTAAAACACTTTTAGCAAGTTTGTGAGACATGAATGTTGGGTTGTTTTTTTCCAAAACACCAGATAAACAATCTAAAACCTCTGCAAAAATAAATGCTGCAGAATTGACTGCAAATAAGGTCATAACTGTCCAAATGAACTGATAAAGATGGATTTAAAACCAGTTAGTCATGATAAAAGTAAACTGAGTAACACAATTGAAAACAAACTAATACTCTAGATTGGAAATAAGATGTTTAAGACAACATTTTGGCATCACTTCACTGCTTTTGCGTAAGGGCAGCCTTTGTAAATAACTACTGATTAAAGCAGCTTGTTACTTAAATAGTATTCAAAGTAAGACACAATGAAGATGCCACAATGATGGAGTTCTCAATTATATTACAATAAATTTAGCTGGTGTTATCACAGTTATAGAATTCTTTACACTGTGATAAGATCAAAATAATTGATTGGTGTGCTTTCTACTGAGAATCTGAACAGCATGAGAAAGCATGTATCTGAATGTTAATAGTATGCAGACAAGTGGCATTTACATAAAGATCCCCTTCCACTGGCTATTTACCACTGGAGCCATAGCATGTGATAGTTTGAACTGGCTTCACAGAAGCAAGTAAAACAATCTTATTGACAAATCATCTCATGATGCATCTCACTTAGTATCCCAGAGAGTATTTAGAGGACAGATTTTAATATGACAAAAAGGAATGTTGGAACTAGGTATCTTTGAGGTCCCTTCCAAGCCAAACCATTCTGTGATTCTATGATCATAAATTTGAAAATACCAAGTACTGTTCACTGCTTAGACATTAAAAATTTTTACTCAGTTCCACACTTTAAGTTAGGATGGAGCTGAAAGGGAAAATATGGATCTGATATTTTAGTTATGTAAACTTAAGACTCTTAGTCTTCTGTATCAGTGAATTGTTTGGAAACATAACTGCCACTAAGATGTAAACTAGGGACTAAGGACTGTAGTAAATTACAATTTAAAGGGATCTAAATCAGACATTATCTTCAGGTCCAAATCTCTAAAAAACACTTGCATGAGAGCAAGTTAAACAATTCCACGTAATAACAAAAATCTACAGTCTTATTAGCAGAGGTCCAAATTTATATTTTAAATCTACCTAAAATTGTAAGTTTTTTCTGAAAAATGCTGCACTGCATACTCATAGAACACTACTTATTTCACAACCTACAGGACACCGCCATAAATATTTATATCTGAAATAGAAAAAAATCCAAACTGAAAACAATTAAAACTTACCACATAGTACACATATTTAATTAATATCATATCAACCCTGAAGGTGGTGTAACAGTAGTCCAATGCAGTGTGTCGTGGTTCAGCCCCAGGCTGAGCACCACGTGCGCTAGCTCACCCCTCCACTGAAGGGGAAACAGACAGAGCTCCCATGGGTTGGGATAAGGACAGTTACTGACACAGCACCACGAGAGGGGAACAGAGCCATAGCACAATTCACACACTCACACACCTGGTGATAACACTGAGCACTGCATTGATGCAATGACTGACCCAACACCCAACCACACTAGGACTGCCCCTGAGTGGAGCTGACCTGTGTCATGTAGTGTGCAAAACAGCCAGGGGCAACCTGGCTCACCTGTCCTGGACAGAACCAGGACATTATGGATGACAGAGTGTAAACTATGATCTAGACAGCTGAATTGTCACACATATATCAAATGTACAACACAAACTGAGAAAGACAGAGTTTGTGAGAGGGCTGGTGTATTGCAGGACCACATCAGAAAACATGTTTGCAGTATATGTAAATTACTACTGATGAAATTAGTTTTCAACCAGAAGGAACCCCTTCCCTGCTCAAGTAGTTTAAGCTAAAAATCAGGAGTTACTGTAAACCCAGAATCATTTTCCTTTTCGATTAATACAATCTTTGTAGTGCTATCCAAACCTGGTATAACACAGTCTCAATGTGCTATATGCAACTTACTGGCTCGACTCATATATTTAGTAGATAATAATAAAATCTGTATTTTGGTACATATTTCTTTAAGATCTTAAGTTTTTCTGTGTGCAAAAAAAAAAAAAAAGTAATACCATCCAAACAGCTAAAAACGTCTGCAGTATTATGTAGGTCACCTTTATGCAAAGAAATGAATCACCCTTTCCTCCACCTTATGCAGCTGAAGGTGGCACCATAGGCAACAAAACACTTCCCTTCAAAGAACTTCCAGAGGAAAATGAAAGCAGAAGAAAACCAAAGAACAAAGAAGAATTTAGGACATGTTAACTACCTGTGTTATAAATGAAACCAGTGGTTAACAAAACAAGTTTAGGATGATGACATAAATCCTGTTTAAGCATTAGGAAGCAGCTGAGGCCTTGAAAGGTATGGGCACAGGCTGAAAGCTCCAGAGCTATAAACTAGTCACTAACGGCCAATTAACAGTCACTGAAAAACCCCCACAACCTCAAGTACTGGGAAAAGACTGCTTTTACATTAAGAAAAACAGCAGTTAAGGAAGGGAAAAACATCCAGATGAAGGCACTGAAGTGACCTAGGTAATTAACACCCCCTGAAGGATTTTGCATTCTGTAATCAAGACAAGAGGTTTGAGGACTGTCTAGAAACGAAACCATTTCAGAAAAAGATCCCGAACTGGGCTGGGGAAGGAAAGATGGTAGAGAAGGAAAAAAGAAAAAACAAAAACCCCAAACACTTCCATTCCAGCTTCCCTTGCAGAAGACCTCTCAAGTTTCAACATGTCATCTTGTCAAATAAGACCAACACGGATATCCATCATCACCAACTCTACAGTATCAGCTTCATAGGACACGTTAAGGACTGACTGCTTTGAATACGTATTGGCAGTGATTGATTATAAGAACTAATCTGTAGTGATCAGAATCATTTTGGTTGGGAAAGACCTTTAAGATCAAGTCACACTGTTAGCCCAACACTGCCAAGTCCAACCAGTAAACCATGTTCCTTAGCTTCACACCTCCATGGCATAAGTACCTCCAGAGATGGTGACTAAAGCACTTTACTGGGCAGCCTGTTCCAAAGCTTGACAAGCCTTTTAGTAAAGAATTTTTCCCTAATATAATGATGGATAATGCATAAGACTTAAGTTATTAGCATAACCAGTGCGGTTATGATTGTCAGTCCAGTAAAGTGGGGTTGATTTTTTTTTGGGGGGGGTGGTTTATTTTTGTTCTTGTTGTTGTTTGGGGTTTTTACGTGGGTTTTTTTTATTTTGGTTTTTTTGTCCTGTTTGTTTGTTGTTTTGGTTTTTTTTTAAAAAAAAAAGATTTAATAAAACTAGTTAAGAAACTAAGGGTACATGTAGCACGGAGGCATCCCTAACTTTCAGGTTAATTTTCAGTTAAAAAGCACTGTTACTAAAAAATGAAGAGTGGAGATGTACAGTACACTATGATCAACAAGTCTTGAAGAACCAGTTTGTACATATACTCTTAATTTTTTTTCCTCTTCAAGTACACACCTGCTTGAATCTCAGAAAATAATTTCTGGGATGGTGACATCAAAGAGTTTTCACCTATTCTGTTCCAGCAATCATTGAAATAACTTTTCTACAAATCCAACATCTGATCTAGCCACCATATAAACAAATGTTATGCAGCAAAATTCAGTTGCTCGACCGTCACTCTCCAGGTAAGAGTGTATAGGAGACAGAATAGAGCTTAAGGGTGTTTGGATGCCCCCATTTCCCTTTTCGTCCTCGTCGCCACCTTCACAAGAACTGTTTGGAATATGTGGACGTTAAAGAGGAACTCAGTCACACTTCGGAGATGAAGGTCCCCAGAGCAAACCAAATATGTTTTAAACATACTCAAACCACAGGAAAAAGGACTGTCTAAGGACTAACTCTGCAAAAACCATGATAACTGGGTGAAAGTTAAAGGTGTGGGGGGTAACCTTGGTAACCTTTACCACTGACCCATAGGCCACTGCTCCAAGAAACCCACAGTCTCAAAACCATGACCATGATTGCTAATTTACATACGACAGATGGAGCTTATGCAAATGAAGAAAGGAAAGATAAACATAAAAGAACAAGGCATGGAATTGGTGAATCTGAGTCACCTGTCCCTCCTTTTGGACCAGGACCTGTCAGAGTGTTTGGGTATTTTGACAGAGGGAGGACCTGGTGAGAAATTTGTCAGTAGGTCAGATGTAAATATTCTGCGACTGATTTACAGATTCTTAATAAGATGACAATTTTTGAACTTCATGTTACTCTTCCATCAGAATCAGAGCAACGTTATGTCTCTTCAAGCAGCAACTACAGTTTCAATAAGGCAGCCAGAATAATAAAAAACCCTGACCCCCTGGTTTTCATACCAGCAAGGGAAAAAAATCTTACAAGGAGCTCTGGAGAACATAAGACCCCAAAACCTCATACCAGACTCTAGACATTTACAGCTTCATGTGATCCTAATATAATTTCCCATCTGCTGCTGTTAAGATCTGTCATTCCAGACTGAACCTTAAGTAGCTGCTAACAAGAAACCTCTTCCTATATACTTATATGAGTTAATAAAGAAGCAAGCAACTAAGAGACAGAACAGCCATTTACTCAGTGATTTAGTTGATCCCTAGATGACAAGGAAGCAGTTCCCCACTACACTGGCTGAAGAAGTAGGTTTAACTATTAGAGGACTAGATACACATCTGGGTATACGAGTTGTAAGTCCACAACACTGTCACCTGTATTCTGAAAAGCCTGAACATGATTTTATGAAGAGTAAGACTTGAGAGGAACTTTAATTTTTCTTGAAAGACTAAATTTTCCATTCAAAGCACTACCAGTCACTGCATAGAACATGCTTGAGAGAAGAATACCTAACTTCTTTTGAGGCCCTTACAACCATGCACGAAATCAGTTTTACCCCTTGCTAGTGTTCTGTGTCCTCCTCTATCTTCTATGAGCTATAAAAAAAGATTGTAACTGATAGTTTTCTGATTAGGTCTTGAATTTACTTCTAACAAACTAGAATTTCGGTGTTCAGAGGGCAGCTGCCTGGCTTCCCATCTTAACAGAGAGCTTTAGTCTCACACTTCAGGATATGAATGTTCTCATGAAAATAAATCAAAGACTTTTGGTCTGAAGAATCTCTGAAACGAAACACACCTATTCTGGCTATTAGTGAAACGTGGAAGAGACAGATAATCATTTATGCCAAAGGTGCTGACCAGGGTTTGAATGGAGAACTGTTTAACAAGACCTGCTCCAGAAAAGAAAAAAAAAAAGAAAGAGAAAGAGAGAAAAAAAAAAAGAGTAGCTCATGATACTTTACACAGTAAGTCATCTATCATTCTGAAGGATTCCAGAAGATCAATCTGGAATAAAATATAGCAGTATAGAGGATCATCTTACATCTTTTTTAATAACAAAGAACACACAGTATCTGCTGTCTCTTGGTACAAAAGACAACACAGCATAAATGAGTGACTTTAAAAATGCATGGCTGAGGTTTCTTTTAAGGTGTTTCAATAGGGACCTACTGAAATAACAACTGACACACTGAAAGAAAAATCCAGAGTACTTCAGGAAGGGCTTATTCGCATGAAAGAACAAAAATGAATCTGTAGCCTTAGTTTAAAGAAACAAAATGGCTTTGTCATTTGGAAAATGCTCATTCTCAGGTAAGGCAAGGGGTTCTTACTATAACTGAACTTATTCTTGGTCACGCAAGGTTCAATATGCAAAAAATACTAAGAAGCATTTTGAGTTCTAAAATAGGCTAGCCTGGGGAAAACAGGTAATTGGAGCAGCTCACTAACAAAACAACATTTAAGAACATCTTTTCTGTAAACTTTAATTGGCGAAAATCCTTCATTTATTCAGTCTTTTCTCATAGCACATAGAGATAATGAAAAAATCAGCAGCTTTATTTCTAGTAAAAAGCTAGGTAAATGCTTTTTCTCTATTACTTACCAGTTTTCATTTCCAGCAAGCGCTTCTTTTTCTGTTGCCTCTCTTGTTTTTCTTTTTCTGCTTTCTCCTTAGCTATTTTAGCACGTCTCTGTTTTTCTTCTGCTTCCCTTCTTCTCATATTCTCCTTTACTGCTTGCTATGAAAAAGTAATACAAGGTTCCATTAAAGCTGAAGTCTGAGCAAAAACACAGCTGAAGCTTAAAAACAAAGAATAAAGCCTTAAGTCGCATCTCCTGACTAACCTTAATTTATCAAGCCAAATAAATATTTTACATTCCAGCTTCAGTACACTTTATTCAGAAGAGTAAGCAAATTCAGAATAAATCATTAAAAGCATACTAATTGCCCCCAAATGGGGGTTATAAATCCAGCAAGAAATACGTCTTAGGAATGTACATATTAATGTAGGAAGAACTCAAAATAGCTAAACTACCTGGTTTCACAAAAACTCTGTGTCTGTTACCATTTGTGCTCTAGAACAGTTTCAGCATTTACTTTTTCTCATGCTGCCCCTATACCAAGCAAAACAAGGCTGCTGGGGCAAACTAGGTGTGCATCTTTCTTGTTCTTATCCACAGATGCATTAATTCACTGGGCTTACAAATTCTTGTCTTCTGGTTAGTACCAGTACAACATTGCCTATTTTGAATTATAAAGAACTCCAAAGCTTCCAAAGAAGCCAAAACAGAACTATGAGTTTCAGAGTTTCAAAATCATTGTTTTGCATATTCAAACCTTTAGGAAAAAAGTGTCATGTTCAATATTTTTCCAACAAAGCTATTTTAGGACTCCCTTTGCATTACTTTTAGTGTTAGCTGTATTTACTGGCAAGCTCTCAGTGTTCTATTATGGCTTGCATTAAATTAACAGTGGTGTGTAATCTTCCCTCATTGCAGAAAGTTTCTCTTTTCAGAATGCAGTTACACACTATATCTCATCTCCCACGACAGATCAACCCCTACCCCCCCCCCGCCCCCCCCCAAGTTCTGATGCAGAGGATGCAAGTTTTCAGGGATAATAATTTCTCATGTTGTTTTTAGTGGGAAAATGTCCAGCCTGCACTGGAACAGACTGAAGAGTACTATAAAAATACCCATGAATGTGGATTACAGCAATATTTGCAAGGTCACGGTTTGTAGCATCACTATAATAGTGACCAAAGGAAGGGGGAAAAAAAATAAAATCCCATAAATCTTGTGAGAAAATACCTGCCTTTGCTAACTGAAGAATAATAAGCTTTTGATCATGAAAAAAATCTCAATAAAATGGATTTTTTAAAACAAAGCAAAACTATATTTCCACAGTGTCTTCTCCAGAGTTACCTCAGTCAATTTGTTAGGTACTGGGGGAGGAGGGAAGAAACCTACTACAAAATGCTGTAATTCTGGACTGAATTAATTTTAACAAAAAAATTAACAAATAATTTGCTGATTTTCAGACTGGGCATTCTGTAAAATAAACTGCTGGGCAAAACTCAAACAGGACTCAAGTACAAGTAGAACTTTGACAGAAATTACAAACTTTCCTAACAGAGGGACCATGAAAATGTCTACTTTGCATCTACTTTATGTCCCAAAGTAATGTCAGTAGGACTCAGCCTCAGCCTGCAGTCATCCAAATAGAGGTGTCTATTCCTTTCTAATCGCATTTGATAAACTGGGCTTGGTTTAGTAGCTCACACGTCATATTCAGCGCAAATTTGATGCTCTGGAGTATCACACTTTGCTCCCAGCTTTTCTGTAGCAGGACACTGGTCTTCCATTAAGTTCTGTGTCATAACTATATCATGCTGATGGTCTCTTGCAAACCATTTAAGACACCTCTCCAGAATACTAAGGCACTTCTGTTGTTAGGTGTCCTTTGACACCTGTCAGAAACTCTCCAAATTCTAATAACTGTATTGAGTATGCACGTCCCATGACTAGAACATGAAATTATACACTCAAGCTTGCATATAGATGCCAGTGGTTAGAGGTCTATGCCCTAGAGACAAATCCTATCCTGTGTGCTGTGTGTTTTCAACACAAAACATAGGTGTTAAAAGCTCTGCAAAATGTTTATAGCAAGAACTGTCACAAACCTGACGAGGAACACTGTATTTGTCTCTCACACTGTTGGAATTTCAAAGGCTAAATGTCTTAACACTTTCTTGCTCAAAGGGCCTGAAAAGTTAGAGGTGGTATGACTGCATGTGTTATATATGGGCAGCACTGCGCTCAGCATATGGCACAGTATGCAAAGTTAACTTCCAGAGGAACTGCCAAAGTATATGCCTTTCACATACCATGACAAGGGCTAGAGTTTCCAGCATGGAGGACTTTCTTGGCTTCTCTCTACTGCCTTCCAGAATCATTTATAATTATTATTCAAGTATAAGAAAAACACTCTAGAGGGTAGGGAACAAACTGGGGAGCAACTACTTGGTTGATCCTTTTCTGGTTCTTGAAGTCACACTTCTGCTGCAGAGCAGCCCAGTGATGATAGGAACAAGGGGTTTCTAGAGTCCTATGATTAGCATAGTGTCTTGGACATAAAAGTTGTTGACTCAAAGCCTCTTCCTTCCCTTTCCTACAATGGCAGGAAAATTCTAACCATTAGACAAACCCAAGAAAAGGAAATAATTCAATTGCTTCATCTTATTTCAGAAAGCTATCCATCCAAAGAAAAGAATGAGCCTGTTAGCAGTACCTCTGATGCTGTGAAAGCACAAAGGGAAGTCAACAGAGGTGTCTGAAATCTGACTGTACCAGGAATTCAGATTCAGGAATTAAAACACTGACAGTGAAGTGCTTCATCCATTTTTTGGATCCGGCCATCTAACTGCACTCTAGGTTTGGTGCTCACAGTGTGTGAATAAAAGCTGTCACAGCCACCGAATAACCCTGAAGTACAAAGTGCAGTCCAAATTAAACTATGAACCTGAAGTCTGTGGCTCCAGATTTAAACATTGTTTCAAACATGTTCAATAATTTAGAATAAACAAACAGAAAAAGCACTGTAAGTAGCTGTAAATTATCAACTGCTTGACAACAGGGATGACTGAACTTCACTGTCCCACACCTACCAGTGACTTAAGTAGTCTTTTAGTCTGGGACCTTTTAAGAAACCAATGATTTTTCAACACTAAATTTAAAAGACTTTTGAGCTAAGTTTCCTAGGATGCCAGCCACCTTTGTTTCCTGTTAGCAATCAAGACCAATGCTAAACAGATCTGAAAATCAGACCTCAGGTGCCTCACGCTAGGCATCTCAAAAATCCTTTCCAAAAACTCTCAAAACTGACTAGCTATTCAATATTTTGTTTAGTGGCATTGAATGATAAGGGGTTTCATGCCTTATCTACACACCTTTTTCATATAGCCTTCAAACTGTGCTCTGCAAGAAAGAATTATTCATTTTCCTCAAGGTTTCTTCTATCATGCTCATCAATAATATCTAACTGTTTGGAAGCATTAATTAATCTATCTATCTTTATAACACTGCTGTGAAGCAGGGGTTAGTATCAGTGCTAATTTTACAGACACAGTAACAAAATACGGGGAAATTAAGGTAAAGCACAACCACTTCTTTGAGTGTCTAATTCAAGATGAACCTATGCATTTGGAATTCTTATTCTACATCATTTAAATGGAAGATGTGGTTTAAACATCAGAGATTAAAGTAATACAACTATTTAATTACATTTAGCAATTTTGAAATCAGACTTCTGAGTTTCAAATTAGGCACTGATCAACTTAGGAAAACATAATCAATGCCCATGTTGATAAATCTGGCATAATTATTCTGATTGAAGACTGTGCTTTCTAAGTTTTTAGTTGTCAAACTCTGAGGTAGCAGAGGCTTGGTAATCTTTACATGCTCCAATGTTTGCTGAATATTGGCTTCATTTTCAGTTGTTTCCTCTAAATAGATGGAATAGGAATTTCAAACCTTTCTTCAGTAGCTATGAAAGAAGTATTTTTCCCTATCAACACCCTTAGACATGTCTGAAATCATTACAGAATCCAACCAAGCAAGCAAAACCAAACAAGACTGGGAAGCATGCAAGCAACATACCTAAGTGTGTTGTAATGCTAAGGGTCAGGCTGCAATGAGGAGTGGATGGTAAAATGACTAAACAGATATTTCTATAGACAGGTAGGCATGAGTTGGATCACTGCTCCAGATTTTGTCACAAAGCTCATGCTCAGGTAATATCCTTGCAGAAGGGCAGGAGTAAGTTAAGCTACATAAACATAGGTAGCCCAGATGGCACATGAGTCACCTTTTCCAAGTTACCTGAATTAGTAAATTCATACACAACTGGGGACCTGCCTTTATATTCTTCCATTTATCCATTGAGAACAAGTTGCTTACCAGCCAAGTACTCAGAAGCCAAGAGAAAAACCCCAGCCAAACCCAAAACAAAATGAAAACCACACAAATCAACATCCTTTCCCTGACCCCCTAATTTTACCAATCTGAATATAGCTATAAATCACCCAGATAGAAAACCCCACTAAACCTAAGTAAGAATTCTATAAAAGCATTTTGAATGTATATAGATTCCCCAGAGTTGTTTGGTTAATTTAAATTGAGGGATACAGCAGTTTGAATATGCACTCTGAAGTATATTAAGTTAATCATTCTGCTTCCAGAACTATTACACTGATAAAAGAACCTGCAATATTTTGATTATCCTGAAGTTTGCTAAGAAGACTCTTTACAGTCATACATAATCAGCTCCAAACTTATAAAGAAATACCCTGGTGAGAAATTTCTACCTCACTTTAAGGCAAGTCTTTTGAAAGGCATTTTGCTAAAACTCTTAATTGACATTTTTGTAGAATTAAAAAAACAAAACAAAACAACAACAAAACCCACAAACAAATCCAAAATAGCTCAAGCTTTTATCATGAGCTAGTATGTGCATATGTCTGTATACATACACACTTCAGATACTGCCCTGTGATACAAGGAGAGAGGTAATCTCCACATCTGTAACTATTTTAGATCACTCTAAGGCAAAGCTCTGCGAATTAAAGAATCTGAATTATGGTTATAACTATGTTCTGAGCTCTATACCAAAGTAGTCACCCAACAGGAACCTGGACCAGTGTAATGTTTGCTTGTCAAATATAATTAAAATATTTTTAATATAAATAAAATAATAATTCTTATTCCTCCCCAAAGATCATCCTGCTTTGGCAGGGGGGTTGGACCTGATGATCACTCGAGGTCCCTTCCATCCCCTACAACTCTATGATTCTGTGATCCTTTTAAAAGGGAAAGTAAACATCTAAAATGCATAAAACCTAAAAACTTAGACAATATATTGTAACAAAAATTAAAGGTCCTTAGAAACAGACTGAGTTTGAGGAAAATATGCTATTTTTTCAAGCCAGGATAAGAAGCTTTCAATTTCCACAGCAGGGAACCTGCTTACAGACGCAAATTTTGACACTGATAAAGCGCTGCAGGAAAATGAAAAATTAAACAAAATAAAATCTTGGGTTTGGATTTTGCATGGAAAGAGCATTACAAAACATGGCACAATTGTTAGAATATTTATTTTAAAGTAAATAACAAACATCCTTAAAGCAGAAAATGAAGCTGTATCTAAAAGAAGTAGAGTTTCAGATTTTTTCCCCTTGGGTTATACGTGTGCATAAGAGGCTCAGTTTTAAATTATGTACATTGCTAGTAGAAATTTCCAATTCTTTCAGAAATAACCTACAAAAAATAATTCCAAACTCCATTATCCTTAGCATACCTTAAGAATTTAGGATGTGCAAAGTAAAATTTCTAATACGAGCACCACATACCATCTGAGGAAGAAGCAAGTTGGGGTTTTTTTAGTTCGTTCAATAACTGAAAGATTACAGAATAGTTTCTAAGAAACATTAGGCATAAAATAAACAGATTGTACCATGAACATTGTCCTGAAGTTGTTTAAGTCCGTTAAAAACTCCTCCACAGAAACTTTCTTCAGATCAATGGCATAGTATCTCATCACATTCTGATAGAGCTTTTCCATGTTCTCATGCATCCTTGAAAGTTTCTGAAAATCTTCTTTGGCATGAACTAGAAAGCTGTATGCTGCTGTTAAGGCTGCAAGAATACTCAGGGAATCCAGTCAAACCCACAGCTTTAAACATTGATCTGTATTTCGCACACATTTTTAATTTACATCAAATAAAGTATGAAAAAAATTCCTTCTATGTCATATACTCACCCTAGTATTTACTGTGCATACATATTACGCCTATGAATAAACCAGGATGCTTTCATCAAATTTTCACAACCATCTTAAATTTAAAGGTTCTGTTATTAGCATACATTTTTTATGAAATTAAGCATAGGGGATTAATCTAACTTCAAGAACCTATGCAGTTAGTATCACTGTCTCCTTATTGAATGTAAAGGTTTAGCTATATACATTACAATTTACATGGAATTTAGGTGCAGGTATCATTAACCAACCTGAATACTTTAATAGATCAAGAAACATTACAGTTTCTACAGAAATTAAAGATAGAAATATTAAAAGTAAACAACATGAAAGACTTTGCAGTTTATTCAGTGGGTTTTTTTAATGCTGTTGTAGCAACAGAAATGCATTAATTTCTGTTCCTGGTGACTGCATCAGGTGTTAATGCTTTTTTTTAAAGCTACATGCAATGTCAGTACAATTTAATTAAATTAGAGGTGAAAACAATGGAATTACTTGTACAAGAGACAGACAATTTATAAACAGCAAGAAAAAAAATGCGTAACAAATGAAATAAAAAGCCTATGTTTATTCAAGACTTTTGATAGTATAGTTTGTCAAAGAAGCTCAAAGAAGAAATACTGTATGTAGTTATTTCCTTATGTAGGACAACTTCATAAAGTGTTTAATGCAATGGTAGCTAAACAATTTTATGTTTCATTATTTTCTGCTGCAGAAAAAAGCTATAAAAGACAAGAAATTACAATTTTACCTTTACTTCCTATTGCCCACCCCAACTACTGCAAAAGAGAATTTACTGTATTTGTATAGTTTTTACTATAGATATATATACCGTGGTCACTATTAAGCACAGGATTTTTAATCAAGTGCATTAGAAATTAGACAAATAGAATTTTTGTTCACCATGCTGTTTTAAATACACAGTAACAATTTACTACTGAGTAACTGCTTTTGCTTTTCAGGTTTTCTCTGATGCATTCTTCTTTTCATTTTATTTAGAGGCTGAACCACATTTGAATTTCGCTATTAAATGTCCTTCTGGCTTTTAACACTGCTTTTAAAATGCCAACTAGTTAATGACTTCCTTTTTATGATTTAGAATATACACCAGAAGGTCATACAATAATTTTCTTGGACACATGCAGGAAAAGAGAAGTGGTGAGTTTTCAAAACAGATTAGTCACAATGACGGCTGTTATCTGGGTATATAGGAGCAGAAGAGTCTCCTCTATGAGTCCTGAAGAAAAGGACTACCTAAAGCCTAAATTTCTATGATTTTAAATGCTGCATCTGCATCATGCCCAACCACTTGATTTTAAACTCTCTCTTCCCTTGACAAGGCTCCTTAGCCAGTATAAGCTTCTTTCCACATCGCTATTGACTTCATGGATGCAGCTTGTGAGCAGCTTCAGACTGCCTGTGCTGACTGGCTACTAACAGCTCAAAGAGAATTGATTTTGCTGGCCCACTTTTTCTTCTTTTTCTTCAATACCAATTTGAATTTCTGTCCACATAGCTCTCAACATGCACAAAGCTTACAGGAAACTACAATTCAGACTTGAGTTTAAAATTATTAAGGTTGTTAAAAAGCTACTGGAGGGACAGCACAGAAAGCTGATGACAGGTTAGTGTGCAACAGCTGCCTAAATATTAAATAAGAAAAGAACTGAGAGAAACAAGACATAACAAAAGACATTGGGAGTATTCAAAGAAATCTCAGTGGTTCAAAAAAACCCCAGAACACCCCAAAACAACAACTGCAATAAAGGAAAACAGTAAAATTAATGCCAAGTGAAACTAGTAACAAAAATTTCTACATATTGTTTTATTTTTGATCTTAAAAGTTAGGATACTTATTTGTGGTTCTTAGATCACTAACAGAACTTGGGAAGAACTACACTGCTTTTTGTAATTATGAGTCTATTTCCACACAATGGAAAGGTAAAGAAAAATCAGATAAATTTGCTTTGTTGTTGGTATGCATAAAGGTCATACATCAAACACTGCAGTTAGTTTTTTCCATTTTCTTGGTAAAAAAAAGTAAAAGTGATCAAGAAAATGTGTACTTTATCTTGTAAATGAACCATGTACCAGAATGAAAAGGGAACTTGGAAGGGTAAAGGGGGTGGAGAGATTGGGGAGGTAAAAGGGAAAAAAAAAAATCTGTGATATTCTGCAAGTGATAACTAAAGTTACAGCTATGCTAATAGAGTCACAGAATCACAGGATGGTTTGGAAGGGACCTTTAAAGGTCATCCAGTCCACTGTCCCTGCAGTGTGCTGGGACACATTCAACAGGATCCGGTTGCTCAGAGCCCCATTCAGCCTGACCTTGAATGTTTCCATGGATGAGGCATCTACCACCTCTCTGGGCAACGTGTGTCAGTGATTCACCACCCCCATCATAAAAAAATATAGTCCATATTAGAATCCATATAATCTATTTAGTTTATACTGTTAAAACTGACTGCCCTTGAATACATGATGCACAATTTTAAACCCTAAGTAAAGCATTCTAGAAAGATGTTTTACTATCCAATATTTCAATGCCAGACACAATTATTCCTGAGATTTTTATTTTCCATCCAGTGCATTGTGGGATACCGTAAGCTCTTGGCATTCTACTGAGACTGTGCTTCAATTTAAGTATTTCTAATAAGTACTCTTCCTTTTTTCCTTAAATATGGCTTTTGTTAGCCAGAGCTAGCTAAACTAGAGACAGCAGGGAATACTACAGAGTACAGCAATCCCAACTGTAATTACTACGAACAGGTTGATATATATGCATTATCAGCTACACAATTCATTGGCTTTGGATGAATGAAGCCAGAAGTACAGAAGAGCTGCAACGCAGGTGGGAGGAGAAGGAAATCACAAAGTTAGGTATTTGTTAACTTTTTCTGAAGTGGCTTCACTTCACAGACTGTCTTTTCGGACTCACGGGACTACAGATCATCATTCTGCTCATTAATGGAACAGGAAAGCAATGTGGGGTGGAGGCAAGTAATATTTGCAGCAAAAAGTCTAACTGCTGCATGTTCAGTCTTGCATATTCATGGCAGGTCTCTTCATAGTGAGTTGCTTATCTCAATGTTATACTGATTTTAATATATTGTGCTATATAAATTATTGAGCCAGTAGAATGCTCTTGCAGCTTGCAAGGCCAATAGTATCCTGGACTCCATCAGAAGAGGGGTGGCCAGCAGGGACAGGGAGGTGATTGTCCCTCTCTACTCTGCCCTCCTGAGGCCCCACCTGGAGTACTGTGTCCAGATCTGGGGCCCACAATACAAGAAGGATGTAGAACTGTTGGAGAGGGTTCAGAGGAGCCACAAGGATGATTAGAGGGCTGGAGCACCTGCCTTACAAAGAGAGGCTGAGGGAGCTGGGCTTGTTCAGCCTGGAGAAGAGAAGGCTGCGGGGGGACCTCATTGCAGCCTTCCAGTACCTGAAGGGACCATACAAACAGGAGGGGAATCAACTTTTTAAAGGGTAGATAATGGCAGGACAAGGGGGAATGGATTAAAGCTAAAGGAAGGTTTAGATTGAATATTAGGGGGAAGTTTTTTACGGAAAGAGTGGTGAGGTGCTGGAACAGGCTGCCCAGAGAGGTGGTGGATGCCCCATCCCTGGAAGTGTTCAAGGCCAGGTTGGATGGGGCCCTGGGCAACCTTGTGTATATCCAGGCCTGGAGGTTGGTGGCCCTGCCTGTGGCAAGGCGGTTGGAGCTTTATGATCCTTGGGGTCCCTTCCAACCCTTGCCATTCTATGATTCTGATTCTTGTAGTGCAGAGTATCAAGCCAAGTAAAAGGCAGCTGTTACCCCAGAGCAATGAATGATATTGATCTGTACCAAACACTTCCTTGAAAGACCCCATGTTCACAGCTTCTGATTTTTTCACAAACCAACCTATGTCTAAGGGTACACAATCCAAGAAAAGGAATATGATTTTGCATAAGAACAAAATATTAACAGGTGCATAGATGCTGCATATATTTTAGCAGAATCTTCAAAATAGAACTGAGGTTGCCACTACGGTCCCTATACAAACACAGCAAACATTTTGAAGGCAAACAGACTTTGAGGTCACTTCAAACCATAATTTCAACAAATTATTTTCTTCTAAGGCCAAAAGCTGTGATTGTTGTAAATCTTTCATTGGGGATTTCCCACATGAAGTTCTTGGGAAGAGTTGCAATTTTCTGAAAAATGCATGTCATAGAGACTTCCTTTGATATGCATACAGCAGGTTCAACAGTAAAATTCTGTGCCTGAATTTTATAGCTCAAGAAACACCTATAAACATTTAATTTTTAAATTATCACCATCTGAAGACTATGTCTCGTAATACGTTTTCCTTAAGTCTGTCCCACTTCTCTCGGTGTCATAATACTAAAACAAATCAACATGTATTTGTATCACACAGAATGGTGGTGCATACCCCATATATTATGACCAAACCCAGTCTGAGCTTTAATACAAGCCTGAAGACCAGATATTAAAGGCCTATAAAAAGAAATTACATAAATAAGTTAATTTTACATTTTTTGTCAAAGCCCTATCTCATTACCTGTCTATACAGTCAACATGTTGGCCCTCTCCCAAAGACCAACATACATCTCTTTTCATTTAATGATCCCAGGTCCTCTAATCTTTCAATGTCCTTAGAATTTTAGGACATATTACAGGCTTTAGCTTGTCTATGTTGCACAATGGAAATTCTAATTACGAGCCAGATTAAATAACCTACATCTTAGAAGCAGCATGTAGCCTCCTCTTTGTAGTTGAAATGGGTTTCTTCTACCCCACTTGAATCAGGCTCTGACTTGGGTAATTGCTGTTTCTTCCTTCTCTTTTTGAAATGTCAACAAATAACAAGGAAAGAACAGAGAACTCATCGAAAGAAAGGACTGTTTCTGGTGGAAAGGCAGCAACCAACTTCTTGTCTCCAAGCACTGTTTCCAAAAGTTTCTCTGACAATTGCCATCCACACTACCTTCAGTGGTAGGCTGAAACCTGTCAAGAGTTTCTCAGCTGCTACTTAGAAAATTGTGAGATGCAATTTGGACTGATAAAGAGCATGTTGACTCACTTACTTAATTAAGCTTTTCATAAGCAATTTAAAAGCTCTCCATAAAAACACTAAATTTTTATTTTGAGCATAAAAGTGTATTTTGTTTTCTGCTTTTTATCAAACATTGACTTAATACTCTAAATCAGTATCAATTCGATATTCTTTGACTTTCCTAATTAAAGCAAACAAAAGAACTGCAATAATAACTATAATTTCTTCTCAGCTAGTATACATAAGATAACAGACAAACTAGCACAATCTGATGTATAGGAGAAATATTCATAATTATAGACTTTGTCAATAAAAGAGTGCACCAACTGTGCATATATCTGACTTCCTAAAGAAATAAGAATGCTAATCAGTTCATTAGGGGCCTTTGGGTTGTGATATTTAGCGACAGGATGTAATAGCCTGCTTGTCCATTGAGCCTAATTGTACTCAGGATGAAAAATTATTTCCAACAAAGCACCATCCTTCCTTTTTCAGATTTCCTGCTGGTTGCTTTTTATGAGCTGCATGCCTTTCAAGACATCAGCATCATTCAGTTTTCCTTGTCACAGGAATAAAAGTAGAGACAGGTCCAAGCTTCATCATGCTGTGCAGGATTATCTAACCTTTACATCAAACCTTTCCTGCTTCGTAATTTATTGAAGTTCCTGTTTTTCTAAAAGTGAGCTGCTTTAATTAGTGTGTTCACAGATATTACTAGAAACCATGTGTAACTTTACTGTTCTGAAATTACTGCCTGTCTGCTGGGAGAGGTAGTAGGTGAGGGCAAACTATTCCTGTTCATAATATTTACTGTTCAAAGCATTGTATTGGAATAGTTTAATATAATAAAATATGCAGTATGGCTGATATTACCTGTACTGATTTACTCTGAGGAAGACCAAATATTCATCTCACCTGCTTCTGACAGCAGTCAATACCCAGTGATTGGGTAAAACAAGAAGAAAACTTGGTAAGTATAGCATGATGAGTCAATTGATGTACTATTTGACTTTTACCAGTCTGCATGCTAGTAATTCTTCTGAGCTAAAGCTACCACTGGACTATGTGTTTCATAGCTCCAGATGTACTACCTTTAGCTAGCTATCTAAGCCTTACATGCAATCCATTTACATTTTCAGCCTCTACAACTTCCTAAAAGTAAATGCTACCATCAAATTTAAGGTAGAACGTTAGAACCTGCTGGACCGTATCTTACAGGGGATGAGCCCGGGTTGTTCCCAATACACAATGAACATGTTCCTAACTCTCCTCCTGTGTGGCATACAGAATTACAAGTATTTTTACTATATTATCCTAACTTTTTTTATTTTCTACCTTCATAGTCCTAATCCATTAATACATCCCTGATGCAGCAACTTTTGCTGTTGACCATTGCCACCATTCTCTGCCACATTGGTATACCTTTGGAGACAGGGTGGTGGGGGCACTCAGGATACAAGTATTGGTGATTTTTATAGCAACTTATTTATATTTTCTACTTACTCTTAACTACAATTGCTCTCAACTGTTCTAATATAATGGTTTTCCTCAAGAGCTGTTACTCCATAATAACTGACATTCACTCGCTCTTTAGTCAGCACCTGCCAGTATCTCCCTTCTGACATGAGGTGTTTGGGCTTTTTAGATATTAATCCATATTAATCCAGAAAACAAATAACCATTCCACCTTTGACCTAAGAAACTACTTTCCTTGGAAGTTTTTGTTAATACACCTTGTTGAAAGGCTCATGGAAATTCAGTTATGTTCTACTGACTGTGCTACCTTTACCTGCATGTTAAGAGATTGGCATGGGGCAGTTTCTCTTTACAAAACTCATGCTGACTCTCCCTCCTCACATTGTATCTCCCATATGTACATGTTAGTTCTGTTTTTATTTTGTCTTCATCAATTTTCTTGGTACAAAACCCAGACTTACTGCTCCACATCTCAGATACTCTTTGCAGCTCTTTTAAAAAACTCCAGTACTTCTTTCTTATTAAATAAAATCTTCACCCTCTGCACATCACCATAGACTCCAAAAAGAATAAAGAGGTATTGGGGTGTAGCTCTCTCAACATTCAGACTGCTAACCAGCTGTGATTCCTCTGTTGTCTTGGCCTAACTTTGTTCATGTAAGAATCTGTAGTCCAATAAGTTTATATTTCAGCTCAGTTTTAAATCTTTCTAAGTCTTGTGATCCCTGATTACTCATGAGGATTTATTTCTCTTTATTTTATATTTTACTTTTTTAAAAGTTCTAATGACTCATTTGAGATCACCCTCTCATCCAAATATTACACAGCGGGGTCAACAAAAGTTACACTTAAAGAAAACTGAAGCAAAGAACAAATTTAGCTTTATGGCTTTGGTTTATCTTCTTTGCACACACTGACAATCTACATCTTCTCTAGCACAGCTAGAGATTACAGCTTTTGAGATGTTTGAAAAAGGTGATGTGTAGATCTTCCTCAGATGATCACTACCCTTTTTAAGCAGTCAGTAAACTGCTCTAATGCTCTTCATATATAAAGGTGGAATTGCAACTCCTAAAAATGTTATAGTATTTATTGACAAGGTCCACCTATTTACCCTGTCCAACTTTTATTATGTTTTAATTTTTTTACACTGTTTCTCTACAACTGTGACTTATTCCATCTTAAATACAATTTATCACAGTATTTCACTCATTCACCATCATCAAGTTTCAGAAAAACCTCAATATCAGTAAGACAAAAAGAAATGATGCATTGTTCATAATACATTTTTTTAAGTTTTAGATGTTTGATATTAGCATAGCATTAAGTATTTATTCCTCAACTTACTTTCCTGTGCTCTCGTTCTTAAGTGAAGCTCATTTTTTCAGGGTATTCTTCACTGACTTTTGCTAATTTCTTTCATATCTGTTGTATAAATATGGAAGTTTTATAACCACATCTCCAAAGAAAGCTGTATGCTAAATTATCTATTACTTCAAACCCTGCTCATCAGCTTCAAAATGCAAAAAATTATAGGGTATTTTAAGTGCTGGCATCATGGCTATTTAGAATAAGAACAGTTTGTCCTTTTTAATAGGTTTGATTTCTTTAAAAGTGCTTTCTGTTTCTAACATCCTAAACTATACATCATTTTCTTAGTCAAGCACAGACTTTGTATGTTCTTAGCAATATTTCTGAGAACGCTATCACGGATGTTTTCCTCTAACTTCCTAGAGAATAGCTTATCTCTTGCCTTCAGGACCCATCTCCTAGTTTTTCTATTATGCTATAGGCTTCTTCAGGGTCAAAACTTATGTTTTATACTGCAGAGACACCATGCTGGTGGGCTACAACATATCTTTCTAAAACACATTGAGATGGGAAAAAAAAAAAAAAGCCAGAAACAAACAGAACAGCCTGATCAACAAAATACCTGACCTTACAAAAAATTAGTAGCAACACTGAAAGGTTACAGATAACCTACAGAGTCCAGAGAAGGCCTAAAGCTAAGTTGTAAACACTTTGGTTGCAGCTGGTCTACTGAAGAGGAAACTGGCCCTTACACAGCAAGAACCAGCACATTCACTTGGCCTCAGGGTCCCTTACCATCTTTTATTTAATAGTATGAGTTTAATCAAGAGGACTGTCTCCTAGAGTGCCCCCCTGCCTTTGTACATAGCAAAGTAGTCTTCGAGTTAGGTAATAACCTAACCATGCCTGCAGAGGAAATTTCAACCCATCTCTCTATCTGCTGGTATTTCTGCTCCCAGATTAGTCTCAGTGCCCAGCACATACGGTCATCATCTGATAGGGACATTTAAGAGAAAGAATACATTTTTCTTGCTTTAATTAAGTACCACCATGTCACAAGGGTTTCTTATGAGACAGTCAGTTTGTGACTGCAGGGCTTGGAATAAATAAGAAAGGAATTCTGGCAAAAGTAAGACCAGAAACCAATTTTCACATTCTGTGAATCTCATTTCTGAAACAGAGAAATCTTTTTTTTGATTCTGTGGTTGCATGTACAAAAAAACATTCACAGTGTAATGCACAGTGGTTATCTGTACACTGGAAAACAAATAAACACAGGGTGACATCTTTTGCTAAGATACTCTTACATGAAAATTCATGTAATGCTACACTAGCATTCCTATTCTAAGTACCTTTTCACTAAGTTAAGAAACATACACAGTGTAAATCCTGACAGAAAGCATTTTTCTCCTCATTCTATCTACTTCATGTGAATCATTTAATTGAACTGTTCATGTATTAGTTTTTGAGGGGAAAGAGTTATGTTTTTCAAAAATAAATGGTACAGACTAGACAGAAGTTATATGAAGAAATTTAAAGTTTAAGGTAATACAGTTAAATTACTTCTGTTTTGTGTAATTTTTTTAAGAATACTCCAAAGGATATTGACATTTTTGCTACAAACTTATCGTGCTTATCTTCAGGAACTGGAAAAGTCTGCAAATCCTTCTCAAGCTGTTGGAATTGCCTCTCCATTTGCTTCAGGCTCTTCTCCAGATTTTCTGCTGAGACTAAAATACAGAATATTCATCTCATTAACACCTTAAACAAGAATCACTGTAAAATACATGAGTTAAAACCTTACCTGGATCAGCATTCTGTATTTTTAATTCTGAAATAAAAGCACAGTGTACAATTTGCAATATAAGATAAGGGGGTCACACTACAACATTCAGTTCCCCTCACGTGGTTACCTTATTCTGATTAGATATAAGCTGTTTGAACACTGTATTTTGCTTTATTTTTATACTTAAGTTCTTGCACTGAAATCAACAGTTTGTTTTAAATAACCTGAGATATACCTATACCCGTCTGTCTCTTCTGATTAATCAAAGGACAAGTTTTGAAGCTACTCCAAGAAACACAAAGCTTTCTTCAATCTCATTCTGTTGAAACAGAAAATAAGAACATTCATATGGTAGATCATGAAGAAAAGAAGACCCTCAAAATAGAGAAAATGAGGCTATTAAACACCTACACACAAAACCTAAGGCTCGATTCCCCACTTTGAAAGCGTGATGCCTGGTAAAAAACACAACAGAATTTGTCAGCAAGAGAAGTGCTCACCAAGCTGGAGGGATGTGTAAGCACCTGAGCAAAACAGGGACTTAGGAAAAATAAAAGAGTAAACAGGAAACATCAGGGATTTAGAGAAGGATGTAGAAAACCTGCAAATTTTCTTTATCAGAAAAAGAGAAATACAGCTTTCAGACATTTGAAACTTGGTCTGTAAGCAGTTGATTAAAATATCAAGACAAGAAAAATAAACTGAGGATAACTCCTGTTAGCATGCATTTTATTATGGATTTCTATTACTGTAATTGGTTAAAGTTTATTTCCTGATTGTTTATGAACTAATAATTTAAATGTTACACAGAAATAATATATAGAGATAAGCACATAATCTGAATTTTAGACTGTCTTCCTTTTTTTTTTCCCCTTCATTATTTATTTAATTTATAACTTACTGTACCTATAAAGGTAAAGCTACCTTCTACCAAAATATCCCTGGCCCTATAATTTTACTTGGATCTGTAGTGGATCCACAATTTCATCCTCTGAACAAAGTTATGTGATGGAAATTATAAGATACACACGCTGAACACATCTTTTTCTCATAAAAGCCTGACAAGAGTCCCCAAATGACGAGAGTAAAATGTTGCATAGCAACTACAATCCCATTCATAGCTGAAAGGTTAACACAACTACAAAATGATCAAAGGCAACCTGTTAAAATGCTAATGTAACCTAAAAAAAAAACCAAAACAACAACCAACCAATTTGGATACAATCAACACTGCTAAAAAGAATAAGGGAATATAGACATATGTTATTATAACTAATCATTTGGTTTATAATTACAATTTTTTAAACCCCTCTATTTTCTCAAAAACAATTTTCCAAGTGTACATTGGACTTGTAAGCCCAAATCATCACCAGGTAGGTCAGCTGGCTTCAGCAGTTAAGAAAGTGCCTTGTCTGGGAAGCAGAGCTAAAATTAGAAGCTGTCAATGTTGACTACATGTGTTTCAGTCTTCACAGGTTCCAGAAACAAACCTGCTTTTAATAGGTCATACTTCTGCTGTCATAAGAAGCCTTTGAGGGTAGGCACACACAATTTTAAGACACTGATTTACTTAGAAAGCTGCTGAGAAACACAGAATATCATGCTTTTTACTTAAGGTAACTATCAGTATGACTTTTCATAACATAGCTTGTCTCACATTAAAAAAAAAAAAAGTTCACAGCATAAAATTAAAGTGACATGCTTACAAAATGCCAGAAAGATGAGACTCGGGTTTCAAAACAAAAACAAAACAAAAAACCCTACCAACAAATACCCCATCCCACCCAGAAAACCTCTGTATCAATTGCAGGGAGCAGCTGAATACAAGCTGTGGAAAAAAAAAACAAGTGACCCACAACTTGGTGCTAGAGCTGCCTGAATACATTGTACACAAGAGATTCTCAAATTCTTGCTTTCAGCAAAGCCAATCTTCTATTTCTATTACTTCAGTTCTTCTGACCTTGAACAGTCACATATTTGATCAAAAATCTTTACATCTCTATCTTGCTCTGAAGGGTTGTTTTTTTTCTCTCTGTCACAATCCTAAGTTCTTCCTGAATATAAAAATTCAGCATTCCTTTAAATTCAGGACATTTTCTTCTAAGACTATATTTCAGGTAGCAGCTTCAAGGAGAAGCCAGCTTACAACATGCTGGTATTAGTTTGGTATTATTTTCTTTGCAACTTCCAATTTAGTAAAAAAAAATCTAATCTGTAAATATAAGCAGCTCTTCAGTAAAAAGATCCCATGGAATCCCCACCAACCTTCGCACAGAAACCTCTGGAAGACATGGCAAGGGACACAGAAGAGTGGTAGATGAGAAAAAAAAAATAATCCCTAACTTTGTCTCCTAAGCCTGGGAGGATTCAGATACATGCACAATTGAAGTGAGAAATCCATATGATAGTTTGGAAACAAAGACTGGGGTTTTGAATACTAGTGAGCCTACAAAACCGCATTGTTCCTTGAATACAATGCGTATGTGCCTGAACACTCTCACTTACACCCTCTGAACTCCCTCTGAACCTCTTTTTCAAAAAGGCTCCTGAAGTTTTCATAGGCAATAATTAGATTTCCTCACCTTCTGCCTTTCATGGTTAAAACAACTTTGTTCTTAAAGTTTCCTCTCTTGGTTCAGGTTTTCTAAGACCATGATTATTTCTGAAGCCTCTTCATCTGCTTCCGTTTTAAACCTTTCTGCATAGTACTTCAGGTCATGACTCACCAGCCCTTTTCATGTTTGCATTACTATTTCTACAGTTCCACTAAAGATACCTTATCTGATTAGCCCATGACAAAGTATCCTTTTTTCTTGACCAGAGCTCTCATTACAGTATCAAGATGTATGATCTTGTACTTCACACTATTTATTTCCACTTCTTTTACTCTGCTTCTTTAGGATCATTCAGTGATGACAACCCAATTCCCCTCTCAGCTGGCAAAGCTGTCTAAACCTTTGTCAGAAACACTCATTGGTTCAATACCACAATTATTTTTTTCTCCATATTCCTTTCAGACAGTACTTCATGTTTCTTCCTCTTTTTATTCCAATGAATATTCTCCCACTTTACATAGTATCAAATGCTCCAGAATTCAACAGACATTGCCTCTGTATAAATAAGCCAAAAGACCACTACCAATAAATTAATATCCATTTCATTATACTCTCATTTACCTCCACATGTTTTATTATAAACATATATAAACAGCTATTAACTTTCATGTCATTAAGGTCAGATAAAGATGTGTATAATCTCCTAAATTGTTCTTTTCCCTCAGTTTCTTAAATATTCTGTAGTCACATAACATTGCTATAACCACAGCAAAACTTGGTTAAAAATGTGCTCACTTAACTTCTGGTTCCATATCTCAGTTATCTCAGAAGGCAGAAATGGAAACTGGCATTTACAATACCAAAATATGCTGCTCTGATTTTTTTTCCTTTCAAGAAATTTCTATGGAGGCATTTTGCTGCCCTCTACCCCATTCCCCAGATCATTATTCTTGCTTAAAATTAAAGCAATATTTTATCAGGTTTTGAGATTACAACTTTTTTAATCTTAAATCCTAGATACAATTCTCCAAAGCAAAACAATACTACTCTTGTGCTCTGCCATTTATATTCCTGTACACCTACTTTTTTTTTTAACCAGCTGAAAAACCTGATGGTATTTCAGAAATCCTGTCTGCTGCCCACCCTGTATGACAATTTTCCTGGACGGTTACAATTTCCGTATCAAGAGAATCTTCCTCTAGCTTCCTTTTTGCCATTCCAGCTCCTGTATTTTGAGGCCAGAGACTGACAGTGACAAGCCTGATGCAGAAAATGATACCAAATTATATTAAAAGATCTGAAAATATACTCTTGCTTTTGCCATTTGAACTTTACACTGGATTGATGGACAGAGTTTTTGGATTAATTCTCTAAAACTGTGTCCTGTTTTTCAGCTTTTTCACCAGAAGCTGGGAGGAGAGGCAGCCAGGATAGGTGACTCAAACTAGCCAAAGGGGATATTCCATACCATATGATGTCATGCCCAGTATAAAAGGGGACTAGCCAGGGTGGGGTGGGGTGGCTCCAGGACATTCTGAGTGTACAGTCCTGTATGGTCACTGAGGGAAAAACTGCATTGTGCATCACCAGTTTTGCATATTCTAAGTACTGTCGTTATTTTCTTCTCCCTTTGCTGTCCCAGCAAACTGTCCTTATCTCAACCCATGAGTTTTGCCTATTTCTTCCCATTCCCTCCCCATCCCACCATGGAGGAGGAGCAAGAGGCTGTGCGGTGCTCAGCTGCTGGCTGGGGCTAAACAAATTTGGAAATAGTAACGGTCAGTGATTCCATGTAACTGGCAAAGCTCACCCAAAAAGTAGGATGGAGAGCACAGGCAATGCAAAGAATGTTTTTGCCATGAACAAGACTGACATATTATTTGTCTTGTTCTTTGTTATCCTATTTAACTGGTTTTATCTCAACCGTGAGTTTGTCTCTTTTCCCATTCCCCCCTCTCCTCATCCCACTGGGATGTTGCTGTCTGAGTTTAAAACACAACAAATACATAAGTATTCCCTAGAAATAATAATATTTATTATTAAAATACTAAGAAAACTAGAAGTTTTACTAACTGTGCCCTGTGTTACCTACACAAGAGCCATGGTGTGCTGGGCATGTTAGCATCTTTAGAGACCCTCCAGGGTGAAATGCAGCCTGACACAACATGTCTCTTAAAATGTACAGCTTGAACTCAGAACTTGAAAATAGGGGCAAAATTTTGAAACAGAAGCTCCCAAATGACAAACAACTCACTGATAGTCAATGTCATGGTTTAACCTGGGAGGTACATAGCCATTTGCTCACCACCACTACCTCCAGTGGGATGAGTGAGAGAATCAAATGCAATAATTTAAAAAGTAAAACTTATGGGTTGAAATAACAACAGTTTAATAGAACAGAAAAGGAAGATCATCATCATCATCATAACAAGTGATGAACAGCACAATTTATCACCACACAAAGCTGATGCAGAGCAAGTTCCCAAGCTGCCCTGCCAACTACCCAGCTATATACAGAGCACGATGTCCCATGGAAGAGAATATCCCTTTGGTCAGATGGGGTCATCTGTGCCAATTGTGTCCCCTCCTGGCTTCTTGGGTGCCCTCAGCCTTCTTGTTGGCAGTCCAGTAGAAACTGAAAAGCCCTAAGACTGCCTGGCAACAACCAAAACATCAGTGTTATCAGCAGTGCTCTCATGCTAACTCCCAAAAGTAGCACTACACCAGCTACTAGAAAGTATGGCATCTGCCTCAGCATGAGGAGGCAACATCCTCCATTCTGCAAACAGTACACAGTAATACAGTGCAATGGTGGACTGCCAAGAGACAGTCATCTTATAGAAGGAATCAGATTTGGAGGAAGGAAGAGAAAGTAGACTCTCACATCAGTTGTGGCTTCCCTCACTGAAGAGCTCTTGAGCCTCATCATCCCAAATTCCTGGGACACAGACCATAAAGTACCACCCTGACTGCAGTGTACAGTATATTCACAGCTAACTGGGGACAGAGTTGTTAATAACTAACTGCTTTGAATACACAGTTATAGTAATAACGATTAAGAATAAATTGTCAGCATGGATGTTAATGAATATCAGTCTAGTAAAGTTTAAAAGTTTAAAAGCAGCCAGATTTATCAGTCTTCTAAACAATCCCATCGCTGCAATCTCTAACTCCTTGAGAAAGAGATATAGGTAGTGAGGTACACAAGCCTACACATCTATACATATATATATGCACTTGTAACACTTGCCTACTCATTAAAACCAAGCCTTCTTACCTTCAAGAGTCTGCACAGTGTATCCAGTTTTCTATTCCATTGCCATTTCTGCCATTTTAACTTTTCTCTTTCAACTGATTTCAGCATAACTCAGTATTTTTTTTCTTTGTTTTTAGCAGATATATATATATTCTTCCCCTACTAGGTATCAATAATTTTATATGTCTTAAAACTCACTATCACTTAAAACACTACACAGCAAAATCTCTCAGTAACATGCAGTTAATTATATTGAATTATCATAAAAGTATTGAACAACTTTATCTGAATCCTGATCTATCTACATGTTCAAATAATGGGGTCTCAAGGACTGCACCAGGGTTTGGCCATGATACTTAACTGTTGGATCACTACAAGATGATAAAGAGTTTCACAGACCACTGACACACTTCAATATCATGTTAGAAAATGAAGCATCTGCTTTGGTAAAAATGTGCAAATACTCAAACACTTGCTTAACATTTGATTAGATAATTCATGCATGTAAAAGATGCACATATTTCTATGCCCTAAAGAAACAGAATATTTCACTTACATTTTAGTATTCATTGCCTAATTGTATGTTAAAATTACTTGCCAGGTGACAGCACTGTGCACAACTTAAAACTACAAATATTAAAAGAAATAAGAGATTATTTGCAATACATACATATCATTATTGCATACGCTCCATCAGCTTTTAAAGACAGAAATTTTTATATTGTAAAATATTCTCAGGCAAAAAAAAAAACAAACCCAAAGCCCAACAACAAACCAATGAAAAAAACCCATAAAACACAAAATCAACAAAGTGGTTTTGGCTACTTATTTTCAACCAGGCTCAGTTCTGGTGAAAGATAATGGATGTGACAAAAATATGGCAAGTCTGTAGCGTGCTGATGTAGGATTTGAGTTCCAACAGAGCAAGAGCTGTTGATCCATTACAGGTATTAAAAGGGGTGCAAAAAAGACTGATGAACACAACATTGTAGAAATATTTAAAGGTGTACCTAAGACACAGCACCACAAATTTCCCTTTCCAAATATTTAATGCCCCCCTATGGTATCTTAAATGGTGCTGTAGCATATTTCAGTGTCTGGGTAAAACAGTTCCACAAAATTAAGTACTGCATTCCTATTATACATACGGTTATTGCAACAATTCTCATTTTGTAAAAGTTTGATAGTAATTTTCCATGAAGGATAAAACCACATTATTAACTATCTATCACAAAATCCCTGATATTAAATCCATGGGTTTTTAAAGATATTTTTTTCCCACTTGATTTAAGGAATGCTTAGTTCATTTAGCTGTCTCCAGACTAATGTGCAAGAGTATTCAATAGCTCCTGTAAAGACTATAGTGGCTTTTTTTAATGTAAACTAAGGCTCAAAATACAGTTGATAATTCCCTTGGGTTCTGTCTCGATATGAAACCAACAGGACCACAGACCAAGAAATTAGAAGTTCTCCTAGATGCAATAATAGAAAGATTTTCTGAAGATCATAGAATGGTTTGGGTTGGAAGTGACCTCAAAGTTTCAACTTCTTGCCTTGGGCAGGTACACCTTCCACCAGACCAGGTTACCCAAAGCCCCATCAAACCTGGTCTTGAATACTGCCAGGGAGAGGGCATCTGCAGCTTCTCTGGGCAACCTGTTCCAGTGAGTCAACACCCTTATAGCAAAGAATTTCTTCCTTCTATCTAATCTAAATCTACCCTCCTTCATCTTAAAGCCATTACCCCTCATCCCATCATTACATGCCTTCTCCAGGCTGAACAAGCCCAATTCTTGCAACCTGTCTTCATAGGAGAGGTACTCCAGTCCTCTCAACATCTTCATGAACCGCACAAACAGGTCCACATCTTTCTTATGCTGAGGGTCCCAGAGCTGGGCACATTACTCCAGGTGGGGTCAGGGTAAACCCTCTGTTTTCAGTATAAGGTTGAATCTTGAAATTTTGTGACTGTTATTATCAGATTTTGAATTACAGCCCTCTGTGTACCAGAGTGTTGCAACTTAAGCCATCTGTCACATTATTCTGTCACCATTCATGATTTGGTTCCTAGATTTTAAAAAAGTTGAAACTAATTCATCTATTAAATAAACATAAATTATAAAGTTAAAAAATGGAGAAGTTACTTGTAAAGCAACGATGAGCAATGACTTTGAGAGGAATGAAAACCTGCAGCTTTATACTGTTATTACAATATGAAAGGAAGATTCTATACCCTGTTACCTGTAAGGTCTGTGTAAATGAGTCAATCAAATAAAACAGTAACCTGGATAAATGCAATATAAACGTTTAGATTTCCATAAAACAAGAAATTAGTAAAGTGCATTAAATCATCAAAATATTTATTGTCTGGAATCCTAACAGAAGAGTAGGAAAGTCATTACATTTAAAAGAAGAGACAGCTTTGATTATATGAATCTTCAGGAACTGTCATATCAGTAAGCTCATTAGCTGCAATGAAAGTTCCTCCTGCTGATCTAAGAGTACTTAAAAAACAGGATTTGTTATAGTTCAAAGCAAAAAGGTATCTTTAATTCATGTACTGTAACAGTGAATTAAGCCTACTTAGTATTACAATAGTAGAAACAAAAAATTAAGTGCATAATAGAAAATAAACAAATTAAATACCCTGAAGTAAACTACAATTGCACAGGTCACATGTCCCTTGCTGCCTGCCTGTCAAAGATATTTTTAATAAAGAAACTCAATTTTTCTAATGCAGCAACTAATTTACATACTGTGAATGTTTTATCATTTCCACAATACCACAAAATACATGTTAGCATCACAACAGATCTTGTGACTGCTCCTAAAGTTTCGCAAGCCATGCTAAACAATTGCTGAAGACTATTAAATGAGATGAAAGGAGTCAGAACGTTTCATCTAAAAAGAATAAAAAGAAAATGAGTTGCTAAACATTGCCATGTTCTAATGTTCACCACTTTAGATCAGAAATAACTTGAGAGAACTTTTAAGAACGAGCAAGAACAAAATATAAAACATACCAGGTCTGCTACACATGGGCTGGCTGACAGAAGGACGGTCATGTCAAGGAGGAATTTTAAAAAGCATATTCCAAGCAATTTATTTTAAGAAGCTTTTAGAAGACTCAACTATCACTTGATAGTGATGAAACCAAAAGCAATAAATGTATAGTATAATTCCATTTTTATACTGTGTCTTTGACTTAAAAGTTTTCTGTTAATATTGTTCCAATGGCATTTACACACCTTTCTACCACATTAATTTTGGTTTATAATTTAAAGGGCACTTGCAAATAATACCTTTATGACACATATAAAACAGGAAATAATTGTATTTGCACAAGTGAATATGTAGATAGGAAAAAAGCCCAGCTAAATAAAAGATAAAGGTACAGAACAAAAGAATATTCTTTGATTTATTCTCAGGAATTAATTTTTAAAATTACTTCAGAGTAAAAGGTTCAGTGAAACCATGAAAGGAATGTCATTCCACCACCTCTACAAGGCCTTAAGCTTTGCCAGGACAAAAGGTAGAGAAAAGGATTCACAAATAAATACTGGAACCAAATGATATCTATATCTTTCACTGAAAAACTGAACATGATATCAATATGAAACAAAACCAGAGAACAATGATGTATCTCCTCAACCAACAAGTCTGTTCAACAAAAAATCAAATACTTAAAAAGAACCTTTGTATCAGATGACAGGAAAAAAAAAGGCTGACTTCCTTTGTTCTATCAGCAGCCTGTAACTCTTATATGTAACATCTGGATCCAGTGATTTTCCCAATTTACTACTAATCAAAACTGCCTCAAACAAATACAACTTAGGATGGATTATTATTCTTAAACACTAAGTACAGTGAAATGGAGGAGATGTTCTAGGCCCTCAGTACTCAAATCCTGTCTAAACACCACCAGTATTTCTTCTGGAAAGAGCAAATTTGACAAGATTTCTGACACCTTCCCTTTTTCACTCTCTTTATCAGCCATAATGAGGCCTGTAACATCTGCTGTGTTTCCTGGACCACTGTAAAAGCCTCAATGCAAAGCATTCGTCATAATTCTTGGTCAACCTGTTAGTCTTCATCAGTATATCAGAAAGCTATATCAGATCAGGTGAGTCTATTATCATAGATTCACAGAACTGACCTTTTGGTAAGCTGAAGCAAAAATAGACACTCCATTTACTTTGCAAATGTTTGTGCATATTAAATCAACTTGATTTGTAAAAAAGTACTTCTCAAAAGTACTGAAAGGTTTTTAAAAAAATCCCATAAACTGCAGTCTGTGGGATCTGCTGGATTTTCAAAAGTCTCACTGCAGGAGTCTTTCTGGAATTTTCCAGTAGAAGCACGCTCACTGATATGTTAATCTGTTAAAGACATCTACAGTATGTCTCTTCCACGCAGCAAAACTGAAATGCAAAATACATCTCATAATACACTGAAGTCAATTCAGTGCATAAACTTGAAAACATGGCCACTGATTTCAACCCTAGAACATACTGAGTGAGATCAAAGATTTGTCTAGTCAGATTCCTAGAAAAGACCAGAAAACATGGTCTGTGATAATTTTACCAGCTACTCTTTGAATGGTCAGTTTTACAGCTCAGAAACCTCCCATAAGGCAATCAGCAGCTTCATGCAAGATGAATGTCTAAGCTGAAAAAATGACTTCTAATCAGCAATACTTCAGTTTTTCTGGCTGATATATAAAATTCGATCACACTACAGCCAGTAACATACTATTAATGAAAAAGAAAAGATTCTCAGTGGCCAGTTAACGCTGAGTTCTATAAAAATGATGCATAAAATATGAAATTTATATACAGCAGAAACTCCATTACCAGTACAAACAGTTAGGTGAAGGGCCTGAAGCATCTGACAGTTACTTCAAAATACTTGAACTTCTAAGTGGTTATAACGCATCAACTAAAATTGGAAACTTTAAGAACCATGATAACAGAAAGTGAACTCTGTGTGAGTGACCACTATCTCCAGTTCTCTATCAGGTTTTGGAAAGCTGTAGTTTGTAGCAGGGAGACTGAGTGACACTGTACAAAGCAATACAGATAAACAGTGATATTCTCCAAACTGACATAAACTAAAAAATGATTAACTGAGACAGCCCATCCAATCTCCTTTTCCTGCAAGAGTATGACAGTGCTGAGATGGCATCAATTTCTAATTCCATGTTTAGCCTGTTTAAATTACTTAAGCTGTGATAAAATATGGAGATGGCACTCTTAATTAAGCATTTAACTGTAAAAAAATCTGCTGCTGCTTATACTGAGATTTACCATATTCTATGCTGCACGGTGAAGTAGCAAAAAGAAAAAAGTATATTTTTCCACACTTCTAATGCTGTTGTTGCATGAAAAAAATACTTGTAGGGAAGACAAAACTGATTCTTATTTAGAAGTAAATAAATTAAATTACAGTATGACAACCTTTTTGCCTTGTTGAATGAAAAGACAGTGAATAATTGTACTACATTTGCCATATAAAAGATAGAAAAGTTGGAAATAGTTTAAGATCTCTTGATAGAAAAGTATTTTTTTTAAAAAAATCTATTTTGGACAATGATTCTAAAAGCTAAGTTAGAAGAAATGTAATGAGAAGTCCTCCAGTAAATATTAGAGGATGAAACAGTAAACTTCCTCAGCAGCTCAAATTAGTGATCTCTGATACAGACTACTGATTTTTATTTTTAAAGTACTATTGGTAAAATATAAGCATTATTCTACTTAAAAGGCACTGTTATGCAAAAAGAATGAAAACTTTTAGTTAGTTGTACAAACCTTTGCTAGCTTTATCTAAATGCTGAAAATCTTCAACAAAATTCAGGACATCCTGATAGCTTTCTTCACATACTTCTACAAGAAAATGGAGCAATGTTGTTTTTTGGTCTGCTGACTTTGTGTCCTTCAGCTAGAGAGAAAAAAAGAAATGTTAAAACACTGAGAAAAATCTTCTATTTTGGCAATTAATATATATTACTAATTGTGAAGCCACGAAAGGTAAGATGTTGAACCAGTACAGCTCTTTTAAAGAAAACTGTAAGCTTCATCTTCCCCCTTGCTAAAAATTCCAAGGAAAATCACATTAAATATTTTAATTTTGAATTCTATTCAATATATTTAAGTTCTGTACTCAAAAGTGTACATTTCTCTTTTTAAAATGTAATTATTTAAACTGCAGTTGCAAAATATTTGCAAAGCTGTGAATACTCATGGAAGTGTAAAAAAATCAAAATCAGAATTAAATCAGAAAAATCTAAGACTGTATGATGGACATAGCAACTCCATGACATGATTTCCTTATGTGTGAAGCTAACTCTAGCCTAACAATGTTTATGTAGTGGAAGCTACAACCTCAACCTGCAAAACTTCTTGTTGCTATCATTCTCAGGCTTCATTGGTTAAGAACACTGATTTAAAAAATTCTTAAGCAAAATCTTTTCTTTCTAAACCCTTTATAAATTTAAAATTATTTAAAGTTGGATCATTTTAAAACTTGCAACTACTTGAGTAAAAACACTAACAATTGACAACTGGCAAACATTCAGTTATACTTTTCTGATGTAGCCTCCAATTTGTGGTAGTCTTTTTAATTGCTGGAGTTTTTTAGAAACAGAAAATCACAACTCATGAAAGTGCTTCTTCACTATTCAAAAACTTTCTGCTTTAAAAGAAAAAAGGTATGCATGTATGTAGGCACATACAAAGTATGCATACATACTAAGGGGCTGCCACGACTGCACACAGACTTATACATCTGAATATCAAGGGGAAAAGTCTGTTGTGAAGCATTAAAACTAGCACTGAAGTTGAAAACTAAAATCAGTTTGTTTCACCTTCAAGGCTCTTCTTCAGTTTGTTTACCACAAAAAATACAAGTGATCAGCAATGCTTAATGGCATGAGAGTAACCACAGCGACAAGGCAGAAAGGAAAAATTACCTTCCTTTCCAAAAAGGGTTCAAAACCAGACATAAAGCTACAGGGGGATTACTTATAAATAAGGAAATGAGAGTAAGATCAATTCCAAATTAAATATACATACACATTTATTTATTTTTTAAATGTATATTAGCACAGTTTTCCCATGCTTGCAAATTTCTTATAAAGAGATTATTTCACACTTGTGTTTCCCAATATCCTTAGAGATCATTCAAAAGGCATTTTATTCATCTAATTTAAAAACTAATTTTGAGTATATTGTCTGCTTTTCCCAAACTGTATGTGAATTAAAATTGAGAATTTTTGATGTTGGTTATCACTAAGGTTCATATTTCATACTTCACTGTAGAAATTCAGTGGTTATTTTCAAAGATCAAATTATACTATCTTAATGAATATGATGAGATGTACTCTTCTAGAATGCATACGTTCTTCAGAGGAGTAGATTAATAGTAATGAGAGACAATTTTCCAAACAAACAGAAAATAGAACACATACATCAAAACCAAACAATATATTCTAGAGTCACTACTGTATACAGTGTTACAAAGCAAGCTGTTTCTACAGTACTGGGAATGTCAGTGACTAATGTCTCTAATTGAAATATCAAAAAAATTTCTACAATGTTGACACTGCTTAATCATAGAAACAAAGACTGCTTTGAGTTGGAAAGGACCTTAAAGATCACCTAGTTCCAACCCCCTGACATGTGCAGGCACACCCTCCACTAGACCAGATTGCTTAAAGCCCCATCCAAATCTGCCCTTAAACACGTCCAAGGATGAGGCAGCCACAGCTTCTCTGGGAACCTGCTCCAGTGCCTCACCACCATCACTGCATAAAATTCCTTCCTTAAAACGCGTGTAGTTAACAAGTTAGTTTTAAAATTAAACCAGTGTTATAAACATGCATATAATTCTAATGTATCAGTATTTAATAAATTATTATTAACATACCATTATCACATCTCTCTTCTGAGAATATTCATGCATGTTCTCTGTGGCAAAAGAACTACTGCAGTTCAATTCCACATGATGCAGGGTGATGGCAAGATACAGACTTGCCTTCTGCAAAGCTGGTAGTTCATATAGTTCCCAATGTGTAGTTGGGCACCAGTGAAGAACAGGTGGATTGTATGTTCTTCGACTATTACAGAAGCCAACATACTTTAAGAGCAGAAGTCACTACAAATTTCTCAGTTTCTTAGAACCCCTACTGAAAGCTGCTGTGCAGACCACCAAGCAGTCTGCAATTTGCAGCTCTCTAGTTTGGGAACTTGAAGGAATATTGGTCTGGGTGGCATTTTTCTTGTTTTAATAGCAGTATTTTTAATACTTGAAAACAGTTTATTATTCTCAGAACAGAGATTAAGCATTAACCAACACACTACACGTAGTAAGAAAATTCCAAAAATTACACACACAGTTTTACCTCCATGTTTCCTGACAAAGTGATCTGTCTGTGTAAGACACAATTTCATAACCAGTGTAGGCTTGGCACTCACGGACTCCCTAAATGAGGCCATAATTGGACGAGGTGAATTAGGAATTGGTGACTAGTACCCTGATACACATTGGACTGGATAGTCCAGAGTTACCTCTAAAATCCAGCTGTTCAATACTGAAGCAAGCAGGAAAACTTGTAATAGAAACCAGATTTCAATTCTCCATCAAATCTGCTGATATATTGGAATGTCACCTTGTACCATGACAGGAGAAAATTGTGCCTGATGGGCTGAATACCTGTGCCCTTTCCTGTATTTGTCTGGGATGATAAAAAAACTTAATGTTCACAAATGATACTGGTATTGTTAATTCACTACAAAGGTAGGATTGTAAATGTAAACTCCCACTGATTCTCTCTGAAAATCTGTCAGCCTTCAAGCAATCAAGTAGTTGACTGTAGGTTGCACTTTTCCTAGAATATCCAGTGGCAGAAATTCAGAGATCTCTAAGGTGGCTATAACAGTCCTGCCTCTCAGCAAAATCTAGAATAGTCTTTCTTCCTAATCACAGAATGATTTGGCTTGGAAAAGACCTTCAGAGATCATCTAGCCCAATCCCTCAGAATTGGGCAGGGACATCAATACATTCATATTCAACTGCCCAAGTCTGGGGCTGCATTATCTTCCCTCCTAGAAAGGGTTTTAAGCACCATGGTCTGGTATTTACAAGCAAGTGATACCTAATCAAATATATATGAAATATTGCTCATTGTTTATGCATATGTTTATGCATAAATACTGATGTCCTGAAATGAATAAACCAGTATCATAACCTCTAATCATATAACTTGATACTACATCAAAATTACACTGCATTAAGCATTTCAATCAAAGGGAGCAAATTACCTTTTTTGGTCCTTTTAACTTCTGCTACAGACTACTGGTAGTGATCAGCAATTCTCTTAAGCAGAAGGTTTGACTAGATGCCTACAGACTTCCCTTCCTACCTGAATAATTACATTATTTTAAGAAACACGCACACAAGTCCCAAGAAATCAAATAAATAATATTTTGAATATAGCATCTAGTTTACCTCTTAATTTTGCCCCACAGCAACTTTGAGAATATATACCTCATTTCAAAAGCATTTCAAAAGCTTTCCACAATCTTCTTCCCTATCAAATTCTTAACTATCTTTGGCAGTTAGAAAGCTTTCTTAACTTTTAAGCTTTTTTTTTTTTAATTTCTTACCAGCAAAGCCAATTATTCCATCGCCTACCTTAGCTACTTAAAAAAACCCAAATGTTCAAATGCCTCCTTTATCATAACAAAAGGACTCTGTTATGTCATCTTCATGTTCCTCTCCTTTCTTTTCTGAAATAAATACACCCAAATTCTTTTTTCTCAGATTAGAAGTATTACATGTTACTATCATCTGGATTCTCACCAGTCAGTGTATGTATTTTCTGCAGTAATTCAGACAGGACTTCACTTAAAACCTTATCAGCACCAAGTAAGCAGGAGATCATTACCATCTTTACAATACATAGAAGGCCCACTAAAATAGACATTTTTTTCCTCTCCAACAGAATGTTGTAATCTCCTGTAAAGCTAAATAACCTGTGTGCAAATCTAAGAAACCATGAGATCCTAGATTATCAACTCCATTTAATGCCAGGATTTAAAGTGCATTTTCTGGAACTCTGCCCAGCAATCAGTGCTTTCATTATCTGCATACATCAGTTTCCTGTGAGTAGTACTTCATGGCAGTCTTCAAAACTTTAATCTCAAGATCTTAAATTATTTCTCAAAAGTAACGTTTGAATTTTGGTCCTGCTCTGCAAAGTGCCTTTAACAATTACCTTCACGTTGTTTTCATAAGTATATTTCTTTTTTTTTGTTGCCTTGTGCATTAAAAATACAGAGAATATAATCAGACCTAGGACATATTATTATAAAATCACAATTAAGAAGTAAATGCACCCAACTGGACACAAAACCACTGGTATCGTCCATCTGAATATGTTTCTCAACAAATGGTACATTAAATTCAATAATTTAATCTATGCTGTATTTCTCTAGGTGGCTGATGCATTCTCAAATGTTTGCTTTAGACTAGAGATAGTATGTAACTTATTCTCTACAAATATTTAAGCTATAGGAATAGCTTCTATCATTCAAGAACTATACTGAATTATTCTGAAGCACAGCAAAGATGATTATTTTAACAAATGTAGAAGTTAACATACTGTATTGTCTCCATTGTGTAAAAAGATTAAAAAGCTGAGAGAAGACAAAGAGTACATACAAACTTCCACCTAATTCCTGTCTCATAAGGAGTATGACATACATATGCCCTCTGCAGATTTTGCGGTGATTTCCCAGAGGGCACAGGGAACAAATAACAACTCTAAATAAGGGGAAGGCAATTAGGCTTATAATTGATAATAAATTAACGCTTAGGGAAGTATAGATGTCTTCTTGTGTATACCTTATATAAAAGTTAAAAGAGTGAAAAAGTAAAGAAGAGGGAACTGATGAAACTGAGCAAAAAAAGAAAATCAGGAGAAAAATTATGTAAAAGAGAAAACATAACTGTATTAAAACAGATTAAAATGCAAATGTCTTAGAAGTGCTTAGAAATGTAAGAGCACAATGATACTATGATCACAGGGATACGGTCCATCCATAACCTTATTTAATTTGGGGTTTTTTTGAACTAGTCTCTCAATATGTAATCTTTTTAAAGTTTAAATGTAAGACAGTTTCTAGATGACTGTACACATACCAGCTGTATTGTTCAAACCATCAAGTAATGTTAAGAATTGTGGAAAATAAAAAAGAAAGACAGCAGGCAAATAATTAACTGCTGGAAAAGCATCAAAATAAGGTATTGAAGTAGCATAATAAAAACAAATTAAATAGTGATTGTAATACTCAACATGTACATTTCAAAACTCACTTTACATAGAGAGCTGAGATTATATCCAAAGGTCTGTGCGTTCCGAGAACCCGCATTCATGTAGTTTCCCATTAACAATACTAGTTCCAGCAGCTTGCTAAAGCTTTTACTCTTCTTTATCTCTTCACAGGCAGCACTGACAGCCATGATGTCAGGTTTGATGTTGTTCACCTGTTCCTCAAACTGAAGTTTAAAAAGAATAGCACTGAGCCGTGGCCGTAGTCTCTTCACGTTGCTCATCTGATTGAAAAGAAAATAGGAGATTTCCTTTAAAATTCATGCTAGACTTTGGCACTGTACAAATGCATACAATCTGAAATGATTTATTGGTGTGACAGGCTTGAAGAAGCAATATATCTGCTATAACTGATAGCAAATGAACGAATGAATGAGAGACACTCGGGTAAGCAACTGAAATCCCATCTTGTGGTTAATGCGAACTGCCCCCATCCTTTCCCAATAACTAGTATGTGTAAGCAATAAAAGATAAAGTGTCATCATATATCACATCTGTCAACTCATATACCAAATCCTATAAAACTAATCCAAGTTTATGACCTGGTAGTTGCAAAGTAATAAAAGTAGTTCACAAATTTTGTATAACTCCGGATGTACCAAAACAAGGCAAATCTCATTTTCTGGTGCAAATATTTAAAAGCTGATTTCAATAAAAGCTTACTGTAAACTTGCAAGGAAATAACAGTTCTGAAAAATCCCAGTCATGAAATACTTAATAGAGCATACATTACTATATGCCAGTGTTCATACCCTATTATACTACTGGACCTTATGCAGTTAATTAGGTAAAGCAGAATGCTCCGAGGAAAACAGCAGCTTCCGTATTTCATATGCAAAACACTCGGCTTTTTCGATGGTTTACTGCCCAGGGATTTCAACAGACGTTTCAATCTTCCCAAAGAACTAAGGTCACTGAATTCCTGCCCCAGAGTTAACTCTGCACATTATTTACTATACACAAATAACAAGATTCCAGGTTTTATTGTGTCTTTAAATCGAGTAACATTGAATGCATTCAGTCAATTAAATTCCTCCATCTCTCAAGTTTCCAATGTACTACTCACACGTCCAACTCTATCATAGAAATCTTCAAATACTGTTTGGGTTTGGCATCACACACAGTGCCACAAGCTTTCTGTTTTCCATTCTTGCTCCTTTTCCCCATACTAGGCATTGCATGTTACTTGCTTTTTCTTTCATTCACAGTAAAAATCATGGGTTTCCTCCCTGCTCTGTGGTTCTCTTTGTATGTTAGAAACACTAGTCTTCAAATTTATCCATGAGATTCTTCCTTTGCTTTTCCCAATCCATCTTCTCACCAATGTGATGAATGCTGTAAGACCACCTTCTTCATACTCATATTCTTCCTTCTCTAAATAGGGTTCAAGCCAATAATGCCTTGACAGTTCCTGATATCCTAAACTAGTTTTTGTTTCATTTACATAGAAATATGGTATGGTTTCTAGCTATCAGTACTTTTCAATGCAATAAAAGCAATAACATTGGCCCTTCTATTAGGTTTCATATAGTGGCCTTAAAAGTTTTCCTTTGAATTGGAAACACCCCCCGCAAAAATACAGCGATACCAAAGGTTTTACAGAATATTTCTCAACCCATATCTACTCTCTAGTATATTAATGTGAAAACAGCTCTAGCAGTGCAACATTCAGAACTCCTTTGCTGCTGATTATCCCAAACAGTCTCAGTGAAAAGGAAAATGGTGACAGTCTCCGTCCATTTCAGCATGAAATCAAGCAAGTTCTCTCAATCTGATACTGAAGGCTAATTCAAAGAGTTTGACACAGAGACTGAAGAGGATAGAATTTACAATCTATTTTATTAGTTTTACTGTGACAGTAGTAGAAAATAAAATCAGGTGGAGTTAACATTGTATGCTACTAAGCCAACTTCTGCAATGCAGGCCTAGCAGTGAAACCACCTGATGAAGTCCCACTGAAGTAAATATACCATTTACATTTTAGTTCAGAATAAAAAAAACCTTGAAGTAAAATAAGCAATGCTTTCCAGTAACCGCACTTCGGTTTGCATCACCGGGCAGAGCACATGACCAGGATGTCTTTCAGATGAAAATACATTGAAAATCAACTCCACTACTGAGCTTTAGTCCACAGACTGCCGACTTCCAGCTCTTCAAGAAGTTAGTCAAAAGAACTCTCTGGGAAACTGCCCTCATGGACAAAGGGGCAGAACAGAACTGGCAGATCTTTAAGGACACTATCAACAAAGCACAAGAGCTCTCAGTCTCCAGGTTTAAGTTGTCAGGCAAGGGAGGAAAGAGACCAGTATGGCTGAGTCAAACTAGAAGGTGAGATGGAACTACTCAGGCAGTGGAAGTGGGGACAGGTATCCTGGGAAAAGTACAGGGATGTTGCCCAGTTGCGTAGGGCTGAGGTCAGGAAGGCCAAGATGCAGTTGAAGCTGAACTTGGCAAAGGATGCCAAGGAAATAAGAAAGGCTTCTACAGATACATGAACCAGAAAAGGAAGGTTAAAGAAACTGCACTCCCCACCGATTAGCGACAATGGTGAACTGGTAACAACAGACAGGAAAAGGCTGAGGCTCTCAACAACTTTTTTGCCTCAGTCTTCACTTTTTTGGTCCAGTCCTCACTGCTCTCGAGTGCAGGACCCACAAGATGGGGAGTGGGGAATGGAGTCCCTCCCACTGTAAGTGAAGATAAGATCCACAGCCATATGAGGAACCTGCATGTACACAAGTCCATGATACCTCATGAGATGTACCCCAGGGTCCTGGAGGAACTGGCTGATGTAGCTGACAGCCACTCTCCGTGATATTTGAAAAGTCATGGCAGTCAGCTGTTAGTCCCTAGTGACTGGAAGGGAGGAAACATCACGGCCATTTTTAAAAAGGGTAAGGAGGAGGACCAAGGGTACTACTAACCTGTCAGCTTTACCTGTGTGCCTGGGAAGATTGTGGAACAGATCCTCCTAGAAGCTATGCTGAGGCACATGGAGGGCAGAGAGGTGATTCATGACAGTCAGCATGGCTTTACTAGGGGAAAGTCCTGCCTGACCAGCCTAGTGGCTTTCTACAATAGAGTAACTGCATCAGTGGACAAGAAAAGATCTACGGATGTCAAAGGCCTATGGCACAGTCCCCTACAACATCCTTCTCTCTAAGCTGGAGAGATAGGGACTTGAAGGGTAGAACTGTTCAGTCGATAAGGAAATGGCTGGATGGTCACGTCCAGAGGGTGATGGTCAATGGCTCCAACTCCAGATGAAAGACTGTGACAAGCAGAGTTCCTCAAGGGTCTGTGCTGGGACCGGTGCTATTTAATATCTTTATTAATGATATTGACAGTGAGATTGAGTGCATCCTCAGAACATTTGCTGATGACACCATGCTGGGTGGTGAGATTAATGTGCCAGAGGGATGGGATGCCATCCAGAGGGACCTGGACAGGCTGGAAAAGTGGGTCCAGGTGAACCTCATGAGGTTCAACAAAGCCCCATTATCCATACAGGTTAGGAGATTATGTGAAAGCAGTCCTGAGGAACAGGACTTGGGAGTACTCGTGGATGAGAAGCTGGACATGCGCCACCAATGTGCAGCTGCAACCCAGAAGGCCAACTGCATCCTGGGCTGCATCCAAATAATATGGCCAGCACATTGTGAGGTGATTCTGCTGCACTACTCTGCTCTGGTGAGACCTCACCTGGAATTCTGTGTCCAGCTTTGGAGCCCTCAGCACATGGACCTGTTGGAGCACGTCCAGAGGAGGGCCACAAAACCGATAAAGGGCTGGAGTACTTCTATGAAGACAGGCTGAGGGAGTTAGACTTGTTCATCTTGGAGAACACTACGGGGGCACCTTATAGCAGCATTACAGTACCTGAAAGGTGTCTATATGAAAGCTGGGGAAGAGCTGTTCACAAGAGCATGTAGCAATAGGATGAGGGGGAATAGTTTTAAACTCGAAAAGAGTAGATTTAGGTTGGATATTCAGAAAAACTTCTTCAATACAGGGGTTGTAAATGACTGGAACAGGCTGGCAAGAGAGGTAGTGGGGGCCCCATCCTTGGAGACATTCAAGGTCAGGCTTGATGGGGCTCTGAGCGACCTGATCTAGTGAAGATGTCCCCGCTTACTGTAGAAGGCTTGGATTAGATTTCTTTTAAATGTCCTTTCCAACCTTACACATTCTATGATTCTGTGACACTAGATTTATATGTGTACTGTTACTTCTCAGCCTATTGAAAAGAATATTCTTAAATTTAAGTTTTATTCTTCAAACAAAATGAGACTAGACTAGAAAAACACAAAACTCCATTGAAATTATCCAGGTTTTTTACTATTTGTCCCTTATTCAGGGTGCATGAGAGATGTCCATTAATATTCAGTAGGTGACACATAATTTATTGACTCTTGGCTTCTCAGACAGGCAGATTATTGAAACTGAAATAATCAGATACTTTAGATCACAAAGATGTGTTGCACAAACATAAGCAAGCACATAAACATGAAAGATGCAACATTTTCAGCAGAACCAGTCGAACTAGAACTAATTAAGTTCTGTATGTAAGTCTTAAGAATGGATGCAGTAATATGGAATCTAAAAATAATCGGAAACAGAATCCTATGTCAGAAACACAACAGAAATGCCATTGCATTTTTTTTATTATTGCTTTTAAAAGTCCTGAACTTCACAGTTCCTGTGCTTACCTGTTTGCTACATCAATAACTACGAAGAGAGAAGACTGAGAGTTCACTTAGCAACATATGGCTTGCTTTGTGATCTGTAGTCTACAAATACATTCAAACTGTAAGATGCATATACCTTATCACCAGAGATGCTACTAATTTAAGTGTTGCCATGTTGAGAGGCTTATGTTCATGCCCTATACTTTTTTATATTCAGCATATAACACGTAAGTCTACTTATGTCCTTATACTGGAATCCTGAAAACAGACAATTCAAATAACTAAGAAGGGAAGTTGAAGTAGAAAGCTAAAGGGTGAGTGGACTACACACATCAGAGAACAGTGTACGGATAATGAATTGTTCTATTTTTCAAGTAACAGTCCACAAGAATGTTCTCAGTATTTGCAAGTATAAATGGAAACTGACAACTGAGTTGAGCTGTCTGGTAGTAGCTCTCTCAGCCCTTTATCCAAGAGCAAAGAGAGGTTTTTCTTTCAAATATAGCATAAATCAAAAGGCACCTGAAAGTGTTTGCCATCTGGTAAATGTGTGCTTTCACTGTCTGCTTTGTTGATGTCAAGTAAAGTAACATGTCTCAGAAGTTACACTGACATTACATTTTGATCACTGAATGTGATTTATTCTTACCAAAAGCTCGTAGAGAAAAACACTGCAAGGGTTCCAGTTTCAGAATATACTTTCCTTAAAGGATCAGCCATTCTGAGGCTGTCAGACCACCTGAAAGTCTTCCCATCCAAAAAGTAAAATATCAGTAACAGCCAAGCCAAGTAAAAGAGTAAACTAGAAGGGCATCCCCTGTGGAAAACGTATGGTTTTCATCCTTGCAGCATCAGTGAACTCTACAGAATGCATAGGCAGAAAGCGTGAATACCTAACACTGATGTTTAGACACAGGCACTTGAAAAGCAGAAGGAAAAAAATATATCAGTAAGGAAGAAATGATATCTAACAGACCTTTTATCACATGGTTAAAGAAGAAAAAAGAACACCCTGATCAATTTAAAACAGGCAGTCAACATGTCCAAGTCTCAGTGAAGATCACCAACATTCTGGAAAGACCAAATATTATTTCAGTGTATGGGAAGTCAAGCCATAATAATGGAACAGTGTTGTTGTTGAGATGCTTTTATGGCTCTATGGAAAAAAATATATCCTTCATCTCTGAAACACTTTTCCCAAATACATTGGAATAAAGGCAAGAACTTCCAACACAAAATTAAAATTAGTTATGAGAAGCTATAAAGTCTTTATACTTGCAATGTGAATATGTGTACATGCAAACAGTTGAACTGGTGACTTTTCAGCCTGAGAGAGGGCACATCCTGACACTTCATTTCTCCAGCCTGAATTAGGAACACTGACTCAATTTCTTGCAAATCCAAAATTTTCCTAAAGGATATTCAGGACAGAAGAAAAGAGAGTGTTCTGTAAGTAACACAAGGACAACACCAATCAATTGCCTCCTACCTGCACACAGGTAGCCTTCTCATGTTTTATGGATGACAGTGCACTGATGTACAGTGCATAAATTCCTGGTACTGTTTTCAATGGCATTATGTTCAAGAAAGACGGACCAGCAAGGCCAGTCTGCAGATCTCAGAAATGGGGGCATTCCTCTTGAATACTCCAGAAGTCACCTGTCTTATTGATTCTACAAAGTAGATTTTTTTCTGCTTTACAGGGACAAAAATGTATTTGGGTTAGTGCTTAGGCACTGTTTAGTTTAGGGCTAAACGCTTGCTTTGCTAACAACTCTGCTTTTGAAGAAGGGCAGAAAGACTAATAATGAAGATGCTTTGATAAAAAGTATCCTTGAAGAAGAGATAAAAGGCTGATAAAGAGAAAACATCCATCCCCAGCAGGTGCCAGAGCCGGGGCACTGCAAGAGAGGCCTGGAGTCAACAAAAACTGAGGGAAAGGTAAAGCTGGCAGGGGGAGAATGTGACCACCCACACAATTCAAGGACTATGAAAATAACCCACTCACACCCCTTCAAGGAGCATGCATGCTAATTTGAATATGCTTGACCAATAGTAGATGATGCAGTTAGTTAGTGTACCAGTTAGTGTAAATTTAAGTGAGTTTTTCTAGTCCTGTAACAAGATAAACATGTCACAGATTCTGTGTGCTGGTGTGCTGGCTTTGTGGAACTACCACCTAGCACCCATCTCTGTGCAGACAGGGAACACACAAATCACATGATCGTAGGGGTTGGAAGGGACCTCGAGAGATCATCGGGTCCAACCCCCCTGCCAAAGCAGCTCCCTAACTCATACTGCACAGACAGGCGTCCAGATGGGTCTTGAATATCTCCAGAGAAGGAGACTCCACCACCTCCCTGGGCAGCCTGTCCCAGGGCTCTGTCACCCTCACTGGGAAAAAGTTCCTCCGCATGTTGGTGCGGAACTTCCTCTGCTCCAACTTGCAGCCATTGCCCCTTGTCCTGTCTCCACAGACCACTGAAAAGGGGCTGGCCAATTCCCCCTACATCCCGTACTTAAGATATTTATAAACATTGATTAGGTCCCCCCTCAGTCTTCTTCTCTCCAGGCTGAACAGCCCCAGCAATCTCAGTCTTTCCTCATAGGATAGATGTTCCAGGCCCTAAATCATCTTTGTAGCCCTTCTCTGGTCTCTCTCCAGGAGATCCCTGTCCTTTTTATACCAGGGAGTCCAGAACTGGACACAATACTCCAGGTGGGGCCAAATTCTTTTATTTTTAGCAGACCTAACAAATGTCAGAAAAGCTATTTTCATTAAAAGGTACATATGGAGCTCAGGCCGCTAGACTGAGAAGCTTTCCTCATGGGAAACCAAGTCAAGAGTTTAATCCAGGTAAAACTCCTCTGCAAAACCTCTCATTTGGCCAGATAGAAAAAAAAAATAGATAGATATATATACACACCACAAGTCAAGGGAAAAGTCATTGAGGAATTTAAAATAGAACAATATAGTATCAAACCTAATGGGGAGAAGTTACTAAAAGTAAAACAGATCCAGCTGTATTCCAGAGGGAAAAATCAGTTTAGCTCTAAAGTCAACGCCTCATGTTCTGCCTGGCTACTACCAGGAACCCATCTCCTAATGGAAAGTAAGTCTACAATATTACTTTGAGCCTGCCAACATACAAGCCATGAAGACACAGCCAGATGATCAAGGTCTGCATGGGAATGTCTGAAAACCACGACAGCACACTTAGTACTTTCATTCAGGTTGAACAATCATAACAACTCCAACATAAAAGGGGAGTTTGATGCTGTGCAATTATTTAAGCAATACACAGTGGTAAAAAACCCACAACAGCAGCTGATTCTGATGTCTTTCATGTGACAGACATGACCCATTTCAAAAAAAGCTCAGATCTCTAGCACATTCATATTTAGTACAATCTTCTCTACTGACCCAACAAGGTGTCCAAGTGAATTTCCTAAGCAGAAAGGTACATGTCTATGATGATGACAGTACTGGTAAGGAAAAAACATGTCACTACAGATGTTCTGTAGTCCTGTCGATAGGCAGACTGTGGTATTTTTATCCATATAGTTACTTAGTGTATTTGGAACCACAGATAATCTGTGGCGAAACAGCCTGAGATGATGTGTCACATAAGTGAATGCTGTGGAAGACAGTTTGCCTATCTTGGAGGAAGTTCCTCAGTTCTACATAATGATCACAAGGAAAGTAAATCCTATAGCACTTTGGCTCCATAGGAGCTCCACTGAGCATTAAAGTCTGAAGCTAGAACAGGTAAAATATCTGTAGCTATTTCAAACCCCAGAGACCTAAGAGGTACTGGCTAGCCTCAAGATCTTTCTAGCACAGCTGACCTACACTAGCCAGTCATTTAGGTAGCTCACTTAATATAGATGGCTAAATTTTAGGAAAAACGTGAAGTTGCTGAGAGTCAAAATGGCAGGATCATATACTGATCATGGTCCTTACTCAGAATGGGAGTGTTTTTCTTAAGATGTTCAAATCACCACATGAGTTTTGGAGGACCTTTTACATTTCTAGAGGAGTAAAAGCATCAAATCAGATTCAGGACAGTTTCAGGACAGATTCCCAGGACCTGCGAGTCCTGGTGGACACGCTGACTAAACCTGAGCCAGCAGTGTGCCCTTGAGGCCAAGATGGCCAATGGTATCCTGGGGTACATTACGAAAAGCATGGCCAGCAGGTCGAGGGAGGTTATTCTCTCCATCTACTCTGCCCTAGTGAGGCCACATCTGGAGCACTGTGTCCAGTTCTGGGCTCTCCAGTTCAGTAAAACAAGAAACTACTGGACAGAGTCCAGTGGAGGGCTACAGAGATGACCTGGGGACTGGAACATCTCTCATGAGGAAAGGCTGAGAGAGAGTTGGGTCTGTTTAGCCTGAGAAGACAAGAGAGATGGGATCTCATCAACACTTATAAATATCTAAAGGGCAAATATCAAGAAGATGGGGCCTGTTGTGGTTTTGTGTGGCAAGGTTCTGATGGAGAACAGGGGGCTGTAGGGGTAGCTTCTGGAAGAAGCAGCTAGAAGCTTCCCCTAGGCCTGACAGAGTAGACAGCAGCTGGGCTCAAGGACACACTCATTGCTGACCAAGGCCGACCCATCAGTGATGGTCATAGTGTCTCTGTGAAAGAAATAAAAAATGAAAGCAGCTGCTTTTTGCCACCAGGAAAGGGAGTGAGAAGATGTAGGAAACTGTGCAGACACCAAGGTCAGTAAAGAGGAGAGGGGAGAAGGTGCCCCACACGCCAGAGAGAAGGTTGCTCTGCAACCCATGGAGAAGACCATGGTGGAGCAGGTTTTTCCCCTGCAGCCTATGGAAAATGATGGGGAGTTAGAGACCCCACCTGCAGCCTATGGAGAGACCCCACACTGGAGCAGGTGGAGACATGGAAGATGCTGTAACCTGTGTTGGAGCAAGTTCCTAGCAGGACCTGCAGCCCATGGAGAGAGGCCCATGCCAGAGGAGGCTTGCTGGGGAGGACTTGTGACTCCATGGGGGACCAGGCTGGAGCAGTCTGGGCCTGTAGACTGGCATCCTGTGGAAGGGATCCATGCTGGGGCAGTTGGTTAAGAGTTGAAGCCCCATGGGAAAGAACTCACACTGCAGAAGTTTGTGGAGGACTGTCTCCCATGGGTGGGATCCCACCCTGGAACAGGGGAAGAGTGTGAGGAACCCTGCTTGTCCCCCTTTCCTGCTAAGAAGAAAAACAACTCATTAGGATCTGACCAAAACCCACATCCTCATCTCCCCCTGTGCCACCTCAGGAGGGAAGAAAGGAAAGAAAACATGAATAAAGTTAAGTCTGCTAAGAAAGCAGGGCTGGGAGGAGGTGTTTCAAGATCTGGTCACAGTTCTCATTCTCTGGTTTCACTCTGTGTGTGTGTGTGATAAATTAGATGCTTTGGGTTTTTTTCTTTCTAATTTGCACTGAGCCTGTTTTGCCCATGACACCAATTGCGGAGTGATCTCTCCCTGTCCTTGTCTCCACTCCTAAGCCTCTCAATATATATTTCCTCCCATGTCCAGCTGAAAGGTGGAGTGATAGATATAACAGCTTTGGTGGGCATCTGGCCTACAGCTACAGTCAAACCACCACAGGGCCAGACTCTTTTCAGTGGTGCCCAGTGACAGGACAAAGGGCAATGGACACAAACTAGTACACTGGAAGTTCTGTCTAAACACAAGAAAAAAAACAATCTTTGCTCTGAGGGTGACAGAGCACTGGAACAAGCTGCCCAGAGAGGATGCAGAGTCTCCTCCTCTAGAGATATTCAAAACCTGCCTGGACACAATCCTGTACAACCTGCTCTAGGTGAATCTGCTTTAGCAAGAGGCTTGGCCTAGATGATCTCCAGTGATCCCTTCTAACCCCTACACCCTTCTGTGATTCTTGAGATTTTTAGAGGAATCTACAAAGTGAATGGCTGGAAGCAAAAGATGAGGACTTTTCACATTAACAACCTTATTGATCTGAAGTTGTAAGTATCTGCAAAGAAGAAAACTGACAGATATACCCTGTGTGTGTGTGTTAAAAGAAACACCAACCACTTCCAGCCATCAGAATTAATATTAGACAACAATAAGACAAATTCTTTTAATCTATTCTTTAGATCACCTATCCAAAAAGTTTTACTGGAACTGAACAGGTGTAAGAATGAGCCCTGAATCAGAACATGCCTTCACGATTCAGCATCACAACCTTTCACTGATACAGATGAAGACAGACAATCCAATCCAAACCAATGCAATGGCAACTGCAAACACTCAGATCAGTCCAGATTACGATGGCCACTTTCAGAGATATTTCTGGAGCCTCGTTCACTGCCCTGTCCAGGTAAAAGGTTTGAAAACCACCAACATTCACTGAATCATAGAATGGCAAGGGTTGGAAGGGACCCCAAGCATCATAGAGCTCCAACCGCCCTGCCACAGGCAGGACCACCAACCTCAGACCTGGATCTACACAAGGTTGCCCAGGGCCCCATCCAACCTGGCCTTGAACACTTCCAGGGATGGGGCATCCACTACTTCTCTGGGCAGCCAGTTCCAGCACCTCACCACTCTTTCTGTAAAAAACTTCCCCCTAATATCCAATCTAAACCTTCCCTCCTTCAGCTTTAATCCATTCCCCATGGATTATAGGAGTTAAGGATGTTCTCCCTCTAAAGAACATAAGTAACTTGAATGCATTTTGCCATAAAGATTTTTTAACTGACACAGATGGCATATAGTAGATAGTCAATCTTTGGCAAAGCTCCTGGAAAAGCTGGAATTGCTGATAGAGAACACTAACAAGACAGAGTAGCAGATACACATGACTGCTAGAAGACAACAGAAGAAGGGAAAATTTACAGACAGAAATTAACACAATCAAAATACCTCCTATCTCATGGCACAGGCACACCCCACCACCTCAGGACTTTAAAAAACCTGAAATGTCCCTGGCTATGGCTGTACCCAAACATCAAGTATTACTAAGGGCACAGTACACCTCTGCAGATATAGTGATAGTATGATATTTTACAGACAACGGTGAAAAATATTAATAGGTTCTGAGTTTTCCTCAATGAGGACATACAGGTGAAACTATCAGCTGAATATGGAATTGATCATTTTAAGTGTCTGCTGAATTATTTAAGACAAACTAGCCTTCATCAGGCCTCACTCTAATCTTCAATTTACTCTAGTGAAATCTTTTCCTTTGGTACGAACTCATTAAAAACACATCCATCAACGAAGAAGCTGTGAAGCCACGTGAGGATTGCTTGCCAAATTCTATTTGGGTTAGCTATCAGTGTATTTCACAAGGTCTGGGCATTAATTCCTTCTGAAACAATATTTCATAATTCACTCAATTTTGAGTAAATAGAAATGATCAAGAAAAAAACTGTTTCTTGGTTTTCACTCCTGGACAACAAAAGAACATATTTCCAAATATCTCAGGGTTAAAGAAAAGAATTTAATCAGGAGCTATCAGTTATGGCTCTCAAGACACTACTCTCAGGTATGAGACTGCAGGTACAGCTGCCTACATCCGAGGTCAAATGCTGAAAAGTATTGCTTAAAATGTAAATTATACCAACATATCTGACATACTTAAAATGTATATTTCTTAAAACATACTTACTCTACAAATAAAAAGAAGAGTTATCTGCCAACAGTTCCTTTTTAAGTGCATGTTTCTTGCTGACCAGATTTTTAGACGCGAGTAAGGAGAGTTGAACATCATCTGTTTCTCAGTGGCAACGTCCTGTCTGCAGGACAGGCACTCACAAAAGCCCTTTTCACAGTGACTACACCATCAGGGCAGTGTCATCTCTTCCTCCTGCACCACTCTTTAGTAGAAATATTAACGTTGGTACAAATGGAAATGCGTGCATGTAAGCAACAGAAGACAGAGCAGCACAAATGTCAACAGAATGAGCTGCATTTCTTCTCAGGGCACCATTCCCAGCAGGCTGCAATGTCAAATTAAATATGAGTCAACAGTGTGCCCTGGCAGTCAAAAGGGCTACCGTGCCCTGGGGTGCATCAAGCACAGCATAGCTAGCCAGTCAAGGGGAGCGACTGTCCCACTCTACACTGCACGAGTGCGCCCTCACCTTGACTACTGTGTGGAGGTTTGGGCAGCTCAGTAGAACGAGGGCATCAAAATACTGGAGTGTGTCCAGAGCAGGGTGAACAAGACTGTAAAAGGTCTCAGGGGAGCAGCCAAGGTCACTTGGCCTGTTCAGTTTTGGAGAAGGCTGAGGGAGGCCTTCATCACAGTCTACCACTTCCTCAAGAGGAACAGAGGAATGAGAGGTGGTGATCTGGTAACAAGCAACTGGATGTGAGGAAATTAAACGAAGCTGCATCAGGGGAAGTTCAGATTGGACAGTACACAAGTGTTCTTCACTGAGAGGGTGGTTAGACACTGGAACTGGGTCCCCAGGGAAGTGGTTATGGCATGAAGCCTGTCAGAGTTCAAAGAATGTCTGGACACTGCTCTTAAGTCAAATGGTTTAGTTCAGGGTAGTCCTGTGAGGAACAGGAAGTTGGACTCAATCAACTTTATAGATCCACTCCAACTCAAGGTATTCTGTGATCATTCCTTATTTCAGCAACCCACTAGGAAACAAGCATTTATTTTACACATAGATTCCACACAAGGGAAAAAAAACCAAAACGAAACAGTGGGCAACAACCTGCCCAAGATTTACAAGAAGCTGAAGTTAGAAGATTCTGATGTAAAGACATCCTCCAGGCAACTGATGACTTCTAATCATCTGAAAGATCTGTACAAAAAAAGCTTGGTACCACCAATCAAGAATTACCACATAATAAGGTGTTCAAAGATTCCCTTACTCCCTGTGCTGCTCATTAGCAATCCTGGCCAGACTGCTTGGACACGCACATGGTGGTGTTCAGAAGAACGTGGGTATGACAGTTCAAGTCATACACAAGAATTGAATTTATAATAGACAGAGCAGGTAAAAGTTTATATCAAGGTTTTATAAGTAAAAATCACTTTTCCTCCTCCATAAAATTTCACGTCAATAGAGTTTTTTTACTCATTTTTCCACACAAGTCTGAAACTTAACAGCTTTTGGTTACTGTAAACTCCTCTTTTGCATTTATTCTTAGAAGAAAGTTCTGAAAGTTTGATTTAAACAAGCAAGCAATAAGATGCCCTTATAAGATGCTTCATGACCCTTACAATTTTAATATGTCAGGGAAAAACCCCTCAGATACAGATCTAATTAATACAAATGAACAGTAATAGAAGATAATCTTCAGGACTTGAATATTTTACATTCAAAAAAACACTGAACAAATGTTGACTCACACATATCTATTATGGCTTTATTAAAAGCAATTATATTGAACACTTTCCAGCAGCCTCTCAAATATGAACGTATTATTTCTTTTCTCACACTGTATTTCTTAAAAGGCTCTAACCTTGATTGCCTAAAATTAATATCACTATATTACCAGATCATATTTTAATTATACTATATTTCAGCAAGCCACCTCCATTACTTCTTTTTTCCTCTAATTTTCAAAAAGTCCTACACAACCACCAGAATAGCATTTAGTCCTACACAACCTATCAGAATAGCATTTAAGTTAGATTTCCTGTTTATTTACAACATGATCTGTCATTAAAAAGTGTTCATATGAGTTCTTGTTGAAAAACTACTCAACAAGCCATATTTCCCAATAAACTAGATGATTTAGAACCTTTCAGCTTCTGCTTTCATAACGTACCTATAGTTTTATTTTATTTCGTCATCCTGAAGTTATTTTCCTGTGCAGTTGACTTGCACCTCCATGGTCCTAATCCCTTTCTTTTCCCTGTTCTTTATATTAAAGATTACCCATGGTGGTAGATCTCTTTCTAAGTTTCTCTCAAGAGAATATCAAAACAAATATTACTTTTCCAACATTATCAGCATTTTCACTTGTCAGCCAAATGGGGGGTTTAAATGGCCTAAGCAAGATATATGAAAAGCAAGGCTTTTCAACAATGGACTCATGCCAGAACACTGTCAGTGCCTAGAGCACAAAGGAAGAACATACTCTAACAGGGTGTAATGGAAGCAATGTCTGATGTCAGCTTAGCTCACCGAGCCAGAGGAAGGCCTTGTTGTTCCTGGAATGCTGCACAATATAAGAGAATTATACTAATAGGGAAAAAAAAACACAAACAAAACCAAAACAAACAACAAAACAACCACACAGCTTAAACAACTATGCGTGGTCATCAGTGTTCAAGATGGACATCACGCTATGTCACCTAGACAAAACCATTCAAGTCAAAAGGAAGCTGTTATTTCAGGAAAGGACCAAAAAAATTTAAAAAAAATATCCAAAAATCCAAAACCCAAACTCACCACAACTCCAAACTGCTCTGGTTCTGACAAATTATTGTATTCGCTCTTGAATTTCGACAACGCATTCAATTGTTCTTGTTCAGGAAGATGCTTTATTAAATTCTGTCAAGAAAAATAAAATAGGCTTAAAAACCTCATGTTCTCTGTTGGTTGTATTATTGTAGGCAAATGGTATTACCCATGCATAATTGCTACACACTCCAAAGACAAAACTCCTCCCTGAAGACAGCAGAATGTAAACAGGCAACACACAAATTAATATAACTGAGGGTGAAAAAACAAGTGACTCAATACTGCTTGCTAGCATTTTTTTGCTGATTCTGCAAACATTCCTGTAGTCTGTTTAAAACGCCACTTTTAAAGAAAGAACGTGCAAGCAGAAAACTAAGGAGCAAATAAAACAAGATTTTTAAGTGTAGTATATCCATCTAAAGGATGGCAAGAGTTATTAATGCTAGGCAAGAAGTAGTTTGAAAATGGGTAATTTGTTTTCTAGTATTTCAAAGCAAAACCTTAAACTTGTTACATACTGCTTAGACTGCAAACTCACCAGAAATAGGAATTCAGAAGCAGGACTCTGCTTCAGCTCAATGTAGGGGTTCATATGGGGAGCTCAGACACTTACACAAGTGAATGCCTTGTGAACACTGGTAACATCATGTCACCTTCATCTGACCATCGGAAGAATTCCAGGCTTCATGGAGCTTACTGAACAGTGAGACACTTTCATTTATGTATAGAAACTTATATTTAGGCACCCGAATCCCACTGTCATTGCCATCAGCTAGGTTGACTAAAACTTGCCATTCTGAGATTCTGGAGGTAGAGAGCTTCTAAAACATTTAATTATGGTATATAATTTGAGTCAGTAGCTCAGTTCTGTCCCTTCCCAAGACAACTGTAACTCCCAGACTTTCTTAGCTTATGACTTGTATTCCCAGTTACACAGTGGTTAAGCTTCCATCATAGTAAGAAAACGAGAGCGATTGTGCTCTTTCTTAAAACAATCCCTGGTCTACTGGTAAGATCACTCTTCTGAACGGAAATTTAAGGATTCAATCCTTCCAACACTAAATAAGGTTGAGCAAACACAGTTGTCCTACTACCATGTTTAAAGAAAAGATGAGAAAGACTAACTAGCACTCGCATTTTTGATGCAAAAGGCAGACATTCAGTAAAGTCAAAATTGGTTTTATTACTCAGCAAGTAAGTAGCTTTGGTGATATACAATAAAAATATATTTTAGAGAACAGGATCTCCATGTGAAAGTCTTAAGAAAAAAATACCCTAATTTTATCCACAAAAAACCCTAATTTCTTCTTCTAAAGGAAGTTCAGCCAGTTAGGATGTACGGATTATCTTTCTGAGGCCAGAGAGATAAAAAGTTATAGAATCATAGAATGGCAAGGGTTGGAAAGGACCCCAAGCATCATAGAGCTCCAACCCCCCTGCCACAGGCAGGACCACCAACCTCAGGCCTGGAGCTACACAAGGTTGCCCAGGGCCCCATCCAACCTGGCCTTGAACACTTCCAGGGATGGGGCATCCACCACCTCTCTGGGCAGCCTGTTCCAGCCCCTCACCACTCTTTCCGTAAAAAACTTCCCCCTAATATCCAATCTAAACCTTCCCTCCTTCAGCTTTAATCCATTCCCCCTTGCCCTGCCATTATCTGCCCTTTAAAAAGTTGATTCTCCTCCTGTTTGTATGGTCCCTTCAGGTACTGGCAGGCTGCAATGAGGTCCCCCCGCAGCTTTCTCTTCTCCTGGCTGAACAAGCCCAGCTCCCTCAGCCTCTCCTTGTAGGGCAGGTGCTCCAGCCCTCTAACCATCTTTGTGGCTCCTCTGAACCCTCTCCGAGAGTTCTACATAGCTATGCTTTGCTGCACATACTTCCCAAATTTAAGAGGAAAGAATTCAATTCTTTAACAAGTACCACAGAAATATCTCTAAACTGAAAAGTCAACTCAATGGCCCTACACTATCTTCAGAGCCTGTATGGACTAGTTCAAAGGTATTTATTCAAGTTACAATAGCACACTTGGGCTGCAGTATAGACATTCCTCTTGTTTAAGAGCAAAATTCTAGATTTGTAACTAAAGTGTTAAAAGTTTTTTAAAAGTAGCTTGAATATTTTGTGTAATACTACTTTTAACTTTTTATAATTTTATCTCTTAGTTTTTGTAACAATTGTCATTTTATAGCAGTTTAGCATTTATCAAACCTTTTTTCTAAAGGATAAAAAGATCTAGACAATCCTTTATCACAGTTGTATTTTTTGCTTGTTTTTTTTAAATGTAAAAATAGTTATTATTTTAAGATCTGATTCTAAGGACTATAGTCTTTTTTTTTTTAAACAATATTTTGTCATATCCAATTTAAGGACTCAAGTAGTTTAGCAAGAAATTAAATCAGCAAATAAGAAAAACTAGATTATCAAGCAAAAGTCTACATAAACCAAAGGAAGAGTAAAAAAGAGTTAAAGAGTAGACTGCTTCAACAGAGTGCCCATGCTCAAGTAAGTATTTTGGTTAAAAAAAGGAAACTATTAAAAATGCATGAATGTTCATGCTTAAAATAATAATGTAAATGTAAATGGAGCTTGATTTGGACATGGTCAGACATTGTCAGCATGAAGAATTTATGTCAGCAGTCATATATGTCCTTACCATTATTACATTTGCGAAAAAAAATTGTTACAAGACTACAGAAATTATGGATAAAGATGTCCAGTCAGTAACACTGAGCAAAAATTAAAGGGCAAAGGGTGTAAAGGCACATTTTAAACTACAAATTCATAAAGCACTCATTATTGTCTTATACAACATCCATATAACTACTTCTAAATACAGTCCTTTAATCCTTGCTGACATCAGAATGTTATTTTTGATGCTAAAATAATTTTTGCAGAAAAACTGACCACAAAACTTTTAAAAAAGAGAAGCAGTCAAGTGCTGTATGAATGTTTTCAATATTGAGCATCAGGGGGAAAAAAAAGGAGCAGCTGATATCAAAGCAGCTTTATGGTGTTCAGATAAAGCTTTTGAACTTGTAGAGATGAAACACGTTTTGAATATGAAACAAAGAATAAGCACAACAAAGAATTCTGACTAAGTCACAAGAAACATTCCAATAATTAGTCATTGACTATTTGGATAACAACATGACTTTTGGAGTTTTTACTTCTTTCAGGACTAAATTTCTAACTGGAGAAAGTGAGAGAAGATGAGAGAAAAAGAGAAAGAGGGATGATGGGAAAGAGAAAAGGGAAGGACACATTTTAGTTCTTTAAGCATAACAAGAGTGGTACTAAGGACAAATTTCCAACTTCACAAACTGTGACATTAGGATACACAGAACAATATTTAAAGCTAGACAGAAAAAAAATAAGGCAAGTAATTTCTAGAAAGCAGTAGTGCTACAATATCCAGGGGTTTTTACATTGTTTTACTTCTCATTGCTCTACTCTGTTTTACTTGGGTAATTAACTAGATTAATTTTCCTGAGCTGAGTTTGTTTTGTCCATGATGATTATTGATGAATGATCCTTCCCTGTCTTTATCTTGACCAGCAAGTCTTTCATTGTATCTTCTCTTCTCTGTCCAGCTGAGGAGGGGAGTGAGTGATAGTGGCTTTTGTGGGACAGAGTAGCTGGTGTAGTGCCGTGTTTGGGATTTAGGATGAGAATCATGTTGGTAACACTCTGATGGTTTTATTGATTGCCAAGTAGTCAGGGACTTTTCAGCTTCTCACACTGGCCTGGCTAAGAAGAAGGTGAGGTGGCACCCAGGAATCTGGGAGGGGACACAACCAGGACAGCTGACCCAACCTGGCCAAAGAGATATTCCATACCACTAAAACATCATGTTCCATTTATAACTGGAGCAGGGCTGAGGGCCTGCTGGGGGTCTGGTACAGCACTGACTTTTGGGCAATGGGTGAATATCTGCCTACCTATAGGAAGGGGTGAATTAATTCCTTGGTTTGCTTTGCTTGCACATGTGGGCTGAGAGGCTGGGAAGTTTGTAGGGCCTTGTGTAGCAACAACTTCAGGTGGAGAGAAATTGTGCTGTTCACCACTTGTGTATATTTTTTTTTTTTTTTTTTGTGTGTCCTGTAAAACTGGTTTTATCTCATCCTACAAGTTCTCTCACTCTTCTGATTCCTTCCCCCATCCTGCCAGGGGAGAGTGAGCAAGCGGCTGCATGGTGCTTAATTGTTGTCCAGGACTAAACCACAACAGTGGGTGCCTGGCTTCCAGCCAGGGTCAATCCAACATGCAAAGGAATAAACAGAATATCATATGCTGTTTGAATACATACCAAAGAAAAATCCCAGTTTAGGTGTTGCCAACATACATGTCAAAAACAGAGAGCATAAATTCAACTGTTTCAATAAAAATCAAGCAGCTTTCCTGTGGTGGTTTTTGGCTGCGGTAGTTCTTTTTCTTCACAGTAGCTAGTACAGAGCTATGTTTTGGATTTGTAGTGAAAACAGTGCAGATAATACAGGGAAGTTTTGGCTATAGCTGAGCAGTGCTTACACAGAGCCAAGGGCTTTTCTCATACTGCCCCTTCCAATGAATAGTCTGGGAATGCACAAGAAGGTGGGAGGGGACGCAGCCAGGACAGCTGACCCCAACTGACCAAAGGGATACTGCATACCATATGATGCCATGCTTAGCAATATAAAGCTGGGGAAAGAAGGAAGCAAGCGGACATTCAGAGTGATGGCATCTGTCTTCCCAAATAACACACATGATGGAGCCCTGCTTTCCTCAAGATGGCTGAACACCTCCCTGCCCATGGGAAGTAGTGAATGAATTGCTTGTTTTGCTTTTCTTGCATGTGCAGCTTTTGCTTTACCTATTAAACTATTATCTATCTCAATCCATGAGTTTTCTCACATTTACTCTTCTAATTCTACCTCCCCATCACACCGGAGGGGAGTGAGTGAGTGTCTATGTGTGCTTAGTTGCTGGTTGGGGTTAAACCATGACATTTACAAATCTAAAAGAACTACAGTTCACAGAAAAGAAAAGAAAGAAAAAAAAAAAAAGAAGAAATTTAAAAAGATTATTGCTGTGATTTCCTAGCCAAAAGTTTACATTAAGAGGCTTTATAGCTACAGGTTTCTATTTAATGAGAAGCTTACCCTGAAATATTGGAACTTAAAGTATCAATTTCCTTACCTGAATCATGGACTCTGACAGCTGTGTTTCATCTACTTCCAATATCATCATTCTTATTTCCTCGTAAGGCACTCGGAAAGAGCCAAGGAAAATTGCTAAAACAAGGATTCAACACATAATGAAGAAAGCAAGTCAACAACAATCTTTTCTCTATTTACAAAACACCAATTAAACAGGCTATAGCTTCTACAGGTTAACAAATACTATGCAAAGTAATACAGAAAAGACATAACAATTTAAAATGTATTTTTAATTCCTGTTCTCCTACAGTTCCAGCCTTCTTCCATTTGTTATGCACAACACCCAGCATCACAGAAGATCTCTATAAGCAGCCAGCAAAAAGTCTCTACTCTGCAGGATAATCATTGCTTTTAGAAGTATTTTGTGCTGAGAAGACAATTACATTTTTTTCTTCAATGGTCTTGTCATAGTTTCCTCATTAAAAAGCACCATAAGAAACCAAAACCATATAAACAGTTAAAACCCAAAACACTCTTATAGAAATTGTTTATTTGTTCACATAATCCAATCATTTTCTATTTTATCTCAGGCAGCATTTAGGAACCTAATCTTTATAGCGCTCCTCTCTGCCAAAACTTTATCATCTTTATTTGCATGCTATTGCATAATACTAAATATTGCCCTAATATTATCATCTTTTTTTTTTTTTGCTAAAGAATGATGATGGGGGGGAGACAGTATTCACTGATGAATATGTTGAAAATATCAACAGATAATTGTATATATTACTACATGCTTATATTTCAATATAAATAGAAGAGTATAATTTCAGCCTTAAACAAGGGATAACCTTTAACTCTTTTCTGGGTCATTTTAAAGGTGTTTCAGTTGTATCAGTTCACATTTGGGCACCAACTTCTGTACATATTCTCACATACTTTAAACAAAAATGGTTCTAAGGCAGTCATATAAGATAGACTTTTACATTACCTTACTTTGTCATAAAATCACAATGTACTTACACAAGTTCTGTGCAATCTTTGGATCCAAAACTTTTAATTCTTTGATTCGTTTCTTAATGGATTTCCTTTCTTCAAAATCCTCCTCCTCTTTTTTAACTGCCAAAGTAAACACAAATGCATTCACTGTTAACTCTTAATATTTAGAGAAAATACAGAATAATTCAGAAAACGTGTTTGCTACCATGCATAGTAATTTCATAAAGAAAAGATTAAATCATAGAACACACAAACAGAGAATACAGAGGTCTTGCATTTATTGCTTACATTCTCAAAACTTGTACTCTTTGAATTCGTGAGTGTGCTAGCCTTCTAAACCAGTTATTTTTTTATATACATATAAATAAACACACACATACTTTAAAAAACTGAATAAAGGCACTAATGTTAATTCATTAATTATATGAACAGTCTGAGGTCATGAAAGTCAAACTTAAAATACCACGCAATACTTCAGTCAGCCTGCCCAGCTTAACACTCTGTCTTAAGATTTAACAATAACAAATCTTATACAATATATGGCAATATGTATCAACACTGAGCACTAAAGAACCAACCCAAAATTTAAGATTTTTTGTGACTACTTTTGGCTAAATATATGCACCAAAATTATCAAAGACCACTGGCTCATGAAAAAATTACTATTACCTTAGAACATAAATGAGCATATACCTATTTTCCTTATCTCCTCCAAAAAGATGTATTTTTAAATACATGATGCAAACAAAGTCTTATAAAGCACCACAAAGACAAAATTATTCTATAAACAAACATTAACATTGCTGGAAATTCTGCCTTATTCTTTCTTTTCAGAAAATAATTCATACAAACATGATCTCCCAAATGCATTCTGTAAGCTGCACGTATTTCTTATTATTCGCACACTGTCATAAGAATTTCAGTTATAAAACAGCACAGGCTTGATAATGTATTAGTAGGAATCATTCCAATTATTATGTAAACAAATAAAAAAGACCAAAACCACACAAATCTTTCCTTAAATCCAATCTGGTTGTCCTTTTTTTTATTTTCTGCCTTCTGTCCATCCATGCCCTACACTTCCTCACCCAAATCTTCACCATCAAATATCGTTACTGTTTTTTATCTAATATTCTATTTCAGAAATTAAGTTAGTTTTCAAGCTTTTACAGCATGATTGTTCAAATTAAGCTATATAGACTTTAAACATCTGAAACTTGAAAATATGTTGTAATAAAAGTATATGCTACTGGCTTCAGGAGGAGATTGATGGATATAGATAAGTCTTGTCAAGAAACTACAGGATTAAAATTTTTAGGTCACTGATGATTCTTAGCAAAATGAGATGTAACATGAATTATCAGAAGGCTTCACTAAACTGAAATGACTTTTGTAAATTTTCAGAGAAATCTTTAAGAGCTCTGTCATTTATTAAAAATAAGGGAAGGGGGAGCACAATAAATTTTGCCTAGGATTGGGATACAGACTAAATTACCTCTAGCTCTTTGAGCTTTGATGTCTAGGTTACTGCCAAGGAGTTTAAACTTAGAGACCTCACCTAGGGATTAAAGGAACTAGATTCTAGTCCTTTTTGAGTTTGTGCAGGCACAAATTTGAATCATCTCTGAAATCACTTCTAATACTCTCCACCTGCTAGGCAGCATGTGCTCCTCTGGAGAATATGACAGGGTGTAGAAAAGAGTCTGGTATTCTGACAAGTGAAATTACTGAGCTCAGAGATTAAGCAGACCTCGGAAGAAGGACTGATATCCAGCATCCCAACAAATGGATTACAAAGCCTCAGTCTTCCTCTTTTGTCTTTCTTTTCACAAAGATTTAACAGTAAGGTTAGTTAGCATTCTTGTCCCAGGAAAAATGACACACACAGCTTACTACCCATGTGAAAGCAAAAGAAGTAGGTTTTAACTACCAATGCGACAAGTCAATACCCCATGTCCAAACGGAACAGAATGACATTTGAACTACTGGATAAAAAGGAGGCTACCACTAAAGCTTCACTTTTTTCTGGTGATGCTTTAAGAAGAGCCCTTACTGAACCCAGAAGTGCATGTCAAGGGCTAGAGATCTCAAGATCATGCAACTGTTGTTGTCTCCTGCAGGTATCTTATCAGCTACATGCTGAAGAATCATTCTTAAAAGCATCATTTTGAGTTGCCCTTCTTATCAATGTTAGAACTGCAAATTCCATTAGAAGACCTGGACACCTCTGTAGCACAAGTTCCATGCATTACTCATTTAAATCATAAGGAAATACAGTAATATTTTATGGTTATCTTGGAACTTTGCAAGTCCTCATTTTACAGGAAACAACATCATTTCCTCAACAGTCACAATAAAAAAAGTGAAATTATCGGAATTATTAATTTACTCAAACTTGGCCTGACAGTCTTGAACTAGTTACTAATAGAAGCTGAAATAGAAAAAAAAAATGCAAATGTTTGCATTCTCCAGCAGTAAAATGCAATATTTATGCATTAAAAGTCTTAAAAAACAGAAAAACACACAGATACTCAAACATTAAAAAATCCATGCACTATTTTAATTCCAACTTTCAAATCAAGAAACAAGACTGCAAGTGAACTGGCCAATTTCCTCTGGAATTTTCACCCAGGGCAGGGTTCCTCACATCGTTACAGCAATACTTAAGGCATCTCAACCCTAAGGAAAGGTCTCAGCATACAACTTGCTTTAGGAATTGTATGCAGTTGCACAGTTATGCAACAAACTACATTACTGCAAACTTACGTGATAATTCTTCAGGAGAATTCAGTTCACATCCTTATGTAGTTGGCAGCAATAAAAAGCAGAGGATACATATTACTTGTCTTCCCTATTGGAAATGTTGCACTTTCCAATGAAAACTTTGATAGTGTTTCCAGAAATTTTTACCTCATTTGCTTATTAATTTATAAGGGAGCAACAAAAACCAAAAGACAAAATTATTATCTACTCCCAACAAGAAAAAAATGGAAAAAGCCCATTGTGGAGTGAAAAAGAAACATTTAATAGCAAGATCTGAATAGGTGAAGTATGTATCTGGACTAGAAGGATACAAAAGAAAGTAAGAAATTAGCTCTTTATTTCAGGAGGGCACTGGAACAGGGAGGAATGTATACAGAAGTCAGAAAATGGGAAACATCCACACAATACTGGAAAAAGAGAAAAAATCCCAGTGAGAGTGGGCAGCTGCTGGAGAAAGGAAGTGACCATCAAGGAAAATACATGTAAGTCGGTGTTGTACTGAGAGAAGAATCAAACCAGGGGTTCTCAAAATACACAGACAGCTCTTTCAGCTCCAGAAGTTGGGTCATCATATCAAACCAGTAACTCAGAATCACTTGGGTTGGAAGAGACCTTCAAGATCGAGTCCCTAACCCTGCCTAGCCCACCTCTAGACCATGCCCTCAAGCAGATATGTAACATACAAAGAACCACACGTCCTTTCTTGCTGGCTATATATTACATCTATCACACTGGGGGGACATGCATGGCCCCAGCATCTGAACCAACTAATTTTTAGTTGGTAGTACCTCATCAGATGCTCCAACTCCTCTGCCCTCTCATGCTGGAAAACGGTGCTACAGCACTTTGAACCACATGAAATTCATCTCACACTTTCCACAGTTCTTCCTATCTCCACAATCCCACATCCTTATTACCATGACTCCAAAATTAATAGATGTGGTTATCAGTGTACAGATTAGACAAATACCTCAAACAACTTTTCGGTACTGGAGAGACTGCTTTTACCATCCCCTTCAAACATGAGTCTATATACAAATTCAACTGTACCTCCACCTGGGGCAATGATCTGACCAAAATCAGAGTTCTGAAGGGAGTGGTGACAGGGCTGTTTTACACATACAGCATCACAGTTGGAAGCCTACAGAATACCATTTCATAAAAATGTGGACTGAATCTTACACAGCTACTCCGCAGATCTCTGAAGCAATAACATTCTTGGTAGGTGCCGCTGACATAATTTGTACATTCAGGAATTGCTATCTGCATTTCCATTTCTGCTGCTGGTCTTCATATATTCTGCCACCCACAATTTTTGTGTCAGAAAAACCATGTCTGTGTATCCATATGCTATATAAAATTTAAAAAAACCAACAAAAAACCACCCACCCCTCCCCCCCGGAAAAAAAAAAATAATAAAAAAACCCAATACATCATCCCACTGAATAAAAACACATTACCCTTGAAATGCAGCCTTCAAAAGGAACATGCAGATCTGAACATTTATTTTAATAAGTCTGAATTCCAAGTTCAGATGAAGCTTGAAAACTACCTTACACAGAAATCTACAGAACACTCAACAGAGTTATTCTGTCTCTAAGTAACACAGAGTACAGAAAATTATACAAGACCTTGCACCTTTCCTACCCTCTTAGCTAAGACAACAGTCATCTTGTAGTCTGTCTTCACTGAAAAATGAAAGAACAAGCCTGGGGTCACAGGCTCAAAGGATGTACCCATATCAAGTCTCACTATGAAAATAGATGCCAACCTCATCTGTTTAGAAGTCTAACTCTTAAAATAAAATGACAGCTTGTGTCCCATATAGTAACGTATTTTACTGAAAGACCTGCATTCTTTGTCTCAAAAAAAGTTATCTGGAATCAAAGGAATAGATATTTGATAGAAGATGAGATTGTAGCTAAATATCAAATGCTACAAACCTTCTCAGTTATGCAAAGCAAAATTGTGGAGTAACTTGCTATAAATCACAGAATTGATGCTGGGAGGGATCTCTGGAGGTCGTCTGGTCCAACCCCTCTACTCAGGCATGACCACCTACAGCCAGGTGCACAGGACCATATTCAGACAGCTTTTGAATCCATAACCTCTGTGGGCAAGCTGTGCTAGCACTCAGTCACCCAAACAGAGCAACCAACTTGAAGGTTGTATCAACAAAACTGTTAGCCTTGGGGACTGTTCATCACTCCCAATAACCTAATCCAAACCTTCTGCAGGGTACAGGCTATATTTCAGGTACGACAAAAAAGCTCTCACAACACTCCAGCTAACATTATATGCACATAAATATCCAACTTGAAAAATCAGTATGAAGCTATTAACTATGGTAGGAATACAAATGATGTTTCACAGTTTTATCTGTCAGCATTGAAAGTGAAACAGTTTCCATTACTTTATATCAAGTTGGATTGCAGACTCCTAGGAAGTATGGATACTTACTATTCTTCTTCATATTCACTACAACAGGTATGTGGAAAATACAATGCAAAGGTGTTAATACATTCCAAGTTCCTGTTTATTCAGGCATCTGTCCTTTTTCACAATTTCTATTTATCAGTGATTCATACTTTTGGAATGGTAGTTGCTGCAATATTTCTTAAGTTTTAACGACTGTTTTCTGAGCAATATTAAAAAGATTGTCACTTCTCACCTCCCCCAGTCATGCACACATGCACTGCTGTCCCTATACTGACAATGCTGCTGTTGAATTGGCTCAATTCATGCACATACTGTGATAGATCCATTATGCATCACGATAATTCATTCAAAGTAGAGGATTTTATCACAAATAATTACTCAACAGTACATAAGGATTGGCATCACTGATAACACAAAGGTACCAATGTAATCAGGCATTTTATCTCTGACAGGCTATTGCACGATAATTCAGGAAAAGTAACTTATGCCTCTATAATCAGCTCTTAAATACATTCAATGACTGACTTTATAGATACTTTCACACAAAGCTTCTCTGTGAATCAACCTATTTTTTCAATATTTTCATTTACCACAAAATACCCATCCTATTAAACTTGTGCAGTTACATAATCTGCATGAGAAAACAACTGAAGCATATATAATATGTACATGAGTTGGAGAGTAATTGTATTTCTAAATGTAATATACCGATAGTTTTTCTTACAGTTTCAGATGGTTTTAGCACACAGCACCTCTTACATTACTCAATGCAGTCTTTAATTTTCTGTATATGCACCACTTTGAATGCATACAAACAAGTACTTAGTCCGAGAATCTTTACAACTGCCAGCACATGCAACCTGCCCACTGAATACTGTACAATCATGGCACGAAATAGTGGTCCAAGAATTAAGAAAAAAAACCAAACCCAACAAGTAATTAAGATGGACATCTAATTTCCTTACCTGCAAGAAGACATAGGCCAACCAATCTTGTATCAGAACTAGTATACTGGCAAGTGATTAATCAAATGGACTTGTGTTTGTGCTTCCACAGAATCACAGGATTGTAGGGGTTGGAAGTGACCTCAAGAGATGATTGAGTCCAACCCTCCCTGCCGAAGCAGGTTCCTTAGATCATTTCATCTTTTTTAAAACAGAAATACCATCATCATTTTACTGTGAAAACTTAAGTGTTATATTGACTGAATAGTTTCTAAATAAAGTTAGTTCATTCAGCTGCCCAGCAGAGAAGAACCTAGGGGTGTTGATTGACAGCTGGCTGAACATGAGCCAGCAGTGTGCCCAGGTGGCTAAGAAGGCCAATAACATCCTGGCCTGTACTAAGCACAGTGAGGCAAGCAGGATTAGGGACGTGATTGTCCCCCTGTACTCTATGCTGACTGCTACTTGATACTGCATTCGGTTTTGGGCCCCTCACTACAGAAAAGACATTGAGGTGCTGGAGCATGTCCCAAGAAGGGCAAGGAGGCTGGTGAGGGGACTGGAGAATAAATGTTATAAGAGGCCAAGGGAACTGGGGTTGTTTAGTCTGGAGGAGGTCGAGGGGAGATCTAATTGCTCTCTACAAGTACCTGAAAGGAGGTTGTGGAGAAGCTGGGGTCGACCTCCCTAGCGAAAATTGATAGGAAGTGGCATCAAGTTACATGAGGGAACATTTAGACTGGGTATTAGGAAAAACTTCTTCACAGAGAGGATTGTTAGGCATTGGAACAGGCTACCCACAAAAGTGGTGGAGTCTCCATCCCTGGAGGCATTTAAAAAACAAATGTGGTGCTCAGGGACAAGATTTAGTAGTGGATGGCAGGTTAGTGTGATCATTGGACTTGATGATCTGAAGGGTCCCTTTTCCAACCAAGACAATTCTATGATTCTATAAACCAAAGACATTCAGCTCTCACTTTTTTTAATTACAGCTGATACAATGATGAAGGGGGAAAAAAAACCCAAAACAAAAGCAACCCCCTCCCAAAAAAACCCAACTAAAAACACAACCCACAACTTGGAAATCGTATTTCTTAGGAATTAATTAGCTAATATACTCTCAGAAATATAGCTTATATAAATCAGAATAATTTTTTTCTTAGTTAAAATCAGAACACCTGCTTGGCTCCACACTAGAACTGAAAATTTTAGCCAAGGCTGGTTCAGTTCCTGGAAGGATTTCAAACTTCAGTAATTTTCTTGTCACAAACAAGGAAAAAAGGGGTAATAGAGATGCGTTTTCTGTTACAATGGAGGTTGCTGAATAGGGAAAAGCAAAACATACTGGTGTTCCAGGTTATTTAGAGTCTGGTTCCAGTACACATGTAATTCTGTGGTTTTCAGACCTCCCAATTTTAAGACACATTCCTACCATCAAGACTTACCTGCCTGAGCTTATGAGGCAGACTAAACAGAAGTGAGCAAAAGCAGAACAGGACCAGAGTGCAACTGCACCCAACGTGAGCGATTCAAGAAACACTGTAATGTTACTTATAACCCTGTGGAATGGAATGACAACTGTTTAACTCCAGTTTTTTCAGTCCAGTATCTGAAAGGAGATAGAGAATCATGCAAAAGTATTGGACAAGGAGCCAGCATGGGTCCGATTAAGTTGGACAAGGCAACAGAATGTGCAAGATGCAGTTTAAAAAAAGCAGTTAGAATCACAACTACACTGCCACCTCCAGAAATCTCTTCCTAATAATAACTATGCCCTGTTGCATCAAAAATCAACCTCTTCCAAGGATCAAAAAGACGCATAGGAAGAAGTACAAGAACCAGTCAAGCATACCTTCTTTGCAAGTCTCCATATATTTGCCTTTTAGAGGTTGTCCAATTCCCGAGCAAAATCTTTTCATTTAATAATCCTCGACAGATTATTCATCCATGCATTTGTGTAATTGCTTTTTACACCTAGTAAATTTTAAACATTGATGAAGTCCTTCAGTACAGAGCTCCCATTCTTAATTATGCATTGTACAAAGAAAGACTTCCTTTTATTTGTTTGAATAATCTTGATCACTTTTGCTATAGCACCTCTACTAGAGCTTTTATTAGCAAGATGAAACAAAACCACACAAAGTATGCAGGATGTGGGCACAGCTTGAACCTGTACAGTGACTCTTCCTTATTTATTATTATTTTGGTTTTCTTTTTCAACAGTTCCCAAAATCCTATTTGCTTTCAAGCATTACTGAGACTGGGAAGATTTTGCCAGTATATCAGTAATTTATAAAATTGCTAACTAATTCTACCCTTTATTAACGATTAGCTACAATATGGCCACCATGGTATCAACTTTGCTAATACTAGATCCTCAAAGCCCAGAAACCTTTTTAAAAACTGTCATCACATTTGTCACCTTGCCTCCTTTCCTCTGATGCTGGCATAGGTTCAAATAATAGTTTACACTGCACAGTTCATAGCTCAGCTGTTTCATCCTTCAGTTCCCTTAGAAGTCTGGGGTGAGTACCAGCTGGTCTCAGCAATCTGTTACTGTCCACTTTATTGACCTATTCTAAAATTTCCTCTACTGACCATGCAAGTTGTGATTCATCCTCCAATGCAGTGCTCCCTGCAAAGATCAGTTTGGAGGCAACTTCCCTACTGGACAAACAGAAATAATTCCAAGCCTCAGTATTTGGAAGTAAGAAAGAAGGGTGTCACTCAAGCTCCTTGCCTTCTCACACACACACCTTTGGAAAACACATAAGCAGCACTAAATCATACTTTCATACTGCATATTGTGCAATTTTTCAAACTATTATTATTAATCATTACTTATTTATAAGAATAAGTAAAAATATCTTTTTTCCCCACTAATACCTTAATTCATTACCCTGTCAAAATTGTTTCATCATAATCTTTACTCTCAATTTAATACATTCTTTTCCAGCCCTTGAGTTTCAAAGATTCAAAATCTGGACTGAACACAGAGCAATTCAAGTTTTTTCACCTTCAGTTTCTCATGTGAGAACCACCTTCATCCAAGTTAGGCTTTTCATTCAAAAATCACACACTTAAACAAAGTTCACTTGATGAATACAGTTCCCTTTAAGAAGACATTAGGAACTGCACTTAAAAGTTCTGGCATCTGAAATAAGCTTATGCATTGTAGATTCCTAAAAACATGTAAGTTTATAAAAAGTAAGGCATTTTTTTCAAACAACCCTATTATTAACCGTTTGTGTTACCAATCTAATGAGAAAACAGGCTGTACCGATTTCAAGAGAGGAAAACAAAGATGCTCTAGATTGCTAAGATCTGTGAGAGCATTTTCTCTAATCAAATGGGATTCTGAAAACAGAGACTCTCCAGGGCACTTCCTATGGCCAGAAATCAATTCCCCATACAGAAAAATATATAGAGTGCATTATATTTTAAAGCTCTAGTTTCTCTCACAAATTTCTGCAAAAAACTATTCTCCTTAATTGTCTTGTTAGAGTAATTAACTCTTGCCATAGCCTCATTTGCTTATTCACCTCAAAGTCGGTGTCAAGTTTTCCACTATAAACATTCCAAATAATACAAGAATTCATGTGTCTAAAGTCTACATTTTTACAAGCTTTTTTTTCCATGGACCTCATAAACCAGGAGAAAACACAACTCAAACCTCAACTTCGTATAACAGGGAGTATGGCAACTAGAGAGATAATCAAATTGTCTTACATTTCCTGTTTAAAGCTCCCCCAAAACTTCACAGTTCTTAAAGCAAAAATCAAATAAAAAACCATGGGAGTGTGTGGGGGATCAACCATAAAAAAAAAACTATGCTACTCTGCCAAACCATCACTGAAAAAATCTTAGTAATTCACTACATTTATTTAATTAGCAAGAAAAGTTGTAATCATGCTTCATACATATGCTGTCAAGTATGAAAGACAGACATGTCAGAGTATTTTTCAAAACAGAAAAGAAAAATAGCCTGGCTTCAGATATAAATAATGGGAGTACACAATGACCACTGATTCCTTTCTTTTCAAATGACCTAGCTGTCTGATTATTTCACATCCTGCATGCTTACCACTTAAGACATAATATCTGCATTTTCATGTCCATAAATATATCAATCTCTTTTTTGTCTTGGTTTTAGGCAGTATATAAAGGTCATAAATAAATTTATTTATTTGTACTACTGCCAGTCTTTAAAGCCATATTCTATTTCACCCTAAAAGAGGAAAGAAACTTGGAGGATTGCAGTTCTAGTGTGAGTTCCAGAAAGGAATTCAAGAAGTTCACTATGTATTTACAGCTGAAAGACCTTTTTCTATAAATATGGAATAATTTATTGTTCAGATAGCAATCTCTGACTGACAAGGGTGAAAGACAGCATCTATTTTGAGATTTAAGAGTTTGCCAGCAAAGAGCGTATTTTATATAAAACTTAAATTAAATACACTGCTCAGTGTACATCAACTAAAAAGTCCTTTGGTTGAGATACACAAATGCAGGTTTGACACAGAAAAAAGACAGACTTTTCTTATATAAATCCATTAAATCCAAGTATCTGGACCACAAATTTCTTTGACTACGTTATTCTGCATTATTATTTGACTGCATTATTCTTTGACTTCTGTAAATTTTCCCACCCACTTAGCAAAAAACCCAGAAACTAACAACAAAAAACCCACAACTATTTACACCAAATGTGTGTGTCTACAAATTAGAATAAAAAATATTTTTGAGCATTGGGTTGTAGTAAGAGAACTACACAGATCACCAAATTAAGCTGTAGTATATGATATTGTTCCACAAATCACATTATGTAGACTAGCAGAGCAGTGCTAGATGGGAGATAGATGGGAGTCCATTCCTCTCCTCACACACTCAGCTTTTCTCTTGGCTGCATACTTCTAACATTTCTGAAAAGCCAGCACAATAGAATCATAGAATGCATGGGGCTGGAAGGGACCTTTAAAAAACATGTAGTCCAACCCCCCTGCAGTAAGAAGGGACATCTTCACTAGATCAGGCCACTCAGAGCCAAATCAAGCCTGACCTTGAGGATCCCCAGGGATGGGGCCTCCACTACCTCTCTTGCCAACCCGTTCCAGTGATCTACCACCATCGTATTGAAGAATATTTTCCTAATATCAAATCTAAATCTTCCCTTTTTGAGATTAAAACTGTTATCCCTCATTCTACTGCTGCATGCCCTTGTGAACAGTTCTTCCCCAGCTTTCTTAGAGGCACCTTTCAGGTATTTGAAGGCTGCTATAAGGGTCCCCACAAAGCCTTCTCTTCTGCAGGCCGAACAACCTCAACTCTCTCAGCCTGTCTTCACAGGAGAGGTGCTCCAGTCCTTTGATCATTTTTGTGGCCCTCCTCTGGATGCGCTCCAACAGGTCCATGTACTTCTTGTACTGAGAGCTCCAAAGCTGGACGAAGTACTCTGTGTTAGGTCTCACCAGAGAAGGGTAGAGGGGCAGAATCACCTCTCTCAATCTGCCGGCCACACTCCTTTTGACACAGTCCAAGACGCAGATTCACATTGGTGGCTCATGTCCAGCTTCTCATCCACGAGTAACCCCAAGTCCTTTTCCTCAGGGCTGCTTTCAAGTACATCACCTCCTAAACTGTATGGATAACCTGGATTGTCCTGACCCAGGTGCAGGACCCTGCACTTGGCTTTGCTGAGCCTCATGAGGTTCACCTGGGCCCACATGGGACCTAGGACATGTCCAGGTCCCTCTGGATGGCATCTCATCCCTCTGGCACATTAACCTCACCACCCAGCTTGGTGTCATCAGCAAACTTGCTGAGGGTGCACTCAACCCCACTGTCACTATCATTAATAAAGATAGCAGCAGCACTGATCCCAGTACAGACTCTTGAGGAACAATAATCAGAAAGCTTCAAAAGCTTCTTTGACTCATTAAAATGTAAAAAAGCGGGTAGTTTTCTACCAAATGAGCAAATTTGATAGCTTGGGGAATAATCTGGTGAGCAGCAAAGTGGGGCAGGCCGTGGAACCAGAAGCAGGGCAGAAGACATCAGGCCTCTTCCCTTCAGCATCAATGAACTGATATATCTCCTGAGTTGCTCTCAGACCACTGGCACCTGGTCCCAGCTGAGCAGGAGCTGGCACTGTGTCTGAAAGAGGCTGTTCCACTTTTTTTCCTGATACCTTATACTCACCAGCACACTTTCATCTGTATAGTGAATGCCAGAAGCTAGTTTTCAGTTGAGCCAGTTCCCTGACCCATTTCACTGCACAGCTAAGTAAACACTGATATCAAACAAGAAAGAGAATTGGACAGCCCCATCTAGCAGCACCAGATTCACCTGCTACTGAAATATGGCATGAAACAAAATCATGAAATTGGCAACCACGTTAAATTATAAGGGAAAGTTCATATGTTTTCAATTAGACACTTCTTTTACTTTTTACTTTCTTTCTAGTTAAGGATTTTTTCTCTCAGAACACTATACTGTAACACCTTAGTAAGATAAACATTGTTCATAATTGATTTCATCTTTGTTATTGTAAGATTTAAATTTAACATGTACCATCTGTACCTGCAGCTAAATTGAAGACAGACATACTTCTGACTGAAAAATTATTCCATTAAAATATCATCTCCTTCATTTAAGCTTCTGTTTTAATTTCAGTTCAGAAATTCATGTGGTGTTGTATAGCCTTACCAGCACTCGGTTCTGAAGATCAGTTTTAGTACATATCCTTATAGATGAACAATACCTCAAGGTACTCACAGAAAAAGACAATTTACACCAGTTATTATGTAAAAGTCATTCAATCCCAGAACACGTATTGCACTATACAGTATGCTTTTGTAAGTACTTTTCCTGAACACAGATTTTCAAAGGGTACTCTATGTGTTCTGATGTTATTTTTAATTCTTTTATTAACCTCTGATCTCAACTTAAAACAATTCAAGATCTTTCCAGCAGGGAAACACTGGATCAAGCTTTCAATCTAATTCATCAAGTGACTGCACAAAAGAAAGGACATGGCAGCAAAAGAGACAGGGGAGCGCAAGGGCAGGAATGATCTGGCATAAGAGGGACAAAAAACTTAGTGAGATACCACTGTCACCTCATAGCACTGTCAGTGCCTCACACACCAAAAAGGAGGGGCAGTACTAACCTGAAAGAAGACTGATCATTAATCTGTGGGAAGAAACAGCAGCACATGTAACACCAAATTGAAAAGGAAGAGGAGAGAACAGCAAACCAGGATTGCTAGGGAGGAGCTGACGTACCCGGAATGAACGTGAATGAGGAAGCCATGGTCAGCTGCGGATCGCAGAGTTGCACAGGCAGGAGGAGGCCAAGGACATTAGAAATAAGAAACAGCACTTCGTTATGCAGGCACTGAAGTACCCCAAAGCACTTGAAGTACCCCTGGAGAACTGGATGCAACCGAAGATGTCAGAAGCCAATACATAAGAAAGCAGTGCAGTATTGCTAGATGTTCAAGGTGATGGCAGTAGGCTGAATGGCAACCTGAAAGTAGCATTGGACTTGCAGGTCAAACATTTGGGTTTCAGCCTTCAGAGCATGACTGCTTATTATTGTCATAGTCCCTGGAAACTGGGAAAACAGGGAAACAAGCCAAGAAACATCTGAGTTTCTTTGATCGTTTTTGTGGCCCTCCTCTGGACGTGCTCCCACAGGTCCATGTCCTTCTTGTGTTGAGAGCTACGAAGCTGGACAAAGTACTCCGTGTTAGGTCTCACCAAAGCAGAGTAAAGGGACAGAATCACCCCTCTCAATCTGCTGGCCACACTTCCCAAGAAACATCTAGGCATTTCCCATCCTGCCATCTGCAGCTCAAGCTCTTCCTCATGCACCTCCACTGGACCTGCTGCTTATAAACATTTACCTTGTGTGGTGTATTATGGGGATGGAGAGACAAGATGAAGGAAAACAGGGCAGATAATGGCAGGACAAGGGGGAATGGTTTAAAGCTGAAGGAAGGAAGGTTTAGATTGGATATTAGGGGGAAGTTTTTTACAGAAAGAGTGGTGAGGTGCTGGAACAGGTTGCCTAGAGAGGTGGTGGATGCCCCATCCCTGGAAGTGTTCAAGGCCAGGTTGGATGGGGCCCTGGGCAACCTTGTGTAGCTCTAGGCCTGAGGTTGGTGTCCCTGCCTGTGGCAGGGTGGGTGGAGGCTCTATGATCCTTGGGGTCCCTTCCAACCCTTGCCATTCTATGAAAACAAGTCTATCCCTTACTTAGAAATTTCTGCAGCAGTAATATACTGTCATCATTATACTGTAAGTACAATATACTGCAGCAGTAACTATACTGTCATCTAACACACGTAAAATAGGAACTGTCATGGTCCAGCCAGACCAGGTCACTGCTATATGGAAGCACAACATATACATTTTTCATATTTTATTAAATCAACCTTCAAAATATTACGCTCTACTTCTTAAAGATGCATTCACAAGATAAGTATGCCTGAACCTCTCTGATCTAGTTGACTGGAACCAATCTGCAGATTAAATTTATTCATGACTAGTTTATACCTATTTCTCTTAGTTTAAACAGTTCTTTTCCCTTCCTAATGCTATTCTAAAAGAATGAGAAAACATCTTAGAGCTACGACATGATCTTTGCTTTTTCTTAATTAAAAATTTCAAATCCATTTAATCTCCTCACCTGATGATACCAGCACCTTCTATGCATCTGTGATTTAATCTGTCTTGAATCTGGGACAGTAGAACTGAAAGTCACATTACAAAGCGTGACTTGTAAACATATTAATGACAATGCTTCCCTACTGGAAACACTTCTGTGAAATCCAGGATTTGTTCTGCTCTTCTTCTACTGTTTTTTCTTTTTTTTTTTCTTTTTCATAAACAACTGATGCATACATAGACACACATACATGTATGTAAACCCAAGTGAAAATAACAGATTTTAGCAGCAACCTAAAGTTTGCGTTCACACTGTCAAATTTTGGGTATAATCATGCTCTGATATCCTGTGCTATGCTCTTATACAATATAAAATGCATTTGAATGGATGGGAGAAGTGATAGGATATTTCAGATGAGGGTTTTTTCTCAGATGACTCATTACCAGGTATTTTACTTTCTTGTGATACAAGTATGCTCACACTCTCACTCTGTATTCTCAAATGCCACCAGTACTCTGCTACATTTTAAGTAGCCAAGTCAGCTCCAGTAGGTCTCCATAACAAGTATTAGCAGATGAATGCTAGCAAGCTACACAAAGACAGTAAGAAACTTTTTAATGCTACAAAACTTCAACATAAGAGCTAGTGGATGTTCTCACTCTCCTCATTTCCCCTCTGATCCCCTTACTTCCTCCCAACATCACACATGGGCACTGTGGACTAAGTAGCATACTGTTAAATGCCAGTTAGGAAAATACAGGAGCATTTAGGGACATCAACAAGGAATTAAACTTACTGAAATTCCTTTGCTATTTGCAAAAAAAGTTCTGTTTAAATACAAACAATTGAAGTTACAGATTAAGGTTTGCACAAAAAAGCCCTACAGTTCTTACTTTGTAGATTATGTCATAGAAATATTGGGGGATGGCTTGAAAGGCATTTAACTAAAACAAGTTAACACAATGGCATTGGACAGATGATTGGACTTCATGATCACAGCGGCCTTTTCCAGCCTCAAAGACTGCATGTTAAGTTCTTTCATAATTGATGGACTTAAAAGTAACAGCAAAATTTGCCAGTCACACTCCAGTGTTTGGCTTTGTTTCCAAATTTAATTTAATTGTATTTCTACTACTCATCCAGCTTGTTACCTGTGACATCCTGACCACCTTCAAGTTGAGAATGCATTCAAACTCTCCCTTCATAAAGTTCAGCCTTCCCTTAATGCATGCAATAAATAACTGGGACTATGTAATAAAAAATTATCCCCCAAACTGATCTTCAGAAGCTCTACTAACAGCCTCATAGTCTAATGCATCCTTTTTTGATATTCCACCCCTCCTCTTGAACTTACCTGCTCTACAAGCTTGCAGCTAATTCTACTTTTCATTAATACCAGCACAGTAGCAATCCTACTGCAGTCCAGAGGTTAAAGCTATCACATTTCCTTCGCTTCGAAAAATTACCATCTTCTCAAAAGAACTCAAATTTTATCAACTGTCTGGCATAATTTACTTTTCATATCCCAAATCTGACAAACCCCCTTGCTTTTTTTTAAAAATCTACTTCTATAACTTCAATTATAATTTTGTAGACAAACTGTTCAGTGTTTCTGCATGTCATTGATATTGGACTAATGTACCTGTAACACAAAGTCCTCTGTGGCATTTGAAATTAGCTAATAGAAAAGGGACTAAGACTTTTTTCCCCCAACAAAAATACATATAAACCCCCACAGCATTCCCTTGCTAAAACCATTAAATTACACATAATTCCCTTGCAATCATCACTAAAAATTATATACACCATTCCTAATAAAAGCAGGGAAATGGGTTTATATAATTAAATAAAGAAAAAAGGGGGGGGAAGCCACATAATGCAAGTTAAATTCAAGGTCCTTACTGTACAAGCAACCCATGTATAAGGATGAAACAAAATATAGCTTCAGCCAACATTTTTCCTTGCTAAATCAAGAGCTGTCTATCAGCACATTTGTTTGTGTGGTCTCATTAGAGTACACTGCCTCAATCTCAACAGCCACAGTAAAGAATGCGGAGAGCGTAACTGTATCTACTTAACCTTCATCAACCAGCATTCACGAACCCTCATTAATTTTTTTCATCTCACTTTCAAGCATGACATGGCTCATACCAGAACAATAACTTGCTCGTAATTGTTTGAGACAACAGCTGGACAGGAACAGTGCAGAGGTGAATTTTCTTATAGATTAAGGGGTGTCTCAGTGAATTATAATTAGTTTAAAAAGTCATCTGTCCTGTTCAGCAGCTTTGAAAAGAAGACATTTCAGTAGCACCTAAAGAAATCCTAACATATTTTCCCCTGGTCAGTCCCCACCTGGAGTATTGCGTCCAGTTCTGGGCTCCTTGGTTTAAAAAAGACAGGGATCTCCTGGAGAGAGTCGAAAGGGCTATGAAGATGATTAGGGGCCTGGAGCATCTCCCCTATGAGGAAAGGCTGAGTGAGTTGGGACTCTTCAGCCTTGAGAAGAGAAGACTAAGGGAGGACCTAATTAAAGTCTATAATTATCTGAAACAGGGGATGCAGGGGGAATCAGCCAGCCCCTTTTCAGTGGTCTGTGGGGATAGGACAAGGGGCAATGGCTGCAAGTTGGAGCACAGGAAGTTCCGCACCAACATGTGGAAGAACTTTTTCCCAGTGAGGGTGACAGAGGCCTGGGACAGGCTGCCCAGGGAGGTGGTGGAGTCTCCTTCTCTGGAGATATCCAAGACCCGTCTGGATGCCTGAGTGATATGTCCTAGGGAGCTGCTTTGGCAGGGGGGTTGGACCCGGTGATCTCTCGAGGTCCCTTCCAACCCCTACGATTCGGTGATTCTGTGATATTTTTGGTTTTAAGGACCAAATTGCATTGTATTTTCTAAGACAGGAATTTCTCCAGATCACATGACAAATATTGACATGTGTGAGCTCACAGCTAACCTGATGATGCAATATTTATGAAATTATCATGTGATATAAACTGAAGCTTAGCTTGCTATTCATTATTACCTAATTTAAATGCTAATAAAATAACAAGAATCATTTATACAACTCTGAAATTACACACCATCTTTACAAAACTCTTTGGTAAAGAGTTTTGATAACTTTATTGTACTCCTCTGAAAGAAAACCAGTGACATATTTAGGAATGTATGAAAAGAATTCAGAACAAGTGCACAATGCTGAAACAAACCACAAAGAAAAGCAACTATCCAAATATATATATATAGGTGCTTTCCATAACCAGATAAGGAAGATAGACCTCTTGGTTTTCTTAATAATGTTTCTTCTCTGAGGTAGGAAAAAAGCTAACCCACAGTCTTCTGGTCTCTCACAACATTCCAAATATAATTTGCTGTAATTGAATAAAAGGAAATATAAATGGAAAATCCAACATTTATCAGCCTTTCTGTGACAAAATAACATATCCACTTACTACAGATTATGGTTATTATAACGTACTGATAGTAAGGAAAAAAAAACCACACACAACAGAAGACTACTTCTAAAAAAAAGTAAAAAAAAAAAAAAAACTTCAGATGTTCTATCTCTGTTAACAAACTGTTGACTGCTGATAATGTTTCCTGTCCCTTCTACAAGAATCACTTCAGTGCTGCATTATCTTTTGCTTTTTCTGCCCCAAAACTCAACCTTTTGAAAGTCAGAGGATAACTTCCTCTACATTTATCTCTAGTTTCTGAGGGAGATGTTGAAACGGGAGTGCTCCATTTCAGCAACCCAAAAATCTCCCTATCTAGAGAAACAGTCTTTCTTAAAAATTATTCACAGTTAGGGGGCTGTCTTCATGATAAAAATATGTGTCTTTTCATTATTGTTGTGACGCATATCTGCAGAAAATACTAATTGGGATTTTTGGTTGTTTTTTTTTTTACTGTGACTAAAAAATTAAGGTCTGGTGATGGAAGAAGAGGTATAACAAGGAAAGCAGATTTTCAATAGCAAGCCAGGTTTCAGATGCAGAAAAAAATTCAAGGTCCATTAGAAACCTGTATCCTGCCCAAATCCTTCTCTTAGGAGTAAGTTAATACATGTGACTGCAGCAGCAGATAGTGATGTGAATTTATACAGAAGTGTATATCTTAAGGAAGAAAAAAAACACCAGGGAAAAAATATCCAAGATTTAAATTAAGATTTTTCCACTGCTATAGGAAAGAGCATACATAAAGACAGTATGAGAAACGGAGCAATGTGTCCATCCCAAACAGAATATTGAACAGGGTCATTAAAATGTAAACAAAATAAAAAGATAGTACTGGACCTAGTTTGCTTTTCTGCATCAACAGTCCAGTTGTAAGCACACTTCAGGAGGCAGGAAAGATTTCAGGTTGAATTTAAAACAAGTTTTTTAACAATGAATTGTTTTCTATAGCATCCACCTCCCAAAGGCAGCACAAAGTGAAAAAGCACATCAATACTGTCATGCTAGTTTGGTGGGTTTTTTTTTCAAGAAAAAGTTATTTATCCATAACTGAAATTCTTGGAGATGTGTTACCCAGATGTACATGTACACTTACAGTTTCTAGCATGACTATGGGCACAAGCATACAGTAGTATTTTTGCCACTGCCATTTCTCAAGGTACGTAGTAAGTCAGCGTGTTCCTTCTATATGCCCTGCCCCAAAGCTGAGCGTGCTGCCATAGAATTATGGTGCATGATCTTTACTTTCATCCTCAGAAATTCAGACATAGAAAGGAGATAACATGTCTCAATTAATTCCAATTACTGACAAGAGATCTCCCTCAAATAGTTGTTTATACAGGCATTCATACTGTGGGTAATGAGATGCTCTGCTCACACACCATCATTTACCTGGAATCGTATCCCGGAGTTTAACAGAATAAATATTGCTCAGTCAAAAGCAATATGATGCTGAGAGATATCAGCAACAGAGCAGCTGATAAAAGCATAAATGTACTTGAAGCAACCCACAACCACGTTATTATCATAAAGATCTCTCCATATGGCAATCAATGTTTATTCATCCTCAGTCCCACCCATTTCCCTTATCACGCTGCCTCATGCATCTGCAAATGAAGCTTTCTGGGACCTCTATAATCCAGAATTTGACACACTCATGATGGATGGGTTGCAAGCATGCTGTTTTGTTTTGGTTTAACCTGACCAACATATAGCAAGAATAAAGAGGTATTTACAAATCTCCACTTTAATTGCAGGTGGTGTTTTTCTTGTGTGTTTTGTTGGTTGTTTGGTTGGGGTTTTTTCCAAATTTGCCCTTTATAAAGTTTTACTGCCTACTTAAGCATTGTTTATCAATCCTTCTTACACTTCCACTGCTTACTCTGGAAAGAGCAATTTCAAATGTTTCCTGTAGTTCCCATACTTACTCTGGAAAATGGGACTGTGAACAGATCAATGCTAGCAGTGTTTTATGGAAAACAGAAGGTAGATGGAATTGCATCTACCCGTTATAATTATTTTCTCTTTTAGGGCTTCACTGGACCTCAAGTGCATCCAGAGATACAAAGACATAGATCCCCAACAACTTTACCTGGACTGACTTAGGGGAGGAACTTTCAGCAAGATAGTATAGCATAAAAAAAATCTATACCCTCTAGGAGAAAAAAAAATATATAGACACTATCTGTGCGTTTTGGAAGGATGAACCTTTTGCTAAGTAGAAAGGAAAACCTGGATATGTGAAAACAAAAACAAGTGTCATAGCAGCATCTGTATGATAGCTTCATGTTATCCAAAATCAAGTGCAGGAAGAATGGGACAATACCAGGTATTCATTTGGAGAATTTTTGGGTTTCTCCCTTCAGAAATCCATTCGTCACCGCTGAAGATTGGCAGCAATTCTCTTGTCCTTCCCTCCCTCTTTTCACTAGCACAGAGGTACAAAACACTGAATTCCAACTTGCATCTCTTCAGTCCACTTTAAAAATTAAACCTTGTTTCTCAGAAACAAAACAGGGAGCTGCTCTTTTTTCAGATTTATTCAGTAGTTGGATCCAAAATGCCTTTTGCCCAGTCAACCTGAACAGAAACACAGCTGTGTTTACACTGCCCTATAACAGGAGGCTATACAGCAGTTTCCCACTTGAAAGCAGAGCCTTCAATTTTTTATGACTACTATGAAACAGTTCAAACTAATGTAGTAGATCACAAGGACTGTACTGTATTAGACACTGAAGAAATGTAAAATTCTACTTCTAGAGTTTTCCAGTTGTTTTAGATGTATTACTTTCCATAAAGCTTTGGGCATTTAAAATAGCCACTAAGTTATAAATCAGAAAGATACACTAACATTTTAAAAGTTAGGTCCCCAGATACTGGAGTGCTTGTGCCATTTTCTTTTCCAAAATTAGCTATATTCATTACCATCTCAAAACAAACAGTGAGAAGGGATGTTTTTCTACACTGTCCACTTGCAAAAATAGGGCATCAAGACTAGAAATCCATGACCACATTCTAGCTCTGTAACATCTTTTTGTTGTTGTTGATCATCAGTTGTCAGTCTCACCTCAATGCCCAGCAAAATTAAGGAGAAAATCATACTGGGAGTTCTTGAAAAACACCTAAAGGACAATGCAGTCATTGGTCACAGCCAAGATGGGTTCAGAAGAGGAAGGCCCTATCCATCCAATTTGATTCCTTTCACAATAAGGTCAACCAGCTGGTTGTCCAAAGGAAACCAGTTGATGTTATTTTTGGGGGGGATTTCAGTAAGGCTTTTGATACTGTGTTTCACAGCATCTTGGTGGGAAAAATGTCCAGCATACAACTAAACAAAGCTGTAATCCGTTGGGTAGGTAATCAGCTGACAGGTAGAGCCCAGAGGGTGACAGTAAATGAGGTTACATCTGGCTGGTGGGCAGTCACTAGTGGGGTTTCCCAGGGTTACATTTTAGGCCCAGTTCTTTTTAATATTTTCATAAACAACCTGAACACAGGACTAGAGAGTGTCTTAAGTAAATTTGCAGATGGCACCAAAATGGGAGGAGCTCTTGTCTCCATTGAGGGTGAAGATGCCTTGCAGACAGACCTGAACAGGTTAGAGAGCTGGGCAGTCACCAACCACATGAAGTTTAACTGGTATTTTACCTGAACGTTGGTAGAAAAAACCCAACTATTTTATGCATTAGAGAAATCTACAAAACATTACCATATTTTATTCTGAGAACTACTATAATAAAAGCCTTTTCCAAGAAGAACCGATACTTTGGTTTAAGATGCCATTGTTTCATTAAAAAGCATAAAGGTAGTTTTTCTGTAATTCTCTGCAGGTGTATTTAAAACCACAAGTTAGCTGGAATAGAAAATACATTTTTAAAAACTGTTACTGTTGGGGAAAAAATTCTATACCTAAAGCTGCATAACCATCACTTTCAACACAGACTAAACAATGGATTTTTAATCACATATTTGGAACAGGTCTGAAATCACAGTTCTAAACTGCAGCACAGAGGCAGGGTGAGAGGGAATTAGTTTCTTAGTTTCACAGTCTCTAAAAAGCAAGGATACATATCTATATACCAGAAAGTAGAGGTTGCAAAGTTTAGAGAGAAGCGCGAATTAGAAAGCTATTCAAGATGTCATTAAGATCTGTTTCCAGTAAGATGAGTAAAGTTTGGAATCTTTTTTAAATATACAAAGGTCAAAGTAATATAAGACATAATGCAGGCTGGAAAAAAAAGATCCAAGAATCTGGTTGCTATGGTGAAGACAGGAGGAAGCAGAAAGTCAAACCAGCACGCATAAATAGTTTTTAGAAAAGTACTTGGATACAGAACAAAAAGATGTGATGCAAGAATGCAGCATGAGGCATTGAACTGACTTCACGTCATATTTGCGAGATTAATGAATAATGTATACAGAAATATACATCGCAAACCTACTGAGGCATCTAAAGTAGTACAGAGGCATTTAACTGAATGTTACTACTGCTATTAGAAAATAAGAGTGCAAACTATAATTCCTGATTTTCAGAAAGTTTTTGTTAGGAGAGTAAGTCTTGTTGACTACAAAAGGATTGCTTATATAAAATTTACCAAGTCCCTGAAATTGATAAGACATAATAACTAATTAATAATTTTAAGTTAGCTGCTTTCAATCCTTTAAATTCTAAGGTGAAAAAAGTGTTTTACTGTTTTATTTTATGATCTATCTTAAATTATCTCAGCCATTAAATGATCAGGCAGATTTAAACAAATGCTAACTCCCAGGAAATTTAGCAAATTAGACTCGAGCAACTGAACTATAATATTTACATATTAGTTTCAGATCAAATAGCAACAGTAGCAGCAACAGTTAGAACTTTATCTACCTATTCTTACAAGAATATGTATCAATCTCATAGTAAAAGAGTGAGGTTTGAAATAAACTATAACTGAGAAAAGGGAGGTGAACATTATAACACTAATAGTTTTCATTTACTAACTATATAAGTACTGAGATTTATTCTAGCACACAGAACATGGTTTCATAAAGCATGAACTTTGCTTCAGGAAATTCCCCTCCCTCACTACCCAATTTTAAAAACAAAACAAAAACACACACACAAAAAAAACCCAACAAAACATCAATAAAACGAAAAAAACAAAAAAAAAACCCCACTTAACGCTACTTAGCACCGTGGCAGTAGATACCACACAAACTGGTGGAAGCAGGCAGTTTGCAATAGGAACACACTAAGAACACAGCTATCTCTTCTTTATGAAAACAAGACTGTATCTGTATGCATATACATTTTTCTAAGAAAAATCTCTGAGGAACCTGATCTCACATATAAGATAGATAGATATATTGGGAGATTGAGAGATATATATGTGTGTATCAAACACATTACAGGTGAGCTCCCAATTGCACAAGGAAATATTAATCTTGATAAAAATCTGTCAAAATAGTTTCTGAGGAAAAGTTAAACCAGAATATTTAATTACTAAAAATTGCATTAATGTACCTTCCAAACTAATTAGAAAACAGCAAATAACAAATTAATTCATTTCATGTGTTCATCTGACTGAACATCAGATCTCTAGAGCACAATGGAGATGGAGCAACTTGTAGGATAAACAAGTTACACAGACATCTCTGTAACCAAAGCCAGTGCTAAGGGCATATAAAATCCTCACGTGGCTAGAGTTGCCATAGTTATTAAATAAATCCAGTTCTTATCAATAGCATTAACATGTTGATAGGTAAATATAAACAACATAGCCCACATTCTGTAGGAAAAAAATTAAGACTAAAGAACAGTGTTGTAGAAATCTGCACTGTAACTCCTCAATAAGCTAAACAGCTTTACATATTTTGCAATAGGAGCTTACTAACCTCCACAAATACGAAGCTTTCAGTCATACACTGAATATCAAAAGTAACTTTTCTGACAACAGCTTGAGGACTTCAGACCAAACACTAACAGTTAGTTTCTGAGATATTTTTTTTAAGGGAAAGGGCCACTCATCCATTTCATTTATTCATTATTTATTTTTTAAAATAGGAAGTTGTATTTTTCTCCCAAATTTTAGTACTTCCCTTTGAAACTACATTTTGATGTCTTTATGGGGAACCAGTCACCATTCTTTTAAACAGCATAACGTGACATTGACCCCAAAACCAAAAATCAAAGAAAGAAGGAAGATACTATTGAAATGAAGAGGGGGCTCACTAATCTTGACTGAAGCAAAAATTAAAAGAATCTTTTATAACAATTTATACCTGAAACCACAAGCTAAAAGGGAGCAACACAAAAGTAATAAACAGTCTCAATTTAGACTACTTTATTTAGATGTAAAGGTCAATCATTGATCACTACGCACAAGTTGTTCAGAAAAAAAGAGCAAGAGAAATCTTGGTCTTAGTAGCTACCACAAAACCTCTTCCTGACCCAGCAGTTATTTATGGAGTAGCTTTTAAGTATACTTAATAATTATTTACCTATTTCAAGCCATTTACTAGATAAAAGTAATAATTAGCACTTTAATAACTATTCAGGTAGTTGTTGGTGATGAGGAGCTGGAAGTATTACTTCGCTTTTAATTAAAGTATATTACAGTATTTAGCAAAAGATGTTAAGACAGATATGCACCCCAGGAGGGCCTGTACTTCAAAACAGAAGGACAAGTCCGTGATCTAATACGCAGAATTAATTCCAGATTTGATGTTTCACACCCCAAAAACATACTACAACTTTTGGGTCTAGCATAATCACGAGTATGATACTCTTAAGTAAGCTTAACGTGAACTTATATATGTTCCTATTTATGTCATCAGTTTTGCATGACCAAAACTGTCTCAAAGATGTGGAAAGTATGTTGAACCTCAGTAGAAAAATGACAAGCAGGTAATTAGGTCACCCAAACCTGATTTCCCACTTTCACCTCCTTACCCTTTCTGATAGGTTGAGTAATATTGCCAGAAATATTTAAATGGTTTTAAATTAGATGACAGTTTATATGATTTAGGCTGTATTAAGCTCGTAAAGATCAGAAATTAATTGCAAAGACTTCTGCCTTAAATTTTGCTAGAATTTCTAATTAATAGTTTCAGTTTAACTCCAAAGTACAACTTTAAATAGTGTTAGAAAATTAACTAGTGAGAGGGATGAAATATTCCAGAGGCCAAGGGAAGGCAAGTTGTTTTGTTAGGAGGGAGGGATTTTCTCGGTGGGCTAGGGGTGTTAAACAGCTCAGAAAAGGTAGGTACTACTATAAGCCATCTCTAGGCCAAGAGAGCTGACTGACCTCATACACTCAAGCTGGAAACAACTGGATTTACCAACACGTTCTAGTCTAGGAAGTTTATACTTAACACATTACATCTTACATCAAATTGTAAGAGCACTTTGGACACATTCAAAGGTTGCCTGGTCCATTAAGAAAGAGAGCATTAGGAATAGTTAATGAGCTTTTAGAAGTTTCAGTGCATTGTGTGTCAAGCAAAAGATGACACTATTATGAGGTATACGGTCCAAGCAGGTGAGTTATGCTGTTAAGAATCCATGTGCTCATCATATTAAACACTAAACTCTCATAGTCTCAAGCCATAACGAGAGCGTAAGTAAAGGTAAATGGAGCATACCTTCATTTAGATTATATGCTTTAATATAGCCTGTAATAAGCCAATTATTCAAGGCTGCTCAGAAGAGTACCCATTTTAACTATTGATTTTGGATAGATCTAATACAGACAAAAGCTAATAAAAAGTACTAAGGAAAACATACAAACTGAGGCAAAGACCATTTATTTCATTTTATGACCTTATGGAATGTCTATTAAAGTTCTGCTTCTCTTGAAGAAAGCCTTGAAAGAGAAGAAAACTAACAAAGCAAAAAAGAACACAGGTACCATCTAGTAGCTGTAGCCACATGTTTGTTTATCAGAAAATCATTAAACTACAAACTATAACAGGTAAAATTTCTCTATTCATAATGTACTCATGAGGGTATCTACAGTATGAGGGAACTGCATCACAAAGGTCTAGACACCAGATTATTCAGGTACCAAACTTTTATTTTCTTTGGGATACAGAGACACTCATGTACAATGCACAGTAAATAGGAGCTGTAGCTTCTTATTGTTAAAGATCTATTAAAAGCCAGAAAACGATATTTTTCATTTTTCCAATATGGGGCACAAGCCATTAGAACTCCCCTCATTGGCTGATATTAATAGATTTATCAATGCATATCTGAACACAACAAAGAGAGAGGGGTTTAGGGTGATGTGGCTAGTTACAAAAAACATAAACATCTCTTCCTTTAAGAATAAGAAAAAATAAAATAATAAAGGAAAGGAAAAAAGCAACATATAGTGCTGCTTCCAATAGCATTGTAGCTTTCCAACTTTTTGAAAGACGCAAATGAGTGAAAAATCAGTTATATACTAAAAGCAGTAGAACTCATACTGATAAACTGTAGTACCAGAACTAAGATATAGAAACAAAACCCATAAATTTCTTTCTCAAAGGAAGCTTAGCCTAGCATTGCTGTCATGCACCCACAGGCTGATTTTGTGCAAACAGTCTTTGTCTCCTTTACTAGCTTCACATGACTTTTCTAACTGCTGCTTATCTTCACTAGTTGCACTCAGAATTACAAAACCACCTCATACAAGTTTTCAAGAAACTTCACCGTTTACCACATTTGCATTAGTACCATACTTTCCCTTTGCATCAGTTTCCCCATATTTTCGAGCCCATATATTTCATGACTGCTCATAACATGACAGGTATGAGCAACAGCTGGAGCCATGAGCAAGTTTTCTGGGAAAACTGAAAGTAAATTAAGTAACTAATAACACTAGAATGCCTGAGATACCTTAATGAAATGTGGCCTGAACTACAGCTTTCAAAAATAATTTTTAAAAATGGAAAAAATAATAAAAATATGAAGAAAAAAAGAGCACTGTAAACCTCACAAAAGGTACATGATATGTACATATTTACCTGTATTCAGTGCAGTTAGATCTTCAGTAAAATAAAATGTAATGTCAGTTGTAGTTCCCAACTCTGAAATTTGATATAAATCCTGAAATCCTAATCTGAAATAAAACCTACTTGCTTAGTTAATACAAAATATAATTATTAAAAAAAAAGTCAAAAAAGTCCCAACTTCTGTAAGCCAATAAACAGGATACTCACTAAATATGTCTAAATCACCTTCTTCCTCAGAACTGGAGAGTGTAATGAAGACTATATCGGAATATATAATTTTCCAAGAACACATCGGTGTTCTGATCTTAGAACAGCATTTCACAATTTGCACATTAAAAGCTTTTATCACTATCATTAAAACATCCAAAAAAAAAAGAGCTAAGTAAATTTAGTAATTTTGGTACATGACTTCTAACCCACAAAAGAACCTTTTCCATTAATTTACAGCCTGAGTACTTAGAGATATTTAATAGAAATATTTAAATATACTGTAAGATTTAGCATTCAGAGTACTACTCCACATAAATAGATAACAAAATGGTGTGTCCTTCTTTAGATAAAAAAATATCCTGTTAAAAGCTTTCTCTCTTATGAAAGACAAAATAAAAAATGGACACAAACAGGAGTGGACGAGGACACTAGGTTCTGGGTTATACAAAGCCACTTGCTAATTTCACTGAAAAAAACAAATTTACAGGAAATAACATCAACCTCACTTTAAAAAAAATGGTACAAAAAAAGTTTTCCAGTTGAAATGATGCCTATGTATCTTCCAGTTAGAGGCCTGACTTTATTCAACATTATTACAAAAGCACAAGAGCTGTTACTTCCACAGTTGTGATTTCTTAGAGCTTCCTTTCATCCTTCACCAAATCTGCAATAGAGATTCGGTAATACAGATCATTTACTGTACTATGACACACTCTTGTGGTACATTAAGGAATGAAGTGATCAGCCAATTGTAAACAGAGGAAGAGAGTCAAACTGAAAAGCCTCCATTGCAAGCGAGCTTTAGGGTACAGTGCAGAGTATTACCTTAACAAGCATGAGGGAGAGAACTCTAACACTCATTCTCACTAAAACGCTGCTGTATCTCACACACTGCTGGACAGAGACTAAACAACTGTGAGGATGGAATTGCAAGTGAATTCTCATCTCTGTTGGCTAGGAAACACATAAATAAGACTGCATTATAAAAGCGAGCATACCTTCGCCACAAACTGCTATCTTGTGTTAATATATATGTGTGTGTGTATATATATATATATATATGAATTAAAAACAGATCATAGAACAATATCTACCAAAGCTGGCATATCAGACAAACACTGTGAACATACGATCAGGCTAAATGTTAAGAGACTCCCTAATTAACATGTGTTTAAAACTGTCCAGACAAATTCTCATTCCTTCAGCACATCAGGCAAATAAATATGTGTCATTAAACCTTCTTCAAGCCCTGCGCTGTGTTACAGTTCTGAGAGACTGAAGAGGATATAAATCCTATTATACAGATGCTGAATAAAGAGTCTAGAACACACATTCAGTAATTTTACACAACTTTTAAAGAGAAAAATATGACCTATCAGACAAGTTACTTCAAGAAACTTGTTCTACTGGGGGCTGATGGGTTGCATCTCTCAGGGAAGGGGAAGACCATCTTCAGTTATAGACTTGCCAAGCTAGTTAAAAGGGCTTTACACTAACGTTACTGGAAGGAGGAACCTCAATCCAGTCCAATGCCAGTCCTAGCAATAGATTCCCAGAGCTGGGAGAAGGATCATGGGTCAGCAGAAGGACAGCACAAAGGAGTTCCAGTCACTCCAGCCAGTCAGTCAGCTTCATCAGGGTCCAACTGAACTGCCTCTAAGTTAAAAGACATAGTGTGGGGAATCAACAAAAGGAGTCAGAGATGTGTGCATGCCTGAAGGGCTTATTGGCATCACAGATGCAATGGGATGGCTCCTATGACTGGAGTATTCAAAGAAAGGATACTGGCTCTGTAGGAAGAACAGGCAGGAGAAGCAAGAAGGGGGTGTCACCAAAAGACCAGCTGGAGTGCATGGAACTCTGCCTGGGAATGGATGAGGAGATGACCAAGAGTTTATGGATCAGGATTAAAGGGAAGGCTGGGACAGAGACACTACAGTAGGACTCTGCTACAGGACATCCAACCAAGAAGACCAAACAAATGAGGCCATCCATACCCAGATTGAAGTAGCCTCACATTCACAATCCCTTGAGCCCTCATCCTCAAGGAGAATTTCAACCACGCCAACCACACTGTACTGGAGGGACAACACAGTGGGGTGTGAGCAATTGAGAAAGTGACTGGAATGCCTTGATGACAGATCCCTCCTCCAAGTGACACAGGAGCCAACAAGAAGAGCTGCTATGCTGGAACTTGTTCTCATGAACAAGGAGGGGCTGGTGGGGAGGAACTTCAAGGGCAGCCTTGGCTACACTGACCACAAGTGCAGTTCAAGATCCTCAGGACCTTGAGTGAGAAGGGTGCACAGCAAGCTCAATACCCTGGACTTCAGGAGAGCAGACTGTGGCCTCCTCGTGGACCTATTTCGTAGAGTACTATGGGACAAACACCTGGAGAAAAGAGGTGGCCCAAGAAAGTTGGCTAGCATTCAAGCTCAAGAGCAATACATCACAACCAAGAGGAAGTCAGGCAAAAATGCCAGGAGAACAGCATGGATGAACAGATGGCTCCTGGGCAAACTCATGCACTAAAAGGAAGCCTAAAGAGGATGACAGCATGGACCTGGGAGGTCCAAGCCCAGAAGGAATACAGAGCAGCCAGGTATCATGTTAGGAAAGCTACAGCCCTGGTAGAATTACATCTGGCCAGGGATGTCAAGGACAACAAGAAAAGCTTCTATTATAACCATCAGTGTTAAAATGAAGATGAGGGAAAATGTGATCCCTCTCTAGAAGTAAATGGGAGACTTGGTTACTCAGGATATGGAGAAAGTTCAGGTATTAAACGATTTTGTTTGCCTCGGTCATCACCAGCAAGGGTGCTAGCCACACCACCCAAGTTGCTGAAGGCAAAAGCAGGGACTGGGAGCACAAGGAACCTCTCTCACTGCTGAAGAATATCAGGTTTGAGAAATGTAAGGAACACGAAGATGCACAAGTCCACAGGAGATGACAAGATACATTCACAGGTCTGGAGGGAACTGGTGGATGAAGGTGCAATGCCACTTCCTATCATAATGGAGAAGTTCCAGTAGTTCAGCAAACGTCCCACTGACTGGGAAAGGAGAAACATGACCCCCATTTTTAAAAAGGGAAAAAAGGAAGAGCCTGAGGTCAATCTCACTTCTGTGCCCAGCAAAATGATGGAGCAGATCCTCCTGGAAACTATGCTGAGGCACATGGAAAATCAGGAGGTGACTGGTGACAGCCAACATGGCTTCAATATAGGCAAATTACACATGAGAATTTTGGTGGCCTTCTGTGATCAGGTTACATCATGGGTGGATAAGTGAAAAGCAATTAATAACACCTACCTGTACTTGTGCAAAGCATTTGTTAGTATCTCACATGATATCCTTGTCTCTAGATTGGAAAGACATGGATCTGAGGGATGGACCACTCAGTGGATGAGGAACTGGCTGAACTGGACCACAGTCAAAGAGTTTTGGTTAACGGCCCTATGTCCAAGTAGAGACCAGTGCCGAGTGGCATTCCTCATGGGTCAGTATTGGGACCAACACTGTTTAACATCTTTGTTAGAGACACTGACATGTGATCAAATGCACCCTCAGCAATTCTGCCAACACCAACAAGCTGTGTGGAGCTGACACGCTGAAGGGAAGGAATGTCATCCAGATGAAGCTAGACAGGCTTGAGAGATGGGCCTCTCCAAACCACATGAAGTAAAACAAGTCCTGCCAATGGGTCAGTGCAACCTCAAGCACAACTACAGGCTGGATGGAGAATGGATTGAGACTAGCCCTGATGCTAAGGATTTGGGGATGTTGGGTGATGAAGGGCTCAACATGAGCTAGCAATGTGTGCTTGCAGCCCAGAAAGCCAATTGCATCCTCAGCTGCATCAAAAGAACCGTGGTCAGCAGGTCAAGGGAGGTGATTCTGTTTCTCTGTTCTTGTGAGACCCCCCAACCTGGAGTACTCTTGGGGCCCCCAATGTAAGAAGGAAATAGAGCTGTTGGAGCAAGTCCAGAGGATTGCCACAAAGATGATCAGAGGGCTAGAGCACCTCGTCTGTGAGGACAGGCTGAGAGAGTGGGCCTTGTTCAGCCTGCAGAAGAGAATGCTCTGGGGAGACCTTAATGCAGCCTTCTAGTACCTAAAGGAGGTCTACAAGAAGCTGGAGAGGGGTCTGTTTACAAGAGATGTAGTGACAGGACCATGGGTAATGGCCTTAAGCTGAAGGAGGGTAGATTTAGATTAAAGAAAAAAAATCTTCACTATGAGGACTTTGAGACACTTGAACAGGTTACCCAGAGAAGTTGTGGATGCCCTCTCCCCTGGAAATATTCAAGCCCAGGTTGGATGGGGCTTTGAGCAACTTGGTTTAGTGGTGGGTGTCCCTGCCCACAGCAGGGGATTGAAACCATATACCTTTAAAGGCCCCTTACAACCCATCATATATTCTGTGATTGTATGAAAACCAAGAGTCATATTTCTTTAGCACCTGGTCAGACATCTTCTTATTAGCTTCACATTTTTAAATGCTGGAGAAAGGTAAGAAGGGAAAAAGAAGTCTGCTTTGCATCAGTTTTAGTCCTTTCTGTATTGATTACATTAACATCTCTAAATGCTGTAGAATAAGATTTTACCCCTCGATTCCTGTTACACTTACATATGCATAATGGTTGATTACCTAGTCACTAGACCTTATTGACTTTTGAGGAATTAGTCTAATCTCATATGCATAAAAATTATTTATTAGCTCTACTTGTAAATAGTAACAAAGTATTCATTCTAATTGACCTGAATATACAACTATTGGAAGTATCATTATCAGTAAATGTGGTTCTTGCAGCAGAATTATACTTTGATTAAAACTATATGGCTTCCCCACCCCCCCTCAACCCCACTAAAAGCTGAATACAAATATTCCCCTGAGAAAACAGAAAAAAATCCAACTGGTGATCAAAGGATAAGCCTTATCTTTGTAGACTGAAGTCTCATAAGTACCAAGAGCTATACAGACATTCCAGAACAAACACTGAAAACTGCACAAATGTAATTTTTTAGTTCTTATTTTTAAGGTAGTTAAGCATAATATTATTTCTATATGACCCTGAAGGTAGACACAATTTCTAGATAAATTAAGTACTGTATTTTCTTGACAAATCAGAGGCACAATAGCCTCCTGACGTAAGAAATCTGTTGTCCTTATTTATCTCACTTTTTCAAAGTAGCCTTTTTTGCCACTGCTGTTTTAAGGAGACTTTTATTTAGTCCCAAATTCACTTCATACTTGAGGTTTGGTCCATGCTCCTAAATTCTCTCAGTGACAGTAATCTGGAGATCAGATCTGTCTGCTTCCAATGTAAAAACCTGATCTTTGTCCAACTGGCTCAGATTCATAGAATCACAGAATTGTCTGGGTTGGAAGGGACCCTTTAGGATCATTAAGTAGCCACCATCCTAACCTCCCAAAACCATAATTCTTTATTATAAAGCATGCATCTGCACAGCACAGCTTACCTCGACATTGTCCCCACTCGCTCACTACCTCTCCCTTTGCTGAATAAGGAAGACTCACAGGTGTACTGAGTCAACTGGTAACAGCAAATGGATTCTATCTTCCCCTTTTTCAAGTTTGACCAAGTCCAATCCTCCATTTCTCAGTACTGTTTCCCTTCTATAAAGCATTAAAGGAGCAATTTACTTCATAGTACTAGATGAGACCTCCCCAGGAATAGTGTGTCCAGCTTTGGAACTCTCAGCACAAGAAGGGCATGAAGCTGTTGCAGTACGTCCAGAGGAAGGACACAGAGATGATCAAAGGCCTGGAGCACCTCCCCTATGACGACAGGCTGAGAGAGTTGGGCTTGTTCAGCACGGAGAAGAGAAGGCTTCAGGAGGACCTTACAGCGGCCTTCCAGCACCTGAAAGGTGCCTGTAAGAAAGCTGGAGAAGAACTGTTCATGAGGGCATGCAGCAATAGGACAAGGGGTAATGGCTTTAAATTAGAAAAAGGTATATGTAGGCTGGATATTAAGAAAAGGTTCTTCAGTATGAGGGCAGTAGATCACTGGAACAGCTGGCCCAGAGAGGTAGTGGAAGCCCCATCCCTGGAGGTATTCAAGGTCAGGCTTGATGGGGCTCTGAGTGACCTGATCCAGTGAAGATGCCCCTGATTACTGCAGGGGCAGGGGTTTGGACTAGATAACTTTTAAAGGTGCCTTCTAACCTAACATGTTCGATGATTCTATGATTACAACTGAAAATAAGCTTTCTCTCTTGGCTTTTTGCAGTTAAGATGCTCTAACCTGGTTTGGTTTTAGCTATACCTATCCAGGTTTGTTTCTTCTGAAACAAATTCACTCCACAGGCCAAGATTTCTCCTGCAATGTGAAACTGAGCCTTGAATGCCAGTGTGCCTTCATGGATTCTAGTTACATTTACCCTCCTTTTTCTCAGATTTAATAGCAGCATTCAGTCAAACTATCTTGCTGAACATTTAGTTGCTTTTCCCATCTTCCCACTGTTTCAAATAGACGACCCAGTACTTCAAGATCTTATGCTGAAAGGCCAACAACAAAAAACCACATTCTGTTGCACTTATATCCAGAACATTGCAGCCAGATTTTAAATGTCACAAGACATTACTCTGCATGATCAAGGAACTGCAAAGATAAACAGTCATCCTAAGTAGGCTTCTTCTAGCTTGTTACCCTTGTCAGCTATACATATTCATTTACAATTTTAGCAAGATGCATTTCTTGGACAAGTCAGACTGCACAGCAGGAAACATTTAGACTTTACAACAGTTAAGCTAAGTAATAAAGTAGATAAGATTTCTAAGATTCATTACTGAGGTGCTGTTAGTGAGCAAGGTTGCAGAAGAACTATCTTGTGAGTTAAAAGCCCCACTAACTTCTAAAACCAGGAAGAGCAGGGAAACCACAAAACCAAAATAAAAGTTGCTAATAGCTACTAGAATATGTTGTCCAGTGCCATCAAATTCTAGTTTAAAGGAAACTGAAATCTACAAACTGATTCAGAAGAAGAATGTATCAAAAAACTAGTTTCACCAAAAAATAATAAACTAAAAAAACCCCACCCCCCCAAAAAAAAAACCAAAGCCAAACCCAATTGTTCCAGACAGGGACTGATTTTTTGCCTTTTGATTGTTCATCAAGGAGGAAAGCTGGTTTGGGGACATCAGAACGAGAACGTGATTAACAAATGATAAAAACATGGTCTTATTCTTCGTTTTCTCTCCATCAGGTAGTAATGCTGATTTGCAACAAGCAGAACACACAAAAGCTGTTGCTGGTAAGGTCATCTTCCTGAAGACACATGATTTATTACTGGATCTTTCATGTGAGCAGTTCAATGGGCCAAGTTCCTCATGCTTTTGTAACCGTCTTCTTTTCACAAACCTTTGTTTTTGTGTGACTAAACCAATAACAAAGCATTCTAACAGAGTAAATAATATGTGAGGTTTACCACACACACACAAAAAAAGTAAGAACTAAAACCAAAAAACCAACAAACCCACAAACACATCCTGTCCTTAGGAATGTTGAACTAGATTATCCTGTGGTAAAGGAATATTTTGAGGAAACTCTGATTTAACACCCCCCCAAAAAAATTCTACCATTTCAGTTAAATTCAGTTCTCTCCATTCTTACATAACCTTCAGAATCTGACTGCTTTTAATGGGAGATGGGGACAAATCTATAGGACATACACAAAATATACATAATTTAGGGCTTTATGGTGATGCTTGTTTCATAAAACATATTGAAAGAGCCCTGTTAAAAAGTCTGTTAGGGAACTATGAATGTAGGATATTTAAGGCTAGAAGAATCTATTTAGAACATAGAGACTACAGGAGAACTGTCACACAGAGGAGAACAGTGGCCTACAATGGAAGCCTTTCTCAAAAGTATTACTTTCTCAAAATTTAATCGACTTAATTGTTTTTATACAAGAACTGTGGTGGGCTGAACCTGGCTGAAGGCCAGGTGCCCACCAAAACCACTCTGTCACTCACCTCCTCAGTTGGACAGGGAAGAGAAAACATATTGAAAGGCTCATGGCTTGACATAGGGACAGGGAGAGATGACTCATCAATTACCGTCTCGGGCAAAACAGACTCACCTTGGGGACCATTAAATTTAATTTTTCACCCATCAGAGTAGAATAATCAGAAGATAAACCAACTGTCAAAATCCCCCACCCCCACCCCTCCCTTCTCGTCAGAATTAACTTTACTCTGGATTTCTCTACCTCCTCCCCTGAGCAGCACAGGGGGATGAGGAATAGGGGTTATGGTCAATTCATCACATGTTGTCTCAGCTGCTCCTTCTTCCTCAGAGGAAGGACTCAGAAGCACAAGGTTGGAAAAGACCTTCAAGATCATCTAGTCCAACCGTATCTGCCCTATACTAAACCATATCTCTAAGTACCTGATCTACCCGTCTTTTATATGCACCCAGGGAAGGTGACTCAACCCCCTCCCTGGGCAGCCTGTTCGAGGGCCCGACAACTCCTTCAGGAAAAAAATCTTTTTTAACATCTAATCTGAGCCTGCCCTGGCACAGCTCTGTGCCATTTACCCTTGCCCACCATCACCCACCTCTCTACAGTCTCCTTTCTTTTATAGGCAGTGATAAGGTCTCCCCTCAGCCTCCTCTTCTCCAGACTAAACAGCCCCAGCTCCCTCAGCTGCTCCTCATAAGATTTTTCCTCCAGCCCCTTCACCAGCCTGGTTTCCTTTCTCTGAACATCCTCAAGGACCTCGATGTCCTTCTTGTAGTGAGAGGCCCAGAACTGGACACGGCACTCAAGGTACAGCCTCACCAATGCCAAATGCAGGGGCACAATCACCTCCCCAGACCTACTGGCCATCCTATTTCTGACACAAGCCAGGACTCCTCACACTCCTGCTCCAGGGTGGGTTCACTCTCAAGGAAGACTCTTCTGCAAATTTCTCTAAAGCTGAGTCCTTCCCACGGGCTGCAGTTCTTCCCTTTCTCCAGAGTGGCTCCCTTCCATCCGGTCACAGGTCCTGCCAGGAGCTTGCTTCAATATTAGGTTCCTACAGGGTCACAGCCTCCTTTTGGGTGCACCCACCTGCTCCAATGTGGGGTCCGCTATGGGCTGCAGGTGGATATCTACTCCACCAACAACCTTCATGGGCTGCAGAGGGATAGTCTGCATGACCATAGTCTTCTCCACAGACTAAAGGGGATCTCTGCTCTTGTGCCACAAGCACCTCTTCCTCCTTCTTCACTGACTGAGGTGTCTGTAGAGTTGCTCCTCTCATATACTCTCACTTCTCTCTGAGGCTGCAACTGCCTTTGATGTATAGGTTTTTTTCCCCTTCTTTACTATGTTATCCCAGAGATGCTACCACCACCACTGATGGACTCAGCCTTGTCAGCATTGAGTCCATCTTGTAGATGCCTGGCATTAGCTCTATCAAACACAGGGGAAGCTTCTGGCATCTTCTCACAGAAGTCACCCCATAGTCCCTCTGCTACCAAACCTTGCCATGCAACCCAATACATCACTTTAATTAAAAAAAGAAGTTTTGTATCAGATAATGTCAGATCATGCTTACACAAAGCTAATAGGGAAAGAGAAAGACCTAATTTTGGTGTGTAAGGAAAGAAGATGACTATAACCACTTTTGCATACAAATAAATTGAAATACTGCTCCCACAGAACCTGATCAAATGCAAACATAACCAAAGGCTCTGCCAAATACACTGCCATGCTCTGCAGAGCATACCAGTGTCCACCCAAGTAGTGTCTAACAGCTGCCTAATTGTAAGCCACTGCTCCATCAACACATAGCCCCCTTGTTTAATTTTTGTTTTATTTTTTAAAAATGAATTGTCCTTGAAATTAATTTTCTCTGAATTAAGCTATTCACTGAGAAACTAAATGGTAGCTTTTTCTAAAGAATGAAAAGTAGGGCTCATGTAAATTTAAATGCTAACAATTTTGAAGGCTTGCCAAATAATGTTTTTTAATCATTTATTTTCTGGTATTTACATTATTTTCCTTAGCACAAAATGAAAAAGAGACAACAATAAAAGCACTCTTTTACTGAGTATTTTCCTGCACTCAAATACAGTGATACTTTTAGACAGATATAAATGGTTGTAACATTAGATTAGAAAGTCATCAAAAGCATATGGTGCATAAACATGTGGCAAAACTACAAAGGAGATAAAACTTATGAAAATAGGTTTGTAGTAGGTGTACAGTGTTTTCTATGTTGTGCATGATACAAACACTAACAAAATAATTCTTAGAAGACCCTTGCTGGTATAGAGACAAATATGCAAGTTGTTAAATATTTTCTATTAAATAAACAAAATTATTAGCATACAAACAGGAGGGGAATCAACTTTTTAAAAGGGCAGATAATGGCAGGACAAGGGGGAATGGATTAAAGCTGAAGGAGGGAAGGTTTAGATTGGATATTAGGGGGAAGTTTTTTACAGAGAGAGTGGTGAGGTCCTGGAACAGACTGCCCAGAGAGGTGGTGGATGCCCCATCCCTGGAAGTGTTCAAGGCCAGGTTGGATGGGGCCCTGGGCAGCCTTGTGTAGCTCCAGGCCTGAGGTTGGTGGCCCTGCCTATGGCAGGGGGGTTGGAGCTCTATGATCCTTGGGGTCCCTTCCAACCCAGACCATTCTATGATCCTATGATTAGATTGAGCACTTGTGATGACCTCCTTTAACTTGCATTTTAAGTTCTAAACCTCCTTTTCCATTCCATTGGTATTCATGGTTTCTTTCCCCTCTATGAAGAAAATATCTATCTTCCCTAAGATTTTACTTATTCACTCTGTAAAAACATTCTCTATTAGAAATCAATAAAGGAACATTCCTGTTGTTTCTAAAACATTATGCCTTCAAAGGCTTTTCCTACCACGGTGTTGTGAGATGGGAGTGGAGTACTTTTGCTAGCCTGAATATACCATCACATTTTCATCCACTGTGAGTCGACTGCAGCCTAATATTGCATTTTAGGGAGAAATTAGTTTTAAAAAATTGTAAAGGTGAACTGTAAGAATTACTCCTTCAAGGCACCTCACTGAGAAGAAAGAACAACACTCAATCTGTTTTGAAGCTGACAGGAAATAATAAAGAGTTTGTGTGTAGAATGTAGGAACCAATCACTTAATAACAACACACCCTGCAACTCTGCCATAAGGGGGAAAAAAAAAGTTAAAATAAATTAAAACTAAGGTAAAATTAATACTTTGCTTAGATGGTTACTTACAAGTGCTGTAACAAACTATTCCAACAGTATCCCTTCACTGTCTGACAAAGCACTTCCTAACTGCAAAGAAAAGTCAAAGTAACCTTTTTAGCAACAACAGTTTTTTCCTAAACCAATTTATAACACCTACTGACAGATTGCCTTTTTCTGCAGTCCTGCCAGAATACTGATCTAATGTTACTGACGATTCTGATGCACTCAGATTAGGGTACTGATGAGAGAGGAATTCATCCTAAGAAACAACCTTGGAAAGAGATTAAAAGGAAAATGATGCCACAATTTACACCTCCAAAAAGAAACGAACTAAAGATAGATGTTAATGTTAGATTAATCCAACCATTAGCATATTAATGGCCTCTTCAGGGTTTCCTTTTTTTCTTGTTTGCCACACATGTGTGGGGATGTATCAATATGAAAGTCATGTTTTAGATAGAGGGTATTCACACCTCACTTCCTTAAGTACATTTAACAGTCAGAGCAACTGAAGGTTTCTCCTACCCATTTAAAATAAAAAATAGAATAATTTTAACTATTTTTCCCCAAATAGTAGTCTGTGGAGACAGGACAAGGGGCAATGGCTGCAAGTTGGAGCACAGGAAGTTCCGCACCAACATGTGGAGGAACTTTTTCACAGTGAGGGTGACAGAGCCCTGGGACAGGCTGCCCAGGGAGGTGGTGGAGTCTCCTTCCCTGGAGATACTCAAGACCCGTCTGGATGCCTGTCTGTGCAGTAGGAGCTAGGGAGCTGCTTTGGCAGGGGGGTTGGACCCGATGATCTCTGTAGGTCCCTTACAACCCCTACAATTCTGTGATTCTGTGAATTGAGCCTGCTTTGTCTGTGACAGTAATTGGTAGGTGATCTACCTGTCTTTAACTTGATTCACAAGCTTTTCTACTTTATAGAAGAGTGGCTAGGTGGGCATCTGGCTGCCAACCACTACAAGAGTATGATATTACATACATATATATATATATAAAAATGGAGTTTTATATATTGATCTGTACATAGCACCTATATACAGGTATCTAAGTAAGATACCTGATACAGATATCTAAGGAAGATGAGAACAGAGATAATTTTATCTTTCTGGAACAGAAACAGCTAATAAATGTACCACAGATGCAACAGTAAATATACCACCTTCTCTTTTGATGGAAAGATGACACATTAAAATTACAAGATACCATTGACATTTCAGTGTCTCATAAAAAGTGATTGGCTTCTGTCCCTTGTAAATCCCTACGACTTGTTCTTGCATTCTTCAGAAATAAACTTTCTCCTTTTTCATTGTATATGCAAAAATCTTTTACAATAAGTTTGGTTTAAAGGGTAGTTAGGGTGATAGTGCAAAGTAGCCAAATTTAAACAGGTAAAAGTATTTCCTTCCACTTGTATACAGTTCATAACAACAACATTAAAAGGAATTTTGAGTTATTCATTGCTATATGAATATGAAAAAAATTCTAGACTGTACTGTTGGTAGTCTTGAGAGTTTGTAATAATAAGATCTTATAAGAAGCATAGTTCTGAACAACTATGTGCATCCTCCTTCAAATTCTGTGTTAATCTTCCTGTAGAATAGGAAAGTATGAGGATACTGGGCTCCATGTAATCCTTCAGGTAACTGACTACAAGTTGTATTCCTTATGCTGGGTAGGCTGTGGCATGTAAAATAAAGCACTAAATTAATTTCTATTGCTCATCTGACCTTCTTGCTAGCATTTAGTCTCTTATCTGGTTTCAAATGTTTGATGCTTGATTGGCATCATAGCAATTTCAGCCTTGATGGTTTTTTCTTACATACAGGGGAGGAAAGAAAGAAAACAAACAAACCAACAAAAAAAGAGGGAACTATATTGACCTTTTCAAGACAAGTGCCAACAGAGATAGTACTCCCAGAGAAGTGCTTTAATTCTGAATAATCAAGTCTGGCAGGAGCTCTGGTGTGATGGGATCAGGCACTGCCATCTCCAATAAGATCAGGATGAAAATCTCTCCCAGGTGATGTGAAAAAAAAAAACAACAACCCACCAAAATATATAGAGATCATGCAAACTCTCTGAGTTTACTAGATCACTTCCCTTTGATACGTAGGAAAGTTAGAAGAGTACATATCTAATTTTCTATGCAATTTTCCATTAGCTGCAGTTATCTGCACATTGTTTAAAACAATGAAAAATTTAGGTGTGGTTTCTTTTTTTATCTGCAATTTCTAATCCTCCTTTGACTTCAACCCTTTAAACATAAATTATGTGTACCCTCCTCTCCTCTTCCCCCCCCTCCAAAAAAACCCCCAAAACAAAACAATCAAAAAGCCAACCAAACAACAAACCTTCACTGGATCCAACCTTGTTGTATCAAGCCAAATCAACTTATTACCAGTATATTTATAAACCCAGCACACTAATTATAAAGCATGCATTTCAGAAAACTATTATGTGTCTTATATTTTGCATACAGGAAACACATTGTAATTTTGCATTTAAATGCTTCCAAAGATTTCTTTGCTTAGAAGTTGCTTTCTTAGTACATTCCACACAACCTTCTAAGTCTTGGAATCACCTTTGGCAAAAATCTTCAAGCACCTGAAGAATGACTTTAAGTAACATGTAGTTGGTTCTTTCCTGAGTTATCCAGAACAATATCCCACATTAAGACATAACTATTACAGTCACAGTACACATTTCACTTATTCACAGACTTCCATCAACTAACTGATATATCTTCTCCATACCAGCATTCTTCAAAGTATCCCCATAAACTATGAACATTTCTTATGGAAGGGAGAAAAGTAATGAAACATCTCTAAGTCACAAGACCAAGCATTTCAATATTAAAATTTACCTTATTTCAACATTGTAGGTCTTAAACATAAGTAGCTTGAAGCTACTCCAATAGACAGACACTCATATCCATGATTAAGAACCTACTAAATGCCCTAATGGGTCTGAACAGTGATGCCTTTAGCCCAGCACTTTCTCCAAGAGCTGCAGTAAGAGATGTTACTTAAAACAACACTATGCCAGCCCTACCACTACTTATAATCCATTCTCCTCCCTTCCCAAAAGAGGAAGGTCATTGTCCTACCAATACATACTTTCCTATCTCTTTTGGACCTATTACTGCTGAATTTGTCTAAGGTTCTTTGAACCTGCTGAGCCTTTGAAGTTGTCACCATGTGACCCTACCAATTCCCTGGCCAACTTCATTTTCAAAAAGCTAGGTACAATCCCCAATATCAGCTGAAGGTTCCTTTGCAAGAAATTCAGAATTCTAAAAGTGTAGGTGAAGAATGTCCTGTTTACATTTATCTAGCTACACTTAATGAGTTTTCCTGTTATCTCCATGTGGGCAGGCCTTCCACACTTTTAATGCTATTCTTTTCCTTGTGATACTGTCTTTAACTTTCCTATCAAGTCACATGCATTTTCCCCCCCCCCATAGCTTTACTCAGGCCTTTTCTGAATTACAATATAAAGTTTACTCAAATCTTTAAGACAGTATTTTCAGAATAGACTCTGGGTTGCTAGCAGGCATGGGTATCTTGCTTGCATGACCATCTGCCTCCTTCTTTCAGTTCTCTATCAAGTTGAATAGCTGTGTAATAGATTTACTTGCATTGTTTTTTCCCAGGGCAACATTAAGATCATTCTCTCCTCTCCTACTCTGACATCCTACGTCCAGTGCATGACTCAAGCTCATTCCCAAAATAGTTTCTTTTCATGTTGGTTACAGGAATACTGGAAACAGTTGCCATTTTTGCCACAAAATTTGCAGCTTCTCTAGTCACCCTTAACATGTCCTCATTATAAACACCTCATCAGAGAACTATTAATAGACTGTATTATATTATTAGAAGGCATTTCCATGCATAAGATTCCACCCAACAGGCTGATTTTCTCCTCACAAGATTTTCATGCTGCTACTCTTCATGCTATCTCTTATGCAAAGTGTCACTCCCCTGCTTATACAGGTAATCATTCCAGCAAACTTGGTAGCACATTAACATTGTCCACCAGTGATTATTCTCCTTCCACTGGGCTTCCAACACATCTATCATAAAGCATTGATCATTTGCTAACAAAAATTTTCGTTTATTCATCTATCTTTTAAGCTTAAGAGAGTATGAGAGAATATACAAGACTTGTTCCAGTTCTGCTGCTTTGTATTTCACATACCAGTTAACTCTCTCATATATTCAGTTTAATGTTTTCAAAGAATTATAGTGAGAGATTCCTTTGATATCACTGTTGCCAAAAGGCTTTTCACAGATTTTCTTCATTGATCTGCACCTATGGGTATAATCCAAATAAATTTTAAACACTTGATATTTCTTATTATTCCATTCTCTTTCAAGTCTCTAACCACCCTTTGTATCAATCCTTCTTTTTGTCCTTAGTAATTATGAGAAAACCAAAGATTGTTCATGCAAACCATTCACAACCAACACCTTATTTTCAAAACTTCTCAATAACTTTTCTTTTTTTTTTTTTGTAAATTCCCCTCTCTCCCCATTTCCAGCCAAGAGTGCTCTGGAACATACCTGACTTCTACACTGATATCTTTAAAGCAGCAATTTCACTCCTTACTCTTATTCATTCTATTGACACAAAGCTAATGATTTGATAGTTCCAGAATCAGTTCCTTGCTTGTCTTGGGGTATCTCACAATAAACTCGTGTTTTCTGGCAAATGTTTCAAATGTATGCACACTTTTCAGACACAATCAAATCTTAAGTATTCACACTGAAAATATTCCATCCACACATGGACTAGCATTTCCATATTCTGAACTTGTATTTTCATATTCTGAACTAATAATCTCCTCCCATATGGTTTTATGACAAAGGACTTGGTTATCCATTATGCCCCAGGCCTACTTCTTTCATATAAATGCAATATTCTGAGACAAGAATAAATTCTTAAAAAAAAAAAATCACACTTTGTTTTCAGCAAGTTGATACAAGAATACCATCAGCAACTGATGCTTGGATACTTCACATTGCTCCAGCTCAAAGTTTTAATTTTTATAAAGTATGTTGCTTTCACAAAATGCTTCAAATTCTGAAAAGTGCCAAAACAGCTTAATAACAAGTGGGGGAGGGGGGGGGAGGAGGGCAGGGAGGAAAAGAAAATACCTTATACTACCCATAGCCCTTACATAGACAAATCATTATCACTATCAGGTCATTATTAGGCAGCACAGTGGAAACATTTCCTCCAGTAAGTTACCAAGACTGTTGCCAGTAGGTCAAAGAAGTGATGATTTCCCTCTATTCCCCTTCCCTCCCAGGGAAAAGCAGTGGGGTGCTTTTTCTGAATGGGGTTACCCAGTTCAAGAAAAAAATAGATATATCAGAACAAGTACAGCGGGAAATCAGCACAGATGCAGACAGAAAGGCTGAGAGCTGTCAGTCTTGAGAAGGATAAAATCCAAGGGAACTCCTCCTGCCATCTCAAACTACTTAACAGAAGACTACAAATATGAGGGAATCAGACTCTTCCTGGAGATTATACAACAAGCAAAAGGCAACAGACACAAGTTGCAACAAGAGATATTCCAAGATGTGAAGAAAAAAAAAATCACAACAGTGATCCAAGTCCATCCATACACACCCACCTTTAGAAATATCACAAATTCAGCTGGACAAAGCCCCAAACAACATGGATTAGGCTGACTCTCCTTTTAAAAAAGTGATTGGACTAGATGACCTCCAGAGGTCCCTTCCAAAACTAAGGAATTACATGATTCTAGAACACGTCTCCACTTATTGCTGGACATCCTTAACAAAGCAATTTTTAAATTTGCCTACAGTCTTTGCTCCATATTACTACTCACCATTTTTCCTACACTCTGAAGCTATACCCTCTTTTTTCACTTTTCTATTCTCACAGTAGTTTCTTTCATACCTCCATAACATCTTCAGTTATTTCAACTGCTTCAGTACCCTTTCAGTATCAACATAATTTATAACTTCTGTACAAACATCTGCTAGAGCTTCAAATCTATTCTATACTGTTCTGTATTCCTTCTCCTAGTAGAAACCCCTCAATGGATTATTTACATACACATAAGACTTCCTCTTTTGGATCAACACTGAAATACTTTGGGTACATCAGCTGGCAAAACGCAGCCACTGAACATTTGAGCGCTTCAATCTGATTTGACTCTAATCAGAATAAAATGCACTTAAAGAAGCATCGAACGTTCCAATCCCTGCTTCCACAACAAGATACCTCTTCTCACACAATGACTTCAATGAAAAGAGTGCTTGAGCAGGCGCTTCAACAAAGTGGAAACCAGCTCGCTCTTCGCACGCTGCAGTCATCCTTCGCAGTCATTTGGCTGCAGGATCATTTGCAGCTTCCTGTCTTTCTGGTTTTAGAGACAAAGCTTTAGAAATATTCAAGGACTGTTCCCAAACTGAGTCTAGTGAATAGCTTGCTGATTCTCCTTTAGAAAGCATGGTGTTAAATCTCTTCAGGACTGAGAAGAAAACTGCGTGTCTCCAATTTCTTTGGCAAGTTTTGTTACGATCGATAAGTTACATATAAGCTGCAAAGAAGCATGGCATGAGAACAAAAACCATTGCTTTCCTGACCTTTGTACTAGAATTCATGCTGTTAACAAGAGACATCAAGATGCCTACTTAGCATTTGAGCATTCTTGCAAATTTCTGTAAACCACTCACTTGAACAAACATGAAATTTAGTTCCATGCTGCCCTTTAGATACCTAAATAAATATTTTAGTGTCTTTACTTCTTTCAAAAAATTAAGATGATGCCACACCTATACTACCCATGTAAGACAGAAGAGCTTTCAAAACCTTAAAAACAACAACAAAACAACAACAAAATAAAAAAGATTAAGTGGGAAACTCCAACTATGAAGGGGGGAGCGGGTGGAACCAACCAAACCTATCCCCGCAGGTTATTGTCTTTTACTTGTGTCATTCATGTCCCTCCCCTCATTCTTTGTAAGAATGTATTTCATTAGTTTTCCAACTGTAGATCAAATAGCTCTTCTCTATTAGGTTTTGTCAAAACAATGTATTCAGTCCATTCAGTTAAATTTTGAAAGGATGTTAATCTTGTTAACTCTAATGTTCTTGCTGTCTTTGGAGATTCACAGTTCTCTTCTGAGCCATTAACATGTTTGGCCTGAACATCATCTTGTCTCCCAAATTTTACTGTTTAATTACACATAGGAAACAGTATGTCCTCCAGTGGCTTTTAAACCTTCCAGCCTATTAATGCAGGGAACACTCTTGCGAATTGTCTTAACATTATAAAGGCACCACAATTATCTTTTAGACTTATTCTAATAGATTCAGGCAAAAAAAAAGATCTATGGTCTGTAAGGTTTTCTTGCCTTTTTATCTTTGTGCAACATTCTTACAAAGTATCAACAGTTACAAACTGTAACACTCAGCAGAAATACTGCTAGAGCATAAAAAGTCAGCTTTAACAACAGCAGAAAAAAATTCCTGTTTATAAAAAAAAAATAATTGCAAAACAAAGCATGAAAAGTAATGCACTACATTAAATAAAAATATCAAAGTGAAATTCATAAAAGAAACTAAAAATATAATAATGCCTTTTCAATGTGAAGAGGCATTATTCATTGCACTGAGACATTAACCAGCCCACTCTGGCTGCCCCAAAGTACTATGTGTCTGATATTAATCAAGGGGGATGGTGGAAGGAAGTGTCAAGAAATAACAGTGGAAATACAGACATTTTACATATGGCACAGAATAACCTAAACTACTACTGAGATGACTTACTTCCAGAAAGGTTTAAAGCTAGGAATGCTTTCAACTTATTTTGCTTTTCCACAAGTCTTTAAAAACTGAAGAAACTAAGCAAAGTATCAAAAGAGATCAGAATTCCTGCATGTTTATCAGAAAGTAAAAAATAATTCGTTAAAAGGCTCCCCTCCTTCATAGAATCAAAACACATTAATTGTCATATGCATCCTGAGTGCAAACACACCTTCTAGATTCTAGAGTAGGTCACAGTAATTTATGAAGGTATTCTGACAAAATTTTATAAACAGTTTTTCAAACATGACAGAAATACAAGTCTGTATTATCTGGAAGCATTTCTTGGGAGGTTTTTTTTAGTAAGTTTTTCTTTACAGGCCACACAATTTCTGTTGGCCTTTAAGTAAAATAGTTCAATATTACTTCTTTAAGCAGTCTGCCATTTTCAACACCTCACACATTACATTTAAAGAACACAGCATAAATGATATATCCTGGTATCTTTCACATACTATTAAAACCCCAAGAATTGCAAAGTCATCTCTAAAAGCTAATCAATTACTTACCCCTCTTTTGACAACAAAACGTTAGTTCCAATTTGCAAAGCATGTCAGCGTTCTCATACTTGTCCTCTTCGGCCTTAACCCAAAAACAGGACTCTGTCATTTCCTGAGGCCTGATCTACAAGCAGGAGACAAACCAAAATTTTACTAATGCTATAGTTTTAATACTATGTACAGACTGTGCTCTGTAGAGTCTAAAGCAAATTAAACACTTAAGAGATCTGTAAACCACTTGAAATTTCGGTATGTAACACATCTTCAGAAGTGTTACTGTATTTCTGATTGAAGATAATAATGCCTGCAGTCAGACAAACTGACTCTGACACAAAGCAATGCAGACAATAGACTCTGTTACCCAACGTCTCAATGTAGCTAATTATCTTTGGTAAAGATTTAAAATCAGAGTAAACTTTAAATACTGTCTGAACACAGCTGATTTAACTAGATATTAAGGACCTTACTTTTTAGACTGTAGCTTTGATTGCTTCATAAAACTCTGAAAATCTTTTTACTGATTTATTTTGGTCTAAATATTTAGAGTTTCCAAAACTCAGTAGATTGATACTCCTGGTATACTTGACCCTGTCATAACGTAGAAGAAAAAAAATTACACAGAGTCTGTATTTTTTCAACCATTAAATTTACATAAGCACATTTATACTAAGGACAAAGAGAGACCTACAGTGTTCTCCACAGTCCAGCCTAGACAGATGAAAGACACTTGTTTGGAAACTGTAAAGTCACCACTACAGTGCAGTGATCGATCCAGTGTACACACTTAGCTAAAAGACAAAGCACCAATGGATGCAGGAATCATGTTTATATCAATGCTGTACTACTGCAGACCAGAACTGACTTTTCCAGGCATCTCAAAGTAAACAGATACTTGCCCAGATGATTTATGAGTCAGTGAAATAAAGTTTCCAGAAAACAGTGAAAACTAAAGGCAGAAAATATTTGCATCTTACATAATGTTAAATAATCATAGACTCATAGAATGGTCTGGGTTGGAAGGGACCCCAAGGATCATAGAGCTCTAACCCCCCTGCCACAGGCAGGGACACCAACCTCAGGCCTGGAGCTACACAAGGTTGCCCAGAGCCCCATCCAACCTGGCCTTGAACACTTCCAGGGATGGGGCATCCACCACCTCTCTGGGCAGCCTGTTCCAGCACCTCACAACTCTTTCTGTAAAAAACTTCCCCCTAATATCCAATCTAAACCTTCCCTCCTTCAGCTTTAAACCATTCCCCCTTGTCCTGCCATTATCTGCCCTTTTAAAAAGTTGATTCCCCTCCTGTTTGTATGCTCCCTTCAGGTACTGGAAGGCTGCAATGAGGTCCCCCCGCAGCCTTCTCTTCTCCAGGCTGAACAAGCCCAGCTCCCTCAGCCTCTCTTTGTAGGGCAGGTGCTCCAGCCCTCTAATCACCTTTGTGGCCCTCCTCTGAACCCTCTCCGAGAGTTCTACATCTTTCTTGTATTGGGGGCCCCAGATCTGGACACAGTACTCCAGGTGGGTTTATTGCTCTTTTTAGTCTTACTCCTGATGACTCTATTTACTCTAAGCATTATGTAAGTAAGATTTTACATCAAATGTTTTCCATTAATCAGTACTACCTTGGACCAGTTGAGTCTTTTCATGGTAACTTCAGGTCTGAATTCTTTTTTAGGCTTCATTCCAAATGGCAAAGTACAGGAAGGTGGAGACCACTGTGCTCCCAGCAGGCCTGGCAGAGGTGGTGGTGGAGGAGCACCACCAAAAGCCAGAGGAATTCCCAAGCCATTCAAAAGTGGTGGAGGAGGAGGGGGAGGCGGTGGTGGTGGGATCCCACCATTAGAAGGCAGAGGTGGAGGAGGAGGAGGCGGCAGCGGTTGATGTGCTCCTGCAGCTTCCAGTGGAGTAACAGATGCATCTCCACGCGTTGATGGTAGAAAACCAGGTGGCAAGGAACCATACTGACAAAGAAAATATTCTTAGTGAGTTTCACCTTTTTTTTTAAATCCAGAAAATGTCATAGCAATCATAGTTTAGAGATTAAATCCAGCAAGGCAACAGGATGTGACATTTTACTTGTGTAGGACAATCAAATACGAATTATAATGAGGCCCACATGCTTCTGATTTCATAGGCCTCAATATTTTAAGCAAACATGCAGACTAGGAAGTTCACACCAAAAATAAAAACTGAAATATTATTTCCCATTTCTCATATTTCACTGATCATGATCCAAGAAGTGTTTGATAGATACCCTGATGAAATTTTATCTAGACTAATCCTACGTATTGCAGAGAAATATTCCAAGGACATAACAGCAGAACCTGACAAGATTAGCAATTCTACTGAAAAAGTGATGCTTTCCAAGAGTGGAGCATTCACATTCTAGACAACTGAATACACAAAACAATGATTAAAAAAACCCCTTCTGAAAATACAGCTCTCTCGCAGTACTTCATCAAATCTGTAGACATATAAAACTAGTGGCCATGCTATTTGTTGAAATAGGAAAAATTACGCTACCATAATTAAGTGGAGAGGAAAAGTAGTAACACCACAATATTTTAAAGCACTTAAGCACTTTTGAAAACTGCATTAACTATTAGTAAGATACCACATTGATTTCTTATTCTGTATATTAAAGACAGCTCTATTTTATTGAGATGGGCTAATTAGTACTTCAGTAAGTCTAAAAAAAATACATTAATTTCTACTATTAGAAGAACTTCTATCACAGCCCTTCAAACATTCATAAATATGTACCTGACAAAAACATCTAAAGAATAAATGAGTAATATTTACCTAGTGGTGATACCTTTTAATATTAGTGATAGTAAATAATCAATTTTTCAATTATTAATTATGAGTTGAAACAGTTAATTTTAATTTTTAAAAAATGGAAGGCAATACAGGAAAGGATTTCATTTTTTTAAAGCAAACAGCTGAATATCAATAAATGCAAATAAAAAAATACACAACATTATTATGCTTTGAATTTCTGAACATTGCATTGTTTACACTATCAAGTAGACACAGAACAACAAGGCTGTAATAACAAAAGAAACATAGGAACAAATACCAAATAAATGCAGATAAATAAATAGATAAAGGGGGGAATGGGAGGGGGAAAGGAAAAAAAAAGAGGCCAGGAGAAAGACAGTCGTAACAGGCAGAAGCAACCATGCAGCAACTGATACCATATGGAAACCAAGGAGTCCTCTTAAGATCATTTAAGACTAAGAGTACTTACTTTAAGTAATCAATTACTTGATATTTACAAAACATTTCAAGTAATGTTAACAGTGGGATAATTTATAGCATGGTAATTTCTGAGTATAATGATGTAATGATCACTGTACATTAAAAAAAACTTTACTTAATACAGTGAACAAGAAAAAGGTATAATATCAGCAAGAAAACCTATTTCACAAAAAAAAACCCTATTTAATAATGTATTTAAGATACATGAAAATACTTTCTTAGTGGATGATATGCAGCTCTCACAAATTACGTTTTTAGAGAGCAAGAATTTTATAATTGTTTTTCTAAAGCCTGTTTGACTTTGCAGTTAACACTTAATTCTGACTAGAAGCCAGAATTAGAATGACATTTTTAAACAGGCTTCAGAAGAGCTAAACTGATTTTCCTCACTAAGAAAATTAAGCAAGCTTTAAAGTACAGAAAAAATTGACCTTCTATGATTGAAACATATCACCTTCCTATGTGCACGTCTTCCCAGTTCTACCTTTCATTAGCCATTTTCCGATCACAGACTCACAGAATGGTAGGGGTTGGAAGGGACCTCAAGAGGGAGGGGGGGGGATCCAGCCCCCTAGATGGTGCCAGGATATAAGAACAGGCCATGGATTGCAATCTCTCCAATGAAGCTTCACAGATACCTCATGTAAATTTCATGCAGCTCTGCTTCCATCAGGGCAGAGCAGACAGGGGCAAGTCTGGCAAGCAAGAGGGAGGTGAAACCCATGTGCTTGTCTCAGGCTGTGGGGAGATATCCCAGAAAACTCCACCATGCAAATATAGGACAAGAGGGGATGGCCTCAAGTTGTGTCAGGGGAGGTCTAAACTCACTATTAGTTAAAAATCTTCACTGGCAGGGTTAATCAAGCACTGCTGCCCAGGAAAATGGTTGAGTCACCAGCCCTGGAAGTATTTAGAAGATGTGGTGTCTGGGCACGTGGTTTAGTGGTGGACTTGGCAGTATTACTTTTACATTTGGACCCGATGACCTTAAAGGTCTTTTCCAACCTGAATGATTCTGTAAAATGTCTTGGTCACACAGCCTCCTTATATAGATTTTTGAGCTGAAGCAGTTATAAGTGAACTTAAACATTACTCTCAAAAATCTAAACTACTTCCCTCCATCACTTCTAAAAATATCTATTTATACTTGAAAATTGAAACATTATTAGGGAATTTTCTTATTCAGCCACAGGTTATTTCTTTCACTGCTGGATATCCATGGTAAGGCTTCACCAAAGAGAACTGAGTAATGAATAAGATCACAGCAATGAATGCTAATCTAAAAGCATGAGACTTATTACCCTATGTGGTTAATTACTTTGGAAGTATATGACACTGAAAGCAAAACCCAAATGAAACATAAGAAACTAGTTTAATTAACAGAGCTCAGGCACAAAAAGAATCATCTGGGAACTGAAATAGCTAATTAATGTGACACTACAATTCTGTGTACAAAAATAGAAATAAAGGAAACTAACAATCAATAATAATCAATAACAGGATTCTCTGAAAAAAAACTCAACTGCCCAAACAGAAACTGCAAAAGATACAAAATCAAGTCCATTTCTAAAACAGTACTTCCTACATTCATTTAAACTGCCCTATACCTGTGATTTAAAAGCTTGCAATTCTGCTTCAAGTTCATTGATTCTTTCTTCTTTTTTTTGCAGTAGGGCCTGGGTCTCCTGGTGAACTACAAAATCTTTTTCAAACTAAGAAAAAAGAAAAGGAAAAAAAAGAAAATTGTTGATACAAGTCATTCTGCATAGTTTCCCCAGATTCCAAGTTTTCCTTTCATGTTTCTTAAAATTCATATGTTAACAATGCTAAGGACACACACAACATACCTACTATTCTAACCTCAGCGTACACACTGAGTGGATGTACCATCTCTATTACCACTAAAGGCCTTTGCTGTATGAAACAGCATAAAGTACTTATGTATTTTAACTTGGAATTAGGGTGAGAAGCTTGAAAAATTGATGTAAAGTAGTAGACAGTCAGTAGATACAAATGATTCAATTCTTACTCTCCCACTGTTTATCTTGTTGAAGAAAATGACAGCTGTTCAAATAAAGCATTCAGGTGATTTGGGGGACTTTTGTAAATGAAACGTTAAAGTAAATAGTAGAAAGACTCTCAAGGTTAACTACTTTATACCTCTATTCTCTGCTTCCTAATCCACAAGAAACATCTACATCCCTGTTTAAATGTAAGAACAAATAGTAATTTGAAGTTAAAACCTTGCCACTTTCACTCACACTATGCATGAAGCTGTTATGTAATCCACCGTGTCCATCTTACAGTCATGTAACTTAAAAATAACTTACTTTTCTGGAAAGTTCTGAAGCCCTCTCTTCACATTCTTCTAATCTTGCTTTATCTACACAAATATCTGAAAAAAACAAACACAATTGCACATGTAGAGAGAACACAAGATTCTAAATCACAACTTTAACTTGTTTTTTTTTACATATGAAGAAGTATGATGCTGTGATTGTTTCCCAGCAGGGTACTTACCTATTAAGTGGCTGAAGTTTACATCTAATCTCTTTCGATACGTGAAATCTGGGTCTGTTCCACTTCGGTGTAAAACTATCTGGGACACACACTCTTCAATTAATTTGAAATACTGTGGACTAAAGACAGAGGTGAGTTCTGTTGCATCATATTTATTTATTAATGTATACTTTAAATCCTTTCTATGCACTAAATTAAATCAAACGATTTGGGCTGACATATCCACAGAAGGACAGGTGCAAAGCCCAGAAGTCTCAAAGGACAAATATATCTGAGAGTTTATTACACAAGAATGCTTTACACAGAGTATGAAAAAAACAGTGATGTAAGATAAACCATCCTTCTATTATAAACTCTGCATCTCTTCCCTGCGGAAACAGAGGAAGGAAGGACTCCTTCCTGTTTCCTCCCCTGCCTCAGTAAGAGGAATGAAAACCGACTCTTCTAAAATGCCTGAAGGTATGACAGCTGGGTCACTTGCCCAGAACATGCAAGCTGTGAATTCAAACCCTTTCAGGTTTAAGAGGTCTAGCACAAGTGTATCCATGCCAGACAAGCACTTTTAACCTTGAAGGGCATATCTATCTTAGACCTTGCCTTAAACACAAGGTTATGCAAAAACCAGCCAGCTTTCCTTCCCTGTTCAGTTCATATTTGGTTCCTCCAGTGTTTCCTCAAAAAATACACAAACTGCTATTAAAAAGAGCATGCAGCAGCTTCAACCATCTAAGATTTTATTAACTATTGTCCTATAATTTATCTGAAAAAAATTTTCCAAAAGACATGAATGTGCTCACAATGACCTCTACTGTATATTGAGAATACTCAATTCCCAACCTAAAGTTATGCTACATTAGTCATATGTTCATATTTCTGTATAAAGTTTACTTCTGGTATGATGGTTTTATCCTTAGACTCCAATACACCACAAAATTACAATGCTATTACCTTGATTTATAACCAGGTAAGAGATCTCTCTTGATCCCTTATACCTGAAGTTAATAAGATTCAGGTCTCAACAAAAATAGTTTTTTATATTTATATACAAAATTCTATCCTAAGCAGAAAAGACAAAATATAGATGGCACTGAAAGCTGATACTTTTGAACATGAGTTGACAAAGGACTATTAACAAACTGCAATCCACACAGAAAAATACTGAAACGTTATTTATCATTAAATTTATGGAATATCCTATCAATGACTAAATCAGCACAAAACCCATAATTACAATTTAACATAGCATTAAACATACCGTATAAAATAATCATTCCTTATCAGCAAAAGATGTTGGAGAATAGAAAGAAAATATCCTTCGGCACTAGTGTCCTTAACAGTATTCCACACCATGTTGTAAACATCATTTACTTCAGTGAAAGAGTTAAGGAGAATAATAGCAGGGAAAAAAATATTTTAGTCAAATGTTGTCTGATTTTTTAATTTTTTTTTTAAACAGAAGTTATACCAGAAAAATGCCCATTATACACTTGGTTTTGCTTCTCTTGCTGATATCAAAAGGATATTCTAGTTCAGACCTAATATCTTCTAAACGATGAGAGAACTCAATCATGTCTTCTTCCTTATGCTCATTGAACACTTTCAGCTGAATATCTAGTGCTTCATTCTTTATACATTTCAATTGCTGCAAAGAATAAACAGTAGTTTATGCAAAATTAGCATTTCCATAGGTAAATAAATGTTTTCTTTTTAATAACTTCCATAGGTCTATGTTATTTCAAGGTTTAAAATCACAAGAACACATAAATATTCAAAAGGTAAACATGGCTTCAGCCTGGCTTGACAAGTGTGTGCACAAGTCTGTCATATGTTCTAAATCCAAGTACTAAAATGCTGAGGAATCAACATAAAGTTCAGAGAGCACAATTTACCTTTTTATCCTCACTGTAAGACTTATTCTCATACCTAACTGCTCATACCCAGACTTAATAAAATGCCTTCAAGAATAATTTATTAGAACTCATTTTCCCATTCCCCCTCTCAAGCTCAAGTAGTCCAATGAGTTAAATAATAATGCAAAGAGAAGCTACAAGACACTTACTGGCAAGATCTCTTTCAATCCACTGCGCATAAATTCATTTCTGATGTGAAGCCTAAAATCCAGGTCATCAGGAGATGTAACAAGAGCATTGATGAGTTGCATGCAAGCTACCTATGACAGAGGAAATATTAAGCTATTTTATTTCTCAGATTTCAATATGCATCACAGTCAAAAAGACAGAACCAACTATTAACTGGACATCACATCACGTCTATCAGTCTACTGAAATCCTACAATTAAGATACTGAAATTTCTTATCAATCATATATAAGCACTGGGCCACAAACTTCCATAAATGTGAACTATTTTCTCACTCCATTGAATTTTGACATTTTATATAAATAGCATGTTAGTTATAAGACCAGAAATGCAACAAGTGTAAATAACCTGTTAATCACCATGAGAGCTGGGAACCTGTTGAAAAAATTCCAAGTTAAGAAGACTGTGAGCGCCAACAGGTGGTAACAGACTAAATGTTCTTGAGAGGACAAAGATGGTCAAGGAAGGATGGCATGGCATGGCTGGAATTACTGTACTAACCCATCTGACTCCTCTCCTGGAAAAAAGGTGCCATGATAGCATCTATTCCTACATTACTTCATCATACAATATACCTTGCACCATTAACACCTTTAAAACAGTAATATGAGGAGAGAGTAAGCTTTGCTCCCTGCCTTTACTAGAGTGAAGAAGTGAAATTAAGTTACATTCCTTCATAAATTCTATGAAAGTCTCCAAATGCAAATATCTAGATTTACATACTCAAAAACTATTGCATTTCCTATTGATAGCAATAGGAGAAAGCACCTAAAATTCAATTATTTAAAAGAACCATATAAAAATGTTGATAGACTTCCATAACTTATTCCAGTTTTAGACAACAGTTATTCAAGTTATGACATCTAAACAAACTAAAGCAACACAAGGGAGGGAAATCAAAACTTTAGATGGTTGAATATGAAGCTGTATTAGACAATAAAAAAAAGAAAAATGTTTGATTGACAACTTGCAAAAAAAAAAAAATCTATGATTAACACATCTCTTTCCATGGAGGAAAACAACTGAAGAGTCTACATGGTCAGTAAAAGATGGCAGTGAAAAGGAGGACCCAAAGAAAACACAGACCACATCAACACTTAATCAAATGTTCTACTGGAGTGTGAGAGGAGTTCTCCAAGTAGGAGATACACACACAAAGAGGTTCAGGGGTTGGCAGAAGAACTTACAAAAGTAAGCCAACAGTGATAAGTCAACTCAAAGTGTGAGCATTCACCCCAAGTCTTGAAGAAAACTGAGGACAAAATAACTTCACTACTTGCTATTGCATTTAAGATTTGACTGAAAAGCAGATGCATGCCCAAGAAAAGGAAGATAGCAGAAATTATATCCATATTTACAAGGACATTTTTGGGAGAACTGCACAACTACAGACTGGTAAGCTTGACTTTTCTACAAGGCAAATATATGAAGTATAGTAGAGAAGAATATAAGAGAATAACATGAAAAAATATGCAACATGAAGAAATGAACAGTATGAATAAATCCAACATGGCTTTGTAAAACTAAGTCCTGTTACACAAACCCATGAAAGCTTTATGAAAGGCTCAAGGAGCAGGCAAGAATGCTTTGATTGGACAAAGTCTAGATTTCAAAAAAGTTTTAGAAAGTCAAAACCTTTAGAACAACCAAGAAAACAGTATGTTAAGCAGCCAAATTCCGAGATACTACAAAACACTGATGTTTAGAAGTACTAGAAAAAAAAAAAGCTTCTTTAAGGTTTGTTGAAGTAATATTTCCTTGCTACTTTTTTCTCATTGTAAAATCTTTGTATTTTATGCTTTCAAAGTGCATTACACTTAAAATCATTGAGAATATTAATAACATAAAAAATAAGACATTCAGAGGCTCGAAACTGCAAAGCAAAAGCCTGTTCATGTCTCTTCTCCATATGCTTTACAACAAGATCAGTTACACCATCAACTAATGAGTAACAATGAAAAAACTACATGTATTATAAATGGAATATACTTATGGCATCTTTTCTTTCAGAAAAGGAATGGCACTACATTACTACCAGTCAATGTTAAAAAAATGCAGTGAAAAAGGAATGTAGGTAACAGGACCACAACCTTGCCTATTTTTTCTGAAATATACTACGTTCTCTTGAGAAAGGTATTTCAGATTTGGGGCTTTTTAAAAATTATAAAGAAGAAACAATCCTCAGTTATTCTTCTCTGACAACACACTTGGAAAACTGCTAAACTGATAAGTTTGTGGCTTTAGGTGTTACAGTGGAATCTTTATCTTTGTAGTGCCTGTCAGAACTATTCTTGCAACACTTCTCCTCCCTGAAATCTGTTATTTCCCTAATTTAAAGCAATATGATTCTGTATGCATGTCTACAGTATTTCAGAAACCTAAATGAAAAGATAACTTAGTTAACTCATCATTTATTCTCTTTAAGTAAGTCCAAACTAAACTTCTGTATTACTCTTTGAAGCTTGTTTCTGTGCAATTACTGCTTCTAAGAGTTATTCTAGTATTTGTTTCTTACTGCCAAAATACCACTCTACATTAGGAAACAAAAAAGGTGCTAACCCCAAAAAAAGTAAACTAGAAATACCAAAAGATAAATAAAAAGAAAACCCTTAGACTTATCTACATCCAAACCCCACACAGCAACTAAAAATAAAAAAATTTTAAAAAGCCACCTAAGGTGCCCAGTCCACTTTTCAAAAGTGGATTGAATAAAATCTCCTCTACAACTCAACAGAGAAGAAATCAGGACTATCATTTTGCACAACAAAGAATTTTTGGATCCTGAAAAAGCTCCTCATATACAATGTTTGTAAGAATCCTTTAAAATCTTGTTCAGAACACATGGCCTTGTATCCCAGTTATTTTTGCTAGTAACAGGCTATAGGCTTTGCACTAAGCTGACACCACATGCTTCCAAACTTCTGTAAGACTTTATCAAGACTGTGCTAGCCTGCCTGGAGCTCTGTTTTGGCTTATTTACCTGCAAAAGGATTTCTCTGGTAACAGAATGACTATCACCCCAGCAGTTTTAGATTTCGCTTAGCCTTGTACAAGTTGGTGGCACAAAGTTTGTTACATACATTTCTCTAACTAGCAGATAGCAATATGACTGTAAATAAATTAGAAGAGTAGGGGCATGGGATGTGAGCAGTTATATGTTAGCACTGATGAGAGCAGTAATTTGTGATTAGTTCAAATGGTCTAACAACAAAGTCTTGGCTTTGAATATAAGGTGCATTCCTTAGGCCTACAAACTGCACAAGTTGCAGTGTCACAGTGTGGCAAAGAAACTCATCAGCTTCATCTGTAATTTGGATGCAACAAACTGTAGAAAATACAGCCAACCAAAACAGTTAAATTGCAGTGTAACAATACCTTACAGAATACATTCTGTTACTATATAAGTATGGGCTGTATTCTTTATTCTTAAACTTTTTTACATATGTTTTGGTACAGGTCCACTTTACCAAACCATCTTATCAGTATTTCTATTTTTCTTCAGCCACCATGCTGAAATTTTTTACTTCCCCTACTTTTGATCTTATTTATTTGAAGCCTGTTACACCCTCACTGACCTATCTCTCTGGAGTTCTGATCCTTTCATTCAATTGCATTTCCTTGATTCAATTAGCTCTGCCATTCAAAACCAGTAATTCAGTACACTGACAGATGCCAACAACACCTGTATTCCTGTTAGCATCAGTGAGGCATTTCAGTGACTGTAGACTTCATTGGACAACCCTGTCATACATTTAGTAATAAAGTACAGTACTTCAAGGTTTCATTTGCATTTCAAATAAAGTCAAACTCCACGTTGTTTGATTACATCAGAATTGGAACCACTGTTATCAGCAGTTTAAACCAGGGTATAGTCTCATGACTCTACGTGAACAAACTGATAAGCAAGGAATCAGCATTTATCACACTTGATTTAAACCATCAATGAAGAGGCAATCGGACAGTGAACAAAGCATGCCACAGTGAAAATCCTGATCAAGAGACAGTTTCATCTTTGAGAAAGCAATGCAATTTCGATGAAAGGATGTCTAGAGATGTAATTGCTGCAAAAAAACCCCAAAAGTCATTTTCTTCTAATTTGCCAATCAACAAGACACATGCCTATGTGCTATTCAAACAGTACAGAGACAAGATACGACAAAGAAAAGCAAGAAACATCAATAAAAAGAACTGTTATTCTAGTCCTCCAGTTAAATCTGATCAAGAGGAAATTCGATTGCAGTAGCTACCCAAGAACGTACATTAGCTTTCCTGGAAGAAGCAAGAGAAAGATCTGCTGGATTATGTTAGCAAACCATTTAATAGGAATGTAAAGACAATGGTAATAGTGAAAGATCCAAACATAAGTCTACAAAAACCACAATGAGATCAGGCTATAGAAGAGGAAGCAAACACAAGTCTAGGCAAGGCATCTAACTTTGAATAATTTGCTTCATAAAAACTTTAAGAAATTAATTTTAAAAGACTAATGATAAACAGTAAAAACCTGTAACTGGATCAGAAAACATTTAAAACCTGCTCCAAATGAAACTATAATTCAATATCAAGCAGTTAGCATATAATACTTCAATTAGACACGATCATAATAATTTGAAATTAGTTCACTAGTTCAGAAAGTTGTATCTGTGGATTTTAGGTTTGTTAAACAAAGAAAAAAATGTGTTAAATGCTATCCAGAAGTGAAACAAGCTTATGAACTGGTAAGTAACACTGCAATCTGGAAAGCCAGATTTTGGAGGGAAATACCAAAACCAAGAGAAAGAGGAAAAAACCCCACACCTTAAACTAGTTGAACAGCACTGGAGTGGCCTATTAAAAGGTAGTTTTAATCAACAACCCAGGGACGAATCAAGAGCAAAGAAACTTTTTGCTATTCTAAACTTTACAGTTGGAAAAAAACCCCATATTATTACCCTATGTTGACAAGAAGTCATGTAAAAGAAAACCAAGTAGCAAGCTTAGTGTGTGCATAAGGCACAGAAATTAACTCAGAATTCTCAGTTTTCCAAGATGACACAGTCCAAGCTTCAGATACCACATTTAGATGCCTATATGTAGACAGGTATCTATATACAAAGACAATCAGAGGGCTGGAGCACTTCTCCAGTGAGGACAGGCTGAAGAGAGTTGTGCTTTTTCAGCCTGGAGAAGATGAAGCTTCATAGAGACTTTATTGCAGACTTCGAGCACCGAAAGGGTGCCTGCAGGAAAGCTGGAGAGGGGACTGTTTACAAAGGCAGGTAGTGACAGGACATGGTGTAACAGCCTTGGAGTTGCAGGAGGATAGATTTAGATTAAAGGAAGAAATCCTTCACTGTGGAGGCTTTGTGACACTGGAAAATGTTGCCCAGAGAAGTTGTGGAGGCCCTTCCCTGGCAGTGTTCAAGGGCAGGTTGGATGGGGCTTTTGGCAACATGGTCTAGTAAGGACGTCCCTGCCCAAGGCAGGGGGGTTGGAACTAGATGATCATTAAGATCACTTCCAACCCAAACCATTCATCATTCTGTATGTAGCTATATGCACAGCTAAATTCCCATTCTTGTTAATGAGCAGTCTAATAGAGTTTTCCTTAAAGCTCTTCTTTAAGATATTAGATTCTAAAAGATCTTCTGTACACCACAAATGGAAAGACCAGGGCTTCTACAATCCATTGTCTTTACTGACTAGCGACTCAATCAGTCAACTTAAAGATGAACACACAATGTTGTATACAGAGTAACATTACAGATGCTTCAGTTTGTCCCATCTGACTGACAATTGCCAATCCAGAAGGGTGGGAATCTCCTAAGGGACCTGTATCATAGCTACAAAAGTATCTGAAAAGACATCTGAAGTGCACGTGTGTGTAATTCAGTCTTGTATTTCCACTGGTTACATGAGAGTTTAGATATCAAGCTCAAATGCTTGATAGGTTGGCTCACTTGCAGACTAAATCCTATTCAGTGTCTTAAACTGCTAAAGAGAAAGAACTGCCACTTTCTTTAGAAACCTCATTTGCTCCCAATCTAAAAAAGAATTTAAGTAATTCCAATATTTTAGCTCCATCTGTGTATATTTGTTTAGGAGGAAAGCCTCAACCACAAAAATGCCTCACAAAAATAAAAGTTTACCATGATATTTTTTTAATTACAAAGATAGAGGTATGTGACCTTTGTCTAGAAATACCAGATTATTACTTTCTCATCCTAAAAGTGCTAAAACTGGTATTTAAAATTATTAAATCACCAGAATGCACTACTGACTTCACAGCTGACAATAGTCAAACAATGAGTTTATTTCCTACCTCGAGAGTGAGGCTGTTAATCAAAGAAATGCAATAGTAATAATAAACGTAGTAATTTCTTCCACAAAGCGAGACCTGATAATAAAGGGTCAGACCAAGGGGAAAACAGAGTCCAAAGAGCTAAAAGAACTTCTTAAGGAAGGAAGAGAGCTACAGATAATTCTTTTCAAGTGTTTGTCACTATGTGCTTTCATACTACCAACAATTCCAAGGAATATCCACCTCTGATGTTCCTAATTTAGAAAAAAAATAACCCCAGTGAACAATTATCCTAAATGTGCCATCATTCCTTGACAAATCTCACAGAACTTAACACTTAGAGAAAATGCCTGTTATGCTCCAGTTGATGGCTCAAAAAATGTCAGCTCCTGGGACACAAAACTATTGGTCCCAGCCTACACTCCAGATGAGTGGGCCCTAACTGCGTCCTTTGATACTCAAAGGCTGGAGAGCTGGGCAAGGAGAAACCTAATGAAATTCAACAAAGGCAGGTGTAAAGTCTTGCACCTGGGGAAGAACAACCGCATGTAACAGCACAGGCTGGGGGATGACCTGCTGGAGAAGCGCTCTATGGAGAAAGACCTGGGGGTCCTGGTAGATGATAGGTTGGCCATGAGCCAGCAGTGTGCCCTGGTGGCTAAGAGAGCCAATGGGATCCTGGGATGCATCAGGAGGAGTGTGTCCAGCAGATCCAAAGAGGTGATCCTCCCCCTCTACTCTGCCCTGGTCAGGCCCCACCTGGAGTATTGTGTCCAGTTCTGAGCTCCCTGGTATAAAAAGGACAGGGATCTCCTGGAGAGAGTCCAGAGAAGGGCTACGAAGATAATTAAGGGCCTGGAACATCTATCCTGTGAGGAAAGGCTGAGAGAGCTGGGGCTGTTCAGCCTGGAGAAAAGACGACTGAGGGGGGACCTAATTAATGTTTATAAATATCTTAAGCATGGGGTGCAGGGGGAATTGGCCTGCCCATTTTCAGTGGTCTGTGGAGAGAGGACAAGGGGCAATGGCTGCAAGTTGGAGCACAGGAAGTTCCGCACCAACATGTGGAGGAACTTTTTCCCAGTGAGGGTGACAGAGCCCTGGGACAGGCTGCCCAGGGAGGTGGTGGAGTCTCCATCTCTGGAGATATTCAAGACTCGTCTGGACACCTATCTGTGTGATATGTCCTAGGGAGCTGCTTTGGCAGGGGGGTTGGACCCGATGATCTCTCGAGGTCCCTTCCAACCCCTACAATTCTGTGATTACCTTGGATAAGATTCTGTAAACAGCCTGACAGCCTTTTGAACTTTCAGCCATGGACACAAGGTGGGAAAGCTGTGTCCATATCCAAAAAGATAGATCATCGTCGTTAAATGAAGAGGTACTCCTGCTGAGGTGGTATAAGGTTTAGTGAAGATCAGTAAATAAGCTTCCTAGGAATGCCGGAGTCATTGAGAGCAAAACGTCCTGGGAAAATGGTCTATATCTGAAACCAGTTAATGAAGATTTGTAGATTCTGTAGCTGGAGGTATTTTATCAGTCTGGCCTTGAGAAGATGTCTGAAGAATTTAAATTATTTTAGGCTCAAGCAGTGAAAGGCGTATGGCAATATACAGCTCTCTGGTGTACCTTCTAAAATTTTGTTGCAGTGCTGAGGACTGCAATTTGTAACTACTCTTTCCTGAAGGGCACCTCTAACCCAAACAGTAATTACTTCTTGAGACTATCCAGCTGCTTACAACAGGCATGCAGTAAAAGCATGTAGATGCATTTTCTCCAGTGAAAAGCCAAAAGCAAATCTTTCACTTCACCTGACAGTCTGGTTAGATGCTTCTTTCCCCTCTTCATCTCTGAAGAGCTGCAGCCAAGCATAGTCTACTATGCTAGCTTGCAGAAGGCTTTTAGGGTCTGCAAGTTATATTCCACCTGGAATGCTTTTAACACTGTGCTGCCACATGGTAAGGAAATCTAACTTCACATTTATCTAACAGATGGGCATACACTGATGGATACACACACATTATATTTGGTAAGGAAGAACTTTGCATGGGTGATGATACAGTTCCCCTGGAATGTTAATCCATGAGAAACTAGACCAATGATCTTCAGAATCATCTTCAGATACATTCTGCTACCTGAGAAGTTACAGCATGAAATTCTAATCCTCTGCACCTGTAACAGGTGATGTCTATCAAGTTTTCTGAGCATTTTCTGAGGATTCCACAGTTTGTACTTTAAACTTGCTTTTTTCCCAGTTGAAGACCAGACAGGATATACCTGGTTCTTTTCTTATGGAAAATGTCAAGTACATCTCAGTAGCTCAGAGCAGATTTTTTTCTTGCCTAGATAAGACAATCAATACTAATTGTGTGGTAACTATCATCTTATGTTGTATCTTGCTCATTTGGATAAGAGGAACTACAGTAAAATGATCTAACTTCCCTTTTCTCACTCTTATTCCAAGCATGCATTTGTAGAAAAACCTGTGAAGATGATGCACACTCATTTAATTAAATTCTGCTTGCCTGTATTAACCTGCTGTAGATTAGGCTTTGGTACAGACACTATTCATGTTCAACAATTAAGTGCTAAAAAAACCAAAACACTAAAACATTGTTAGTAATGACTTTGAGATGTACCACCAACGTGCATGTACATTTACATAGTATATTAAACAAATACTGTCAGTCTTTACATTTAGATGACATGAGCTTTTCTCTAATTCATCTTATTACATACATGTTTATGGAAAGAATCTCATTAGCACAGAACAATCAAGAATTACCAAGTGATTAGGCTAATCAAAATAAAATAGACTGTAACGTCTCACATTCTCATCACTAGATGAAAAAGAAAGATGAAATGTTATTCCCTGACAACTAAAAATACTGAGAGGGTAATGCTAATAATAAATAGGTAAGATCTTTTACTTTGTCACAAAACTGCTTCTCCTAGGACAGGCATGAAGCACCTGCAGGTTTCCACAGGGATGATCAGTGCTCATTGTTCAGAACTTCATTGGAAAAAAGGAAGAATTCTACCTTTGTTTTAACACTGCACCTCTTCTCAGTTCTAACTGGAAAATTAGAAGGAGCTGGCATGTCCAACTAGCAATGTACTTCCACTGGTTAAACTGCCTGCTTGACAAACAGTGATGAAGAATGCTGCTCTAGTCATCACTCATTTGACTCTAACAAGACAAATGAAATGGACAACAGACAATTCCTTTATATTGCCATTAAAATGTGTTGTGTCAGAGGAGCTGCATTTCCTTCCTCCATGACTTGAACAACCAAAGTATTGGACTATTTCAGCTGTTGTCACAGGTATGCAGGGTACCCCATCGCCTTGCAAGCATTTTCTTGAGCGCAGGCTTCAGGTGTTAAACTGCACGTTCTGTAACAGCACCAGAAATTCAGTAGTACTCCTGGCTGAACTTACATTCTCAAACTAAGATCACCAATCTTGTCTTGAACAAAAAACATGCAATTATGCTTAGCATAATTTTGGACTACATGGAAGATTAAAAAGAATACACTTTGCTTTCAACAAATGCAAAGAGTAGATCCATAGAGCTTTCACTGAAAGCACACAAATCACCATACCAAAGCTTTTTATTTATTCAGCTTTCAAGTAACAGAAACGTTAAGCAAGTTGAAATTGAAAAGGTCAGTTGTTAGTGTCAAACTGAACTGCCACAAAGCAAGCCTACACATATCCAGCAGATAATCAAGGCAAGTATGCCAAGTAACTGACAACTGTAAACTTTTGTCTCATTAAAACACTGTCAAATTAACCACCAGGTCAATGCCATTGTTACAGAAGTTTAAAATTGATTCACATGAGGAATTCTGATTTTTCTGGTCTTCAAAAAAAAAAAAAATTAAATGAATAAATAAATAAATCCAGCAACTATTTCTGTGGAGTCTGAAAAAGGAAAAAAAAAAGGGTTTTGGTGGAAAGAACATGTTCAAATGGAAGTCTAACTTTAAAAAAAAAACTTTAAAGGTTCCTTCCAACCCAAACCATTTTATGATTATAAGACAGAAAGAGTAAGAAAAGAGGGACAATGTTTCAAAATACAATTTCTTTGCTACTAGCCTAAATCAACGCTATTTGTCCACCTTCAAATATTTCTTTATGGTTAGTTTTTCTCTGAGAGAGATGAACCAAACAGACAACTTTACTGAACATGAGGACTACTTAATTGAAATGATAATGAAATAACACAATCATTTCTTTCAAGCCTGAGGTTCATCTTTTACTATTTCTGTAGTATTAACGAAAGCTGACAATTATGAAGAACGTTCAATTACACTGAATTATATGAAAATCAATAAAAGTTAATATTTATACTTTGTGTCTTTCTGTGCTAAGTTCTATGTCTAACTGAAGCACGTTGAAAATAAGGTGAAAGATTTATTTCCCCAGACTCTCTGGGTGCAATTTTATCAAACTCTAAAGTGTGCATGAGGGACAATTACCTGCTGATTTAAACATTATGAGAAGCAGTAGCCTAAAAACTTGATTTTTCTTTCTGTTATTAATATTTTACTTTCAGCAAATACAGAAAGACGTGAGATAATATTTTAGCATCTGAATATATGATTCATATTTTATTTTAAAAGGCAGTATGAATTTAACTCCTAAGCCTGCAAGATTTGGATAAATAGAAATCAACAAATTAACCAACGACACACCTGTGTTTCTGAACAATGAATACTTCCAATATACATTTTACAAGATATTATAAACACCATCCAAAAACTTGACCCTTATTAAAATCCCTCCCCCTTTTTATTATAATGACTTGCTGGATACAGAAAAATAGGTAATTTTGTTTTCACTTGTTGCAGAGGTTTATTTAAAAAAAAAAAGAAATCCTTGCTTACTTGCAGCTGAACTGAGTTATCCTGAAGACCCTCCACAATAGGAGAGAATCTATCAACATTCCTTTCCTCTGCTGCTGCTGTTACAGCTTCCAAAATTTTTTCAAGGCTGTAAGAAAGGAAAATCATTTCACTTGTGGGAGAGATTTCATCTTGCTGCTGAAGAGCCATCCTACCAAAGTAATCACCTGTCCCAACTTCTTGTGCACAAGTTTAGTAAGTCTAAGTGTAACTTTTTTCCTTTAGAGACTTTCCTAGTCAAAGAATGAATTATCAGATCACATTACTCAAGATACGTTAAAAGTAATGCCAAAAAGTTAAGGAAAATAATGGCTACATAACTACTGTCATCTCACTGTTATATCCACATGTCAAAAGGAAACCCCTATTGACACAACCATAATAAAATCACAGACAAAGGTATTCTGAAAAGTGACAATACAGTACAGGTATTACTTCAAATTAAACATTCAAGCATTTCATTCAGGTATAAATTTTTATCCTGTAAAATTACTTAACTATTTCTGAGTAAATATCTTACTTACATGTTTTCCTCTCCAACAATGCACATTGCAGACAGGAGTTTAACTATATCCGTCATCATGTTAGTTTGCTTGGGATCAATTGCTTTGATGAGCAACAAGAGGCTTCTCTCTTCTCCCAAAATTCTTTCCAATCCATACTAAACAACAGAAAAACACTTGTAAGGATAGCTGGAAGGAATGACTGTATCAAATACTAGTAAAAGATAGCAACAGTTCCCTCAAGTAAATATTTCAAGTGCTGTTCTGTGCAGTTGACATGCTGGAGGGAAGGGAGGCGATTGAAAGGCTTGAGGGATGGGCCTGTGCAAACCGTGTAAAGTTCAAGAAGGCCAAGTGTGAGATCCTGCACGTGGGTGGGGGCAAACCCAAGCACTACAGGCTGGGTGGAGAATGGATTGAGAGCAGCCCTGTGGAGAAGAATTTGGGGGTACTGGTGGATGATAAACTCAACATGAGTGAGTGATGAACACTGGCAGCCCAGAAAGCCAATTGTATCCCAGGCTGCATCAAAAGAAGTGTGACCAGCAGGTCAAGAGAGGTGATTCTGCCCCTCTGGTCTAGTGAGACCCCTTCCTCGACTACTGCATCCAGCTCTGGGGTCCCCAGTACAAAAAAGATATTGAGCTCTTGGAGTGAGTTCAGAGGAGGGCAATGAAAATGATCAGAGGGTGGGAGGCACCTCTCCTATGAGGACAGGCTGGGACAGTTGAGCTTCTTCAGCCTGCAGAACACAAAGCTCAGGGGAGACCTAAAGGCAGCCTTCTAGTACCTGAAAGGGGGCCTAGAAGAAAGCTGGAGAGGGGACTGTTTACAAAGGCAGGTAGTGACAGGACATGGTGTAGTGGTCTTAGAGCTGAAGGAGGGAAGATATAAATTAGATACGAAGAAGAAATTCTTCACTGTGAGGATGGTGGGACACGTTGCCCACAGAAGCTGTGGATGCCCTCTCCCTGGAAAGCGTTGAAGACCAGGTCGAAGAGGACTTTGGGGCAACCTGGTCTAGTGAGGGACATCCCTGCCTATGGCAGGGAGGCTGAAGCTGGTTGATCTTTAAGGTCACTTTCAACCAAAACCATTCTGTGAAATGAAATTGAAGTCTGTCAAATCATTTAAAAAAAAAAAATTAAAAAGAAAGAAAATTCCCAGACAGGTCACTTATCCTGCAATAAGGGCATGCACCAGCATCCCAAAGCTTACACTGTCCTTTGAGTATATTTCTACAGAGAGGAAGTGGCAGCAGAAAGACCTTCAAACCACAGCTGACCAACACACTGCTTCTCCAAGATGCACAGACTCATACCCACTGATCATGTCCATTACCTGACTGAACAACAGTCATTCAGATTTGCAGATTAAATAAAATCCCATACCTTATTATTCATGAAGGCTCTCAAACATTGTATAACTTTATGCTGACTCCTCTTCACAACTTTGTCCTGGCTGAATAAATAAAACATTTAGTGTAATTAAATGTCATTTACATATTAAGAAAGGCTGGCAATTTTACATTAAATTATCCTTACTTTTTTGTGTCAACCAATCTTTCCAAAGCATCCAGCAGCAGCCCCAGACCTTCTCGTCCAAAGTTTTCAACCCAACTAGGCAGAAAAAGACATTAAAAAAGAAAAAAAAAAGAAGACATTTCAAAGACTAATTTCAATGAATGAAATGTTTCAGCATAAATAGAGTGTAACTGGATCATTTTAAAACCCAAACTCAACTTTTTTAAATGCATCCCATTCACTCATGGATGCAATTAGAGGCATCCATCAAGAGGCATCCCATTCACTCATGGATGCAATTAGATAATCCTAAATTTAAAGAGATTAAAAAATAAGAATAGCCATTAAATTTATAAATTTGATTTTTTAAATTAAGAATTATAAATTATTTGGCACAGAACTGTAAGTAAAAAACCATTGCAAAGGAAGGGAAGTCAACCAACAAATTTCTGCTACATGCTGTTGTAGGGTCTCCTGAAAAGGTCAGAAATACATGGCAAAGGAGGAAGGTAAAGCCTAGAGGAACTGCAGGAGTGTCTGCCTCAGATATCGACCCATAGGCATTTCTGCAACTGAACACCACAAAAATATATAGCTTCATAGAATCATAGAATCAATGGTCTGGATTGGAAGGAACCCCAAGGATCATAGAGCTCCAACCCCCCTGCCACAGGCAGGGCCACCAACCTCCAGGCCTGGATCTACACAAGGTTGCCCAGGGCCCCATCCAACCTGGCCTTGAACACTTCTAGGGATGGGGCATCCACCACCTCTCTGGGCAGCCTGTTCCAGCACCTCACCACTCTCTCTGTAAAAAAACTTCCCCCTAATATCCAATCTAAACCTTCCCTCCTTTAGCTTTAAACCATTCCCCCTTGCCCTGCCATTATCTGCCCTTTTAAAAAGTTGATTCCCCTCCTGTTTGTATGCTCCCTTCAGGTACTGGAAGGCTGCAATGAGGTCCCCCCGCAGCCTTCTCTTCTCCAGGCTGAACAAGCCCAGCTCCCTCAGCCTCTCCTTGTAGGACAGGTGCTCCAGCCCTCTAATCATCCTTGTGGCCCTCCTCTGAACCCTCTCCAACCTACATCCTTCTTGTGTTGGGGGCCCCAGATCTGGAGACAGTACTCCAGGTGGGGCCTCACGAGGGCAGAGTAGAGAGGGACAATCACCTCCCTGTCCCTGCTGGCCACCCCTCTTCTGATGGAGCCCAGCTATAGCCAAAGCTATCTTTTGGTGAGGTTAAACTTGGGCACGTTGCTTCTAAGTCAGACAGCTTCTCCACAGTCCTAACAACTACTGCTCAATCCTCCTTGATGTCAAATAAAAGTAACTGTGTGACTGACAGCAGTAGTGCGGCCAACCCTTTGATTACAGCTGTTGGTCTTGCTGTAACTATGATGTTTGATCAATTGCTTAACCCTAAAGTTCATGGACAACACTGTTACTCAATCATAGTCAGAAGGAATATTTTCATAAGAATAATTTTGGCAGTAGCTCCCTGTCTCTGTCTTCCAGCTCAGAGGGCTGGGCACCCAGAGAACAACTAGGCTTACTGCTAAAGACTGAGGCAAAGAAGGCATTAAGTCTTTTCCTCATCCTTTATCACTGTATTTCCTCTGCATCCAATAAAGGGTGGAGATTTGCCTTAACCCTCCTATTGTTGTTAAAATATTTATAGAAACATTTTTATTGTCTTTAACTGCAGTAGCCAGATTAAGTTCTAGCTGGGCTTTATCACTTCTAGTTTTCTCTCTGCATAACCTAAATACATCTTTTTGCTCTTTAACTTCATTGTGTAAGGCACAGATATTTGCAAGTTCAAACTTCTAACAAAATCCCACTGGAGGACAGAGAAGTTGGCTACAAAGGCAACAAAAATACATATACAAGCAAAGAGACTGTACAGACTATTTGCTCAGGAAATTCCTTTTAAAGGGTGAAGTCATAATATTCAATTATGCAATTAATTCAGAAGCTCTGAGCAATCTGATCTAGTTAAAGGTGTCCTTGCTTACTGCAAGGGGGTTGGACTAGTTGACTTGTAAAGGTCCCTTCCAACCTTATGCATTCTATGAGTACTTGTATACCCTCCCTTTTCATAACACCTTTAGTCATGTTTCCATGGTACTGCCATAAGACAGGTCCTCTCATCTCTCTGGTATTTTGGCAAGCCCCAGTATAAACCCTTCCAATTCAAACCTCTCAAATTCATACCTGTTTTTAGACCATACAACTTTCAACTTAATAATGAGTTTCACTCCAAAACCAGCATTACAATTCTTTCATGTCATCTCTCACACTCTGCTTAATGTTTCAAACTGAAGTTAAATTTTAGTAAGTTATAGTCAAGCCAGGACTTATATGCAACTGTCAAATCTTCTGCAATCTAGAACTATTTGTGCCAATAAATTAAAGAAACCAATCTCTTAAAAGTATCAGTGCAATACTTTGATATCAACACTGCATCATATCCTTCTAGCACACTTTGAAGGACTGACATAAAATATGCTAAGCATATGAAAATGAAATTATTTTTTCCATGTCTCCATGCACAAAAGCACTGGCTCTTTTACCTGTACTCACATCTACACATTTCTTATCCTTTCCTTATACAAAATGAAACATTTCCTTATTCAAAATGAAACTTATTTAGTCCAAAATTTCATAATACTTAGTTACTGCAAAACTATGTTTCTGTATTTCATTCTTCCAGGTAATTTTGATCACCAGACTTTTGGTACTGATCAGATGCTCTGTTGGAACACCAATTCAGTTTGCATTCTTCACCAAATGTCTCAGACACAGACCGCTGCTCTTCCCTCATAGCTGATCTCCACATGCCTTACTCTGGTAACATTTCTTTGTCTTCCTCAGCCCTTTGTGTCCTACCACACTTCATGGTGCTGTCAGGCAGAACTACTACCACACCAAGATCAGGGGTTTTGGTTTGATTTGGGTTTTTCTGGGGGAAGGGGTATTAACCTTTCTCCTGATGTGTCAGAAAAGGGCAGGAAAGGGCATCACATACAAGAAGATGAAACTATCATAGTCTTATTGAGAACAGAGGGGTGGAGATTGATCTAAACACAAGTTGTCATATATTTCATACATTTTGTGGTTCTATTTCCAGATGCATAACAAGGAAAGTTTTCTTTGTTAAATCAATGTAAGTTTAAATTTAAAAAATCTCTACAGCTGAGAGCTGCTGGTTTTGCTGTGGGTTTGGTTTGTTGTTTGTTCGGGTTTTTTTTTTAAATACAGAAGGGGAAGCAATCCTGTATCAAACCTAAGCTTCATAATCCTTGAGGACATGTATCTTCTGTAAAACCCTGTATCAGATGAACTAAGGTTAATATACCTGAGGGTTTTTTCCTACCTGAACCATTGCATATTCTAAGTAAGACAATTCAATTCAAAACATTTAATAGAAAAAAGGAAGCAAAGACCCATTCCAAAGAGCCACATCAACAACTCTGCCAAGCCAGATGCAGGAAGAAGAAAGCTGTCTAATTCTTCATTAATCACATCCCATCATAATCATCCCCAATATTTCATTTGCCTTATTTTGACTAAAACCCAAAAACAGTTTCCCAAAAATCAACCGTTGCCTTAAATAGGAACTCTAAACCAAAAGGTTGTAGAGTAGAATAGAAGGAGGGGCTGGGGGGGGGGGAGGAAATAATAAAAGCCAGCATCCACAAACCAACCTGTGTGGATCAAATCCACATTAAATGTGAAGATTGGTATTAGTGCTAGAGTTACAAATACTGAAGAGTTAGCCTTTTTCTTTAAAAAAGCACATAAACTAACATATTCATATATAGAGACAGATAAACCCCATAGATAGAGCAAAAAATACTAGAAGGCAGCAAGGAAGAAATCCTAAAGCACACTGGACAGAAGGAGGCTCACCCAATTTAAGTATTTAAATTTTCTGTCTAACAAACTGACACTAAGGTGCCTATCTCCCACCTTAGTGATAAAGTAAGTTAAAGAGTTAAGAGAACATTTCAAAAATAAAAAACCCCAAACCTTTCAACTATTTAGCACTAGAAAACAAAGACTTGTTTTGCATTCTCTCAGCGTTACCTTGCACAGATCAGTGAACTCTACTGAAAAATAGACCTACATAAGATACATAATCAATGAAAAAAAAAGAAGAAAAAAGGTACAATCATTCAAGTAATGCATACACACTCATTAACTGGAAAACCTTGAAACATGCACATCTACAGATCCATTAATTTTAATCCATTAAGAAATAAGAATATGATTAATCTTTGCAATATGTGTTAATGATGTTACCTGACAGGATTACTAGTCAAGGACACACGGAGAGATTCTAAGCAAGTGACTAGTCTTTCATCTGTTGACCCAGATTTTAATTCTTGAATAAACTCTTGGGGTGAAATCTTCCGACGGTTCTTGAGACTTCCCTGCAACACAGAAAATGCATTCATTTCCTGACACATGTAGAACTTGAATAGATAATTAAAGGCTAACCTTCATTTCTGTTCCTAGAAAAAAACAGGTTAAAAAAACCCCCCACATCATTTAATCCTAAAGCTGTAATGGTTTGCTGTCCATCTACTATAAATGCTATAATATTAACTATATTTTTGTCAATTTATGAAGAAATGTATCGTCAGTAGTCAAAAGCAGCAAGCATCAAATGAAGAAGAGTATAATGCATGCCCACTGAAATACATTTCTTGTAATGAATGAATTGTTTGTGCATTGCAAACATCATCATTCTTAACACTCAATGGAACAGGAAAAAACCAACAATTCTGAGGTGCTCTGAAGTGATCACAGGGCACACGTCCAGATGGGTGACCACAGTCATATGAAAATGCAGTGGGGAGAACCAGCACACCCACAGAGTACTCATAATGTTATTGCACTAACTTGAATTCTTGCAGATAATGTTGTAAAACACTTTTCCTTTAAAGCTTCTTCAGATGAGGAGTATATGAAACTGGAATTATGGAAACAGGCTAGCTATGGCTCTATGGGCTAAAGCAAAAGAACTTAAGGAAAAAGAAGGAAAAAAAGATAGCTCTAGAATCACTCAAGTTCTAAAGATAAATCCCAGATCTTCATTTCTTGTAGTTGACATCTGTAAGGATGCAGTGCAACATGAACAGTTACTGATGCAGTAACATAAGGGCATTTACTCCACATTTGGTTTGGACATTGTCTTGTTTTTTGGGCTTTGCTCTTTTTGGCAGCTGGGGAAGCAAATGGGGACATGGACAAGAGGGAGACAGAAAGGAAAATGCAACGGCAAGTTTATGCAGCACTACAAAAGCAGTAGTTTTGACTTTGACTCATCTCTGTATCTGTAGTGTCAAATGCTGCTTAAAATAAATGTAAGTTATTAATGACTCTTCTGGACTCTTCTGAAGGATATATAGTATCCACCATTTAAAACAAAGCAATAGTTATACCAAACTAATGAAGCTCTACAACTTGCAATTAAAATGGCAAATCTAAAGCACTGACCCTGTTCTGAAGAGTACTCTCCTCCTCTCCCCTGCCTTTTTTTTTTTTTTTAAATAAAGCAGGGGCAAAGACAAAATTTGTAAATGGTGGAAAATAAGTCTACTCTACCTAATATGCATTTATGACATAAAGAAGCGTCAATATATTTTCTACAAAAAATACTTACTTTTTAAAAGAGGCATGCAATGGCCTATACAACCTATATATGACTTAATTCACTGGAAAGACTCCTTTTTTTGGAGAGCAGAAGCACACCTATTCTGTCATATAGCACTAAGGAGAGTCAGTACAATAATACTTGATCATCTAATGGCTTAAGTCAGGAGTTGAAGAGAATTAGACTTGCAGTGAAATAACAGCTTGAAACTATCCACTGCAAATAGTGAGGCAGTGTCCTTATTCAGAGTTTCATACAGGTGTTTTTTCACTTTGTTAATTGCTCAAGAAAGATTTAAAAATATTTTTTTCTCATCCTGAAGCAGATGATGAAACAGTTTCTAACTGAGAGGCAAAGTTAAAAACCAGGAAGAGGTGATGACAAACCCATTCAGAGGGACCTCAAGACACAGAAGAAACAAGCAGAGGAATTTTAAGGAGTTCCATAACAGGAAACACTAAATCCTAAACCTGGGAAGGAATAATCCTAGGAACCAACACATGTTGGGGCCAACCAGCTGGAAAGCAGGTTTATAGGAAAAAAAGCAGGTCCTGGTGGATGACAAGTTCACCAAAAAGGAGTACCTCACCAGCTACCTAAGTTCAGCAGTGGTGAGACTGCCCAGTTCTGGGCTCCCCAGCATGAGGGAGACATGGGCCTACTGGAATGAGTCCAGAAAGGGCTGTGAGCACAAAGAAAGGAGCATCTGTTATGCAAGGAGAGGCTGACAGAACTACAATTGTTTAGCCCCAAGAAGAGAAGGGTCAGGGAAACCCTATCAATGAAAGGCCAAGAGACACAATGAAATACAGTAAATTGGTTAAACACATGATATATACACACAAACCTTCCCCTGTGTCCCTTGCTGGGTTTTTTTAACTGTGAGGCTGCTCAAGCACTGGAACAGATTGCCCAGCCAGACTGTACAGCCTCCAATGTCAGAGACATTCAAAAATGGACTAGGTAAGGGATTCGGTAAGATGATCTCTGTAGATCAATTCCAGCCTCAACTATTCTATGACTCTGTGATAAAGCCACATTGTGGGGGGCTACTGGGGACTATACTGCCTGTATGTTCAAATGCCAAAACCCCCAAACTACTGCCAGGAAGTACCCAGAAAATATAGCATCCCATGTTCTATTTTGGTGCACCACACATAGTACATGGAACATAATTCTAAACACGCCTCTGAATTGATGGAGATACCCATTTGCTTAAACCTGAGGAAAACTCAAATAATTATGTTCCACCAAAAAAGTGGAAGGGATGAAGAAAAAAATAATAACCCATAATAATAAATGTTCCCACAGACAAAAAACTTTTGTCAGTTTTTGTTCATGCTCTGTGTTCAGTTCATAACCACATAAGACAGCAAGGGAACTTAGTTCAATCTCTTGAGATAGTCTCTGAGTCCAAGTTAACAGTATGCATTGGTAATGCCAGGAAGAGAACACTACCTACTCAAAGAAGAGAATACTCCCTACTCAAAAAACACCTAGTTGGCAAACTTATTCCATAAACATTTACACATGTCATTAAGATGGTGTAATTGCTTGTACTTCCACAAGGCAGAAAAGCTCAGCTCCCCTACAGCTTTGACACAGCTGTGTCTGAAAAAAAATGAAAAAACAACTGCAGAGAATCTCCAAGCCAAGTGTAGAAGATCCTAAGCAAAATAAAAAAGGCATTCATAGCATGAAGAACTAAACATCAGACTTGGTGAAAAAAACAAGAGTAAAAGCTACTACACCTCAAGTTGCTCAGAACACTACAAATTCATTAGCTGAGGAGAATTGGTGACAACTATTTGTGTCTGGTTATTCAAGATCTTATATACTGACCACATCCTGTTACAGTAATCCCCAGGCATTTGAAGACTAGACAATGAGAGCAATTTGAGTTTCAGTTGTGATAGATGGAGGAAATTGTTACAACTGTGATGTAACAGACAATCAGGGCCATGCCCGTACACATGTGCAGCATATTCTGTTCTGTGTGATCCTGGATTTTGCCAGCTGGTATCTGCATAGATAAGATAATGGTCTGACTAGAGACAAGATGACCAAGCAAACTCCTAGCAGTCTAAAGTTACAGGAGATGTCTAGTTGGAAATTTCAAAAAGGCCCAGAAATTTTCCTGGCAGCTCCTGCTGTGCACTGACTCTTTGATAAGCGCTACTTGTATGCCTAAGCATAGGGATTAATGTCCTGGGTGGAGAACCTGTCATTTCCAGTGACTTCCCCCAGCAGTTCTTGCTGTAAAATTGAGCAAGCTGGATATAACTTGGAGACTGTTTTCTTTTGATGCAGAAACATGCATATAGGAAAGTCACATGGGCAAGACACACAGTTAAGATTGTTAGAAGATGGTTGGAAGCAATTTAACATAAACAATAACAATGTATGCAGTGCAAAAGGTCACATGGGACAAGAGCCCAGCTAGACATTTCAGAGTCTTTCATCTGACCCACCTGAAGACAGCGTCACAAGCAATGGAGACTCAGGTCAAGATTCAGACAGTAACCAGCCACCCTGTTTTACACCCAGCTCCCCCCCTACGCAAAAGCTGCCGGAGAACTGTGAGTGCCTGTACAACATACCCACAGTACCAAGTACCACTTGTTCCTAGTTACACCAAGGTTCTGCAACATAGTAAGAATATGATGCATCTGCCAGTGCTTAAATAAAATAACAGCTGCATTAGGTACCAATTGTGAAACTGATTATATTAGCTGTATTTCTGCCCAGGAAAAGCTGCTTAAGTTCAAAATGCTTGAGTTAAGTGAGAAACAGGAAATATCTTGAGGCATCAGTGCCTCTAGAAATTTAATTGCTCAACTGAGGAACAACTGGTCTGTGAGCAGATGCAGTATGAAGTCAGCATTAATTGATTCAGTTAAAACATTACAAGGGACCAAGCTGCACAACAAAATCGAAATCTTGTGAAGCAAACTCACTTTAAAAATCCAGTTTGTGTGTGTCTAACATACAGAACAGCAGCACTTATTGTACAGAAACATTATACCAATGCTGCTTTTATTTCCACTTGAGTATGCTTCTGTAACATGTAAATTGATTTTGGCAGCAGTGAGAACAGATGTGTCAGGTGTGACTAGGTAGATGATTAGGCTCAGCCTGGTGGCAGGCCTCATAAGGGTCAAGGAGCATCAGGAACACTGAGAAATAGACAGACTGGTGGAACCATTGTCTGCCCTTCCTGAGACAGAAACAGCCACCAGTAAAAACACATGGTCAGGGGGATCCTGACTCCTTCCCCCACAAGGTAGTAGCTTAAAGAAAAGGAGAGAATGGAAGTAAGCCCATACTTTGGGCAGCAGGTCTTAAGGAGATGAGCCAGGAGTGCCTGAGGTGACATACCTCAAAATACATTCAGCCACTCCAGCCAGCCAGTCAGTTTCACCATGGGACCAACTTAAATGCCTCAATGCAAACACACACAGCAGTCAGACACACGCACAAGCCTGCAGCGCTATGATTTTATTGGCATCACAGACATGGCTCCTATGACTGGAGTACTGGAATGGAAGGAAAGAATGAAGGAATGAAATGTTGGAATGTTCTGCAGGAAGAAGAGGCAGGGGGTGTCCTCTCTGTCAGTGACCTGGAGCTCTGTGTCAGAGCCTGGAGCTCCTTCTGGGGATGGATGAGGAGACAACCGAGAGCTTATGGCTCAGGATTAATGGAGGGCAGGGCCAAGGGACACTATAGCGGCGATATCCCACAAGCCATACAGCCAGGAGGATCAAGCAGATGCGGCCAACTATACACAGATAGGAAAGACTGGAGCAGCCTCACGTTCACAAGCCTTCGTCCTCATGAGGAACTTCCCATCACTACACTGTGCTGGAGGAACAACACAGTGGGGCATAGGCAATCCATAAAATGCCTGGAACACCTTCACAGAGTCACACACTAGCAGAACTATAGGGGTTGGAAGGGACCTTGAGAGACCTGAGCCCAACCCCCCTGCCAAAGCAGGTTCCTTAGGACAGGTCACACAGATAAGCATCCAGACAGGTCTTGAATATCTCCAGAGAAGGAGACTCCACCACCTCCCTGGGCAGCCTGTCCCAGTGCTGTCACCCTCACTGTGAAAAAGTTCTTCTGCATATTGGTGTGGAACTTCCTGTGCTCTAACTTGAAGCCATTGCCCCTTGTCCTGTCCCCACAGACCACTGAAAACAGGCTGGCCATTTCCCTCTGTCTCCCACACTTAAGATCTTTATAAACATTAATAAGACCCCCCCTCAGTCTTCTTTTCTCAAGGCTGAACAGCCCCAGTTCATTCAGCCTTTCCTCGTAGGGGAGATGCTCCAGGCTTTTAATCATCTCTGTGACCCTCCACTGGAATTATTTTTAAGCAGTGCTAAAAAAAGAAAAAGGGTTCATATCAATGTTTTCCAAGACATTCTTTGCAGAATCTCTCCATCTCCCCTAACAACCATACCTTCACCAAAATGAAATGCTGTTCTGTGTAGAGAAGACACACATCAGGTACAAGTGAATATTATTTCACTGCAGTTTATAAAAAAATGGGATCACGCCCTTTACAACTGTCTCTGTGAGAAACAGAAGTTAGTCAACAGAATGTAACACACATGAACCACTCTTTGTCTCCAATAGGAAATAATGTAAACATGAAGTAATTTTTGGTACACAAGTACTTACAGACTTTGAAGCTGTGCTAATATACTGCATAACCATTTCTTTTTTGGTATTAAAATCCTTTTCTCTCAATGGCATCTTCTTGTCTTCATTTAAATTCATATCTTCCTAGAATGGTAGGGAAAAAAAAAGATAAGTTTTAAATGTCATCCAGCAACACAGTTGTTGAACTGTAAGAAACTGGTTTTAAAAAAATAAAGACACACAAAAAAAGTTGAACAACTGAAAGCTGTTACACAAACAGATTTTCATAAATTAGATGTTACTCAAAACCCTAAAAATCTTTATCAATTTTTCCAAGCAACTCAGACTAAAAAAAAGTCAGTTATGCCAGGATAAACAAGTGCAACACAACTATTACTAGCATAATCTTTTCTTAGTGAACACCTACTGAAAACTACACACACAAATGCACTAAACTACAGAGGAACATTATTTAATGCTTGCTAAAATACTTAGAAATGTACTCAAACCAGTCTCTTAGAAAGATCTTTTAATGATATATAATGTCTGTTCTTCAGTTCCCAAATAATCCTGAGCAGCAGAGTCTGTTTTGTCCTGAGAGAGTTCATAAAATAATACTCACCTGCATAATAGGCAAGGCCCAAATTCTTCAATTCGATCACTAAACCAACACCTTCAAACCCTAGGACCATTCCTTCCAACATAAACCCAGAGGTCAAAATGAGCAGCTGCAGAACCATATTCACACAGCATTCATGGACATTTCTGACACGCGACTGTTCTAACCTAGAAACGCTCTGATCGGTTCCACATCCATGAGAAATTACATTTCCTATCATGCTGGAGGTAAAAAAACCCAAACCCAAAACCCTGCCCCACATCACACCAAAAAAAAACCCAAACCAAAACAAAGTCCCCAAAAAAAGAAAAAACCCAAACCAAAGAAAAAACAAATCAAAAAACCAAACCAAACCCACACAACACAATCAAAAAAAGCTTTAAGAAAAAAAAATCAGGCACACACATAGATGAGCACATACTCATTACCATGGGCACCCAAGCTTAGCAAGAATTACTGCAGTTATTTTCAGCCACAAGGTGAATCCCCATCAGTTTGGCAGGAGCCAGGCTACAAAATCAGTGGGTAACCATCTTGATACCAAAGCTATTTCACCTAGTCAGAAATCAAAGGCAAATAGCAGGCACACTTATACATTTTTTTTAAAAAAGGACGTAGGTTATGCTGAAAAATATTTCCCAGGTTTTTACTAGTTTTCATATTAATAGGACAGCATCAAGCACACTTCACAGAAACATTTAGAGCTTTGTATAAATCCAAGCTGGGAGAAGACATGGCAGAACATGACCCATTAAGCTGAATTTCTTCAAAGTACAATTACAGCAATTTTGTGTAGATTCTAGGAGAAGTTCCTCACCTCAGTCAAGCAGCCATTTAAATTATTATTTATTATTAAATTAGTATTTCTATTATTGATCTGATACTATATATTATATTTATAGTATCAGATCTACAGATGGTGTCATCAGTAGACCGATCTACAGATCTGATACTATAAATAGAATATATAGTATCAGATCAGTAATAGAAATTCAGATTTTTTTTTTTTATTCTTTTAGCATCAAGTACATATAGGGTGTCATCTTTTGCCTCCTTTGCAGCTAGCTTACAGATTGATGACTTCTCACATCTCAAAGTAAACACAAAACAACTTTGTCTACACAAGCTGGAAGAACAGAGGCCACACATACTTCAGTCCCTTCTCATAGTTCTGTTCTTAAAATGCTGCCTTCCTTTGATCCCAAAATTCATAGAGAAACTATTTACTTATACACAAACCAAAATTCCAGCACTGTGTAAGGACACACACATTCCTGAGTATTTTGCAAGTTACCTCATTCTAAATTAAATGTCAAGGACATTATCTTGAAAGAGCATGATGAATTGTCTAGCTTTTCTTGGATTAAAGCCAAACAAGAAACTATGATTTACTTAGCAATGGAAAATCCCACCTGATCAAAAAATGCCCCACAGGCTCAAATATCCATACTAAAAATATTAAAAAAAATAAATTTAAAGGAAATTTAAGTTAACATAGAAAAAAATTAAAAAGCTGAAATACACACAAATTTAAAATTCTGTTTGGATCATATATTGCATGAAAGAGAAAATTTTCTTCCAAGGCACATAAAAAACCAGCAATTTTTTTGTGTGTGTCTATTCACCCTCGGGGAAAAAGTGAAAGATATTTAAAGTTACCTGCCACTATCAAAGCTTACAGAAGTCACTGCAACTTTTTTTAAGGTGTGAAAACCCACATAATTAGCCACAAAAAAGGTAGTTCCTTTGGTATTTCAAAATCAAAACCCTGGAGTAATTATCTACTCAAAGGAATGGTAAATGAAAGCTCTTAAGCATGCTGTTAACTTAAAAATTTTACAAGAGTTACACGGATTAAAAAAAAAAAAAATCAATCTAAATATTTTAATTTACTGTTCAAGCATTTAGCAGTTAATTACATAACTTTTAAAATCAATGATTTCAGACATTGATAAATGGCTTTGGACATAAAGATTTGGGCACAGCTAAAAGGCATTGAAAATAGGAACAGACAAAGAAGTTCTTTTCAATTTACTTCTTTAAATATTTTTTTCAGTAACATACACTTCCAAAGACAGAAAAATACTACAACTCTAAATTCTCAGCCAGCTGCTCAAAAATCCTTTAGATTTGAGAATTTTTTTAGCTTAAAGTTGAGGGGGGAAGGAAATCAAAATCCTGTCAGATTGCCAAAAAATACCATAGTGTTAGTATTCCCCCCTAGCATTTCATTTGTTACCTTGTTACAGGTATTTAGAATAGTCTTGGTTGGAAGGGATCTTTCAGATCAAGTCTTAACCATCATCTAAGATCATCACCCAAACCTGCCAAAACCACCACTAAACCAGGTCCCTCAGCACCACATCTACACATCTTTTAAAGACCTCCAGGGATGGAGACTCCACCACCTCCCTGTGCAGCCCGCTCCAATGCTTAACAACCCTCTCTAAACCTCCCCTGGCATAACTTGACACCAGTTCCTCTCATCCTATTGCTTGTCAGAAGGGAGAAGAGGTCAGCCCCCACCTCTCTACAACCTCCTTTCAGGTAGCTGTAGAGAGCAATTAGATCTTCCCTGAGCCTCCTCTTCTCCAGAATAAACCACCCCAGTCCCCTCAGCCGCTCCTCACAGCATTTGTCTTCCAGTCCCCTCACCAGCCTCTTGCTCTTCTCTGGACTCGCTCCAGCATCTCAAACTCATTTCTCTAGGAAAGGGTCTGGAAAGTAATGCAGTATTCAAGGTGTGGCCTCACCAGGGGAACAATCGCTTCCCTAGTCCTGCTCACTCCACTGTTCCTGATACAGGCCAGGATGCTGTTGGCCTTCTTGGCCACCTGGGCACACTGCTGCCTCATGTTCAGCCAGCTGTCAATCAAGACCCCCAGATCCCTCTCTGCAGGGCAGCTCTCTGACCACTCTGCCCCAAGCCTGTAGCAGTGCTGGGGGTTGTGGCGATCCAAATGCAGGACCCCCTCATTTTATGTAATATTTCAGTTTAATTAATTACTTAGGACTACTCTTATTACCAGGCAACACATGCACTGTGATACACACGTGACAACCCATACTATAAATTACTAAAATCAAGTCCAGCTTGACATTAGCAGGTATTTTTACTTTCTTTCCTGCAAGTTCCAGTAAGTGCCATTGGAACGCTGTGCCTCAGGATTCCTTCCCCCAGGGACACAACTCCATAGCAATATTGCCATCAAATGAAAATAGGCTTTACATGTATATTTAACAAGGGTAGCTGTGTTTCATTGAATACTTACATTGTATTTTTAAAACTACATAAAAATCTAAGAACACTAAAACCAAAGTGTTCCATTTTAAGTTTCATAAAAATGTATGGCTAGGACTTTCTCAATGTTTTCTGAAAGTTATCACAACTTCAGTTCCCTGTGTGAAATATGTCTTTTCTTCTTGTAACAACAGTGAAACACATGTATATCCTACCTAAGGGGGACATGATGGAATGATACTGTCTGTGTGTGCAGTAAAAAGTAATGTATTTGCTGGTTTTTTAAATAAATGAAATATCATTAAAGCAATTGATTTATACAGATTAGTAGTACTCAGTGGTACAAAGGGAACATCTGAGGTGAAAAAATTTAAAATACTTCAACTCATTTCTTTTATTTCTTCTTAAATGATTTAAAGTTATCCTACAGGTTAGCAATACCTGAAAGTATTATAAAGAGTAAGTTATTTCATATGGGTATTTTCCTAATGGCATTAAAAGATATGAAAAGAGCTAAATGACAGTTAATTATTAGCTTTAACTGCCTGGTTTTATGATCTCTTTCATAATTTTTGCTATGAAAACTGCACAGAACACCTCTGCATAAAAGACTGCTAAGCAGTAAGCACCCAGGAAAACCCAAGTACAATGTAATCCACCCAGTGAAACTTCAGAATTTAGAAACTGCTGCCTTCAGTACTAACCAATTGACTGTTTTAATTTTGTGCAAAATTAGCTCTAAAAGCATGGCTTCAGCATTCAAATTGTTCACCACTCCACCTCCCCAAATCGCTTAATTTGATCAGTACAGTAAACTAGAGGCTACAATATATAATTAGCTATGTAATCTACTGTGACTAAACTAGCTTTATTCCCGTCCATTCAAGTGTGGATAATCTGAAGAATCCTTTCTGTATTACATGTTACAGCTAAAATAACAGTGATAAAAAAAATTAAAAAAAAAAAAAAATCAAAGACAGTTTAAGTGCTTTGTTATTCCGTGAAATTAGGAAAGCATTCAAATTATCCAGTATGTCATCATTATTTAACACATTTTTGCAAAGTACTTATAAAATTGGAATGAAATGCTTCAAGATCCATTGCTGTAAGCATTTCTGTTACCTAGACACACAGTAGTAGGTTTCTGAGGATTTACTGAAAGTGTCCATTGTTTATGGCATAGTCTCAACATCACATATATCCTGCACTGCAATTTCAGTGGGATGGTTGAGAAATAGAACCTACACTTAGGTAGGAAGAGGTGTAAGCAGGGAGGCTTACCTTAAAGCATGCCCATTTCCTAACATTTGTTTAACTACAGTTGACAGTAAAATCTCTTAACAGAAAAAAAGTATCCTAGATAGTAAGGTATACAAAAAAATGGACCATGTGAGAAAAAGTACAAATAGAAAAGTTAGTAACACAACAAATTAGTCTTCCCCTTCATCAACTTCATTGTGAAAAGCCTGAACCCAATCTTTCTACAAAAGATCTTCAAAACCAAGCTAACATAATTAAAAGCTAACAACTGCCAATTCCATAAAGGTTCTTCTGTCATGGCACATTTAATTTCCTCGTAGTTCCCTCACATTTCAAGAGAAATTTGTTACTCACTGCTTAGTAGAGAAAGAAATAGCAACTAATCACTCTCCTTGTTAATGTATACTGGTTCACTGCAGATTGCAGTCACTCTGTTCTCTCATGGCCAGTCCTTGTTTAGTTTTTAATTGCCAAAAATGTTGTCATCATCACGACAAAAAACCCCTCAATCTACTGAGGTAGTACCAATGCCACATGATCTTTCTGGCACGTGACTGCTCTTTTCTAGTGCAGTGACAATGACAGCTAAATTTGAGACTGCATGTACAGACAGATACTGTTTTAGAAGCAAGAACCTGAGGTCATTTTTCATGGAAGAGTGACATGCTCAGAACAAAATCCTGCTGTGACATTTGAGGGCATAAAACCCCTTTGGAAAAGTTTCAGGTGGTCTTGAAAGCAAGCAGGACAATTCTTGTGCCTCCTCAAAATGTGATGCATAATTTCAATAATATTACCATTAGTTTCCAGTTTAAATACTTTGAGCAAAATAATTTTAAATAATTAATTTTGAGCAAAATCTTCTCCAAATAAGTCAAAGACTTCATCCCCTGAGAAACATGTTCTTACACAATTACAACTCACAACAACATTAATCATTCAAATAAAGATTAGAACACATGCACAAAAGGCGGCTCCACCTTGTCATTCTACAAAAGAAACCAGCCTAAGACTCTTACCATCATTTTTTCAAACAGTGCTATGATTTCTCTTTCTGACAGGGGTTTGGGAGCAAAATCCTCTGTGTCCATGGGTGTGGATGGCCAGTCTGTAGAATGTGACTGCTTCATATGAGGCAGAGGCGGTCTCTCCTTTTTACTTCCTGGGATTCTTATACTGGCAAATCTATCCAACTGAAAACAGAAAAGGTACAACTTATCACATACAGTTTCCATTCTATGGAACTCTAATTAAGATGGATATTCTCTGAAGCCAAACATCCTTATTCTTCTGTAGTAACCTGCCTGTTATTTAACTGTCTTATTTTAAAGCATTTTTGTCAAGATACATACATGGTCAATTGCCTTAGCACTTGAGTTAACAGACCAGAATACCATTACATTATGGAGAAATCATGCAGAAGAGAATTTTACAGAAAGTTTGGAGAAAAAGATAACTATGAAGCCAGTGTATGAAGAGTTCTTCCAAATCATTACATGTAGAACATGAAAAAGCAGGCTTATTTGCCAAAAGCATAGTTTAAACATCTTTTGTTACCTTGAAACAGCTGTACTCGTGACACTGTAATATAATATATAGATATGCAAAGAAACTACTTTTTATTAAAAAAACAAGTTAGCATAACTGACACCCTGTTCTGTTTATTTTCTGTTTGCATTATGTTATCAAAAACTTAGTGCCTTTCTGTGCTCCAAGTGTTTAGAAACTCATTTAGGAGAAGCATAAAAAACGTGGGCTCATTTATTAAAGGTAAGCACAATAAACCCATGGTTTCATGAACAATCCTTAGGACCTACCACCAACACAAGACAATCTCTGACAAGCTTTCAAAAGAAAAAAAGAAAAAATAAACAACAAAACAACGCACCTGTTTGGCAAAGTGGTTTGGGTTGTGGGGGTTTTTTTACTGATTAGCTGTTTATCAACTTTTCAGTAAAATTTACTAAGAGAAATTCAAAATATTTTCATTGTTCAAGCTTATGTGTTTTAACATATATGGTCAAGAAACAACACAAAAGCAGCTGACATAATAAAATGCACTAAATCTTAATAATCTTTGTAGCAGCCTTTTGAACAGCAACGTTACACTTGTGATCACAGAAGTATGTTTTGGTAGCATTTGATGCATAAGAGATTTGGACAAGTTTTCAACCATATCAATAGACTTCCTTTTTGAAATGCTATGCAAAAATATTCTGAGGCTTCAATATATCTTGAAGATAAGTATCTTGAGATATCACTCAGTAAGTACATCAAAGTTACCAAACTAAATGACAAGTAAAGTTCTTGCAATGTCTGTGAAATTAAGATCAGAGAGAGCAAAGAAAATTAGTAGCAAAAATTGGGTACAAGTGTTCCACTCTAGTCAGAGCAAGAATTGACTATCAGATATCCATGAAGAGAAGCTTAGAGGAAAAACAAAAATACTTTAATTCTTCCTGTTCAAAATTGAAAAGGAACAGTTTTTGGAACGTAGAAATAGATTGTAAGCCACTCACATACAGATGTTTGTAGAACATGCAAAAGCAGAAAATTAATACAGCATAAACATAAAAGAACTCAGCATGGATGATGGGGCCCTTCACTGTCACATCAAACCAGCAGGCAATGAGGAAAGCACACTCCACCAAAATAATTACACAGGCAAGACCCAGGAAGAAAGACAATGCAACAAAAGCAAGGGTAACATCCTTGGGAGCAAAACATAGTCATCAGTAGCAAAAAACATCTTGCATCTTGACCAGACAGCAATTTCCCTTCCTGTTTTTAAAATCAGAAGCCTATGGGAGGGATGAATCCAGATTGCAACCTGCAATGAGTAGACTGGAATCTTAAAAAAAAACCAAAACAAAACAAAAAAAAAACTAATATAAGATTTTTCCCCTCTAACAACAGCTTTCACAGAATACTGATGCAAGGCAGCACACCTCCTCCAAAGAACGAGTTAGCCAGAAGCTTCTCCATGTCCAACTGTTTGCTACAAGCATGTAACCTAAGAAATATCAAAGCCATGATATCTTAAGATTCTTTGCATGTAGGGGTAGAGGGAAGACACTTTGGCTGAAATAACGAACTTCAGTCTCTGTCAGCAGAGAATTTACTATATTAAGTTTAAGAGAGGCATGCCCTACCTCCCTCACCCATCTCATGAAAAATGCCAGCCCCTTCCTTACAGTCCATGTTCCTCAAGTGTCTCCTCTTCCTTCCCCTACTCCAGGGGAGCAGTTCTGGCCAGGAAGAACCACCCCAGCCTCTGCCATGAAACACCCCATGCAGTCCTGGAGCTACTCTTGCTCCAAATGGAACAGGCAGTACCAGGTGAGGGATGAGAGCCAGTTCATCCTTGAAAATGGGCAGTTCACTTCCCTTTGCTTCTTCCCATTTTTAGTTTATGCCATGTTTTTAAGCTCCTCCTGAATGTGTACAGTAGATGTTTTGTAACATTACAGATAAGGCCATAATATTCACCCACCATATTCACCAAATCCTATACCTTGTCTTAGAGGAGGGAAGCTCACTCTTTGAATACATTTGATCAAGCAGAACACACAAGACGAAGGGAAAAATTAGGATTACAAGCACATTTAAACATGTGTCAAATTATTTTAAATAATTTCAAGCAATGCAGCATAAAAATCAGATTTCCACAGACTTTAAAAGAGGAAATTCACAACAAGACCTGCACAGCAGTACAGCGTGGGTATTTCTCTTTTGAATTATACTGAAAGAGATGCATTGTCTTGGTTGGAAGGGACCCTTTAGATGATCAAGTCCAACACCACCCTAACCTGCCATCCACTACTAACCCATGTCCTTCAGCACCACATCTAACAGTATTTTAAATACTCCAGGGATGGAGACTTCACCACTGCCCTGGGCAGCTCATTCCAGTGTCTAACAGTCCTCTCTGGGAGGAAGTTTTTCTTAATATGCAAAAGAATAGAACAGAGTTCCTCATAACTACTCAGCACTTATGTTTTGTAGCATGAGCATGACTCCCTTTGGTAAGAAATGAGTATCAGGAATATCTTGCTACAAAAACCACTGGCAAATCTTCCTGAGGCACAGCAACAACGCAGGACTGCAGATCAAAAGCTCTAGAAGCAGCACTGGTTACATAGAGGTGTTAGCAGAGGGCCAGCACTGGTTTTCACAGTCCTTCCATAGCTTGCATCCTGAAGTACCCCTCCTCACCACTGTAAATGCAAGCCTATGCAAAGCCAGTGTTCCCCAGAAATTTCAAAATGGCTATCAAGGCCTTCGTGCTGGAACACAACTGTCCCAGAACTAGAAGTCAGCCAGCAGCATCAGCAGGATCCTGACCCTTCTACAGCAACATGGAATCTGAGCCTGGCTAGTCACCTCCCACATTACAGTAATGAAACAAGACACCTCTAGTATTAATCACCATCAACCCCTTAAAGGTTCAAGGTCCAAGTCCTACAGCAGCAGGTAAACCCCTAAGATCACCTCTACTCCCCTTTCCTGAGGCAAAACAAAAGATAGCTTCTTCCAACTTACCAGCTTTAGTGTTTCAAAAAAAAGCTAATACCTCTCAATATTCCATACATGTGAATAATGTCATGGTCCATGGGAAGCACTATACAGAAAAAGAATAAGAAATTTTATTGCTTGGTTGCAATGAAATCTGCCACTGATGCTGCTGGCGATCCAAGAGCGTAAAGTAGGAAACGGCAGAAATATAGTTCAATAATCTCCCATGCTACATCAAAAACATTTTAAATCAGGCTAGCCCACTGGGACTATCTAAACTTAACTCTGATACAAAGTGTCATTACAGTTTAAAGCAGGCTTGAACTTCTATCATCTCTGAAGACATCTGCCCTCTTTTTATATTTATTCTACCAATAAATTCATACAGGGACAGTAGTTTAGGACAGTAATTTTCTGAAAGGGACAAACTTTTCCTTTAAGGTGTTTGTAGGGCCAACATTAAAATTAACCAATGAAAACAGTGCTTCATATAGTCTTAACACAAAGTATTTCCATAATAAAGTCTCTTCGGAAGTCCACAGACTAATAAATGTTTTGATGCACTGGTGGAATTCAGAGTAGATCATCAAGAGTTAAGAGTTCAGAGGCAGTAAGAAGCAAGAAGAAAATAGGAGTGCAATTAAATAATTCTGGAGTGCAATTAAATAATTCTGAGAGAGACAGCTAGATTTTTTTTTAATACACTATACAAAAGCATCACATGGAATCTCTACCCAGCTCATTAATTCAACAACAATCTGTTCTTATCATCACAGCAGTATTACTGAAGATGAGGAAAACTATATTTCAGATAAATAATCTAAAAAGAAACAATAGTAAAATAATTAAATACTGAGTCCAAAAATACTGCAAAGGTATTAATTAAAAACTATTCTCTTCTAACTTCTGAAAAAAAGTAACTACCTATGTAACCACATTAGAGGCTGCATAGTGGTCTTGTTTTTTGAACTCATGTGATATTGAAAAAAGTGTAAGTAACTAAAAAGAAAAGTTAACTCTAGAAAAAAAAAAATCACATTAAAGATAGGAAGAATTTCCTATCCCAAGTTAAACATAATTCTAGAAATAACACAGACAGTTAGTTTTTGCTAACAAGATAATAATATGAGATAGTCCTAAGTCTTTTTGGTCAAAGCAGGGGTTTTGGTCTGGTCAGGTTTGTTGGGTTTTTTATGGTGGGAGAAGGGAAAAGATAAACAAAAATTTAACTAGGACAGCAGAGAAGTTATTAAAGATATAATTCACACAGTTCTCATTCCTAAAACTAGACTTCCCCCAGCATGAAAGGCACGAGGAGTCTCTTCTCATAAGCTTAAATTTGAAGCAATGAGTTGTCTGCATGTAATTTAGCTGTTATGCCTTTAAGCCTCCTACAACCAGAGGCTAGCACATCTGTAATGCCATGTACTTTGTTCTGCCAGTTCATATTCTCCATAAGGCAAAAGTGGCAATGCAACCAGCACAGAATGAAAAGTAAACCATGGTCAGCACACGAACAGGGTTTACCATGAGACTGCTTTTTGGTAGTGCTCTACATTTACCAGCCTTGGTGGAAACTCTGTTATAGCCCCCCTTACACTGTAATAGTGTTTTAAACTGTCTTACAAGAGTGTTTTTTCCACAGCTCTGCTCCATCAGAAGGCTCTGTGAGACTACAGCTTCAGAAGTATGGCAGCCAAACCCTACCAACAAGCTCTAGCAGTTTATGAGGGATAAAGGCAGTTACTGAATGTGCACAGTAACAGTGCTGACAGCATCTGTGCAGGGAGAAGTGGTCTCAGTAATTACTTGGCACACAGGATACCCAAGTGAATGATGTTCTCATGTGACTTGACATATAAAAAACTGTGCATGCAGTGCCAAAAAGATCTGAGCTTTGTTTTTTTATTACTGCTAGTACAAGAAAATGTGACTGTTTCTTTCTAAGGTAGTAACTGGGTGACAACCCCAATTTCTGATTCAAAGGGGCATGCTGTCCAGGCTCCTCCCAAGGCTATCCCAGCAAAGCCTCTTCCCCAAGGTCCAGGTCTGACACCTACTTTACATGTCAATGTGATCAGCTCTCCCGAGCACCTTTCAGACTGAGGCTGATAGCATTTAGGGGTATAAGACACATTACATTACAGGATGAAGGTGGAAAATATTTGGGGCTTGTGCAAGGCTTTCCCTGATGCTTAACAGAAGAACCAAAGGCAAGGAAAAGGATGGATCTTAATGATTTGGAAAGGAACAAGCACAGGAATATATTAAGAGGATAAATAGAGCCAGTTGTATGTAAACAGTTTGCTAGTTGGCACATCTGCCCAGCAAGACCCTGTACCTAACCAGCAGAGACTTCTACCAGCAACTGGAGTGAACCTGCAGCCTCCTCTGAGTCAGGTGCCAAGCACAGGGAAGTCTGAGATCTGGGAGCCAGCATCCAGGTATCAAGCTTATGAACCCACCTACTAGAGGGATGCACAGTGTAAGTATTTCTCATGGGTCTTCATCCTCATCAGCCAAAAAAGGCTAACAGGATGTTCAGCTTGGAGGAGAGAAGGCTCCAGAGGGAGGCCTTATAGCGGCCTTCCAACACCTGAAAGGTGCCTCTAAGAAAGTTGGGGAAGAACTGTTCATGAGGGCATGCAGCATTAGAACAAGGGGTAATGGTTTTAAACTCAAAAAGGGAGACTTAGGTTGGATATTAGGGAAAAGGTTCTTCAATATGAAGGTGATAGATCACTGGAACAAGTTGCTCAGAGACATAGTGGAGGCCCCATCCCTGGAGATATTCAAGGTCAGGCTTGATGGGGCTCTGGGCAACCTGATCTAGTGAAGATGTCCCTGCTTACTGCAGGAGGGTTGGACTAGATCACCTCTAAAGTTCCCTTTCAACCTAACACATTCTCTGATTCTATGACTACACCTATGGTGCTGTTTGTGTTTATCTGTGTGGTCTTGTGAAGACCTCACCTCTTAACAGAGCTGCTATGCATGCAGGATCGAAAGGTATTCTTTCACTGTTATCCTGCCTCCCTCATCTTCCTCCCCCTCCTCAATTAACACATCAGCACATCTATTGCTACATTAAGAAATGACTCAAAAGTAAGTCCAAGGTGCATATGCAAACACACTGATGATCACTGAAAGAATTCCCTACTTATCCATGCCTCACTCCAGCCTTGATTCAATGCCTTTTGCAGCAACAGAGGATAACCAGTGAGATGAAAATGAGACATCCATGGAAAAACCTTATGGCATCAGTTACTACCAAGGGAAAAAGACTTGCTAAGGGAATTCTCATTATCCATCTTTGAGACTGTTAACAACTGGAGGTCATACTTAACACAAAAAACTGACATATTTAGGATGTATTGTCAGTAAAATTCAGAATCAGTCTTACAAACACAGATGCTCTATTTAAAAGCAGAGCTTTTTTTTTTAATTTGAACAAAATGTAACAAATAAAAAGTAGAATATATTATTAATTATATCTTACTTTAAATTATTGTTATAACTCTCAAAATATAGTACTTATACACAGTTTCCAAATAACTGAACTGGTTGAATGATTAACTATTTGCAGATGTAACTCCTAGAATAACCCAGACTGGAGAAAACAGGTATTTTCTACTAACACCTCTGTTTTGTGAATGTTTTGGGAGCCAACAAGTGAAATTGAATCAATTGGCATAGTTAGTCTTCTTTACTATCAGAGAAGTGGGTAAAGAGTAAGGGAAATGACTTAGCAGAAGTTACCTACAAAGGCAGAACACATCATCTGGGTTTTACCTTTCTTCTCCATAACCAGACTGAAGCCCTTAGACTCAAACAGGCATAAGCACAATGCCAGAAAGAATAAATACTAGGAGGGTTTTGTAGAACAACTTCCAACTGTGTTTAATGAGATTTTTACTGAGATAATTTGGACTATGAATGTTGGTATCAATGCAACTTGACTAACAACAGCTGTTTATTGTACACAGATTCATAAAACGAGACTAAAAATTTATTTTTGACTTTGCATATAAAGTGTGTTTCTTATTGCCCATATTTGGAGCAACATCTTGTGGGTCTCAAAAGTTAAAAGTTACCATGCACATTAGCCAAGAGGATTTTATCTAAGGAGGGATGCTAACCATACTTAAAAGTGGTGGACTTCCAGCATCTCATTACTACAACCTATGTTTTGTTTAATATGCAAACACTATGAAGATAAACTGTATTTCTTTACAAATGCTGTTTAGACTGTATTTATTGCAGTGTTTGGACCCCAGCATTTAGAAAAAAAAGCAGCTGTAACAAATTAGCAGGTAGCAGATGGAAGAATTAGTTATGTTTATGCAGGCTATCAAAGTTCTGAAACTGAGCCTGTCGTAAACCAACAACAAAAGGAGTTCACAGCTGAACCATTATCTGAAGTAATGAAAAAAAAATGTATCTTATTAGAAATCAAGAAAAAGGCCATCCTTTTTCAAGGTAATAAGTAGCACAGTAAATGGCTTTGCCCTGAAGATACACCTCATGATATAGTGAAAAAGAAACAAAGGACTAAAGTTCCTTTGTCCACCAGACTCTTTGATTCCTTGACTTCTCCATTCTTCTTTCATTCCTGGAAACAGGGCTTATCAGATTAGCCATGAAGTGCATCATTCTGTGTGCAGGCTAACATAACTCAAGAGTTGCACCAAACTACATGGTTTTGAGGTTTCTGGCACTGGCTCTGTGATGCCTGCATTTCGGTTTAGCAAGAACAGTCGTGCCTAGACCATGTACAGCACATCAAGCAAGTTATACAGAATCATCTCACATTAAGGTTGAAGTCAAAAGATTTGATGCCTTTGAAATATAAGGGTCCATACTGAGAATAAGGACTAATCCTGCATTTCTTCACATTCCATTTCTCCAGCTGTACAAAGCACAATCCACATGGATTTCACAAGACATAATCTTCTGTTACCATTCCAAATGCCTGTCAAAACTCTGGGATGTTCCTGAAGAAAATTAACCTAGAGACCCTAGATCAAAATGCTATAGCTAACAGTCTGCTTGGAACTTTGTTTTCTTTACCACATGAACCCCAAACCTTCCACCCAAGACAAGTTTATGGGGTATAGGGTGTCACTGCACTACTGGAAAACTCTTTATTCTAAGATATAGGCAACCCACTACCTGAGAAGTGTCCTGACTACACGAATGTTTACCACAAACCAGGTATCAATACCTCACTATGAGAATGGATTACACAATTGCTCTCTTTCAACCTAAACTGTGTTACTAGAAGTACTGAACAATCTTCTTTCTTTCCCTCCCCATTCTTATGAAGAAACACGTACATGCAGACCATCAAAACACTGATGATGACCACTAAGCACAATCGATTAGGCAAATTCTGACATGAAATGCACAGGTACAAAATCTTTTCCTGGCTGAAGAGACAAACAGGAGTATTCCTTACAGCCATGCCCTTTCTCTAGGTGTCCTTCCCACTCTGCCTTATAGATCTTTACAACAAAAAGTACTGCTGCCCTCAATTTTCAAGTTCACATGTTTTTTGACTGACCACTATTTCTATATATTCAGTAATCACAATTTCACATCTGGAAAATCTACTTAAGTACTGGAGCACAGTTCAATCTCCCAGACATTTTGCTGGTCATTTTAGTCACAGAAGCCAACAGCTCAGTTATGGAAGTCAGCTGTGACAGCTTGATATAGACATATGACAAAGAATTAGTAAAATATTAACAGCATAGGAAGGAAGGAGAAACCAAAGTTGAACAAATCCCATGCCTTCATTTGAAATAATTATTATTCTTAGTGGATGTGGAACACCCAGAAGCATACTAGTTGCATCAATTTGTTTCAGTAACTTTGGAAATAAAAGCAAATCACTATTTTCTCTTACCAGCAAAAATACTTTGCATAAGATCAGATATTTCCAATGATTGTGAATCGAAGACCTCTTAACATCTTTTTTTTTCCTCCTCAAAGCTCCAGAATACAAAAAAAAAATCATATCCTTTCTCTGACAGACTTGTACTACAAAATAAACTTAGAATCGCAGAACGGTTTGGGTTGGAAAGGCCCTTTTCATCTATTCCCATCCTGCACTGCCATGGGCAGGGACACCCTCTGTGAGACCAGGTTGCCCAAAGCCCCACCCAACCTGGCCAGTGCCTCACCACCCTCACAGGAAATTTTTTTTTTCTAATGTCTAATCTAAATCTACCCTCTTTCAATTTAAAGCAGTACCTCTCATTATCACTGCTTGACCTTGTAAACAGTCCCACTCCAGCTTTCCTGTGGATCCCTTTTAGGTACTGGAAAGCTACAATAAAGTCTTGCTAGAACCTTCTCTTCTCTAGGCTGGATTGGTGACTCATGTTAAGTGCTTCATCATTCAAAATGCCCAAGTCCTTCTCCTCAGGGCTGCTCTCCACCCGTTCTCCACCCAGCCGGTAGTCGTGCTTGGGATGGCACTGACCCATGTGCAGGACCTTGCACTTGGCCTTCTCGAACCACATTTGAGGTATGCATAGCTCACTCTCCAGCCTGTTAAGGTCCCTCCTGATAACATCCCTTCCCTCCAGATGTACCACAGATCTTGGGTGTTGCAAGCAAACCTGCTGAGGGTGCACTTGATGCCACTCTCCATGTCATTAATAAGGATGTTAAACACTGCCAGTCCCAGTACAAACCTGGGGAACACAACTCGTCACTGTTCTCCATTTGGACATTGGGCCATTGACCACATGTGGTGGGTTGACCATGACTGGAGGTCAGGTGCCCACCAATAACTTTCTATCACTCACTCTCCTCAACTGGACAGGGGAAAGAAAATAGAATTAAAGGCTTGTGGGTCAAGATGAGGACAGGGAAAGATCACAAACCAGTTACCATCATGGGTAATAAATCATATGATTTCTCTTTTCTGTTGAGTCTGTTTTGCTCAAGTAAAACAGACGTAGAGGAGTAAGAAATAAAAACAAACTCGTTCCCTCCACTCCTTTCCTCCCAGAATTAACATTACTCATGATTTCTCTCCCTCATCCCCTCCAGCAGTACAGGGGGACAGGGAATACGGGTTTCAACCAGTCCATCACATGTTGTCTATGCCACTAGGCCATTCTCCTCAAGGGGTAGCCTCCTCACTCTTCCCTTGCTCCAGTATACTGTCCCTCCCACAAACTACTCCATTATCAGTCCTATCCATAGGCCGTAGTTGTTTCCAACTGCTCCAGCATGGGTCCCTTCCACAGCATGCAGACCTTCACAACAAGATTGCTCTAGCACAGGTCCTCCAAAAGGTTACAAGTCCTGCCACCAAACCTGATCCAGCATGGGCTCCTTTCTCCACGGGCCTAACAGGAGCCTGCTCCAGTGTGGTTTTCCCACAGGGTCACAGTCTCCTCCACCTCATCCACTGTGGGGTCCTCCATGGACTGCATGAGGCACCTCTACTCTCCATCATCCTCCATGGTCTGCAGGAGGACAGCCTGCTTCACTGTGATCTTCTCTAGGGGTTGCAGTGGAATCCCTGTTCCAGTGCTTGGAGCACCTCCTTCCCCTCTTTCCTCACTGGCCTTGGTATCTGCAAATTTTCTCACATCTTCTCACTCCTCTCTCTGGCATTACCATCACCACTGATTGGCTTGACCATGGCTCTATCAGACATAGCTGCTTCTCTCAGAAGCCACCCCCACAGCCCCTGCCACCCCCCATTACCAAAACCTTGCCATGCAAACCCAAAACAGAGCCAGAGCCACTGTTTGAGTGTGACTGTCCACTTAGCCACTGAGTCGTCCATCTGTCCAAACCACACCTCTTAGCGACACGGATATTGCACACAGGACAGTGTCAAATGCTTTGCAGAAATCCAGGTAGACAGCATCAGCTGCTCTTCCTTATCCACCAACACTGTAATCCCATCACAGAATGTCACCAAATTTCCCAGGCATAATTTGCCCTTAGTGAAGCCATGCTAGCTGTTATCAATCACCTCCATATTTTCTATGTGCATGAGCAGAGTTTACAGGACTATCTGCTCCATAGAGAGCTGTTTCTTACTTTTACAGTCAACAAATTCATGTTATAAGCAATTTCAGTATATATTTATTTTTTGTCTACATATATTTTCAATAAAATTCTTTTAACATGCTCTTTATAAGCTTTACAAACCATCTGTCAAACTGTGGAGCACTTGAGATAGAAAACAGGCTTGCTTCCACAGTCATCTAGCAGATAGTTTCTCAGGTACCTACTTGCCACTCCTCTGTGGAATAAGAATAAAATTCTTCTCTTCATAGTTTGTAAACAAAGAAGCTAGAAGCACATGTTAATTGTCTAAAAAACAAGGTATTTCTGAACTTAACAGGGATTAATAACTAAAAGTAGACAATTCAAATATTGAAAAGCAGTCTGTATGTTAGACTCTGTGTTGCTAACTTACCCAAGTTAAAAAAAAAACCCCACAGCCCAAAAACCACACACAGTTCCTGATCACCGTTACACAACACTGTATGTAATAAAATATAAATATTTTATAAAGCATAATGCAGCAGAGAGCAAGTTATCATGCAAATGACTGCCCATGAGCAGAAAGCACATATATTGTTTCATTAAAAGCTATAAAACCAAATAATCTCAAGCCTGCAGTTTCTTCATCTTGTCTTACTACAATTTCCCCCCCCCTTGTCACAAAAGGAATTTGGGGAAAATATTTTTGTCAGCTTTTGTGCTTCATATGAAACATCAAAACCACTCTGCTCTGAGCCACGTTTAAGTTGCTTAGGACTCAGATACTTAGCAGTACTAGCTGTTTCCCAAAATCAGACACAGAAAGTTCAGATGGAGACAAAAATTGCCAGCTGGAAAGCATACTCTTGTTTCAAGTTGAAACTGCAAGTGAACAAAACATAGAATTTTTAAAGCATACATGAGTTGTTTGGTTTTTTATTTCTGTGGGTTGTTTTGGTTTTGGGGTTTTGTTTTTGGTTGTTTGGTTTGGTTTTTTTTACTGTAAGCCTTTTGCTAAATAGATGTCATTTCCCTTTAGAATAAATATATATGGACAATCTGGTATTACTTTGCAGGTGCTGTTTCTTCAGTCCCTAAAGAGTCACATATAGAGGCCTCATCAGTATGTTCTGAGAAATTTAAGGAGTGGGGGGGGAAGTTTGCTTACTGTGAGCTATCAGGCTTGTTAACCTTATTCCAAATACAACAAACCTGTTGCCTTATGCTGGCTACCACAAATTAGACAAGTCCAATAGGCTAAGGAGACAAGCGCCATAAGGCAGCATGTTAGCCTCTTCATAAGAAACCAAAAAACTCACAAAAACCAAACAGCAACATCTTGTGCATCCAGACTTATAAACCTTGCAGTACACTACCAAATAAGTTCTGGTTACAAAATAAAGTAAGATAGCAGTGTTGAGCATATTGCCTCCACCCAACTTCACACAACTGATCAGCAATAACCATGCCATTGCTTTTTAAGTTAGGAAATAACAGTGTTTGTCACCACTAGCATGTTGCACACTGTCCAGCACAAAGCTCTCCACACTTAAGCTCTGTTATGCACACAAGTACTTCAGCAAGAACACTGAAGTCCTAACAGCTGATCTTTACATGCCGACAGAACAATACTGGCTAGGTCAATTCAAAGACTTTGTAGAATTATCTACTTTAAGAAAAACTGCTCTCTACAAAAGAATAGTATAGACACAAAGTAGGTAATTCCAAAAGAAATCTGTTTTGTCATTCAGAACCTCATCAGCTGTTCAAGGGACAGATGAAGTTTGGAAAAATACAGTATTAGCATGACACTGAATAAATATATATAACATTGTTTGAAACAAGAGTTAGAGCTTTACAAGCCACTGTTAGTTCGTTAAACACAGTATTTTAAGCCAGCCATGCAGTCTAAGTTACTTTAATATTAAACATGCAGATATCTTAACTATACCACACGTAAAATAGCACAATACCTTTGTCAAGCTCATTTAGCCATGATCAGAGCATACTTCAAAGCCATGCAGAGATTTTTGCTACTCCCACTGAACATGTTGCAGATAACAGTTTAGCGAGACTTTGCAAATTAACTAAATTAACTTCACAATTAAGACTGGTTCTTTTACCAATAAAATTGCTATTGTATTAGCAATGAGGTTATTAGCTTGGCAAAGCCAAAGCAAAAATATGTTGTCTTACCACATCGTCTGTCAGTGTCTTGATATTTAAGTGCTGTAAATCAAACAGGAAAACAGTCACATCACAAGCGTTCAGTAAAAAAAAGCCACAAAAACCCAAAACCACCACATAAAAAAGTGTCAATTATAATTACTGTTATTCAAAATAAGATGTGAGTTTTGAATCATGGCACTTGAAGTAATAATTTTTTGGCAAGTTGTACTTTGTTGGTTTACAGTGCATTGGAAGTTATACAGAAAATATAATGCAGATTTTTTAAAAAAACAAAACCAACTGCAACCTAGAATAGAAACTAAGCACATCTTGAAACAAGTTGTGTTTTATTATATTTTACAGCCCAATATACTGGAACAAATGACCTGCTCATAATTTAGCTACTAGAATTATGTCTCTCAAAATAGCTGCGGGAACAGCACCAAGGAATCAGTCCCAAGATTTTTAAACTCAAGAGAAAACAGAGCTCCCCAACAGTTCAAAACTATCTCCAGTTCTCAAACAAATAAGACATAGGCACTGATTGAGAAAGCTAAACATAAAGTTACAAGTACAAAATGACATAAGCATTTAGTAGTAGTATTCAAAAATTTATAGAAAATCACTTGCTACTGTGTGAAACAACAGCTCCCAAATCAACTCTTGCTCTCCACTGCACACTGACAAACCAACAAGTGCTACAACACATAGCTCTTGCACAAAACTGAAGAGCAGCACTGAAGAACATTGGTGACTGATGTGTCAATGTTGCAGGGATCCCATTTATAGTTTTTTTATGAGGAGACTGAGAACATAATTCTTTGTGTTTCCCTACCAAGTAAGTCACATACTTACTGAGACAGACTCTATTCTTAGACTTCCCTCGCTATCTACTGTACAAAGCTACAACAACTGTTAACAGCTATATCCAAACTAATCAGATTTGGAAACTCTTGCTTTGTCTTCAAGTCAACAATACGTAGACATGATTACTTATGATATTTGCTCTGGCTCTTCCCTCAGAATTTAAGAACAATTTGCGTTAAGTCAAATACTACTCCATGAGCTCTACTCAAAGGATTGTTTAGAAACTGAGGAAGAAGCAAGTGATAAAGCTATGAAGTTAAAAATAAAAAGCAATTAAGTGGGAGGAAACAGTACTAACAGTACTCAGTGACATAGTCTAAGTTCTACCATTAATAATAATTTAAAAGGGAGCTAGGTCATTACTGAACTTCTATGACAATCCTATTCCATGTTTTAATAGATTAGGATTTTTAATAAATGAAAACAATCAAGTGAAAACATCTTAATACAGTCAAGAGACTGAAGATCTACATCCCAGTATTCCCACTGGTGTTCTCATGCTGCAGGGGGAGGTCAGACTTTTGCCCCCCATACTGCTATGGAGTTGGGGTTTAGGACTTGTTCTTCCCATTCTGTTTAAACAGCTACAAAGACAGTGTAAGTGTTAATTTTGTGTCATTTGCAAGAGCTCACAACTTTTAGCAAGCTGCTGGTATATTACCACTATCCTAAAGTGCTCAAAGCTGCAGGAGGAAACACTAACATATGGTCTTACACTTGGTAGAAAAGAACATAAAAATTTATTCCTTTTTCATATACACAACTTAAATCACTAAGCCTTAAGCAATGCAGATACCACTGGGAAGCTCCTCTGAGTAACCTGCTTAAAACGAAAGTCTTCTGCATTACATGCTTTGAGTGTAAGTCTGAGACTCACCTCAAATACATGTGCAATTTACTAAACAGACACAGGAAGCACAACATCAAGTTCATTTCCACTTAGGATCAGATGTTGGATTCTCTGCAAGTGCTCTGTACAGACAGCATCATACATGGAATCAAGGCAATATTTTTCAGGTTCAAGTTTTGTTCTTTGAAAAAAAGATAAAGTTACTGGGATAGTTCAAGCCAGCATTGTACTCAATTAGGCTGTAAAATTCAGCAGTGGAATTTACTGAGGTAAAGGGTGAAAAGTCTCCATTTTCTACATCAGAACACCTCACTGACACAGGTCAACTGACTTCTTAGAGAAAAAAAACCCTACCATGCAACAAATTAAGGACACCATAATGGTATAGAAACTCAATTAATTCTCTTCTGTCAAGGCTGCACAAAGTAAAAGCAGTTGCCAGCTTTACTAGTCTCCTGCAGCATTCAAGGGTAGAGATGTGGAACATTACATGTGGTCTTAACAACAACATCTTACACACTAGATCTTTTAATGACATTAAGTTCAGAGGAATGCTGTGACTCAAGAACAGGAGTGTATTTGCCAGGCCAAACAAAACAAACACATTTCTAATTAGGGAAGAAATAACTAGATTAGTTAAGAGGCTGAGGTGCTTTACTATCACAGGAACGTATTTTTATTGTCAGGCCTGGATATCCCAATTTACAGAAGTAAGACATATTCTGCTCAAGTGAACAGGTTGCCTTAAACATAGGCCTGCAAGTAAATATATCTGGCTTAAGTAATATTCTTGTACTATTATTTAGTTACTGTTAAGAATATAAACTTAAAGAATACTGCTTTGCAATAGATTAAAATCCTTATGTGTTACGTGTCTTTCATGAACTACTTCAGAACAACAAGAATTATTGCTTTTGAGAACATAGCAGCTACACACAAGTACTCTTCTAGTCTGTTTATCATGTAGGTAGGTGTCCTGGTTTCAGCCAGGACAGTAGGCAAAACCAAGCTAACAGTAGTTAAAGTACAGCAACATCCTGTTTTCTAGTCAAAGAGATACAAAACCATGAAGAGATTAAGCAGTTAATTAGGATACTTTAGAAGTCCAGATTTATCAGCGGCACCAAGAGTTGGAAAGGCAAAAGTATCACAATTGCTCTGTCTTCAGCTATACGCATTGACAGGCAACTAACATTTTGAAATTACATTTTCCAAAGTAATCTAGTTTTTAGTCTGGACATGGAGGTAGACATCACTGAGCTCAAACTGAACTGCTTCTGCTCAATTTCAGAGCAAAGTCATAATTAAAGTGTGCAGATGTATCATTTTTGAAGCAAGCAGTAGTCTGACATGGAGCTACACCTTATTGAAGATTATGCTCCTCAACCACACTGGTAAATAACTGATTTCATTAACACGAGATATGTGCATGCATTGAATGCACAGTACAGTGTTCTTAATACGCTGTCAAAAGGCCAGATCTGAGAAAATCCCCCCAATACCACAAAAAAAACCCCAACAGCAAACACCAACACACACACACAAAAAGCCACCACAACACCAAAAAAACCCACCAACCCCACAAAAAATAACCACCAGACAGTGAGAGCCTTAGGCAGAAACTGGAAGATACAATAGGCCACAACAGCTGAGGTTCACAACACATGTGCCAACAAGACTATTCACAGAACAGAAAGAGCACTGTGTCTCTTGAAAAGGTCATACATTCCAAGTCAGCCTATTCTATGATGAAGCCATTTGTGATATAACTTCTGCACCACCCAGCTAAGTAAAGTAAGCCAGATACTATTTGGGTGCATATATAATCACAGTAAAGAATCTTGTTGTCATACACAGGTGAATGATCTTACATTGCACATCCAAACAGTACCACATACTGAAAGTTAATCTGCAAAACAGAGTTAAACAAGTTGAGCCACTGTCTATATAATTACTCCAGTGAACTCTGGGTAGATACAGTGAAGTGAGACAAAGGAATGAGAAATGCCACTTAATTGGATTAACAGTACCAGTTTGATCTTTTGTGTCACTAGATTTATTCCTCTATCTTTGCATATGCATATTCATAAATAAAGTTATATGTAAATGTGGTACAACACATCCACGCAGACAGAATCAGAATGCAGGAGAATGTCATCTTCTCACACAGGACTCCAGCCTCATATCTTGAGCATTTTTTCCACCAGCAATACAGCTCAGTGTGGCCTAGAAACAAGGAAGCACTCCCTATTACAATATAGGGTAGAGTCTGTATCATAGGTCCCTTCCAATTCAGTATATTCTGTGATTCTATGATCTACATTTTGGCACTCTACCAAAAGGGGTAGCATCTCTACTCTCCATAACTGATCACCTCCACCATCACATAAGCACAGGGTGACACTGCTTATCCTACTTTTTGAATAAAAGCAGCATGTTTGAAAACAGCATGTTGGTACTTGAACTCAGGTCCTGCCTGGCAGGGGTGGACATCGTTAGCATGCCACCAGAGAGTTAGACAAAGTCTGATTTGTTCATCACAAACGGAATTAGAAGACAGACAAGGACCCAGTCATACGCCCCTGCCATTATGAGAGGAGTTTTAGGCATACAAAGTGCCTGAGGACTGGAGGATAGCCAATGTCACTCCAGTCTTTAAAAAGGGCAAGAAGGAGGATCCTAGCAACTATAGGCCAGTCAGCCTCACTTCGGTCCCTGGAAAGGTGCTGGCACAGCTTGTTCTGGATGCCATCACCAAGCAACTGGAAGAGAAGAAGGTCATGAGGAGTAGTCAGCATGGATTCACCAAGTGGAGATCATGCTCGACCAATCTCAGAGCCTTCTATGATCTCATCACTGGCTGGGTAGATGGAGGGAGAGCAGTAGATGTCATCTACCTTGACTTCAGCAAGGCTTTCCATACTGTCTCCCATGACATCCTGATAACAAAGCTGAGAGAGTACGGGATAGATGAGTGGACAGTGAGGTGGGTTGAGAACTGGCTGTCAGACCGGGCTCAGAGGGTCGTGATCAGTGGAGCAGAATCTGACTGGAGGCCTGTGACTAGTGGTGTTCCCCAGGGCTCAGTGTTGGGTCCAGTCCTGTTCAATATCTTCATCAACAACCTTGATGAGGGAACAGCATCCACCCTCAGCAAGCGCTGATGATACAAAGCTGGGAGGGGTGGCTGACACGCAGGAACACTGTGCTGCCATCCAGTGAGACCTGGACAGGCTGGAGAGCTGGGCAGGGAGAAACCTAATGAAATTCAACAAAAGCAAGTGTAAAGTCTTGCACCTGGGGAGGAACAACTGCATGTATCAGTACAGGCTGGAGGATGTCCTGCTGGAGAAGAGCTCTATGGAGAAGGATCTGGGGGTTCTGGTGGATGACAAGTTGGCCATGAGCCAGCAGTGTGCCCTGGTGGCTAAGAGAGCCAATGGGATCCTGGGATGCATCAGGAGGAGTGTGGCCAGCAGGTCAAAGGAGGTGATCCTCCCCCTCTACTCTGCCCTGGTCAGGCCCCACCTGGAGTATTGTGTCCAGTTCTGGGCTCCCTGGTATAAAAAAAGATAGGGATCTCCTGGAGAGAGTCCAGAGAAGGGCTATGAAGATGATTAAGGGCCTGGAACATCTATCCTGTGAAGAAAGTCTGAGAGAGCTGGGGCTGTTCAGCCTGGAGAAAAGAAGACTGAGAGGGGACCTAATTAATGCTTATAAGTATCTTAGGCATGGGATGCAGGGGGAATTGGCCTGCCCCTTTTCTACGGTCTGTGGAGACAGGACAAGGGGCAATGGCTGCAAATTGGAGCACAGGTAGTTCTGCACCAACATGCGGAGGAACTTTTTCCCAGTGAGGGTGACAGAGCCCTGGGACAGGCTGCCCAGGGAGGTGGTGGAGTCTCCATCTCTGGAGATATTCAAGACTCGTCTGGACACCTATCTGTGCAATATGAGCTAGGGAGCTGCTTTGGCAGGGGGGTTGGACCCGATGATCTCTGGAGGTCCCTTCCAACCCCTATGATTCTGTGAAAGTAACAGGATTTCAGGCAGCTAAATAAGAATTTCAACATGCATGCCTTCCACAACACTCAATATGATGAAAAATTATACATTTTCAATTTAGAAAAAAATAGAAAAATCCCACAGCCTGGTATCTAATTAACTTCTTCATTTTTGCCTTCCCTGCAAAAGAAAACAAAACCACATATAACCCCCCACCAAACCACCACACACACATCTGTATATTTATAGCTTCTTTGAGGCATAGAGCTGACATGCAGCTACAAAGGAAGAAAAAGTTTAAGCAAGACACAATAAGTTTTAGGAGAACTGTCCAACTTGAGCCTGAATGCTGAAATTAGATAAACGAAGACTAAGGATGTACATATAAATCGCACAATCCCCTCTGTACCTTTTTAAATTAGAAAGTGAGAAAGAACTCATCACACACTGCCATTAATTCTATCTCCAAAAAGATTCAACACTAGCTGTTTTTTTCCCCAAAGGCCATTCTCCAGCAGAAACAGCAGAAGATTGAAGCAGGGATTGCAAGGAAACCTGTAGACTCAGTTAGAGAGATGTAAATTGGATGATTACAGTGGATGCTATTACTTTAGGATCTCCTTTGTCACAATATTCCCTCAGTAATTTTGCTACCTCAGTCTGAAAGTGCAATTTAGAAACTGCTGTATAACCCCACAGCACTTCCTACTTTTAATTTCCAATGTACTACTTCAGCATTTATTTAATGGCTTTATCATACTCTCTCCCTGTTGCTTGGAAAGCAGTCTGAAAAGCAATCAGGGGCAAAATTATCTTAACATGACAGTTTCTACACAGTGATATTCTTTAGACATTGATGAGTTAAACTTAAAATTGGTGCTTACAGGTAAGATTATATAACAAAGTGCCAGAACACAGCACTAAAACTTAATATCATAACCCACAGTGTTAATTCATGCCAACAAAAATAACAGCATGAGGAATTTACAATTTTACAAAGCTGCAATAAAGTGGTTTAGGTAACATCTGTTCAGCAATCATTTCTTTAAAAGACTAATTTAGATTCAAGGTCTTACACTGCAGCATAACTGCAGCAATAATTCAGTCACTTCGTAATTAAAGATATTGACACAGATCGGTCTTACCTTTCCTCACTATGCCAGAGAAATGGAAGTGCCTTGCTCTTAACTACATCTCCCTTTGATTTACAGGCACTGTTAAATGCAAGTGTTAATTTGACTATTTTTAACAGGTTGGTGCAAACAAGAAAGCCTTCTTGACTCATATAAATTTCATAAAGAATGTAATCAAAAACATAACCTGCAAGTCACTGAAGATGAGTCAATGGTACACTGAAATTAAATAGGAAAAACTTGAGCTAGAAATTGAACTTAATCTTTTGAGGACTAGTGTTTAAAAAATGAGACATAATCCCAGTGAGGGGCAACTGGAAGCCAAATAACCTAGCACTCATGATTTCCAATCATTTCGAGGGGGTGGGGAGGGAGATTCATAGAAAGGAAGTGATAAACAACTGATTTTTACCCCGTCTTTCCAGCTCAGTCAATGAATACAAAGAAAACAGGTTAAGTTCTGCCAGCCTTCAATGCATTTCCACTTCTTACCATGCCCTAACCCGCAAGGCTGGATGGATGAGCTGTTAATAAGCTGAAGTATCACAGTACTGTAAAATATCTTTTAAGAATCCCAGACTTCCAAAACCATGGACCTGCTGAACAAAGCCAAGCTGGTATGTGCTTCAAAATCAACCATCACTCCTTAGATTCTTTTTAAACAATCCTGTAAAAGAACAGAGAACTGAGGACTTGCAACTCATTCACACCCAAGAAACCTGTTCACTCAGAAATGCAGGACTTGGAGATGACATTTGACTGGAATCAACAATTATAACCATTTAGCCCAAAGACTCTTTCTCCCCCCTCCGAATGAAGTGTTCTGTAAAAAGAAGGATTTTCCTCCTGCTAAACAGGAAAATTCTTGGAGGTACATGTTAACGATGTCAGCTTTGTCAACCAGCAATCCAATTTCACCTCAAGGTTTGTCAGGGAATCAAATTATTTTACAGATTAACATATCTGATGTGACAGATCAATATGTTGCATTGATTGGAAGGGCCCAACCTGTAACTTATTTTCAAGCCTTCTGCAGTGAGGAAAATTAGACTAATACAATCCAGATTACTCAAGTTCACTGAATCCAACAGCCAGTTTCATATTTGACAAACATACAAGATATTACAAACAAGATTCAGGTGACATGGAAGTACAGCACTACATAACCCAAACACAGAAAAGGCTACGCCTATAGGTCAGAGAAGTTTTAGGTACTCTGACACAAAACTAATTTAACTAATACAAAGATACTGAAGATGTATTACAGGAAGAAGTGTATATATGTGAACACTTACACCATCTTCCCAAAAAAACACAACCAAAGCAGTCTTTGTAAGACCACAGGAGGTAGACTAGAAGGAGAGTTTGCCAATTTTAGATTTCATGGTGACAAATACTGTGTATCACAATATCTCAGGGCAAAAATTACGGAGCAGAAGAAAGAAAAGCCCAACTCCTGGTACCCTCCAACTGAACTACCTCACTCAAAGAACCTGGTTGATGTCCACAGCTATTAACTATAATCGTGCCACCATTTATGTTTCTTTACCAGAAATTATTAGCCAGGACACACCAGGAATTAGGATTCTGACTCAAGATCACCTAGTGAGCTAACAGCATACCTAGAGCACAACCCCAGCTCAGAGAACTACCATTCTTCAGTCCCTCATCAGCACCTCAGGGTAGATTAGAAGAGACTATTTCAGTGGGAAGGGACCTACAAGGATCATCTAGTCAGCTGCCTGACCAATTCAGGACTGACCACAAACTAAAACACATTAAGGGCAGTGTCCAAATGCATCTTAAATACTCACAGGCTTGGGGCATCAACCACTTCTCCAGGAAGCCTGCTGCAGTATCTGACCATGCTCTCAGTAAAGAATGATTCCTCATGTCCAGACTAAACCACCCCCCGGGCAGCTTTGAACTACTACTTCTGTCCTGTCACTGGACCCCTGGGAGAAGAGCTGAGCACCTCCCTCTCCACTTTAGCTCCTTAGGGAGCTGTAGAGAGCAATGAGGTCACCCCTCAGTCTCCTTTTCTCCAAAGCCCTTAGCCACACATCAGAGGACACTCCTTCCAGCCTTTTCACTAGTTGAGTAGCCATTCTCCAAACCCATTCAAGAACCTTCACATCCTTCCTAAGTTGTGGAGCCCAGAACTGCGCACAGTACTCAAGGTGAGTACTGCTAAATACCGTGGGATAATCGCCTCCTTTGACAAATTTTCAAGTGCTTTTGAAAGCTGCAGTCTCACAATACAGTCTCATGAATTAAGGATAGTCTCAGACATCCTTCCTTAAAGAGTTTCAGAAACTAGGTGGGGGAAACAGGGACAGAGCAAAATAAAGAAAATTTTAAAAAGAAAAAAGTCATCCAAATGATCACGTACCCTATAACTCTATCTTAACTCCCTTGATTTTCTGTAGCTAGGTGAAAAATCAACACCATTACCTCAAAGAGCCAGTCAGCTGATGTCCTTATCTGCACATGCTCAAAACCACTCTTGCCTAGGTTGCAAAATCTACACGTGTATCAAGCAAGCTGATCTGCAGCAAAGAGAAGGCCTTCTCTCACTAAAAGCCATCCAGGCTTAATCTAAGAAAAAAAACCCAAACAAACCCACACAATCCAATGGCTTGTATTACATAAGTAGCAGGGTTATATTACCTATAAGTTATTTCTATTTTAACACACATGATGACAATACCATTTCTGTGTTAACACATGGAAAAAGGGAAAAAAGTGGGAGGTCATTGCAATACTTATTGATGCTTTACCTGATAAATTCTTATGCAAGTAAGAAGTAAAATCTGTTGAGACTAACATGGGCATCGAGTCAAACACAGGCAAATCCACAGCTCCCACCCACCACGGGAATACTCCTGCCATCATATACCAGCAGCTATATCCAACCTTTTAGACTGAGCAGACTGTACTGGTTTTTTATTTATCAATCCTACACTAAAGCACACCCAGCCATGTCACTTCCATGGCTAAAATGCACACACCTTCCAGTAGATTCACAGCCAATTACCAAGACAAGCAGGCAGCTTTTGGTCTGTTTGGTACAGGCCAATTCTAACAGGCAAAACCAGGCACAAGGTATTGTTTCAAACAGCAAACTGCACAGCTACAATACAGCAAGGCTTCCAGGAAACAGGAATGCCAGGAGAAAGCCCAGACCTTCCAGAACAAGTCTGGCCAGCCTATAACTTGGTATCGCTTATTGGCTAACTTCAACTAGCTGTATGTAAAGTATGACACACCTCTTTGAACTTGTGCTCAAGTGACAGACAAAAAAGCTGCAGAATCAAGAATCTACAGTACTTTATTTATTACAGTATCTATTCTGTAAGCACGTAATACAGCTTGGTCTGGGCAGGCTCAGAGACAGCTAAACAAAGACTATTATATGCATCACCTAAATATGAGGATGGTATGCATCTGCTTTGCACCTGTAGAATATGTTTGTCACAGCTTTAATATTTGTAAGTTTCATAACATCCAAAGAAAATCTGGCTATTCCTGGATGCTTTGTAGTTAGAACACATCTTCCAGGCACATTACCTTGTGGCCAATGACTAACTGTTTCAAGTTTCCCAAAGTCTTGGTGTGCTTGCCAAAATGCTGTAAAAGCAGGGCTAGGGGGGTAGATTTTACTAGACCCCTTAAAGACTCAGATTTTCACTATAAAGTTTACATCACTAAAGTAAATAAATAAAAGAAACCGAGTTCTAATAAAAGCAACATCAGACTTGAAGGTGTAGTCCGTTCCACTTACACCTACACAGCTGTCATAGAATCATAGAATGGCAAGGGTTGGAAGGGACCCCAAGGATCATAGAGCGCCAACCCCCCTGCCACAGGCAGGGCCACCAACCTAAGGCCTGGAGCTACACAAGGTTGCCCAGGGCCCCATCCAACCTGGCCTTGAACACTTCCAGGGATGGGGTATCCACCACCTCTCTGGGAAGCCTCTGCCAGCACCTCACCACTCTTTCTGTAAAAAAACTTCCCCCTAATATCCAATCTAAACCTTCCCTCCTTCAGCTTTAAACCATTCCCCCTTGTCCTGCCATTATCTGCCCTTTTAAAAAGTTGATTCCCCTCCTGTTTGTATGCTCCCTTCAGGTACTGGAAGGCTGCAATGAGGTCCCCCCTCAGCCTTCTCTTCTCCAGGCTGAACAAGCCCAGCTCCCTCAGCCTCTCCTTGTAAGGGAGGTGCTCCAGCCCTCTAATCATCTTTGTGGCCCTCCTCTGAACCCTCTCCAACAGTTCTACATCTTTCTTGTATTGGGGGCCCCAGATCTGGACACAGTACTCCAGGTGGGGCCTCAGGAGGGCAGAGTAGAGAGGGACAATCACCTCCCTGTCCCTGCTGGCCACCCCTCTTCTGATGGAGCCCAGGATCCCATTGGCCTTGCGAGCATACTGTCAAACAGACAGTAATGAAGTAAAGCTTCATGATGAGGAGGAGCAACCTGAAAACTTGGTGGAAATTACAGCCACGTCCTTTCATAGAGGCAGGGAAGAGACCAGCTGGCAGGCTCACAGTTAGAAGCCCTGTGGAAGTCGACGGCGCCCTTTCATGGCCCAGCTGTTCCTACCAGGCCCGGCTGAGAAACCACAGGTCACTGGCCGGCCCCGGGCGGGGAGCCCTCGGCACAGGCCCCTCAAGGAGGCGCCCCGCTGGGCCGGGCAGGGCCGCCGACAAGCCCACGCCCCAGCGGGGAGGAGAGGCGGCTGGGGATAGACTCGTACTTACGAATTTGGGCTTCCTGCCGTCCGCCGTCTCCTCGGGGCCGCCGGCGGTCCCGGCCCCCGGAGGGGCTTTTCGACGGAGCCCTTTGTTCTCCCGCCCGCCGCGACCCGGCGGCGAGGAGGTAGCGCAGTTACGCGGCCGCGGCCGCCGCGGCTCCATGGCCGCGCCCGGGAAAGGAGCAGAGGGGAGATGAAGGGAGCCCGCTGCCCGTGATCGGGCCCAGGCCCGGCGGCCCTGGCCGAGCTGGGGCGCCTGCGATTAGCGCGGCTTAGCTGGGCTCGGCCGGGCAGGGCGCCGCGGGGGGTGGGGAGGAAAGAAGGAGGAGGAGGGCGGCTCAGGGCTAAAGCCGTCGGCTCGGTGCCGCGAAGGACTTAGCGAGGAGCGGCTAATCCCGGCGGCTGTCCCCAGTCGCAACACCGCCACGCCAGGGCACGGGGCAGGGGAGCGCGCGCCCAACGGCCGCTCCCCGGCGCCTGTCAGAGCTCAGGAATGTCCCGCCGTACGAATCGTCCCGCCACTGCCGGTCCCGCCCCTCCGCCTCCCCCGCGATAGCCAATCCGCGCCGGCAGGTTGAAAACACCGCTCCCCGGTTGGCTGGCCTTCCGCCAATCTCGAGTGAACCAGCAAAGGGCCGGACGAAGAGCCCCACTGACCCACCGCCCTCTCCCGTCCCCCCGGACTACACATCCCAGCGGGCAGCGCGGCCGCCGCCCGCGGCGGGAAACGGCGCTGCGCGGCGGGGGCCGTAGTGCCCCAGGGGGCGGGGTGCCGGAGACGCCCGGGAGCGGGGGCCGGTCTGTGTGCGGGGACTGTGGGCGCACGTCGGCTTTCTGAAGGGGTCGGTGCGCCTTACTTGGCTTTGATGCCCCTGGGGAAGTTTTCAGCTGCCGCGTAACGGCGGCCGCCGCCTGCGCGCCCTCGCGGGGCGGCTCCCGTCAGGAAGCGCGCAGGCGAGGTAACGTCCCGGGGGAGGGGGATGCCAGCCCCCTGTCAGCGCCCTGCCTCCCCACGGCGCCGGCCGGCTCTGCCCGCAGAGCCCCTGTGTTTGGAAGCGCGGGTGCCTGCGCTTGAGGGGTTAGGATACACCGCCGCCCTCTCGGCTGCCGCGCCCTGCCTTGCCTCCTCAAGGGTCTGGCAGCCCGAGGCGGGACGGGGCGGGCCCGTCCCTCACCTCACCCGTTTGGGTTGAGATGCCGGGTTCCCACAGCCCGCTTTGGTTAAGGATTCCAGCTTGATATCTAGGGCCACAACTGGGCAGGCGAAAACTGCCGTGTCTATGTAACTCCTGAATATATTTAGAGAACTGCTTTTATATGTAAACTTTTAAATATATGTTTTATGTTATAGGATCTCGCTGGTACTGGGCCAAGAACGCAGAACATACACAGGTGAGGCAGAGGTCCTGCTCAAAGCAATGGAAGTGTTTCCATCCACCTCCAGGCCAGGATTGTGTTTTGCGGCCCAGGCGGTCTCTGCGGAGGAGCTGTTAGCTGTAAGGCCAAAGGAACAGGGGGCACCCACAGTCTGCGTTTGTTTGGTGCGTTCTGTTTGCTTATTTAACAAAGACCTCTAAGACTCTGTGGTCTATGGGGAAGCGCACAAATAAATAGAGGTTTCATGGCGCTATAGACTAGCGACTTGTGTGTGGTTTAGAAAGGAAATGAATTCTCATTACTACGATCAATACCTTGCATTTATCTTAACGCTACTTAGAACAGTGATGCAAACTGGAGACCCACCTAGCAGAAAATCTGTTTCCAAAACTCAGCGTTCGATATTAAGAAAAAGAAGGCTAACCCTCAGCATTCATATTCCTGTTTTCTAGTAGAGAAATTGTTTCCTTTTTCTTCTGTCAGTCATTAAGAAAGACACTCGAGTTTCCATGTTGTTTTTAACATTTTTTTGTGTTGTTTGAATGGAATGAAATTAAAATGCAACAGTTGCATTCGCTCTTCCCATGTGGTTTGAGGGGCTTTCATTCCAGTGCAATGAGATCAAAAGAATAAAAGATGTCTCAGTCCTCAGGTCACTCAGTCAGTGACCTACAAAATGCAGTGACTAGCACTAGTCACGGAGCTCTGGTGAAATACAGCAGAATTCAGCCCCAAACTGGACTTCTGCAGGACTTGGGTTTCACACTAGGGAGCTGTGGGGCTCTGTCGAGTAGACGCTGGAATTCTCTGCATACATTAAACTGTTTGTCCTTTGGCACATTTCTATAGATGTTTTGTAAATTTATATTGGAATTCTTTGTGGAGAGTATAATTAGCACAACACTGTTTAATGTCATGGTTAATGATTTCCTGGAACATTTGATTAGAAAATTAATCAGCCTATGTATGCGTATGATAAAGCTGTTTAAATGGACCTCCTAATTGCACTAGGGTGGAACACAATGGCTTGTGCCAATATATCACTTTCAAGGTACTGTGTTGCAATAATAGAGAAATACTAAAGGGAATAATTTATCAGACAGTTTTACTAAGCCAAAAGTAAATGTTAGTACTTTTGATCAATTATTATTTCATACTACTACTCTTGTGCTTGTTAGGTGCTTTGCAGAACAAATACACACTTCCAACATCTTAGTTGTCTGGGATTAATCATGACTGAGGAAAAAATTGTGAGAAAGAAATAAATCAGTAACACTATAATTTTGCAGAGATTATACTTGGAATGCATATTGTCTGGGACATGCATATAGCTAGGCAATTCTGCATTATTTTTGTTCTGGAATGAGAATTTTTTAATTATAATGTGGGAGATAAAGCAAGTGTGTGAAGTTAAACATATGGACGTTTGCAAAATTGGCCTTTTGGATTGATGGACTTAATTAGACAGCACATTCTGACCCTTTAAACAAAAAATACTGTGACTCAGGTCTTAAAACAAAAAATAATACCTTCCTAATATTCATTGTTCCAAGGAGGCAGTTTTCTACATAAATCCTCACAACACAGCATTTGCAAGCTGGCTTTTGACTGAGTTTAGGCAGTTCTCTGTATTTCATTTGGAGATGCCTAGTTCTTGCCTATAAGAAGAAGATAAAACAGTTAATTAACTGTTCTCTAATTAGGTTCATCCTCTTAAACTGTCACATAAAAGTTATGAGGGATTTTGTGAGCAGTGTTGTTGTTTTTATACAGCAAGCATACAAGTTTAACTGTCTTTATTGCTAACACTATTTAAGTATCCTAGCAAGCAAAACCTTCCACAGTCACGGTTCAGGAGCTTGCCAGGAGGAAGTCAAATGGTAGATGCTCCTGTCTTTTCAGGACAGTGGACAATATATATTTTACACCTTTCCTAACATCTTGCTCAAACAATAAAGTAGTTACACCAAGTTACAGGGTTGTCAAACTCATAAATGCTGATAAAAATTATGTTGGAAAAACACCATCAGTCTTCCTGCTTTAAAGAGATAACTGATGCTGTTTGTTAAATAATGGACTCTTTTTAACAGTTGCATATTCATACTGCAACAGCAATCATAAATCATTTAAGTGTATTACAGGGTAATATTCTTAAATGTAGCCTATGGATGATACTTAATTTTCACAACATGGGTGGTTCACAAAGCCTATTATTCCATTACTGAGATAATGGGTAGATAAAAATTCAGATTGTTCGTCTAGTCTATTACATTTACTAAGGATCTTGGCTGTTAATAAGTTTCTAATTAATAAATTACTAAATTTCCCTTACAGTTATTCACGCTCTGTTCAAATAATAAAGGCTTATTGAAGAAAATTGACTGTGTTTGGGTTTTTTCCTGTAAACCAGCTAGAATTCTTGTGGCTTTTTGCACATCATTTCATTGCCATTTTGTCAGTGTCACTGCCACTGTATTACTCTGTGTGTCATCTCTGCTCTCCATTTGGAGCATAGACCAGGAAAGATGAAAATCAGTATCTAGAACTCTGTCCTGGAAGATTATGGTTATCAGACCGAAAAAAAGAAGGAACTAGAAATTTGCAGCCCAATGAGGCAGCAGCCTGAAATTCTTAGAAGGGAAAAAGCTATTAGATGTTTTCTGATGTACAGTTATGAGCAGTTACAGAGTTAGAAATCTACTAAAATGTGGCAAAAAGGATTTGGGGGGTTAATAGCTTGTTGGGTTTTTTTTTCATAAAGGATTGAATTTTTCTTTTGCTGAAGCCCATTGTTGAGAAAACTTGTGTTACAAATCTGCATAAAGGGAATCTGAGGACTGAGTTTAGGCTAAACCCTAAGAGATGGTAACTTTCTTTGAGTTTCCATGTTTCTGTAACAAAACCATTTTGCTCATGCAACGCTTAAAGAATGTGTGAAGTTACATGTCTTACAATGATGCTTTTTGAAAATGCTGCTCTTACTCTCACCTGTCTGACTGCCCAGTGAGCTGCACACCTTTGGAAGTACTCAGAACGCTTGCTTACCATCATTCACCAGCACCCTGGCAGACAACTACGAATCTGCCTAGCTACTATTCTGACTACTTTAGGTGGAAGTAGGGCTCTATGACAGGGCAGATAATTAAGGAAAATGCTGTCTTACCCAGTACATCGAATTGCCTGTAGAAACAAGCAGCTTTGAGCCATTTGGATCACAGACAACCTACAGTTGAACTGGTCAGACTCTTGGCGCATATATTTTGTGAAGTCATGCGTTCTGAAAAAAAGCTGTTTCTTTTCTCATAAGAAAAAAATACATAGTAGGTGTATTTCTTGTAATTCATTTCTGCTACCAACAGAAATACTTTTGGGAATTAGAAACTTGCTGACTTTGATCCCAATTCTTTCTTGCTAGGCATCTTAGTCAGTCATACCTTCAGAATGGTGAGTGTCAGTGTTAAGTATCTACGCAGTGTGTATCTTTCACCAGTTACAAAAAGTACTCAGATTTTGGAGAAGCCAGAAGGACAACAGGGGTCTTTTTTAGTTATGCACAACGGTAAATTCCAGGCACTGAAAAAAGATGCACGTAAAGGATTCAAGCAGAGGTGAAGCTTTGGCTGAGTTTTGTCTCTAAAATATTTTTCTACATTTTTAATTATTGTATGGGATGCCCCACTGAAGAAAACGACAAGCAAATGGTTGTAGCAGATTCTAAAGCCTACAGAAAAGAAGACTGAGAGGGGATCTGATCAATATTTATAAATATCTTAAGTATGGGGCACAGGGGGAATCAGCCAGCCCCTTTTCAGTGGTCTGTGGAGACAGGACAAGGGGCAATGGCTCCAAATTGGAGCATAGGAAGTTCTGCACCAACATGCAGAAGAACTTTTTCATAGTGGGGGTGACAGAGCCCTGGGACAGGCTGTCCAGAGGGGCTGTGGAGTCTCCATCTCTGGAGATATTAGAGACCTTTCTGGACGCCTATCTGTGCAGTATGAGCTAGGGAGCTGCTTTGGCAGGGGGGTTGGACCCAATGATCTCTTATCCCTTCCAACCCCTATGAATCTGTGATTCTGTGATCTGTACAGCTGTCTTTACTCAAGAATGTACAGACGAAGAAAAGCATCCCTAAAGATGGCATATGTCACAATCCTGTTATTGACTTTATATCACTCATGGCTTTTTGAAATGTCAAACAAAATTTTACATGCAATGGATTTATTCTGTCTCTTTTCTAGCTAGAATTTAAATTAAGGACTTGGAGAAGTAGTTGCAGTCTGAACAGCACTGTTCTCCTTTTTGAAAGCTTTCAAAGTCACCCTGTTAAAGATGAGGATGTAAGAAGCAGGAAAGTAGTTTGCTTCATCAATTTATTGTGGATTACATGTTGCTAATAATTTCTCACAAAATATTTTAGTCTGGCCTCTCATTCAACTGCAGAAATTTAATATACCTCCTTCAAGATACTGCCTAGATGGGAAAAATCAGTAAAGAAGTCCATTATACAGTTCATCAAATGGATCTTTATGAGGATATTGGAGATGTGATTTGTGGCACTATTTAGGATACATTGCATACCACATTATTATAAAGTTCAGGTTTGTAATTTAATCATGGGCCAAATTATCTCCAGTTCTAACTCCAGTGGAAGTGACTAGGCCAAGCCTGACAGCTGATATAAATTATAAATCCTAAGCGGTCCGGGTGTCACGGGCTGCAGCAAAGGCTGTGGTACATCACTTTATACTTGGTGTGGGATTTTCACAGCCGCCCAAAGAATTAAATGAGCTGCTCAGACCTGGTCTGTTCTACCCTTATGCTATTAAATGTTCCCAGTAAAATTACTGCACGTAGTTAATTTCCCCCAAAAGAAAATAAATATGTTTCCAGGGGAGAAAATGGGGATGAAGGTTGTTTTGTGAATGTAAAGGTCTGTGGTAGTGTGATCCAGCATAGACACTTCTCAGGACATTTACTATAAAGTTTTTAAGACTTATGTCAGACTGCTGGGATGTAATTATCTTCCATTACTTCTTGATAACTCTCTGAATTCCTTGTAGCTTTCCTTTTTTAATATACTTCTGTCTTTTTTTTATGATTCACTTTCCAGATTTCCTTCTAAGATTCTGTCTTTTATTTCTACTTGTGGTAATTTGTATCACTTCCTACTAGGGCACGATACTGTCTGCTTTCAAAAGTGCCTTATTTTATTTTGACAGATGTATCATATTGAGATATGTACAAATATAAACACATACATGTGTATGCATATATAATGCTTTTTATGAGATGGTTATGTATTGAGGAAGCCTTGCAATTGACTATAATTTGCTTATATAGCTTTTATTTCTCTTTGACTGATTTTCTTACTCTAATCCATCTTTAAGGTTTTTATCGTAGTTTTGTAGGTATAAACACATCATGGTTACTGCAACTTAATGTTCAGTTACAGTGAGTTCTGTACATGCACATTGAGAAAAATGCTTCCTGCCATTAAAATTTTTTTTTTAACAAAATCATTTGGGGAAATTCCTGAAATACATTTCATATGAAACCTAATCAGCAATGCTGCAGGTTACCCAAGTCACTTTGTTACTTTCCAATCTGTGTAAGGTTTTTTTGATCTTCCATTCCCTGGCATGTGCAGTGAACAACTTATTTTTTAATGGCTCCCAGCACACATAAGCTTCTGCAGTGTGCAGTGTGTTGCCTTCCTTGTGTTACATAGATGCTTCCTCTCTCCTCAGTGGAAGTTGAAGAACGTTCTTGGAGGGCACACTTCGTATCAGGAGTACCCCTCCAGTGTAGCATAGCTACTAAGCCAAGTTTCTTCTATGAATTTTCTTAAGTGTCAGTTTTATGGCAAGTGTGAATCAGAGCAAACTTCACAAGTTCCCATTTTCCTTCACCTGTGATATAATAAATGAAAGCTGTTGGTTAAGAAAAATGACTGCTTTCACTTATTTTTACAGAATATTTCTGTTGAAATGAGGGAGATGATTATGTTCAGTTGTGATATAGGGGTTATGCTATAGGACCTCGAGATAGAAATAACTCTCAGGTATTTACAGGGGAAAGCAGATGAGAGAAAATGTATTGTGATCATTGCAGGAATGCCTTTCAGCTGGCAGCAGTTGACATTGGCTTCTCTTTTCATTTCATTGTACCACAACCTGACAGCATGAAGACTTTTGAAACCAAAATGTATTTTCCAGGAAAAATGCAGGGCAGTGGACATGTTTTCTGTGACTCTATAAACGGAGAATTTAGAGAGAGCAAAATGTCAAACTCCATGTAAATGTCAGGGTATGGTGAACGCCAGCTCTTCCTGGGGGATGGGATGCTGACAGAGATCCTTCTCTCTAAATTGGAGAGAGACACTTTTGATGGATGTACTGTTTACTGGATGAGGCTGGATGGTCGCATCCAGAGAGCAGTGGTCTATGTCTAGATGGAAATCAGTAGGAAGTGGTGTCCCTCAGAGGACTTTATCTGGACCTGTGCTGTTTAATATTGTCATCAGTGACATAGTGGGATTGACTGCACTCTCAGCAAGTTTTCAGACAACACTGAGATGAGTGGTGTGGTTGACACACCTGAAGGATGGGATACCATCCAACAGGACCTGGACAAGCTTCAGAAGTGGGCCCATGTGAACCTCATGAAGTTCAGCAAGGTCAAATGTAAGGCCCTTCAGCCTGGGTCAGGGCAATCCCAGTATCACTACAGGCTGGGAATGAAGGGATAGAGATTGGCCCTGCTGAGAAGGACTTGGGGATACTGGTGGATGAAAAACTAGGCATGACCCAGCAATGTGGGCTTGCAGCCCAGAAAGCCAACCATGTCCTGGGCTGCATCAGAAGAAACATGGCCAGCAGGTTGAGGGAGGTGGTTGTAACTCTCTACTCTGCTCTGGCGGGACCCATGCTGGAGTACTGCATGCAGCTCTTGTGTCCCCAGTACAATTGACCTGTTGGATTGTGTCAGAGGAGGATCACAAATATGAATAGAGGGATAGAAACATATCTCCTAAGAAGACAGGCTGAGAGAGTTGGGCTTGTTCAGCCTAGAGAAGGGAAGACTCCAGGGAGACCTTATTGCAGACTTTGAGTACTTAAGGGGCATTTATAAGAGTCATGGGGACAGCCTTTAGTAGGGCCTGTAGCAACAGGGCAAAGGAAAATGGTTTTAAAGTAAAAGAGGGTAACATTCAGACTAGATATAAAGAAAGCATTTTTTATGATGTGAGGCACTGGCACAGGTTGCCCAGGAAGCTTGTAGATGCCCAGTCCCTGAAAGATTCAAATATAGGTTAAACAGGGCTCTAAGCTACTTGATCTAGTTGAAGATGTCCCTGCCCATGACAGGGGGGGTGGACTCAATGATCTTTAAAGGTCCCTTCCAAACCATACTGTGATTCTATCAGATACCATGGCCAGCAGGACAAGGGACCTCACCAGCCAGGGCTCATGCCAGTATTCTCAAGCAAGGAAAGCAAGACCAGCCCAGGGATGGTGGCTGTGTTTAAACAATAGTCCAGACCATCAGGCAACTAGGTGACGATGAGGCATGTCTGAGGTCAAGACAGAAAGGCCAAAAGTCAGGGTCAGGATCAGGTCCAGTGAAGGTAACAAGGGTCGGACACAATCTAGTGATGTGTGAGTAAGTCCACAGTGATGAGACAGGTGAATCTTGGAAATCACACTGCCTATCTGGATCACCAGGATTCATATCTGGCAGCATGCAGGTCTGTTCTCATTTCTCTGATGTGGTATCATAAGTGATAGAATTTATCCTGTGTGTCCCATAAGCACCCTCATGAGGCCCAAGCTCTCCATTCGTTACTTCTAGAACCAACGTTACTCTAAGAAGGAAAAAAATCTATTATGTGTCCATCAGTCTCTGAAAAATAATGTAATTTCTTATCCCCATCTGTCCACACATCTGCATTCTTTTTTGTCCTGGTTTTGGCTGAGATCAAGTTAATTTTCTAGTGCTGTGTTTTGGATTTAGGGTAAGAATAATGCTGATAACACAATGCATTTGTTTGTTGCTAGGCAATGTTTACACCAAGTCAAGGACTTTTCAGCTTCTCATTCTGCCCTGCCAGTGAGGAGGCTGGCATGAGGAGCTGGGAGGGGACATAGCCAGGACAGCTGACACAAACAGGCAAAAGGGATATTGCCAGTCTTTTTTGGTTGGTTGGTTTTTGGAGGGTTTTTTTTTTGTAATTTCAGACTTTTTTCAGTGGTGCCCAGTGACAGGACAAGGGGCAATGGGCATAAACTTGGATATAGGAAGTTCCACCTAAATATGAGGAGGAACTTCTTTACTGTGAAGCTGGCAGAGCGCTGGAACAGGCTGCCCAGAGAGGTGGTGGAGTCTCCATCTCTGCATATATTTAAAAACCCACCTGGATGCTGTCCTGTGCAACCTGCTGTAGGTGATCGTGCTCTGGCAGGGGGTTTGGACTAGATGATCTCCAGAGGTCCCTTCCAACCTCTATCATTCTGTGATATTCCATACCATATGACGTTATGCTCAGTGTATAACTTGAGGGGAGCTGGCTTGGGGACTAGCTGGGCAATGGTGGTCTGTGGGTGGTGAGGAATTGTAAGGAAGTGTGCATCACTTCTTCTGTATATTATTACTATTAGTATCCTTTTATGCAATATTAATCTTTATCTCAACCCATGAGTTTTTCCTTTTTTCTTTTTTTTTTCCTGATTCTCTCTGCTATCCCACTGAGGGGGAGGAGTAAGTGTGGTTGTTTTAGCTACCCCCTGGGTTAAACTACAATACTTTTCATTCATGAGTTCATTCCCCCTTGTTTTAAATAACCATGCTGGTACCAATGAAGAGGAAATCTCCTTAAAGAAGTTAGAGGACAGTTTTAAAAATCAAATAGGGAGTCATGAGGGAATCAATTACTATACCCTATTAAATGCTCATAAAGCTTGTTATCTACCATTGTGTTGCATGAGTTTAGAATCTGGACATCAGATAGATACCTGTTTTTCAGCTAGAAAAGCATCAACAGAGACCTCTGAATTCCATCAAAAGAGAGAATATGAAGACCTGTGCAGGCTTGCAGACTGGAATGGGGGATTAAAAAAAAAATTATCAAAGTGATGGAGCCACAAAAATGATCAAAGCAGCTCTCCTATATAGATAGGCTGAGAGAGTTGGGCTTTTTCAGTCTGGAGAAGAGAAGGCTCCAGGAGGACCTTACAGCAGCCTTCCAGTACCTGAAAGGTGCCTGTAAGAAAGCTGGAGAAGAACTGTTCATGAGGGCATGCAGCAATAGGATGAGAGGGAACGGTTTTAAACTAGAAAAGAGGAGATTTAGGTTGGATATTAGGAAAAAAATAAATCCTACGATATGAGGGTGGTACATCACTGGAACAAGTTGCCCAGAGAGGTAACGGGGGCCCCATCCCTGGAGATATTCAAGGTCAGGCTTGATGGGGCTCTGAGAGACCTGATCCAGTGAAGATGTCCCTGCTTACTGCAGAGAGATTGGACTAGATGGTCTCTAAAGGTCCCTTCAACCTAACACATTCTATGATTCTACGATTAATAAACACATACAAGCTACAATAGTCCAGATACATGCTTTAGATGAATAATGCTTTTAAAACAGCTTTCCTCATGCGAATTACAACATGGAAAAAAAGGAATAACGTTGTCCCAAAAGTGGTTCAGAGGATACTGGATTAAAAGCAGTACACTGATAAACTCTTTTTCATTCTTCAGTGGACATAAGAATAGAGCAGATACACAATTCTCTGCAGAACAGCATACACATACGCAAGAGCAGTGTGCAGGGCAAAGAGCTCGGCAGCAAAGAGCAGTAGTCCGGCTTTATGTATGAGCTGGTGCTGAGAACTGAAGGTGGGAAGGTACTCATCCTAAATAAAACTGCCTTGCTTACTCATGCCACCAGCTTGACTCGCCTGCCCTCCACAGCAGTGTCATTCACTGTAAGACTCTTGGTCCCTGTAATGATTTCTTCTGCGATGTGACTTTCCTGTGGCCCCGCGTGCCACCAAGTCAGTAATGATGCCGAGGCTGAGTATCGTCACACCAGAAATGGGAGAGTATTTCCATAAAGCAAATAAAATATGTGGAGGTTTTGTAGCATTTATACATAGGGGAGATTTATATTCTCCAGCTTAGGGCAATCTAAAAGGTAAAGAACTAAGCTGTGCACTTTCTGTGATTAATGAAGTAACGCTGAACTGAAGCTCTCACTTTAGCTAGTGAAGAGAAACTAGCTCCTACAAAAGGCAGTTCATCCACTCTTAAAATATGAATCTAAAGCAAAGAAGGACCCCTGGAGATCCTTCTCAGTCTTGACTGACTACAGAAGATGCCTCAATACCTGGCTTAGACTAGATCAGTATCTTTTATGTACTGAAGGTGAGTTAAATCTCATTTTCTCAAACTATTCTGGGGACTTCAGCAATTTGCACTCAATAAATTCCCTCCCTTTCACTAGATTTTATTAGACATATTCATATTAATTCAGAAAACATAGAAATGCTTAAATAGAAATGTTAATAACTCATTGGAATTAACAAGAAGATTCTCTTGTTATCCTCACAGAATTAAACTTTGAATAATCGTACTCCCAAGATAAACTGCACATCTCTGACAATAGTTTTTGATAGCCTGAAAATTAAAGACAGATTTTTTTTTCCCCAAAAAAGGATTAATGACTACTTCCCTTACTCCTTTTGCTGCAGTCTGTTATAATGGATTTTAAACTTCTTCAAAAGCTGTGGGAAACATTACGTTGCAAATACGCTCTCCTGTTGTATGGACTCACTTGGACACTGATTAAAAGGGTTGATACAGCTATATATCAATGTTCTAGCACATCAAGTTAAATGTTCTAGCACATTTCCTTGATGAAATCTATTCCATCTTTCATTTTTCCTTCTCCCTTCCCCTCCCCCCTTTTTTTTTATGATATATTGTTTCTTCTCTTTGAATTACAGCCTGTCTCACTCTTAGGTGTCATGTCTGTTTTGTACTCTGTACCTCCTCTCTTCTACAAAGAGACAGCAAACGTTTGGGACACTGCCTCATTTTCATTCACAGCTCTAGTACCCCATCATTCTGCTATAACAGTTGTCTTGATTAATACACAGGGCTCGGTATGTGTGTTACATGGAAAAACTACAACACCCAAACTACTTGGTTTCTAAACTTAGAGTTTCTGCCTGCAAGTCATATTAGTATGACTTGTGATGGCGGCTGGGGGATGGATGTAATTACCCATTTCTGTTTCAGGTGGAAACAGAGGAAAACTCTGGCAACTGGCAGAGAGCAACACGCAACTCGATAAGAATTTTAGGTGAAGCCATTTTATTAGGTGAAATCACACAGATTATATACCTTTATTACTGCAAACATGGCAAGCTAAAACCCTGCTAATTGGTTACACACACTGTTCACACTGCATCGATTGGTTAGTAATTATAACGAGTTCTGATAAACCTATCTTAGAGCTAAATATCATTAGTTTACCTTTAATGCCTAAAAGTATCCACACACCTGCTGTTTTGAACCTCTTGCTATGGTTGGTTCCTAACATTTTCTGTTACTCTCAAGTACCTTCCCGTAACTACTTCTTGGTTTAGGGTAGCCTGTACCCCTATAAAAAGGCCGCTGTGTTTTGAGAATGTGATTATTAGGATCCTCTCAGCATGAGTAACTTTTCCTGTCTCATGGGAACAGATGAGTATTGTCAGAGCCTAAATCTTGGGAGAAGAGAGCTAGGCCGCTAGCAGGCCTGCTGTCTTCCCCAACAGAAAACCTGGCCTGTGCATCTAGACCTTGTCATTGTACAACTTTTTCTTTTAAATTGGGAGATTATGCAAGCTACATTCATCCAGATTCGGTCTTAGGTAAACCATGGCTTTGCAATCAGCTAGGAGTTGTATCCCATTGATCCGTGGTGACTCTGTTCTAAGAAGTTGTTTGATTTTACTCTTTGTAAATGGCAGTTTTTGATTTCCTCAAATGTTTTGCATGGTAGACAAAACCTTGTTGCAGTAACGACATGTTAGCTGGGCAGCTGGAGTGCAGAATGGTTGTGGTGGGGTGATAGGACCAACATTCATCACAAGCCAGTAACAATGATTTTGAACATCTTAATTGGAGATCACAGAACTCTGTGTAGTGTGAAATAAGATGTCTGGATGATTGTAAAGATTCTGACTGGTCCTCGTGCTGGTAGCCTGCAGGAGATCTTAATATCCTGAAGTCACACCAGATGGGCAATCTGCTGCAGCATATACCTTGGCTCCATTTTAAGCTGCAAGGGTTTGATAGCTGATGTCACCTCAAGGGAAAAATAATAAACAGCTGCACTAATGACATTTTTTTAATCTCTCTACTCGTGAATTACCTAGGCTTTGACTGATGCAATAGCCAGCTTAGGATAACTGTAGAAAGGCACAGACCTTCTACAATACCAAAGTATAACAATGCACAAGGGGATCAGAAATGGAACTGGGGAAAAAAAACAAAAAAAGAAAAAAGGAACTATTATACTATTATTTAACTGCCTTATGCACACCTTCTATGTGCAAAATTCAACTTGTTCCAAAACAGGTCTGGAAAAGCATGCACATATAAGAAAAACCCAGCAATGGAATCCTGGTTTTCAAATGAATTTTGTAAAATTGTACAGGTAAGATTTTGATTAATTTCTGTAGCTGCAAGAAATGCAGTCAGTTTTCTGGATCAATGGAGTTATTTATTCTGGGAGTAAGTAGACAGCAATACCAACTCCAAGGCTTTGCTGGATAAATTCTTTCATAGCAAATCCCATGGAAGCAACCTGAGTCAGTGAGACTTCTGTAGCCCTTGACCAGCCCCCAGGACTGGTCTTTTGGGCATTTTAATATTGGACAACTCGTAGCTTCAGGAGCTTCAAGGTGCTGTGTTTGTATTCAGTGTTTTTAACTCACCTGTAAATTCAGGTTGGTTTTTTTGTGGTGGTGATGTTTTCTTTGTTGTTGTGGTTTTTTCAAACACTTGTTTCAGACTATATCAAATATGTCATGTTAAAAGAAATGTGAGGAATTAGGAGCTGTTGTTACAAATGGTTGGTTTTGAATTGGAAAGCCAAAGAAGGAACTATAATAACGTGTATTCTATTATGCAGAAACATTTAGAACTGGTCACAGAATAAACAAACCCCCATCTAAATGCTTTGCCCTATGGTACCTGCTGCACACAAGTACAATGAGTAAATAGTCAAGGAAATAGTCCAAGTTGAAAAACAGGACATGTAAAAGATCAGTAGAAGTTTCACCTGGATTGTGAAAGGAAAACAAAAAAATTAAGGAATAGTACACTTGCCATCTAAACACTGAATGAGGAGGAAGACAATCAGAAGGTCCCTTATTTCTGACTACAGATGGTTCTGTTGAGTCACTTGTTATGTTTTTTGGTTTTTCATTAACTCAAGCTAATTGTCAAATAACTTCATTGTGATAATACACTATGAAGCCTGACTGACAATGGAGCCTTCCACACAATTGTGAAATGAGGACGAAATGAGAAGATGCTTTAAAAAAAAAAAAGAAAAAAGAAAATACACAAGTCTGTGAGTGATTCAGGGGCCAAATGCATAATTCCAGGAAAGAAATGACATCTAATTGAAACTGGAAAGTGGAGTTTACAGGATTAACAACTGAAGATACAGTATTAACATGTAGAAGCATGACATAGCTAGCTGCTGCCTGGGAACTGAACTCAGGAGGGGCAAAATAGGCTTAAGGAGGGTCAACAACAGACTTGAAGGACAGAACAGAAAATAGATGTATGCTTGAGAGACACATGGATTCAAATTTGGATACAGATCTGTTCGTGCTCTGCTAACCATGACAATTATCAGCATGTTAAGTAAAAACCAAAATCGACCCTACTACTCTGCAGAAGTTACAAGTGATAAATGTGGGCCTACATCACAGAAAATGATTGTGCCAGTCCCATTGCTGATCCCAGTTATCCCCTCAGTTCAGTAACATATAAAGTTCTCTAAGTAACAGGGGATTGAGTTTGGCCTTTTCGCTTTTCCAGAGAGTTGCACTGTGTCAAAACATGACACTGGGACAGGCTGGGAATTGCTGGAAAGCCACCTTGTAGTTCCAGGCTATTTAATAGCCTGGAATGGTTCCACCTCTTTAGGAGACTAAACTCCCAACATTTTCCAAAATCAGGACAAGAGCTTGATACTGGCTATAATTTTCAGAAAAAGTCCTTCCACCTTCTGTCTGTCATTAAAAATCTTGTTGGTTTGACTGTTCTTCTTTCTGAATCCTACAAAATGAGTCAGAAGAAGGAAAATTATATGGGACTCTACTCCAGCACATTGTGGAATAACTTATATTTGGCTTGCCATAAAGAGGCTGAAAAGCCAGACAGGTTGGAGTGATTTGCTTTTTCAAGTGTGATTTGCTGAGATAGGCTGCTTCTTTCTGAAAGGCCACAGACAAAGCAATTGCACTAAGTTGAAAGAAAATGACTTCATATGGTTTAACTCAAAGACAACATATCCAAAGTGGATTATGATAGACAAGGCTGCCTTATGCTTGAGGCCTGCTCAGGAATAAGTCATGCCATGTGCTACGCACCTCTGAAGTACTGATTAATGAACAAAACTCTTCCTGGGAAAAAAGAAAGGTCTAAATGCCTCTTTTTTCTAAGTGAGGATGTATTTTTTCATTGAGATGCACAGTATAGTACAGTGAATTAAAGGCATTTTGGAGTTTTGTAGCTGAATGTCATTCCCTTTAAATGAGGTACTGGCAGCTAGATGGCTTTGATTGCTGCCAGCTGTCAATACCCCTGAGGAAAGCAGAGATACTTCTATGATGGAAGAGGAACAAGAAGCCTGCTGATCAAACACATCACAAGTTGTGTCAGAGGATTACTGAGTTAAATAAAATAGATGCGTGTTTACACTCTTCTAGTCATAAACAAGCTGTCTGAGAGGGGTTTTTTAATGGTTTTTTTTCCCCTTTTTTTTTTGGTGCAGAGAACAGTTCATACTCAGTATGTTAACTGCTTTTTGTAGCCTCTGTTCTTGCATTTATAGAATACATGTCTGTAGATGGAGAGGAAACGGAATCAGCCATTTAAAAAGATCTATCCATTTTCCTTGGGTCAGTACCATGTAAGCAGTCAACAGGAGTAAAAATGGATTACTTTTTACTGTTACTCCTTGTAGTAAATGGATATATGGGTTAAAACTTCAAAACTAGACACAACTTGAAATATGCGGTTAATTCGTGGATCCAATACTTGCTGTGCAGTACAAGCCAGGGATTGGTGTTGCACACAGTCAGTTACTTACTATTAGTTTCTCTATTTGTAATTTAGAAGTACACACTAGATTATGGGTAATTTTGAAAAATGTAGTCCATATGTTTTATGAGCCCTTTTCTGTTTCTTCTCATTACACAGGCTCGCTCTCAGTGTTCAGCAGAAAATTAACTGAAAACAATAAAAGAGGAGGTTAAGACAAAGCAATGCTGTTTAAGAAGTCTAAAAAAAAAAAAGGCTTTTAAAAGTTTAAGCCTGTATACTCCTATGTGTTACCAAGTGGTTGAGGATATAAACTGTTTCTTTGAGTTGGTACATTCTCCTTTAAAGCCTTCATTGTTAGCCAAGTGACACATTTCAAAAGTCCATAGAACTGATAAGTGTTGAGCATATAGGTAAACAATCATAATAGAGGTACCTACTGGGAGGACACGTCCAACCATAACAATCTTAATAAAGAAAAAAAAGAATATCTAATCATCTTACACAGTAGGGAAATGTGAATTTTCTGTATATTTTATTCCTCAAATAAAAAATAGTGCTTTGGTTTTGCTTGTTTGTTTTCTTGATAGCAGCTAACTTTAATGGAAATTAGCTTAAATCAACATGAGAATATACCCGAGCATTGTATGAACACCAAGGTGTCTCATGTCTGCAGAAATTCTTTATAAAACTCATCGTGCCTTCTGGGGCACCAGCCATTGAAAACAATTTTCTCTGTGTTTCTAAGGGACTAGAGATATGTGTTAACAATTGCTGACAGAACCATAGCCCCTCTCTTCTCTCTGACCCTACTCCCATCTTTCCTCTCTCTCTCAATCACCATGAAACCTCATCCCCAAGATACCCACGCAACAAAGTGAATTCCACCCATTAGGAAAAGATATACATCTTGTTTATCTCAAAGTGGCTTACCTTGAAGCATGTATCCCAAGTCCTCTGTGCATGTGCCCAGACCCAGGGCCAACTGAAAGACAAAGTGTGAGGGGACTTAGACCCTCTTGAGGGGCTTCAGACCCTCTCAAACTTTCAGGGACCCTCCGGAGACTGCAATGGGCATGCGTTCCACTGCCAGGTGGAAGGTGTGGCTATGCCAAGGATTTATTGACTATGCAATGAGATAACACTGTAAAAAGGCAAGACCAACAAAGACAAGGAGGAACGTTCCCCCACTGGACCTGAAGACATCAGACTGATGGGACCCTGCTGATCTGTGGTGGTAGCTATTACACTCTCTTTTCCATTCTTTTATTTTTCTTCTCCCCTTCTCTTGCACACTTGTTGTGGGCCAAATAAAGGGACTTGACACTTGACTCCATTTTGAGTCTTGATTCTGTTCCCAAGAACTGCAAGGACCTGGTCACGATAAAACAGCTAATTGAACCTCACTCAAGAGTTAAGCCCAGCCACCCCCAGCCACACAGAGCAATCTGAGGTAGGTTGGAACACAAGGGGGTTTAACCTCTGCCAAATTAGTCTCTGATTGGGGATCATGACAGCGTTATATGGTAGTTATTCTGTAGTAGCCACAGTAAAAAAGTCTAGTCGTGTTATGTATCTTCTTTGTCAATTATCTTCCTACTTGGAGATTTATGCTGCCTAAGTTAGGAGGGTAATCACCAACACCCCCTGTGTTCTCATGAGGCAGTCCTTAAATCTCTTCCAAGAGGTAGAGAAATCCAAGGCAACCCACAAACTGAAAAACAGACCAGACTGGACAGTCACACAATAGCAATCATGTGGGAAGGGAAGTAGAGAAGGGTTAAGAGCCAGGGGTGACGGTGTGAGTAGCTCATACCCTTCAGAGGCAGGTAGCTTGAGTACTTTTCTCATTGATCCTAACTTAGACTTGGCTACATTCACAGGCAAAGGCAACCTAGAGTTAACAGAATTTCTTTGAAGTTCCTGGGTTTTTTGCTTTTTTGTGGTGTGGAGGATATGAACACATTACTGGAATGGGATTTAGGACCCAAGTTCAGTTTTTGTTTGGGTACATATCCATGGTGATTAAGAAATCAAGTGAGGTTGTAAAAACCACTCATGAAGGCTGTGTTCACATTTCTCTAATGTGGTTCATTTTAATATTATTCCCAGCCTTCCAGATAAGTGAACAGATGAAATGTGCTGTGGCTGGGCTCCCCAGATGTACATTCCTTTTCTGCGAGTGCCCAGCAGTAGATGAGTGGCTGCTATCCACAATCAGTTTAGCCCTAATAGAGAGTAAGCATATACCAGGAAAGGCTTCTTATTGTTGATGTGGCTGAAAAAGTGCCTCTAAGAAGTGATGGCACATAACATAAACTGCTTTCTGAAGGTTATGTAGCTTGCTTCTGTTTTACCTCTGTGATTGTCTGCTAATGTGGGCACCTGACTGAGGCTGGGTAAAAGGAATTCCCGCCTTCTCTTTTGTGCTTCGAACCTCTTAGGTGAGGTGCCTTTTTTAATCTTCCCTCTTCCTTCCTCTTGCTTTGAAGGGAGCTTTTATTCAGTATCTTCATCAATGTATTCTCTTTTTTTGCTTCTTTAGGCCTTATGACTCAAATGTCTCACCACCTCAAAACTGGAGTGCGCTGCTCTTTAGATCAGTGCTGTGAAGCGGGCAAGCTCACCGCCATCTCAGGGGAAAAGGAACTGAGGACTAGAGTAGTTCAAATGACTTCTCAGCTGTTGAACGCTGAATCCATGGCTGAGGGAAAACTCCAATCCTAAATGCCACACACTCTCCAAGCCAGCTGTGCCAGGGGTGCCTGCATCAGGATTCGATGGCAAACTGCAAGCTGGGCCAGCTGCTTAGCAGGAGGCCCTGGGTCCAGCCAGGGCTATCAGGTGGGCAGAAGGTCCACGCTGGTATTTTAGGGGTCCTGTGAGTGTGGAGTGCCTGTGAGACAAGTGTGTGAGTGCTGTGTGTCTTCAGTGACCACCCAAATGGGCCAGCTGGTGAGCTGGAGACCCATGGGGCAGATAAGGGCGGGAGAGAGCCTGTGACAGTGCTTGGGGGGATCCACAAATTCACGTGTGCTTGTGAACCTGGCAAGTGTGGTATGTATGCTGCACTAGTGATCTTCTGTCCCTACCAGCCCAAAAGGAGGAGGAGACATGGCTGTGTGTGGTGTGAGTCCCGCATGTGGGGAGTGCTGGGGGCAGCACCTTGTCTTGTGACCATCTGTGTGACCAGCCATGTCCATGTCCTCTGTGTGTGTGTCTGTGTATATGTGTATATGTGTGTCTGGGATATGTGCAGCAGCCACACCCCTCAGCCTGGGCAGAGGCCTTAGGTCCCCAGGGCACCAGCATGGGCTCCAGTGGCCAAGCAGGAGGAGTCCCCAGGCCTGGAGCTGCTGGAGGTGGCAAGCGCTTGTAACTGCTCTTAACATTATGGTTTTGTATCACCATGTTACCCAGGTACTTCCCAAAACTAGCAATTTAATTATTTTTTTTTATACTGTCTTTTAAAGCTACAAAGGTGTTACGGTTGTGGAGACACGGCCCACAGTGATTAAAAGCAGTACTTTAAGTGACTAGTCCTTTTAGGTTCCTCCACTTAATGAAAAAAAGGTCAGCTTAAATCACTTTCAGTGGGTTTGAACCTCGTAATAATGTTGTAGATATTAAAGCTAGAGCCCCCCCAGGGCACAGGAGGCCCTTAGAGTCCTATAAATAAGGAAGTTTTTAAAAAAAAAAAGGTGAAAAAAAAAGAGGAATGAAAAATTGTTTGACATTTTTGAAAATTTGGCTTGTGACATGGTTAATATCACAGAGCAGATGTAACATGCCACGGAGGCCACAGCTCACCAGCTGAGGTGAGCTAACTGAGCAGAAATCACAAGGAGAGATTATACAGTTTAGAATAGAAACAGTTTATTACAAGAGAGCTGAAGGGCATTGGCTGTGAATAAGCTAGAGAAATTTATGCTGTACTTTAACCATCACTTTAAACTCCTGAAGCTGCCAAAAGAGGCATTTCAGCCTTCCCCAGATTACTTTTCCTGCTGCTGTACTCACACAAACAGTTGTGCAGGACAAAGGGAGGTGATGGTAGAGGGGCAGGCAAAATAAATATTCCATTTTTAACTTGGACCAGTGTCTCTGCCTAGTTTACCACCTGGAAGCACAAGCTTTTGTGTTGTCAGAAGCAGGGAGTTAATATAAGGATGGGAATGAATGTCTGAGCAAGGGTATAGGAATGGATGTCTTTATTCAGCTGGTCTGTGATGCATAAAAATGAATGCAGAATTATGGCATTTTAATTGCTGTGGGTAAGTAGAAAAATGGATTTCCTTGTAGTTCATACCACAGTTCAGGTTGGAAGAGACCTCAAGTTTACCTAGGCCCAGCTCTGGATTACAGCAGAGCTTGCTTCAACCATAGCTGAGGTTTCTTAGGGTATTCTCAAGTTGGTTTTGAAAGTTTCCATGGTGGAGATGACACGTGCCCTTTTTGGGCAGCCTGTGCCAGTTGTTAACCCCTCTTTGGAAATACTTGTTTTCCTTACATCCAATTAAATTTATTTTGTTGAAGCTAGTGACAGTTGTCTCTTGTGTATTTTTTTCCTGTGCAGGTCTAAGAAACTGTCTGTCTTCTCTATAACCCCTCTTTAATGACATAAAAAGACTAAAGAAATAAAGTAAATCCCCAACAGCCTTCTCTTCTGCAGGCTGAACAAATCCTGCTCATCTTCTCAGCCTCTTATGTCTCGTGCTCCAGCCCCCTGGCCATCTGAGTGGCTCTCTGCTGCACTCTGTCCAGTTTCACAACAGCTCTCATCCTGGGGAGCCCTGACCTGATCACCATATTTCAAATGCAGCCTCCATAGTGCTGAATAAAGGGAAATAATCGACTTTCTTGACCTGCTGGCTAAGCTTTTGCTAATGCAGCCCGGTATGCAGTTAACCTTTATCACAACAGGATACATTGCTGACTCATGCTGAAGTTATGGGCTATCAAGAAAGTTCCCTCACTGGTCCTTTTCAGCAAATCTGCCTTCTAACCCTGCCTGCACTGTTGCATGGAGTTTCTCCTCCTACCTTGCAGATCACTAGGATGTCACTCTGTGAGATGAAATAGCAAACTGGTTCAGAATACTCTGAAACAAGCCCATGTTGAAGCTGTTTCCCAGAGTGGTGCCTTATCTATTTCATAGCATCATAGAATCATTCAGGTTGGAAAAGACCTTCAAGATCATCAAGTTCAACCATCAGCCCTATACCACCGTAGTCACTAAACCATGTCCCAAAGCCCCAGGTCTACCCATTTTTTGAACACCCCCAGGGACAATGACTCCACCACCTCCACAGGCAGCCTATTCTAATGCTTCACCACCCTTTTGGTGAAGACATTTTTCCTAATATCCAATCTAAACCTCCCCTGGCACAACCTGAGACCACTTCCTCTTGTCCTGTCACTAGTCACTAGGAAGAAGAGGCCAACATCCAACTCACTACAACTTCCTTTTTGGTCCTTGGAAATCTGCAGTTTGTTCTCTTTCCATTCCTCCTCCGTCTACTAAGGCTAACCTTCCTACTGCTTTTTAGCCATACATGATCCTTCTCCTCAGAACCTAAGAGTAAACGTAGTTAATGACAAAGCATTTAAAAACTGAGAATGTAGATGAGAAAGGAAAAGGATAAGAATGCAGAAATACGTGTTACTTAGGTTTGCATTTCTTAGGACTGTGGCACAGATAGTAGATTGTATAAACAATCAAAACAGAGTCTATGAAACAAGCATATGTTCCTTGTATTAGACTTGTGTTGCCATGTCAGATAAAGCTCTTGTAAAAGTACATTTTGTTTCCTTTGTAACGATTTTGCTTTTGAAATTACTCTGCATGAAACTCTGTTTAATCATTACAAGTGTGACTATCCCTATACCGTTCAAATGCCTTCTCCTACTTCACTTTATTTCTTATCAGGAACAGCACTCCAGACAGTTGTCTCAGCATTCCTATCAAAGCAGACAAAATTCAGACCTCTAAAGGACTGAATTGCCTTGTGCATTTTTATTCACCACAAAGAACAAAACCCCTCCTTTCAAGTGCACTAGGTGTATTTGTAGTACCTTGCCCATTGCAAGGAAATTTCTCTACTCCAACGTTCTGCTGTGCTCATTCTTTTCTCCATTGTTATAGCTGAATTCATAAAACAGTTTGGGTTTTTTTTCTCTTTTTTTTGGTCTCATAATCAGAACATTCTTCAGGAATAGAGCAAAAATGTGCACAGAAATTACTGAAGTGTCACCTCTGTTGGAAAAAAAACAACCCTCTCTTACTTTCAATATTGACATATGTCGATTTAATGATTGATGGCATTATATGTAGAAGATGAATTTGTTGTTGGCTCACCTTAAAAACACCAAGTTTAGCCAAGCAAAGTTATTTGGGGATAATTTATTTCATATTCATTTTCTTTGCTAATAACTTCAAAATAGAGACACACCTAATTAAGGTATCACTTTAAAGGGGAAGAAGGTGTCATGGTAAGATTCAAGCGTGTAAGTTAGATTCAGTAGATGCTCTATATTCTACAGTACAGTAACTCTGAGAAAAAAACCCATATATTTTCTCCTTTTTTTCAAGCTCTTGCAGCATTGTAAGAGTTTAGTTTGCTATTATATCCATCTCAAGCATGCTGAGAGACTACTTTCTCATTATATCCATCCCAAACAACAGCAGATTATCCGACCTGAATTTGACAGGGTGAGATTGAGCCACACCGATCTGAGAAACAGTGGAAGTTAGAAAAGTTCATGTGGTTTAGGTTATTTGTCTGTGAAGATCTCCCACTCATTTTGTTCCCAGATTTGAGGGAGGGGTGGGGTGGGGTTTTTTTCCCAGCTATGTAGAATTATACATGAGAAATAATACATGCAAAATTTTTCAGAGTAAGTATGACCGGTTTCATGAATAATTCATTCCTGTCTTGTATGACTTCATTATGTCATGTATAACTAGCACTTTGTACTGTCAGACTGAAAAGCTACAAAAAAATGTTTAACCTTGCAGTATAAATCCGTAACTTGTAATTTGAAAAGTTACATGATATTGCACAAGTCCTAGCATTTTCAAATGTGCTTTCTCCCAGATAGGCTATTTGAGATTTAAAAATACAAGATTCAAACCTGTATTTTTTCCCCCCTGCTTACAGAGGCCTGCTTTTTATAGAAACAAATCATATATTTAATAATCTTCACCAGCCTAACAGCTCTCATAAAGGAATTGCTTTCAGCTAGTGGTCTTAATTGCACAGGATAGCTAAAGCTGTGGCTAAATATATCACCAGTTACAGCAGATAAGAGAGCATAATGTTACACCCATCTTCTAAGTGAGCAATCTCTTGGCACTAGTCAGAGATGGACAAGTGTTTTTCACTAGCTGCCTAAACAACAACCTAGCTGTGAGTTTGATATGGTTTGAAGCCCAGAGAGTGACATGGTTCATCCAGTACCTGTGCATTTGGCTAGTTGGTTTTTCCAGTGGGAAGAAGATAAAGGTTCCCTTCAAGGGTGTATTTGCAAGTACAATTGTCTGTTTCTCTTTATGTTAATGTTCTTTCATACAGTTTCGTAAGTGCTGACCAGAGAATGTGTTTCTGGAGGAAATGTAAAACGTTCCTAGAAGGGTGGTGAGTTGCATATGAGTCAGTTTGCCTTGGGATGTCCTTCTGAGTAAAAAGGCATGAAAGCAAGCCAGCCTTCCTCTTTTTGCATCTCTGAAGCTACCCGAAGTGAGTTGCAAAGTTCTACCTTCAACAGTAATGTAATCCACAGGTAGTAAGGAAATACACCTAAGTGTTTAGTTTTAGGCACCAAAATTAGGTGCCTGAAATTTCCCCTTAGAGGTGTTTTGAAGCCCACATTTCTGAATGAAGAAGGAACCCAAACACATGCTTTAGGATTGCTTCCTTCTAAGGTTGACAGGTGCAAAGTAAATCTCATATGTAGGCTTTTTTCAACGCAATCTGTGGTTTTCTAAAATTACTATACATGGTTACTAACAGCTGGTCCTCAGCAGACTTTAGAAGAAGCTGCATTCAGGGTCAACAATTTCATTACTTAGTCATAAATTCAATTAAAAGCTGTGTATACAGATCCTCACTGGCTTGCCAGCGTGCCCAGTAAGAAACAGAACCTGGACTGATTGGTAAGTCTTACCTCTCCAGTGCCCTTCAGTCTCAGTGTTTCAGGCAGGCAACAAAAAAAAACCCTTCCTGTTTTTGTTTAAATTGCTTCATTTTTCCATCACAATCTGTAGGCGAGGAGAATCACAGGGATTGATACGGATTTCTTTTTTTGGGTAAATAAGCTTTGTTTTGCATTTTAAACTGTTGAACAGGGCTGGGTTTTTTTTTTTCTTTCAAATACGTATTTTTCCCTTTAAGCATACCATTATATATATCTCATGTATGCAGAGAAAAGATCACTACACAGAAATGGAACATGAATGACATTTTGCTATCGTGTATCATCGTGGTTTTAAAAATAATATGTTTGTTCAGATTTCTCTCTTCTCAAACTGTGATTCAAGAGCAAGGCGACCTCATGACAACTAACAATTACAGGCAAAACATCTCAGAAATAGTCTTTAAAGGATGAAGCCTGAGGCAAGTTCTGTTTCTTGTAATGTCAGAAGAAAAGTTAATACAAAGTCTTCAAATGAACAGAAACTAATTTGATACTTGGCAGTAGCTAAGGAAAAACTTCTTTCTTCTTTAACTTCTTATTTTGTTTTGCTTTTCTTCTTCATGCAGAGAGATTTTGTAGTTTTTTCCATACTTCTTCATCAAACCTTTAAGACAGAAGACTCTAGATAAGACAAGTGATCCACCGGGCCAGACTTAGCTGGTGAAAATTGTATGTCAAAATTACACAGGAAGAATGCAGATAGGAATTCTTTATTCACCTATTCCTCATAACAGCCTGGCATGTGGTATTATGTGGGGATGCAAATTTGTTCACTAAATTCCATTTCCACAGTCTTTGAACCAGCAGCCATACTGGGAATGTAACTGCTGCTCTTCCCCATTCAGTATGCAGGTCACTGTAACATTGCTGGTTCGGAAGCTCCTCCTCTGGCCTGCCATCACCTCTTCATGTCAAAAAAAGTTGCTAAAGACATCAGTTCTAAACCCAAAGAGGACAAATAGATGACTCTGCCATCATTCCTTTATGGAAGGGTTAGCACAATGCTTCCTCGGAACACCTGACCTTGCGATGTCATTGCAACAAATTAATTCTGGCCTATAGGTAACTTATTTGTGTAGAAGTTGGCAGAAATTGGATGATTTATCAATCTCATCCTTCATTTGCAATTGTAAATAGAGTATTGAGTAGGCAAGTTCTATTTTCATCATACAAATTGACTGTCTGGTACGGAATTATTCAAATACTAATTCTAATTTGCACCCAGTGCAATACCATTAAAGTCAAAGGGTAAAGCAGGTTTTCTGACCTCACACAGCAATTGCCCCATTTATTTTTCATAGTGTTCTGTTTGATGGTTTATTTATTAGAGAGTAAGGACTGTTTGTAATCTGCTATTGTATTCCCACAGATGAGGAAGAAAATGTGAAGCCCTTTTCTGAGGCAGCGTTACGCAGCTGAATACTGTGATCTGCATTGCTGAGGCATGGTTGTCAACAATTCATTAATCTTCCTCCTAGCCTAAGTTTTAAAGCAGTGGTAACTTCACACAGTCAATACAGATCTTGGAGCCTCCTTCCCCTTCCTGTGTTGCTGTGAAGGATTTCTGGCATTAAGGATGTAACTGCATAAGAGAGAAAGAGTATGGAGTTGACTACTGGTTTTTCTTTGGTTTTTTTTCTAAAAATCTATATTTAACTTGTTAGTGCATCCTCTTTTCTATCATCTTGGTTATCATCCCTCAGAGTTTCCTTCTAATCTTTAGTGATAGCTGTATTCATTATTTACTTTAAAAGTTTCCAAACAAGCTCCTTTGTGTTTTCTCTCATGCTCTCATCTCATCTCATCTCATCTCATTTGCTTCTCAGTAGCACTTGCAAATTCACCTCATTATAATTCCTTAATTCTTCCAAAGACACTAGTCTTTTACAGTGAAGTTTACACACATTTTTGAAAATTGTTGGACAGCTTGTATTTAAGAACCCTACTGGTTTGGTTGAAAAACACTGACAAAGTTTGACTGCAACAGATTGCCCGTATCTACTCATGTCTCCCTTTTTTAAAGCTTTTTAATGGCATTTTCTTCAGGATTTTTTTTTTGCTTGCTTGGGTTTTTTTAATGTTTTTCTATAGTGCCTTTCCCAATATGATAAAGATAATATCTGACTCCGTAATAATGATGAATTAGAAAAAACACAATGTCAGGTTGCTGGTTTTTATAATGTAAGCAACATGATTGAGTAGTCAGTCCTGCTGTGGATATGTGCTCTTTGCATGCAAGGATAAATAATGAAAATAATTGGTGGATTTTATATATAGTTCAAACATTAATCCTTATCCAACATGCCAATAGGATGAGGGGAGATGTACAAGCAAAACGACCAAGGTGAAGCTGGTCACCTCAATTACCTTTGTTTCTTTTTCCTCGTTTTATCTGGTCCCTCTTATAGTCTGTCCTCTAAAGCAGTGCCCTGCTCTCCCACCTTCCTTCTCTCTGTCTCCATTATGGATTTTGATTTGAACTATAATATATAGGGACTTACTGTCACGCAGCAAATAAATGGAATCCTTTAGAACACTTGCCTACACACTTTACAACTTTTCTTGTTCATGAATTTGTATCTTAAATTTATTGTTTTAATATCGCAAAGTCCAACAGCTTATTAACTGCTCAGACACTCAGCGTACGCTTTTTCTGATCATGTGCCACTCATTCTAATGGCTTTGTTTTTTGAAGGACCACTAAATCTTATAAGCAGCAGTTTAATTTCCTCCTTTGAAAGAAAAAGGAAAAAATGATGAAAGTACTTGATGTTGGCTGTATAGCAATGAGGTATTCATCTCTATTTCTGTCTGTTGAGATGCTTTTCAAGCTAATAATTGGGAAAAGATCATTGTAAAAAGCTATATTACAGCAACAAAAAATGACATATGCATTGTGCTGATAGGATTTTAATATTGAAACCAATTTTTTATAATATTGAATGGGGAAGCATGAACTTTTCACTCTTAAAATGTATTTTGAGAGTTTCAAGAATACTTATTATCTCTAATTATTTCATGTAAATTTTGATTCCCTCTCTTGCATTGTTTAGTTAATAAGTATTCTGGAATTTTTAATTCATGTTCTCTCACATTTTTTCATTATCACGATGAGCGTTTTATCTTCTTCAGACATTTATATTTCCATAGGTAATAAGAATAGACAGTTGTTGCAAATCTCCAACAATTCTGAACTGTTTTCTGCAGTTTTTCTCTCTATAAAATTAATTACAGCCGTTTGCTAACAGAATAGTGGGTGAGCATCAGGTGTGAGGCAGAAGGGAGTTGGGGAAGTACTAAATGTGGAGAATTAGTTGAAGGAGGAGGAAACTGAAGAAGGACCTGAGCCACACAGACTTAAATAAGTATTTCTTTTAGCCCTGGGTAGAAAAGTGTTTCAGAGTCAGTAGGAGAACACGACAAGGAGTGCTTTCTGGTAAGGTCCCTATCAGAGGGATCTTTTGGGGTACTGGGGTCCATCTCCACCCGAACTTATTAACAACCTGGAAAAAAGGAAACTCTCCCAGCCTTAGCTTTCTCCTGCAATACACATAGCAGCAGATGTGCTAGCACCAGCCCTGGCAAAGCATCGCGCTAGAAGATATGCTAGAAGCATACGCCAAGGGAGGAAATATGTAGTGTGAGTGCCCGGGCCGCAGCGGGGCCTGCAGGGCCTTTTGTGAGGAAAGGCGGGGGCTGCAGGGTCCTCTATGAGGAGAGGCCGGGACTGCCTACAGCCGGCTCCAACGCACCCACTGCAGGCCACGGCTGGGCCTCCGAGCTGAGGTGAGGGGGAGGGGGGGGTGTCTGGGCAAAAACACGTTTAAGAATGCACCAAACCCCCGCAAAGGTAGTGAAGAGTAAAACTGTGAGGAAACAACCCCGCAGACACCGAGGTGAGAGGAGGAGCTGGTTCCTCTGCTGGAGCAGGGGAGAGGAGTGAGGAGGAAGGAGCAGCAATGAGGAGCTGTTACGGACTGACCCCAACCCCTGCTCCTTACCTCTCTGCGCTGCTCATGGAGGAGGTGAGGAGTTGGGCATGAAGGAGCGATACGGAGCCTGGGGAAAAAGAGGCCGATTGGGTAGGGGGCAGGAGTTTTTACTTTTTGTTTTAGTTTTTCACTGTCCTCTGTTTTTATAGTCCATGAATTAAATTAATTTTCCCTAGTTGAGTCTGTTCTGCCCATGATGAGCCTGTCCTCACAGAGGGCCCTGGTGAGTGATTTCACTCTCCTCATCTCAACCTATGAGCTTTTTCATCCTGTTTTCTCCCCCATCCCACTGAAGAGGAAGGATGAGTGAGTGACTGAGCGGGAGTTTGGCTGTTACGTTAAACCCACTATATATTATATTCCCTACAGGCTAGTATGTTGTTACACAATCAGGAATATCATAAATACAGACTTCATGAATAAAGTATTTCAAATACAAATGTGCTGGGATGTGCCCCTTTATTCTAATATTGACAAAATTATCAGCTGCTTAAGAGCAATATGATTATTTCGTTAATAGGAGTTACTACCAGATATTGAGGCGAATTAATGATGCTGCTACAACTCTGATCATCCCACTTCCTTTTTAATGATCAATTTAGCCATTATTTCCAAGGCAATTTAAGACACAAGATTAATTGTATTTAGGTGCAATTGCCTGTTTGTTCTGGGTAGTAATGGCCTATTGACTTTTTGAGAAGATGACATGAGATCAATGGGGATTTAGAGAAGATGAGTAAAGTAAGTCCACAGACACCAGTGTCTTGAGGGACGTAAATATCTTCACCTTTGCTATTTTGCTTTATGCAGTCAGAATTAGACAGAAGCAGTTACTGGTCAGTGTTCTCTTACTAGCTTCTGGGAAACAAAAGGCGAAAGCACAGTCTACTTTGAATATAGTACTAACCCACTACTTGATTAATATCAGTTTAACCTTTCTTACTGGAATTTTCTGAGCAGGGATAGGTTACTAATGGTGTAACCAACTAGCTGCTCTAGTCGGTTTTATTCATACCATTGGAAAAAAGCATAGGCAAATGAAGGCTGCTATGCCAAGGCAATGTAATTCCTCTCCCAGTATGCATTTCTGGTCTTAGTATTTACACAGCATCCTGTTCTGATGTGGGTCTTGGTTTGGTGCGTGGGCTATCTGCATTTAGTGCAGCAATGAAATAAGCCTCAAAGATTTCACAGGAGGTTTTAATGTTCTGATGGAGATGGATCCTTCTCCCCAGGCTAAAAGCCACTCTTACATATAGGTGATTTCTTCTGTAGTCACTAATATGTATGATGTACTACACAGAACCAATGCATCTCCACAGTTGATAGACTGTGAGTTTTTTCCTTTCTTTTTAGTCTGAGGCTTGCTCAACTGTAAAATTCCTCCAAGTTAGAATTCTTCTGGAAAAAAGGTCTCCTGTAAACTCATTCAACAACTGAGAAACTTTTTTTCCTCCCAGCTACATAGAAAAGCTTCTGGTTTCAAGTGACAGAGTGTTATTCATCATCTCTGCTTAAATTTTTAAATTTGTTAACTGCAGGGACCCAAAGAGATCTGCAGGAGCGAACTGCTATCCATCAGGTAGCTGGTGTGAGAGGTGCTGTAACATACTCTGAGAGGTAAAACAGGGAACGTCTAGAGCTCCCTGTTCTACTCTAAAGGAGTTGCTTATTTAAAGCACTGCAGCCGTTTTAGCAAGTTACATGCCCTCATCTTCTTCTGAGCTAGGTCGGGAATCCCCCTGTGCTGCTGCACTGCATTATCTAGGTATACTCTGTCTAATCCCTCAGCTGAGGACCGGGAGAGCCTCAGTGTGCTGTATACACACTGTGCAGTAGTGATGATTAGCCCAAACCTGTTATTATCAACTGTGTCTTCCTTGTTGTTAGCTGAGTGAAAAGGAAGAGTTGCGGTAACCAAGTGAATTCATAGAGCGCTTTTCCAGACAGACAACGTAGTTGATGTTGTCTGTTAACAGCAGGGTTCAAACCTGTTCAATATTCGGCTCGTCCAGTGTTTGGCATGTGGACAATAAGAGCGAAGGCAAAAAGGAAACATGGAATTTTGTCTGAAGCGAAGTTTCCCTCCATTAATCACCTGTAATTATGTACCTAGCAAATAATTCACACAGCAATAGGCTGAGATCTGAGAGCTGTGTCAAGGTTATTTGTAAAGAAAAATATTTATAAACATCATGGGTTTAGAATTGTGAATGCATTTAAATAAAAGTTCCACACTTACACTCTCAGTGCTATTAATTTGTGCCATGTAAGAATAAATATTCAGTTGCAATGTGTCAAGCACTTAAATGAGAGGGTTTGTCTTGCATGTGAAAAACTCCATTGTTCTGCTGGTTCTGAAGTAAATGACAAAAATCACAGGATAATTTGCATAACTTGAAGATTAGAAATGTATCCCTTTATCCTTATTAATATATTTGCCCTTCTTAATTATAAAGATTTGAATCTTATTTTAAAATAATTTCCTCCAAAATATTCTTGGGGATAGAAGCTGCATGTTAATTCTGAATGGATTATTTGCCTAAACTTACAAAAGAGATAAATTGCTTCTCTTTGATAATAGTCAATTTTTTAAAAAAAGAATTTAGGATATCTGGAAAAAAATGGACACCTACATAGGAATAGGGTTCTTACCATAAGTTTAGTTGGCTTTCTTTATTTGTGCCTATGAGGACAGGCTGAGAGAGTTGTGGTAGCCTGTTATAGAGCAGGCTCTGGAGAGACCTCACTGCAGCCTTCCAGTACCTACAGGGGGTCTGCAGGAAAGATGGAGAGGGACTCTTATCAGGGAGTGTAGTGATAGGACAAGGAGTAATGGCTTTAAATAGAAGAAGGTAGATTTAGACTAGCTGTAAGTCAGAAATTCTTCCCTGTGAGGGTGGTGAGGGATTTCATCAGGTTGCCCAGACAGGTTATGGCTGTGTTCAAGGCCAGGTTGGATGGAGATTTGGGCAACCTGGTCTCTTGGAAGGTGTCCCCACCTATGGCAGGGATGTTGAAACCAGATGATCTTTGAGGTCCCTTCCAACCCAAACCATTCTATGGTTCTGTGATTCTATGACCTTTCATAGACCTTTACCCATAAAAGTTAAATTTCTATTGATGTCAGTTACCTTTTTCTGTGCATCAAAAAAAAATGCAGTATAGAATTTCAGATAACCTTTTGCTTTTGTTTGTCAGACTTCTAATTTAACTCCATGTCAGTTCTTCCTTCTATCTTTAATGAATCTACCCTCTTTTACTTTTAAACTGTTACCCTTTATGCTAGCACTACAGGCCCTACAAAAAGAGCCTCTCTCCAGCTTTCTTACAAGCCCCCTTTTAACACTGAAAGGCTGCAGTAAGGTCGCTCTGGAGACTTCTCCAAGTTGAACAAGCCCATCTCTCTCAGCCTGTCCTCATAGAAGAGATGGTCCGGCCTTCCTCTGGACTCGCTCCAACAGGTCGATGCCTTTCTTGTACTAGGGACCCCAAAGCTGCATGCAGGACTCCTTGGGGGTGGATGGGTGTGTGTGTATGACAAAAGAGCAGAACAGAGGGGCACAGTCACCTCCCTCAACCTGCTGGCCATGTTTCTTTTCACGTGGCGCAGAATATGGTTGGCTTTCTGGGCTGCAAGTGCACACTGCTGGGTTATGTACAGCTTTTCATTCACCAGTACCCCCAAGTCCTTCTTGGCAGGGCTGCTCTCAATCCCTTCCTCCCCCAGCCTGTACTGATACAGGGGGCTAGCCCTGACTCATGACAGGACCCTGTACTTGGCCTTGTTGAACATCAGGAAGTTCACATGGGCCCACTTCTCAAGCTTGAGTCATGATGGCGTCTCTGAATGCCAGTGTCTCCTACTAGGGCAGGAGATAGGCATCATGGTCAGGGAGAGCTCATTGCACATAGAGAGTGCTGTAGTAGATGGAATGTAGTTACAAGAAACATAACCATACATGAAATGCAGGCTAGAAATAAAAGCAAGAAACTACTAAATTTGTCATTCTTATAGGAAAAAAAAGTAATTGAATACATAACATTTGCCAGCAGCAATTTTATTCAGAGTCCTCAAGATACAGTAGCACTGTTCAAAGTGTTTCACTTAGGCAAACATCACTGCTTTGAAAAGGCAGAAAATACCAGCCAACATTTGGTTGAGATCTATTATCAATTTAATCCTAACACTGTTCTTGTCCTCATGTTCAGTTATCTGGATGGTCCATCTTCTTAGCAGCATCTTTTTATCTTTGGTCCACAGACTTTTCTATCTTCCAGTGAGAGAAAAGACCTGGCTTCAAATGCCACCAATTCAATGATAAGAACTAAGTCTGGGTGCCATCTATATATCCTCTGAATTTGTGTGGTTGACAGTTGAAATTGGAATATCAGAAATAACTCTGGGAATTGGGAGATTAGTATATTATTGATTTTATGATTTTAAATGACCCAGCATTTACAGAGGCCACTTTGTACCAATGATTAAATGGATCTCTCTGCTGTTTTGTAAAAATACTTCCTTTGTATTTAGGGATAATGTTTACTTAGTACAGACATTGAGGTTTTGTGTTTGATAAGTCTTCATATTTTTCTTTAAAATAGCCCTTCCTTTGCAAAGCAATGTATGAGTGATTTAGTGGTGTCTGCACTGGCAAACTTTAATCTAGCTACTTTTGTTTATTCATCTACAATCGCATATCACATTGAGATCATGAAGAGCATGAGTATTATGAAAGAAGGGGGGTCGAGCTTTCAGAAACTGATACTGCATATATTCTACTTGTTATTCATACTTAACTAGCTTCTACATGTGCCTGGACTTGACAAGCACAAACATGAATCAAATGAAGAAATAATATTCCTATTTGAGGGAGATAAGAAAAGCAGGCCACCTGTAATTAATTCCTTAAGAACAACAATAACAATTTGCAGTCTTTTTCCCCAGGGGCAAGAAGGGGTGAAATGCTCCCCACTCCTGCAATTGCATGCATCCGGAGTTTGGAATTATTGGGGATTGCTTGCTAGCACTGACTCAGAATGGCCAGATATGGTGGCCCATGTTCGTGTTTGCTGACCTTCTCTCTGCAGGCCTTTCCTGCAGCCATGCCCTGAGCTGCTCCTCTCCCTTCAAGCCTCTCTTATCTACCTGAGAAATTACTTCTTTCCTTGTAGCAGTGCTTTCATTGTGTCCACTGCAGTGAGACTTGGAACATACACAAGGAGGTAAAGCATTTATGTGGTCATCAAATCAGATTTATGCCAAGGCTGAGGCAGACCATGGAGATTACTGCACTTAGAACATTTTTTAAAAAAAGTCCTTTACATATTTTTTCTGTCATAATATTTTGTATGTTTAGGTGTATAAAACAGTCTAGCTATTTGTACAAGCTGGGAAGTTTAAAAAAAATATATTTTAAGTGTTTAGGAGGTTGTTGGATACAGTGATGGCAGAAGCCATATAATTATACAGATACATAAGGTGAAATTAATGTAAAAAATGGATAATGGATAACTGTGTGAATTTTTGAGCCTCTCACTTCCAGGCTTTGACTTTCACGTTTTTTCTTCAGTAAGGTCATTGAATAAATTTCCACTGCATTTGCATTTGTAGTGATGATGAGGGTGTTTGTTGACTGCTCCTGCTTTTCTGAGGAAAGAGTTTCTAGTCTTTTAGGAAAGCAAATCCTGGCTAATGGCATCTGCCAAGTCTTAAATTTTTTTTTACATCACTGGCAAAATGCTCTATGCCTTAAGATATGAAACATTTCTATTTGAATTCTTCTCCTTTGCTGGATCCTGTCACTCATCATTCCTCATTGCATCACTATTTTGTGTGATATATAACAGCATTACTTTCTCTGACAAAGCAAAAGAAATCAAAAACTGAGGAAAAAAACCCCAGCAAATATGTCACATCCTTGAGGCAGAACTGAAGGAAACCTTTCAGAAACAAGTTGGTCACATTTAATTATTCTAGGTCCTTCAAGATAAAATCCATCATATTGTTATGTTCTGAGGTTATCAAGGTCTATTTGCTGAGTGCACATGAAAAGGGAACTTTTGGATTTAGCATCAAAGGAGAGAGGTTTAAGAACGTCCTGATCAATGTGTTGAGGTTGGTTGATGCAGGTCCAGAAAACACAGCAGCTGTGCAATTGATGGAGCCCATACAGTGACTGGTGAGACAAATTGTTCTGTTGGCAAAGGAGAAGTTTGGGTCAGAAAGGTCTACACCAGACATTTTTTCTTATGATATTTCATTTCCAGCTTTACCAGCCGCTTGACAAGTTAAATGCCCTTTGTGCTGTTATAAAATAGTGAGTGCAAAATGAAGACCTGGCAACACAGGCAAATCTGGGCAATTATGTAAAGTGTTAAAAATTTGCAGTTTCATGGCCTGTTGTAAGCTGTTCAGGTCAAATGGTTTTCACGAGGTCGTCCCCCTAGCACACATGAGGGAGAGTCTTGCACACTGGCCATGGGGAGGTGCCACAGTTTCCGGCTCTAGATGACATCTGTAAAATATTTTGTACTCTGATGCATTGTTTGGGTGAATTCCAGTTGGAAAAAAAAGATTGAAGTCATCTGAAAGCCGTTACAATGTAATTGCAGATACAATTTATACTTTGTGGTATTACTCGTGTGCTCTCTGACTGCCATCTCTCCTGTCTCTGTTTATCAGATACGAGTTACAGGAAGACAGAGACCTCCCCTCCCGTATCACAGGATGCGTTTTGCTGTCACCTTGTGTCCGTGGGTGAGAATTGTTTTACCTTCTGAGGTGTGTTTTGTTACCTTTCCTTTGCCACAAGGGAAACGGGAGGTGTGGGGGGCTGGGGGAGAAGGGGGAGAAAGCAGAGAAGAGATTGCATCTGATTGGGCCTCCTCCAAATGGGGTTGCCTATCCTGTTAGGATTTAACCAAGGTAAATTGGTTGGTGCTGGTGTCCAGTCTCTTAGGGTTTGCTTAGTTATCATCATAACTGACGCTCAACTGCAGCAAGCTCAACTTTGGCAGCAAGTTTAGATAACCTTTCTACACATGCAGGGACCCCCAGACCTTTCTATGCATATATTTATTGGCTCATGTTACTTTTTTCCCTCTAGCTTTGCTATTTCCAGTATCCATTTTCCTACTTCCCTCTCAGCCTAGCTGATACCGTGCTGTTCACAGAATACAGAATAGCCCTTTCTTGAAATGTGTCAGAAGGTTATGATGACCTTCTCTTCTTCCTGCACAGTTCTCTAATGAGTCATACCAAAAATCAGTAGGTATCTAATGCCTAGACAAAATAGCAGTTAGAGAAATAGTAATTTATGTAAGAAAAGTGGCAGAAAATAGTTGGGTGGGGTTGTTTTTTCCCACCACTCACTTTTGTCTGTTAATTTTTGATTCATCTTTGATGCAGAAATATGATCTGACCTCTCTTTGGTGCCTACCACATTGAGATCTCTTGTGACCACCCAAATGTCAGAGCTGCCCAGAGCTCTTTCCCACTTACCTACCTCCACACTGGCACAGCAGTGACAGATGTAGCAGATCAGCTCTTGGGGAGACTGTTCCCCTCTTAATGCCTTGTGATTTAAAACCATTTTAAATTAGGTTGCAGTGAGCAGTGGAGCATCCTCCTTTCCCTTCTAGGTCCCTATGTGCAAACTGCCTCATCAGACAGGGCACTTGTTGAACTTGTGAGCTTCACACTCTTCATCCTGTGCGTCGTCCAACAAAGTCTGACAATCATGAATTGTGGGTGGATCGGCTCTTTCCTTTTGTGTTCATGTTATTTCTGCAGTAGAGTTCAGATAACATGTACAGTGATAAGGTTTATGAACAACAGGGAAATGTGACATTACTGTAGACCTTCTACAAGCATTAACTTCATTTTAAGTTGAGGAGGCTTTAAAACAATGTTCATTTGCTGGAAATCAGAGGGGAAGAGGGAAGAGGAAGCCCTTGATAAGGGAACAGCATCCACCCTCAGCAAGTACGCCAATGATACAAAGCTGGGAAGGGTGGCTGACACGCAGGAACACTGCGCTGCCATCCAGCGAGACCTGGACAGGCTGGAGAGCTGGGCTGGGAGAAACCTAATGAAATTCAACAAGTGCAAGTGTAAAGTCTTGCACCTGGGGAGGAACAACCATTTGTATCAGTACAGGCTGGGGGATGACCTGCTGGAGAAGAGCACAGTGGAGAAGGACCTGGGGGTCCTGGTGAATGACAGGTTGGCTATGAGTCAGCAGTGTGCACTGGTGGCTAAGAGAGCAAATGGGATCCTGGGGTGCATCAGGAGGAGTGTGGCAAGTAGGTCCAGGGAGGTGATCCTCCCCCTCTACTCTGCCCTGGTCAGGCCATACCTGGAGTCTTGTGTCCAGTTCTGGGCTCCCCGGTATAAAAAAGACAGGGATCTCCTTGAGACAGTCCAGAGAAGGGCTACAAAGATGATTAGGGGCCTGGAGCATCTCCCCTATGAGGAAAGGCTGAGAGAGCTGGGGCTGTTCAGCCTGGAGAGAAGAAGACTGAGGGGGTCCTAATCAATGTTTATAAATAGCCTAAGTATGGGGTGCAGGGGGAATTGGTCTGCCCCTTTTCAGTGGTCAGTGGAGACAGGACAGGGGGCAATGGCTGCAAATTGGAGCACAGGAAGTTCTGCACCAACATGTGGAGGAACTTTTTCCCAGTGAGGGTGACAGAGCCCTGGGACAGGCTGCCCAGGGAGGTGGTGCAGTCTCCTTCTCTGGAGATATTCAAGACCCGTCTGGACACCTATCTGTGCAATATGAGCTAGGGAGCTGCTTTGGCAGGGGGGTTGGATGCGATTATCTCTTGAGGTCCCTTCAAACCCCTACAATTCGGTGATTCTGTGATTCTGTAATATTCCCATGTTAGCTGCACATAAGACAGCATCAAAAATATATTCTAATTATTTTTCAGTAGGGGCAGGTAGAAGACAAGTTGACAAGCTTAGGTGACTGCTATAGGATGAGGTAAATAGATCAGCCATCACTGAATTGATCAATTAATTTGCTTACATGTAGGCATACTGTGGTGTTTGTGACACTGTAGGGTACTGCTGTAATAGCAGTTGCCATTCCTAATACCAGCTGTAACCCCTGTGAGTTACTACATCTGCTAACTTCAGGCTGATATCTTTGAGACTTTAGGGCATCCATCTAAAATTAATTTAAGAGGCTATGTGTGGGCACCAAATTAACCTCTGTTGACTAAAGTGAGACCTTGTGTATCTAGTGCCTAGATAGCCACCTGTAGTTAGGTATCTATGGGCTGGACCTGAATCCTGCCCCATATTGTCTTGTAGCTAACTTACATTTCAATTGAGTGATTGCCTTTAAAAAATTACACTGTTTAAATCTGTGTTGCACATTCAGAAGACTCAGTAGTGTAAGACAGTGAAGCCAAGGGAGAGAAGCAGTAGCAAAGCCAGTCATGAGGTCTTACCATGGAATTGCCCATTCCATGGTGCTTGTCTCCATGTTGCTGTGTGAAAGCTCAGTCCAGAGGCAGAGCAATGCAATCCTAGTCTGCATAGAGGCAGGCAGTGGTATAAACAAGTGACAGTCCATGTGTCCTGGAGCTACAAAACCCCTAAACACTTTGCAAACTATGTGGATGGTCGTGGCTTCCTCCGATAAAACTATTTTGGCCTTCTGATAGGACTGCAGCAGGATAATTGGTTAATTCTTCCCACTCTTTGCTGGGGCAAGCAAATGAGCAGTTTCACCTGCTTAAATGAACACACTTTCAGTAAGACAAATGATTAGAAATGGAGGAGTTTTATGTTTGTTTGGTTGGTTTTGTTTGGGTTTTTTTCTTGTTTAGCAGTGTATAATAGAAGCGCAAGCACAGATTGTGTCTTTAATTGCCAATTTGAACTGTACAAAGTAGTGTCTGCTAGTCCTGCCATGAGTTTCTTCAGGCTGCCTGTTGCCTACTACCCACCCTGCTGCCAGCAGGCCACCAGCTGTATTTCAGTATATTTCTTATATAACACTGAGATTTAATGAATGTGACACCACAGTTGTTTCCATGGTGCCCATAGGCTGCTGAAATCACAGATTATTCTTCTGCACAAAGTCTGATCATTCTTCTAGAGAGTACACTTTCAGGTGCCATCTTTAATTTGTGATACTAATACTGAACTTGATCACTGTTCAGTGGTTTTACTGAAGTATTTACATATAGATTAGTGAAGTAATTTTTTCTAGAGTATTGAAAGCTCTCCAGGCCTAATTGGAATCATAAACTTAACCACAGTGTCTGTATGACATGAATATGATTTTTGCTTGTGAAATGGCCTTGGAGGTTTACTTTCAAAACAAATTGAGTATATTTCCCCTGCCTCACACATTTAGCTCTGACTATTTGGGGAAGGATTCGGCAGGTGAATGTTTTGAATGACCAGCAGTGAATGCACTCTGAGGACTGGTTTTTTTTTTTCCACATCAGCACCCTTTTAAGGAAGATGAACTATCCCAGTGAATTTTACCAAAAATTTGCATTTTAAAATAATGAACTAATTATTTAAGACATATATTACATTATTATGTAAAGAGAAACCTTTCCCAGAGTGGTAGCTCTGCTACATAAAGTGCCCTTTCATTTTATATTAAAATGGAAAAGATGGACCTGTTATAGAACACTTGGACCACTACTATTAATTATCTTATTTGAAGATCACCTCTGGCTGTTAAAAAGATTTATATTAATCTGTACTTGATAGATTCAGAGGGATTAAAGGAGTGAAGGAGAGCGAATAAAAAGAGAACATCTTCCTGGCTTCATTGTTAGATGACCTTGTGCCATGGTACGTTTAAATTGCTTACTTCCTATAACTCTATAAAAGTTCTGTGTTTTCATTTTCTGGATTAGATTGAAGTGTCAACTGTTTTTGATGAATTACACTAGTAATATATGTTCATGTTCTTCTTTGCTCTTTTCTTTTTTTTTTATTTATATATGTCCAGTATAATTTAGTTCACCTAAAAAAGCTTTCAGAAAAAAGATCTTTTTTTTTCTAATTGCAGTTTTAGCAAAGGGGTTTTTTGTTGGGTTGTTTTTTGTTGGTTTTTTTTTTCAAATACCTTTAACTTTTTTTCTGAAGAAGTAAAATACTTGTTCAGCTGTTTTAAAAAAGAAAACAAAACACAAACCAACAAAACTCAGATGAAAAGTTTATGCTAAGTTCCTTGTTTTCCATGTCCTGAAATTCAGCATACTTTGTAGGAAAAAAGTTGTGCAAATAAAATAGACAAGTTATTGCAATTAGAGAGTTAAAGCTTTATCCTTTAACTTGATCTAACAGAGCGTCTCCTTGCAAAAGCAAGGGTTTAGCCTTACCTTCGGGACTGGGGTCTGTCTTTTTTATTGCTGAAAGATGTAGAGGGGAGCAGAAGGCTTTAAGTCTTTTACTGCTGTTATTGAAGATTCTCACTGATGCAGAACTTGAAAGAACAGCAAGTAAAATCAAGACACACTCATATACAGTGTGTATGAGCTACTGACTGGATTTATAAAGGACTATATGTACATACATTGCTTCATGGCCTGACATCAGAAGGGTATTTTGTGCTGATTAAGAGAGATCAATAGATTTAAGTTATATATAAATCTGTATTTTTTCAGGTTCAAGTATTATAAAGGCAACAGCTTTTCTGTATCTTAGATAGCCCTGATATGTTAAACTGTAGTTAAGGTATTTTATGTGTAAGCAAATTAATAAAATCATGTGTAGTATAACCATCAATAAATGAAAAGTTTTAAATTTCTTCTTAATGTTGCAATTTGAACTACAGAGATTTGGGTTGTTTTCAGGTTTTGTCTTAAAGAAAACCAAAATCTGAGACAAATGCTTATTTTTCTGAAAGAAAAGGGTGAACTTGGACATGTCTAAGCACAGCAGTTCTGTTGTCAGAGCTTTGACCAGTGTGACAAACACTAAACAAAGCTAATAAAATACATCCAAATATTTTATACAAATTTCTCATTTCAGAAACTGTCATGAGGGAATCACAGAATGGTTAGGGCTTGGAGGGGCCTCATCAAATTTCAGACTCCCTGCCATGGGCAGGGACACCCCTCACTAGACCAGGCTACTCAAGGCCCCATCCAACCTGGCCTTGAACACCTCATGTCTCTGGGCACCCTGTTCCAGTACCTCACCGCCCTCGTAGTGAAGAATTTTTTCCTAATATCCAATCTAAATCTACCCCCTTCCGATTTAAAACCATTCCCCCTTGTCCTATGGCTCCATGCCCTTGGCAACAGTTCTTCCTCAGCTTTCTTATAGGCACTTTTCAGGTACTGGAAGGCTGCTATGAGGTCTCCCTGCAGCCTTCTCTTCTCCAGGCTGAACAAAGCCAACTCTCTCAGCCTATCTATATAGGAGAGCTGCTCCAGCCCTTTGATCATCTTTGTGGCCCTCCTCTGGGCCCATTCTAATAGTTCACAGAATCACAGAGTCTTAGGGGTTGGAAGGGACATAGGTTCCATGTCCTTCTTATATTGAGGACTCCAGAACTGGACACAGTACTTGAGGTGGGGTCTCCCAAGAGTGGAGTAGAGGGACAGAATCACCTACCTTGACCTGCTGACCACGCTCTTTTGATGCAGCCCAGGATACAGTTGGCCATATATATATATTATATATAGTGTAATTAATTGCAGCATACTGTACTGGGGAAGTGGTACATTATAATATCTGGTGTACATGGTTCTCATCTTTTTGCCTAGCAGGTGTTTCCACTAGCTCTGTTCCACCCGCCTGTACGCATATACTACAGGGAGTATAAAAATCACCCTAAGTTACGAAGGGTTAAGCATCAGAAGAAGGTTGTTTGGGGCTTTTTTTATCAGCACTTACTGAATCTCATTAATATCAAGGGCTTTTTGTGTCTTTGTTTGTTAAATCAATCCATGATTTCTCTGGTGGCTTCAAGCAACATCTCCGGCTGTTCCTCTCCCGCGCCCCTCTGTGCGCTGCACCATCTCAAACAGGCCTGGCGCTGCAGCTGTACTTCCATCACAAGCGGCGATAAGCAAGTACCTGCCCTCCTATCTGTGGCTTCCAAATGCAACGTCTGATTGAGTGGAGCAGTTTCTTAAATTACCCAGCCTTGCTCCTTTTGCCACCTGTCATTTAACATTGTTGTTGCTACATCTTTGGCTGTGTTGTGTTTTGCTTTCCAAAGCGGTACGGAATCTGGAATGAAAAACACTTGGAGCAAATCTGCTCGAGGAAATCTGCTCAGGAAAATGAGACATCTACACAGGAGTCATTACAGCAACAACTCTGTCCTACACATTTTGTGGCTGTGGTTCAAATACAGGAGTAAATTAGGAAATGTAGCCTTCTGCTCTTAGCCAAAGATTTTCTGTTGTTGACTTCACTGATTAATATAGGGGTAGTGTGAATTCGCTGGCTATTTGTCTACTGATGTTTCTTCCAACTGTTTTTTAAATTACAACTGCAATTCTGGGGAAGAAATATGTAGCCATGAAGAGAGCATGTTTACATAGGAAGGGTTGGCTCTAGGAACATCACTTTGGGCAGCTCAAAAGTTCTGTTCCTAGAAAGTGAGTTTTAATAAAGACCTATTAGACTTTGCCAAGTAGATGTGAAAGACTGTAGATCATGGTGCTATAAATTCTAATGCTTCCAAGAAATTGCAAGCCCTCTGACCTGAACCACTCTGACGTGCCTTATTTTGGTAGCATGAGCTTAGATTGTTAGCTGGAAGATGGAGAAAGGAAGGGGCCAAAGACTGGCTTGGGAAGGAAGGTCTCCATAGATTCCCTCAGCTGCTAGCGGAAAGACAGAAAGAGTCTTTAGAAGGAAGCTCTTCACAAGGGCACATGTCAACATTCTCAAGTAATATAGAGGAACACTTCCTGGCATGACAGCTTGGCTGTAGATATTTCTAATTTTTCAGTACCCTTCTTGGGATGTTTTTGGCCCAGGCAGAATGTCTTTCCAAAACTTCCCAGGTACAGTTCAGAAGCTATGGGACTGTTTTCAATAGACAGTTTGCATGCAGTGGTCCTGTTTTGGAGGGCCAAAGAGTTTTAGCAGCATGGAAGTGGGTCCTTCAGGACTAGGTCTCAATGTAAAAAACTGCTCCTAGGATAAATTACATGTTCACATAGATGTAGCCTAAGTTGCCTTCTGGACAAAATAAAAGGCACCTGAAAGCTGAAGTATTAAATTGCTTAGGTAATATTGCTCAGCTATGGTGATGGCAGCACAGGGCGAGAACAACCCTCTAGAGTCATCTTCATCCCAGGATTTCTGTCAAGTTGTTGGAGAGCTCACAAGTAGGAGCCAACAGTGTGAAATTTAGGAGTGATGAAGGCTGTAAGTTGATAGGACAGATCCACCAATGGAAGTAAGGCAGCCATAGTAAAGAAACAAGCCCAGTGGAAATACAATTTCAGTGGCGCCAGTGCAATGACTTGAAATCCCCAGCAAACCAAGCACAATTACACCCAAAGTACATTTCCCATCTTACTGATGACTAGTGCCCGAGCTGGCCTCAAGGTGCAAATGTATCCTGTCCAGAACTGCAAATACTTCTTCAAACTCAGTGCTTCCTACATTTGCCAGTTTTCAGCTTGTGCAAATGTGGAATGGCAGTGCAAGAGGCAGCTGCCTGAGCATCATGCAGCTTGTCTGCTAAGGATGATGTGTAGCTGACAAGCTGCTCTGGGACAGGTGGAAGGTTGTAGGAAAAGTCTACAAACTCACCTATCTTGATGCCAGATGGGCTGTGAGATGGGGAAAACAGGGTGGGCTTTTTCCCAGTATCTTGTAAATGGAGGAAAAAAAAGTCTGAAAATTAGTGTTGAAAATTTCTTTATTGTTTTAAAACTTAGACTAATTGCAAAATCAGCCATGAGGAATGGGCTTGAACACACTCCTAGTATCATGGTTCCTTGCTTTCACCCTGAAAACCTGTTTTTTCTTAGATAAGGATATACTTCAATATTAGTCTACTTGTATCTTCTCCTGCCATCTTAATTTCTTCATCTGCTTGCTCTGTTTATATCTTTGCTTTCTTTTATCTTAATTGTGTGCATTTTCTACTCTTCCTCTGCACCTGCAATTTTACACTGCTTATGATTATTTTTTTTAAACTTATCTCTCAATATCTTTTTAAATTCTGTGTTTATTTGGTATGGTCTTTTTCTCTTCCTAGTGTACATATTGTTAGATAATATGCATCGCCCTTGGATATGCTGTAATTGCCTTCTGAACAGTTTCCATTTCCTCTGTGTCGTTCCCTCCTCCCACTCCTCCTGCTAGGTGCTTAACCCACTGGATCTTCTCCAGCACTTCCCCATTCTTCTAAGTTCAAAGTCCTTGGGGGTTTTTTGTTCCTCTTGCAGGTTCAGACTGCAGTAATGAATCCAACTGTATTATGGTCATTAGTGAATCCTCCACCTCTGTCTCCTAACAGCTGCACTGAAAGTCAGAACTTGTCTTTCTTGACACCTTTTAATACATTGAGGATATAGTACATGACTGTTGCTTGATTTATTTCTCTCATTGTGTCCCTGTTCCTGTGTGTCTGGGTAGCTGAAATCTCCTCTTATTAGTTTTGACATTTTGCTATATCTCATAATCTTCTTGTTCTTTCTGATCCTATTTTTTCTGGTTTATATCCAGTCCATACTACCACCTCGCTCCCCCCTATTGTCTCGAATTTTGAGCCATGATGATCCTTTCAAACAACTGCAAAAAAACTTTTGGCTTCTTCAAAGTTTTGGCCTGTTGGAAAGAGAGAGTTTTGAACTAAGCCATTATGACCTGAACGGTGTCTGGCTTAGCAGAGTACATTCCCCTACCCGTGGCTCCCTCCTGCAGTGTTCTCAGCACTCTGGCCCCAAATCAAGCAATTAAGTACATGCTTAAGTTCAATCATGTGAGGAGCACCATTAACTCAACAGGACTACTTACATGCTTAAAGTTGGCACAGGATTAAAACGCTTTGCTAAATCAAAATACCCGAGCTGTGGTTTTAATGCGGCTCGGTTAATGAAGGCTATACATCCCTGTGATATTGAAAGTGCACAGTGACTCATTCTGCTAGACACCCGAGTGTGAAGGCAGAGAATTCAATCCCACATCTAGGTCTTAATTGCATGTGTCTGTGTGTGCATTTGCATACACACACACACACAGAGTTGTAGAGAGGGCAGCAATGTATTTGAGAGTTCCTGGAAGACTGTAAAAGCCTTATTCGTTGCCAGTAGATGCGATTAGAAATTCTCATCGACTTTAAAAGGCACTGTCTGGGGACTAAGGCAAATACTGAAACAGCATTTATCAAACAGCTCCATACCATGGACAGATCTCTCACTGCAGTTAAACTTCACCACGTCTCATATGCCTCACACCTTGGGCACAAACTTCCAGAGGGCGATAGGTTGAATTAGCATCCTTCTTCTGGATTGCGTTAATGCCTGAAAAAATATTTAATGAAGCGTGTATAAATCATCTAATTTTCCTATCCTTTATCCTATAGCCCACTCAAAGACTTTAAACATCGGAGTGATAATCCTATTGAGCATTGAAATAATTGTGTATCAACCCCCTTCCATCATAGAAGACTTAGCAAACAGTGCATTTGACTGTTGTATTTCAGTTGTAGGGCGAACATTGTCAAAATTAATATCCATATGAGGCAAGGATATTTATTCTAATCTGTGTCTTGTGGTTTTCCATAATGTTTTAAAGAAAATTAAATCACCTCTGAAAACTGAATTCTCAGGGTGAAATTACATATCGTCATAGCCATGATGTGTCACATCCATTTTGTTACAAGTGCATATATCAGCTTAGATTTATTTTAGCATGGCTTATGCTTTCCAAACTCAGGTTTTAAAGGTTCACTCTAAATAGTATTTCAGCAAAATGCATCTGGAGAGACAGTTGGATCTCATTTATAAGCATCTCTCACTTTCTGCCTTATGCCACAATAAATGTTCTTGACTGCAAGATTTTAGATGAGATCAATTGTACTTGCTGCTTATCCCCTTCTCTACTGGCAAGTCTGAAAAAATGATGATTTCTTGTTCACAGCCTTTAAAAAGGGAGGACTCACTTGACTCATTTTTTAAAGTAGATAATTTAATATTTTTGGAATTACTGCTTGAATTCCATCTGTAGGATGGCATTTATTGTAAAAAGCAAAATATGAGAACCTCTCACATCACAGCTGCTTTCTTTCAATGCCATGAACTATTTGCCATATCAAAGAAATTGTCTCCAAAGTTTTCTTTTAAAATATGTTATAGTTTTTAATGGTTATCTTTGGCAGGTGATTGTAAAAACTGAATTCATAAAATGCATGAAGAGCTCTAGATCCACAGCAGCCTTTCATGAACTTGCAAGCAGTCCTGGCTTAGGGAAAAATTTCTCCCACAGCATCAAGGCTGTCTGTCCTCTCTCACCTCCTCCCCATTCCCCCAAAAGCCAGTAGGCTGAGGGTGGGCAGGAGGTTGGGAGAGGACAGAGCTGGAAAGCTGCCTGCAAATGACCAAACCGACTGAGATGAAATAGAAAATAATGAAAGATTGTGTTTGTCTGAGATACTTCTGTAACCCCATGGAAACTCATGGAACTGTTGTAACAAAATAAAACAGTCTTTGAACAGAAGGTGACATAAAAGGCAGACAGATTCCCAATGTTTGCTTTGTTATCCAAATACCAACGCACCCTACATGTTCCTCAACTTCCAGTATTGCCAGTCTGTGATCAGACTTACCAGTGAAGTGTGGAATGCTAGTAAAGTGATGAAAGTGACAGATTTTAGAAATGAGATCCAGAAATTTGTTCCCCAATGAAAGAAAAGTGTCTGTGCTAAGCATCTGATGCCATCATCAACGGACCATACTTTTTAAATTAGAAGTCATACTCCAAGAGATACGTGAACTACACATTTTCTGAGAGAAGACTAGGGGGGAGCAAAACCCAACGCTGTGACATGACCATAGGGTTGATTTTCACAGGCTGTCAGAGGAGTGTGAATTCTCCTCAGCCCTCCTAGTGAACGTCCACATTCCTGTTTGCCATGTTCATGCCGGTGGGATTCCACCTGAGCAGGTGAATCCTCAGCTTGCCACAACAGAGAAAGGGATTTTGTCCAGCTGTGTCAGACAAATGTTAGTGAAGGTAATGTGCAGTGCCACTTCATGATGAACTGGGATGGGGACGATAGTTGCCAGCTTTCTAAGGTCTTGCTACACTGTAAACTTGCTGAGATACACTGCAGAGCAATGTGAAAAGAGGACAATCAAGTTTCTCTGTTCCTAGGTCAAAGCGCTTTCCCTCTGCTCATACATAAATAAGGGAACTCTCCCTTGCAGATGAGTACCATAATAGAAAAATGTTTCACAGTGTTTTGCCCTAATCAGATAAATCAGCATAACAGACATCTCTCTTGGCTGAAATGTCAGCTTTCTGCAAAATCAAATCTATTCCATGTTTCTGATCATAATGCAAAATTAATGGAATTTCATGTGAGTGAGAGTGAATATGGAATGACTCCCATCTAACAGAACCATAGTTGCAGTTTTTAAGGAGGATTCATCAGAAATAAATGTTACAAATTTAATGGTGGAGTGGTAATAACTTCCAGCAGGTGATCTAGAGAAGGAGCTGCAAGGTGTGAAGGAAGCCTGTAAATTCTCATTGTCATAAATTTAAGAAAAATACAGAAAGGAAATGGGGAAGAGGTATCTTGCAAGCAATCATCTTTCTGCTGCCAGCTTATGTACTAAACTTGCCACCAGCAGTTGCAGTAAATGCAAGTGTGAGGAGAGACCACAAAGAATGGGGAAAAACGTGTATGTTAAAGAAGCACCTCACATTTAAGTAGAATTATTTGATGTTAAATAGAATTTAGTGTAAGAAGGTGCAGAAACGATATCTGCTTAGATTAAAAATTACTGAGCAGATCATGGAAGTACCCCTTGATAAGGTCTTACAACACATTTCCCTAATTTCCCTTCATGCAAGGATATATGACCTGGCATCTGCTGGTAAAAAGATGAATGAGTGTGAGTGTAGGGTGTTCACAAGGTCATTAGTCATTTTTAAAGAATGATTCAAATATGGCTTATTTATAAAGAGAAGGTAGAAAGACCGACGCCACCTCTTCTGCCTGGGGTTTGCATGTAAGCCGTATATTTAACCCTTGATTATTACGGGTGAGCACCCAGCTGGCGGGTTACCCTGAGAGGGGGAGCGGGGCCTGGTAGCTGATTCTGTGCAGGTCTCAGGCAGATCCGCAGAGCCCGCTAGGTCAGGCACAGCGTGGCATGATCACAACTGCACTGCTTCCAGGGTCAGCACTAGTAAGTCAGAAGCAGTTTTAGCTACTTCTCCACGGCTGATTGATCAATTAATGACTCCTACAAGCCCGAGCCTGCTCCTTACAGTGAACCGTGAGTCCTGGGGTGCGTGTTTCAGAGGCAATTAACTGTCCCTCGGCAGAATCAGCTAGGCTCATTTGCTCTGGCTCGGTCCCAGTGCCCCGCTGAGCACCGCAGAGCTATCCTCACGGCTTCCCATTATTCCTCCCAGGGCTGTGAATTCCAGGAGGTTTATTAACTTCCCCAGCAGCACTTCGGGAGCAGAGCAAGCCCGTTCGGATCTGGGGCTGCGTGCCAGAAATCCTTGATCAGAGGGTGCTAGGGAGCACCATGAGGAGACTGAAGCTGTTCTCTGCTCCATCTCATGCCGAACGCTGGCTGACTGACTCCTGGTGCTTCTTCAGTATCTCTGCACTGTATCCCTGCTAGTCCTGTTTTAGGGGGTTGACATTAGTTTGGCTTGTTATACCCTAGATAATGGAGAATTTTATCTGTAACATTTTTGGAACTTACCTCATTGGCAGATGGAAGAATGAGTTTTTCCAGGGGTGGTTTCTGTGTGGCTTAGTGACCCCACGGTGATCTCAACCCTGAAGCCTGTCGACTGGGAAGTGACTGGGTGATGTTAATTGCATGTAGGGCGTACAACCCAGTATTGAGGTTGAGATACTTAATCCAATATTTAAGAAGCCAAACCCTTTTGTCAAAGACTGCATGCAAGAGAATCACTTCCAGAGGTGATCAAAGGCACACATAAGGTGGATATGTAGCCTTTTAACTAACACTGATAAGAGTCCCTCCCTCCTCCTGGATACAGCATCCTCTGCAAGCAGAGGTGAGAACTGGCTGACGTAGCTATGCTAGCTAGACAAATCCAAATTCTCTGCTTTCTATGAGATACATGTGGGTTTTCAAAAAATTTAAGCAAGGTACTGTATCAGCTATTCTATACAGCACCTGCATAAATCAAAGATCTCAAGACTCAGAAGTGAAAGTGCATCCTTCTATTTCCTTTTTTTTTCCCTGCTTCATGTTAAAGAATACTGCTTTCTTGTTCTGCTAGTGCAGAATGAATTTATGTGCTTGTGAAAAAACAGTTCTGATAATAGTTCCTGAAACCTTAAAATGAGTTCACAAATTGGTCTTTTATGTTAGGAAGTGCTGCCAAAGTTACAGACATGTTTTTTGGAGGAACTATTGTGTGTAGAAACCTGTTGCTGTAAACACTCTTCTGTTTTATTCCTGTTGCTTAGTTTTTATGTTGTTATGTGCAATAGGGAAGGTAATAAGAAGAGCAAAAGAATAGCTACTAGAACAATTACGACATTTAAGGAAAAATGAAAACAGCAGTGAAACAACTGTAGCTAAGGAAGCCTATTTGGTCTCCGTACTTCCTTGAGAACATCCAGCCTATGCATAACTCTGTGAAAGCACTCACAACAGTTGAATCACTGTCAGAAAATCCCTATTTCTATGGAAAAAATAGGATCAAAGAAGTTGTGCTAAACTGAGATGCAACAGCAATTACTTTCACAATACGGGAACAGAAAAAAACCCACTTTTTTTCTCCTTGCCGCCTCGTGAATGTTTATGCCTTCTAGTTGGGGTAATCTGATAATCTAAATCAAACCACCATCGACTGGCTGATTTTATTCACAACAGTATTTTTCATTTCGTCGTTACATGATCTCAGTTTTAGTTTAATAAGTAATGGTCTTTCAGTCTTAATGTGTTTATTAAATCTGTACATTTGCCGAGTAAATTTCTTTGAATATGCAATAAGGAAAACTGGATAGACTAATTTATTCTTTCAAACTGCATCTGTTTCAGCATGTCAAGAGTGAAAGTAGTATCAGCTACAGGATTTGCGTACCAGTGATTTCTCATCTCTCTAATGAAAATGTTCAAAAGGAAGGAACTGAGAGGAAGAAAACCTCTGTCTTTTGAGAAAACAAAAAAAGTTTCCAGTGAAAATTAAGAGATCCATGGACAGAAATAGTTACTGCAGGTGGCTTTGGGGAAAATCCCTCTCATGGAAAGCAGACAATATATTGGGGGCTGGTGAGATGACAGTACTTGATTCTCCAATGGTGCAGAATGAAGAGTGAATTCACCCCACAACACTCCTGTCTTAATTTTGAAGCATTACTACTCTGGTAGCTTCATTCTTCTACTTCTGTGGACCCTGAAATATTGCTGTGAACAGAACCAACCCCCGATTGCTCACAATTCTCAGTGTGACTGCTCCAGTAGTCAAGACTATTAATGCCTTTTCCTCCCCTCTGCCTCTTCTCCATGATTCAGGAAAAAGCCTGTAATGAATGTTTCATTTTCCTGAACAACTAGTCTTCAGTTTACTGTGTTTTTATACAAGGGAAAATTCTGATCAACCAAGTCTTGGAAGATGCACCAGAATGCGGCAGGTTTCATTTCTGCATGCAGGTAAGCTTAGATGCACTGAAAACATAGAAGTGCTGTGGTGGTTTTACCCTGGCTGGAGGCCAGACACCCACCAAAGTCACTCTGTCACTCCACTTTTCAGTTGGACAGGGGAGAAAATATATATTGAGATGCTTAGGAGTCAAGATAAGGATGGAGAGATCATTCTGCAATTAGTGTCATGGGCAATACAGACTCAACACAGAATAAAAAAAAAATAATCTAATTTATTACACACATGCACACTCTAAAACCAGAGTAGGATAATAATAAGTACAAACAAATGTTAGAACAGGAGTATGTTCCAACGTGGGTCGCAGTGTCTAGCACCTCCTGCTCCAGTGTGGGGCCTCTCCACAGGCTGCAGGTGGGGTCTCCGCCTTTTCCATGGGCTGTGGGGGGACACCCGCTCCACCATGGGGTTTCTCCACAGGCTGCAGGGGCATCTTTCTCTCCAGCACCTGTGGTGCCTCCTCCCCCCGCCTTCACTGGCCTTGGTGTCTGCACAGCTCCTTACATCTCACTCCCTTCTCCAGTGGCAAAAAGCAGCTGCTTGCAGGTTTTTTTCTCCTAAATGTGATTCCCAGAGGTGCTGTGACCATCACTGATGGGCTGGGCCTTGGTCAGCAATGACTTGGGCCTTGAGCTGGCTGGTGTTTGCTCTGTGGGGCCTGCAGAGAGGTTCTGGCTGCTTCGTGCAGAAGCCACCCCTGCAGCATCCCCCTCCCCCCCTCCACTAGAAGCCAGCCACACACAACTACAAGTGCAAATGGACTTCCTAATAGTTAGGATGAGTTTGTTATTGTTAACTTAGGCAGTGTGTATTAAATGGCAGCTAGTGTTGGCGGGTATCTCTGAGGAATGGGCCTTTGTTGTTTGCAAGGGGCTGCACATGCCTGAGTCCTTGCAGTTAGTGCCAGTTGATTGCCAGTTGTGTGCATGATGCTACTGTCAGGAATTAGATCTCATGTTTTGGATTATAAACTGGGTTTTAGAGAATTACCCCCAGGCTTTTCAGTGACTTTCCTTATTACTAACACAAGTGAATCAGCTGGTAGGCGAGCTTTGCTAATTTGGACTGATAATTGGTACAACAGAGCTGCTCAGTACTTACTGGCACCTCCTGCAGTTCTGCCTTCGGTCATTTAGCAGCCCATGCATAAGTCATGGAAATGGTAGAAACCTATTACTGAGCATAGCTGCTATCAGTCCTCATGATGTGGAGTCCCCTCCAAAAGTAACTTCAGTTTCCTTCAGCAATAGCACTTTTTGTTTGGTTGATCGGTTTTTGGTTTTTTAAACTTTAGGCACTGCTGGTGCTGAAAGAAATAAAATCCACAGCATCTGGTACTACAAAGCATCAGACTTGTTTCAGAATTAGAGATTTAAGTAGGTTGAAGAAGGGTTTGAAATGCCAAGGAGAATAACTGAATGAAAGGAAAGTCAGGAGACAGTCGTTCAAGAAATGATCAGAAGGAAACCTCTAACTTTTTGTGAAGGTGTATTTTTAAAACCTGTTTCTCTGTACAGCTGAGGGGGTTTATTTGTTTTCTCTCAGCTAGGTTAAAGGTCAATCATTTAATGATCTCTGCAGAAGCTTTTTCTGCTTTCACCTTCCTCTAAACTCATACTATTAAAATGACGTATGAGTAATTTCTTTATATAGAGAAATAGTTAGGTCAATTGTACCTGTATACCAAGAATTGTAATTAAAATCAAATTGAAGAAAGGAAAAACAGAAAGTTGAGAGTGCTACATTAACCTGCCTTGCTAGCCCAGATCCATCAATCTTAAAAAAAAATTTAAAAAAAAGGGAAAGGATTTGTCTGGCTGTAATTATATATGACTAATAGCAGAAATTTATTCTAGGTCTCATTCATTTTGGATTATCCCTATTTGCAAGATGAGCAATTGAAAGGACCTTGATCAAGGAGTATATTTAAATTGTTTGCTGCTTAATGGAAGGGAGAACAGAGATCAAGTGATAAGCGAGTTGTACCTAAGAGAAATGAATCAGTTAAGGGAGTGCAATGATTAGTGAGATTTTTATCTGTGGACAGGGGAGAAATCCAAACCTGTTCATTCAGATTCCAGTCTACTTTACCTCTCCCACTCAGTGAGGTAAAAACTTAATTTGAGATTTGTATACAAGAGAAAAATCTGCATTAAACTAGCATGGGCGACATTTCCAAATGCAAAACTAAGTCCCTCTGTTGAGCTGTGGGTTCACAGCAATCTTTAGCTGGAGACCTGGGAATGGCAGGGCTAATACATTCACAGAAGTAATAACCCACTTGTGAGTGACAGCAGAAGAAAAAAACAAACCCTGAATGCATACTAAGGCTTTGCTGCCTGTCATGTCCTTGAGACTTGTTCAATATTTTTCTGAACAAACAAGCTTGGAGGAAAAGTTCATTAAAAGTTTTCCCATCATTTTATATATATATACACATACATATAAAGGTATAAGTTTATACACACAACCTTTGTATTTACATTTAAACACTTCTGTAATTACAAGAATAAATATGTCACATTCCTGCATTCTTCTGTTGCACCCAATGACATTTCAACACAGTTGGCTTTGTAGATACCCTTTGGCAGTTGCTTGAATTCACTCTGATAACTGTAGTTGATTTTTTTCCAATAAAAGCACTGTAACAATTTAGAAGGTGGTGGTAGAAGCCACAGCCATATGGTGGCTGTTGCAAAATGGGCCCTATTAGGAGCCCTACACTTAGTATTCCAAACACTTGATTTGGAACAAAGGTTTTATCAGAACAAATAAACAAACAAACACCAAAACTCTCAATTAGACTGAGATTGGTAAGTTTGTTGCTGTTAAATTTGAAGAAAAACAAGTCAATGCAGCATTTTGAGGCCAAATAGTGTGTGCCAGACACACATTCCATGGAATCATGGAATCAATTTGGATGGAAAATACCTTTAAGATCATCAAGTCCAACCCTTAATGTAACACTGACAGTTCCACCACTAAACCAGGTCCCTCAGCACCACATCTACACATCTTTTAAATACCTCCAGGGATGATGACTCGGTCACTTCCCTGGGCAGCCTGTCCCAGTGATTGACAACCCTTTCAGGGAACACATTTTTCTTAATATGAAATCTGAACCTCCCCTGGCACAGGTTGAGGCCATTTCCTCTTGTCCTGTAGCTTGTTACTTGGGAGAACAGACAGACACCACCTGGCTACAACTTCTTTTCAGGTAATTGTAGAGAACAGTAAGGACTTTCTTCATCCTCTTTTTCTCCAGGCTAAGCAAGCCCAGTTCCCTCAGCTGCATCTCATAAGACCTGTGCTCTAGACCCTTCACTAACTTTGCTGATCTTCCTTGGACACTGTTCAGCACCTCAGTGTCTGTCTCGTAGTGTCTTGTAGCCAAAAACTGAACACAAAATCTTAGGTGCAACCTCACCAGTGCCAAGCACGGTGATATAATCACTTCCTTAGTCCTGCTGGCCACACTATTTCTGAGACAAGCCAAGATGCTGTTGGCCTTCCTGGCCACCTGGGCACACTGCTGGCTCATGTTCAGCCAGCTGTCAAATAACACCCCAGGTCCTTTTCCACCAGGTATCTGTAGCTCAAACTTAAGTAAAAATTTGGTTTTCTAAGTCTCTGTCAACTGAAACAAAAGCAGCAGTAGCTAAATAACAGTGAAATGGGAGAAAAAAACAGTTTACTTTGAAACTGCAGTTTACTGACTTAGCTTCCCAGGGTGAAATAAAGGAATTTGGTCAATAGATCCAAAGTTATTGTGTGAGACAATGTGACATATTCAGTGTGCCTTCTATCCAAATTCTGTTGCCAAATCTTCTTCAAACTCACCTCTTCTATGAGCAATGTGGAGAAAATTGAGCTAAGGCAGTTATGGTGACTTTGTTCCACCCCAAAATCCCCTTCCATTCAGTTAGGTCACTGCACTATTTGAGCATCTGGAGAGCAGCCCAGGATTGGGATGAATATTTTTACTGTACCATGGGAGCAAATGGAGAGTCCTGAAATGCCACCACTTGCTTGTGACCTGGATCTGTGTTAGGATCTGTGTCAAGAAGCAATTCACCCAAGGCCATTCATTTAGCTCATCTGATATTCAGCCCACTCTAAACATGATTTTCAAGTTAATTATCTCACCTTTTCTTTGTGTGATAGAACATCCTAATTAATGGTTGTTTAGTCAAGTTTCTTGTTTCTGTTGGCTGTGTGGAAAAAAGATGTTAACCTTCTGCCACCTCCCACCCCAAATCAACAGTGTTTTGAAGGTTCAGGAATATTACCCAATCTTTAATAAATAGCAACAGAATGCATTGTATTTTTCCATCCTCTGCAATGGAAAAGGCCTGTAACAATATACCTGTAGGAGGCACAGGCAAGAAAACATCCCTGTTAGATTGTGTTTCTAGCAACTGAGCTGGCTAACTGAAAGCCCACAGTGGGGGAATTTTCTGTTTGCTTTGTTTATTGTAAATTCCTGATTGGGTTAGATCTACTCAATTACATCTGGGTGAAAGAATGATAAATCCATTCAGGCATAAAGGACAGAAGATTCTCAGTCTTTTGGATATACATGCAGGTAGGTGGTCCATCAGTACTTTTGTTGCATGGGGATGAAATGGACCAACCCAACCCATTTAATCGAAGTAAATGAGCAAGCATTAAAGGGTGAAGTCTGTATTTGACCTCACATGGCTACGGGCCATTCACCTAGAGAGAGTGAGCACTCTATTCCCCTGAACTGCGCTTGCATATATCTTTAATATCATCCCTCTCTATAATACACTTCTATGGTATGTTATGTTTTATGAGTAAATCTTCCAGCCATGGGAATTTACAATTAAAATAACCTCCACGTTGATGACATTTCTGGTATTAGCTCTGTCCCTTATTACCCTACTTCTGTTTAAGCCTCTTAGATGTGAAATTGAAATGGTTAGTTGTACATGGTAAAACAAGTAAAATCTATTTCCATTTCCAAAAGATGAAACTTTCTGGTGCATTGGCTGGGACTAAACTCAAGGGCGGTAAATTTTCAGTGTGGTATGTAGGGAGTTAGCTACACGACTCATTAACATTAATTCCCATCTGTAAATAATTTTGAAATACTTTAACTAGCAGGGGAGCTATTTCATCTTTTATACTTAGCTGATTGTAAAAATGTATGCTGAAACCATCTGGCCTTAGTGTTTTGTTGGACTTCAGACTTTTAATAGCCAGTCTGATTTCCTTCACTGAATTGGGGTTTTCTAATCCCTGGCTCAATTCTCCTTCCAAACTAGGTAATACCGTGTTGCTATTTGCTTGTCAATCAATCCCTACCTCACCAATTGAGATGAATAACAGAGTTGCTGTAAAAACTTAGGCAGGCTTTGGGCCTAATTCTCATTCACGCTGAAGTTACTTTACACTACTCCTGTTGCTCGTTTACTGGGTGTAAATGCAATTTACTGCCTGAGCAATATAAAACGACTGTAACATAAATGAGAATCACATCCCCTATGTTCAGAGCAGCTAACAACTTCAAATTGCTGAGCACTGTTTTCCCCCAGGATTTCACGTACTAGGATTTCAATGCATATAAAGAACACAACAAGCCAATTAAAAATGAAGATATTAAATGAGAAATTGAATGGTTATTTCTAAGGTCTGTTTAGAGCTGATTTTTCCAAACAATGGGACTGATTAAGCCTGGCTGTTACAAACACACCGACTTCATCTAAAGTTCAGCCCTGCGTGAAGCTTGGATATTTGCCACAGTGCATGCAATGAATTCTCCATAGTACTTGGAGAAGGATGACTGTATCTCAGAGATGCATGCAGGCAGGCCTCCCTGACTCACCCAGTGATGCTTCCCTCCCAGGGACTGTCACCAAGATTCAACAATTATTAAGTAGCGATGCACAACAGTGTGATTTGATAATGGGTGAGTGGGGGAATAGTCGCAAAAGTAACTTGAAACGGTAGTTACCACAAATGCCAAAGCAGACACTGCTACCTCACACCTTCTCCCATTTCTGAAGTAATGTTTTTTATTGCCTAAAGACTTAAAAAAACGTTTTCATTATCATGCCCTGAAATGACTGTGAAGATTTAAGCTGATGCTGGTCTATACTATGGAAAAAATATGATGGCAAGTAGACTGTGGAGTGGGTTATTCCAGTTCAGACAGAGGTCAGGCATCCCCATGTTCTTCTTAAACTGCTGTTATATCAGCGTGAATACCCATTTTGATGTGAAGTCCACATTCCTTCCCCCTCCTCCTTTTCTTTTGGCCTGCTGAAGACACTTCAACAACCCACGTGCTAATAGAGAATCGTTACATGGTGGAAACCACAGACACAAAAAGACAGATTTCTTAATACATGAATCCTTATATGCCATACCCAAATTGTCCTCTGTGCTCTGTGCACTGCTTCACACCTATAAATCTTGTGCTGAGTCTTCTCTCACCAGCTGCTAGTCAGCTGATTTCAATCCTACCTTCACCTTGCTGAAGAACATAGGGAACGTAGTGTATATATCATCTCATACAAAGATTAATAGCCTTTCTTGGTTGCTAAATAACAGCCCAGTTGTCTGACTTAAAGCTGTGTTAAGGTGTGCACACCGTAGTCCAGATCCCTCCTCTGCTACAGCAGCTTTCTCTGACAGTGCAGTGGTGTTTCAGCAGTACTCCTCATGCTAACGAGCTCTTGAGGATGGGTTCTGTAAAGGAAAACTCATGTGGTTCCTCTCCCAACGGAGCAGGCGTGTTCCTGTTGCACACGCACTCACACACACACACACACACAAAGAATCAGGAAGATTATCTAAAAGTGACTTTAGCACTGCCTATAGACCTGTGTCTATAAATGACTTCACTAAATTTTAAATGAAAGGTAAAAATAATCCCACCGCTCCTGCTGTTGTAAGTACACAACAGCCTTTATGGGTGCTAGCAAACAGAATCCTCCTCTTATTCTTTGGCACTGAACATTGTGATTTACACCAGCATAATTGAGAGTGGAATATTTCCCTATTTCCCACTCCAGATAAATCATTGTAAGTAGGAAAATATGTTTGTGATGCTGCTCCTGCTATCATAACTGTCTGTTTTGCTATGAGAAAAAAAAAAATTTATATAAATGTTTTAGAGCAGAGTTGATCATCATATATTACTTAGGCAGTTATGATTAGTTTTGCATATGTTAAAACACTGTAACATTATTTAATACTGTGGTGAATGTAGGAATTACTAGTGCCATCTATTGTTGGGAAATGTAGGCTTGTAGATGTTAATTTGCATATTCTATAGCAAAGTAGCATTAAAAATTTAGTATTTTACTGAGTTTTATTGCAAAATGAAATACTTCACGTAATTGCAGGTTTGGAATGTTTGTACTTTGCATTCTTTGAAATTTGTCAGTCTTCAGAAAGAAGATCCCTGGGTTTTATTTTCATTGCCACCTCTGATTTCCAGACCAGGCTTCTCAAACACATGCACTTTACATGACACCATCTTTAGTTAAAAATATCAGCCGCCTTGAGACCAAGGACCAATAGGCTTCCCCCCACATATTTTACCGAAGTGCCCTGCACACACCATGCTTTATCATTAGGAGCTTGGGTGGTTTGTGGTTTTTCTTTTTGAGCACGTTCATGTGATAAGAAGGGAAATGCAGACTTTGAAAACTTACTGTGTTTCTTTACCTCAGACAGGGGTAATTTTAACAATTAAAAATTAATCGTGCAAGAAGGATTAGCTGTATCACAGGATCATCAAGATGATACTAAATGAAAACTATTCCATTTCTGCCTGGCAAAGTGGCTTCCCTGTGACAAATCAGCATTGCTGTTCTGCTTGGGGTAAGTTTCTTCATAAGAAAAATGTCACATTTCAGTATAGAACAATTTACTTTTAAGTTATAAACTGTGTGGTCTTGCTTTAAGTGAAATGTGAAATAATCCCTCACTGCCTCACAAATGTACATACTTTACCCTTCTGTTTCACACAAACTATAACATTTTGGAAATGACACTTTTTTTCCCCTTTTTTTCCCTTATGGGTACATATAATAAGAAGAGTAGCAAGACACAGTTCCATCTAGCCTAAGAAGTTAAGCAGTTTGAGACTTTTCAGATTGTTTTCTTTTCCCCTGAAATTGATTTAACAATCAGTTATATCTTAGCTGTAATCTTGTTTATTTTAGAAAAATGTACATGAAATCCTGTTTTCTTTAATATGGTGTAAAATAGGAGACACCAGATAACATTTTACTCTGAGCCCTCTGGTTTTGATTGCTCTCTTATGTGTACAACAATTAGTTATCCTGAGTTTCCTGTGTTTTCCTTCTGGTATATGGACATGCATGTGTAGTACTTTCAGCTCAGGTCATATATTGCCACTTCAAGTTGAACTTTGAGCACATGTCCTGTAAGGAGTGGCTATGGCCTTTGGGCTTGGCTAGTTTGGGGAAAAGGAGGCTGAGGGGCGACCTTGTGGCTCTCCACAGGAGGGAAAGTGGAGAGGGATGTGCTCAGCTCTTCTCCCAGGGATCCAGTGACAGGAAACATGGGGATGGTTCAAAGCTGCACCAGGGGAGTTTTAGACCAGACATGAGGAATCATCCTTTACTGAGAGTGTGGTCAAACACTGCAGCAGACTTCCTGGAAAGGTGGTCGATGCCCCAAGCCTGTGAGTATTTAAGAGGCATTGGGACAGTGCATATTTTAGCTTTTGTTCAGCCCTGAATTGGTACTGCAGTTGGACTAGATGATTGTTATAGGTACCTTCCAACTGTAATATTCTACTCTTAAGTTTCACTTGCTGCCCACCATTAGTTTAAAAAAAATCAGAAATTTATCCATTTCCTTGTTTGCTTGACTGAACTAGTTGGCCTTGCTAACCCTGTGTCAGTTAAAGACCAAGCAGTTATATGCCATTCAGCGTCCTACATAATAGCTGAATTGTGAACAAAACATTAAATTTAGGCTTTTCAGTTGAAATACTTACCTCCCTGGTATTTTTATGGTACCTGGGGCAGTGGAAAAGATAAGAGACTTCAGTATGTACAATGCAGACTAATAATCATATCATAGTTACATCATGCTAAGTTTCATAAAGAAAAGACTCACAGGCAAAAAAGAATTCTTAAACTTGAAATATAAAGACACAGGGAGTGCTCTAATCCAAAAATCACAACCTTTTTGGGGAAGTTCAGCTACACACTGCAACTTCATTTATAGCATTGAGTTGAACCTTTCGGCTTTGGTTGATATCAACAGATGAGCCACTATCAAAAATACAAAAGAACTGTTTTTCAAAAGAATCTTATCAACAGCCACAGGCAATTTCAAAATACAAGCCCCAACTGTTTAAATAAAAACATCCTGGCAGATTTTCAGTTGCCAGATTTGTTTAATGCTATTCTTAAATTGGATAAAAGTTTTATGGAGCTGATTCTTCACTCAAGATAAAATTAAAAATCTATTAAGCTGCTTTATAGATCTTAGAGCTGAAATAATTAGGTGTCACAAGGAAAAGCAGGGGTCACATATAAGGACAGGTACAGTATCACAGAATTGTAGGGATTGGGAGGGACCTCAAGAGATCATCGGGTCCAACCCCCCTGCCAAAGCAGCTCCCTAGCTCATATTGCACAGGTCAGTGTCCAGATGGGTCTTGAATATCTCCAGAGAAGGAGACTCCACCACCTCCCTGGGCAGCCTGTCCCAGGGCTCTGTCACCCTCACTGGGAAAAAGTTCCTCCTCATGTTGGTGCGGAACTTCCTGTGCTCCAGCTTACAGCCATTGCCCCTTGTCCTGTCCCCATAGACTACTGACAAGGGGATGGGCATTCCCCCTGCACCCCATACTTCAGGTATTTATAAACATTATTAAGGTCCCCCCTAATTCTTCTTTTCTCAAGGCTGAACAGTCCCAGCTTGTGGCGTCCAGCAGGGAGTGACACGCAATTCGATATATGAATTTTAGGTGTAGCCATGAAGCCAGGAAGCCAGACATTTTATTGGGTGAAACCACACAGATTATATACCTTTCTTGCTGCAAATGTGGCAAGCTAAAAAACTGCTAATTGGTTACACACACTGTTCACACCATATAGATTGGTTAGTAATTATAACGAGTTCTGATAAACCTATCTTATAGCTAAACATCCTTAGTTTACCTTTAATAACTAAAAGCATCCGCACACCTGCTGTTTTGACCATCTTGTTATGGTTGGTTCCTAACATGTTCCCTTACTCCCAAATACCTTCCCATAACTGCTTCTTGGTTTAGGGTAGCCTGTACACCTATCAGCAAGGCCGCTGTGTTTTGAGAATGGGATTATTAGGATCCTGTCAGCATGAGTAACTTTTCTCATGGGAATAGGAGAATATTGTCAGGGCCTATGTTTTGGGTGAAGAGAGCTAGGCCGCTAGCAGGCCTGCTGTCTTCCCCGACACGAGCTCACTCAGCCTTTCCTCATAGGGGACATGCTCCAGCCCCTTAATCATCTCTGTAGTCCTCCTCTGGGCTCTTTCCAGGACAGTTAGGAGTTTTATAGATCAGATGTGTTCATAACTACTACATGGGCAACCCACTTGATTGAAAACTGCTGGGGCCTCAGATCCATTAGAATCATTTTGACACTCTAAGTATTTTTGGAAGGTTTAAAGCTACTTACTTAAGCTAGATGTTGCTGAAATGTCTAATACCACTTGCGTATTCCCCACGTTATCTTATAGTGGTATAGCTTAGATTAGCTCTGAAGTTCAACCATATTTCCTTCCACATTTTGATTTACAAATCTAGGAGCACTGTTTAAATTTATCACTATCTGATGCCTCGAGTTGTCAGAATGCCAGGTGAAGCCGTGTATGTCATCATGCTCGATTGGAGGAGATAATGGCAGAGAGCTTGAGCTGCAGAAAGCTACAGGAAGTTACAGAAGACTGCCTCAGCTCTGCTTGACAAGTGTGAAGCTCCAGCAATGTTTCAGGGACTCCTGGACAAGATATTAATGTCATTGTGGTTATGTATTCACATCTTGATAAATGCTACCTCATGCATACATCTTACAGATTGAACATGTACAAAGAACAAGAACTATTTTTCAAAAGTTACTCAGGGTAATGGGATTCACTTTCAGCCCAGCCCTGTAATGAAATATGAGAAATGAGGAAAACTACTGAGGATAACCTTTGAGAAATTAAAAAATTATAAGGCTTATGGATGTGTTTTTTGCCTGAGTGTCTACTTTTACCCACAAAATGGCAAGTGAAATCTTTCATAGGCTTAGCTAGAGAACACAAAGCTGCATGCAAAGTTTTGGGGGTTTTTTGGTGGGGGTTTTTTTGTGCTTTTTTTTGTTTGTTTTGGTTTTTTTTGGTTTTATTGTGACTTTTTGAGATAAAATTAGAGATAATACCCTGGCATGGTGGGTTAGCTGTGGCTAACAGAGAACTCCCACACAGCTGCTTTCTCACCACCCCTCCTCAGTGGGACAGGAGTAAAAAAAGAGAAAGATAAAAACTCTTATGGGTCAATGTGAAGACAAGGAGATCACTCACTAGTAACTGTCATGGGCAAAACAGACTTGCCTTGGAGAAAATCAATTAATATTGACAATTGAAATAAAGTTGGATGATAAGAAAAACAAAACCACCTTTCCCCCACCCTCATACTCCTCTTCCAACATTCTTTCATTCTCAACTTCTCTATCTCCTGCCCCCACTCCTGAGTGGTGTAGGAAGAATAGTGATTTTGGTCAGTCCATAACACCTCCTCTCTGAGGCACCTTCCTCCTCACACTTCCTCCTGCTCCAGCATGAGTCCTTTCACAGGCTACAGTCCTTCAGGGTAAACCTGCTTCTGTGCTCTCCAGGAGCTCTGTCAGAAGTCTGCTCCACCGTGGCCTGCTCCAAGAGCTAAAAGGGAATCTTTGCTCCAGCACCTAGAGCACCTCCTCTCATTCCTTCTTCTCTTTGGTGTCTGTAGGAATGTTGCTCTCTTCTTTTAGTCTCTTCATCTGTGTGCTACTTTCTGGCCTTAAATATCTTTTCATGGAGGTGAGACCACCTCTGCATCTTCTGGATACCAAAACCTTGATACCTGCACCAAATACCACCTGGTCCACATGAGATGCCATTCTACACACAAGGTCTGGAGAAGATAAAGCATAACCCTATGTAAGCCTGGTAATTGAAAGCCTGCACTCTACAGGGAATAGGATCTCAGGTCATTATGGAAACTCTCGTATCACTTCTTATGTGAGTGAAGCTAGAAGATGATAGTGCCAGTTTGTGGCCATCTGTGTGGTTCTAGCTGTCAAAAAGGTTATAAACTAATGAGGGTACAGGGATTTGGACACACTGACTCACTGGCAGTAGACACTTCCTATACCACAGGACTATGGTTTTACTCACACACATGAGGTTTGGTTGGTTTTTTTGCTAAAATAAATGAAGACAGAAATTACAGACAATGAGCAAGTGTCTACCTCTAGTCTTGAGTGGACTTCTAATAAGGATGGGTACTGTGGAGACCCAGGAGGAAAGATGCCTCAGCCTGTGAGGAAAAAAAAAGATGATGTTGGAACTTACATAGGTAGATGATTACCAGCTGAAGGACTCACATAAATGCCCATGAGTAAATAATTATCCATGGCCTTTGAAGATGGCCAAAGTCAGAGGTTTGGAAAAGCATGTTGCTCATTGGAAGAGGATGCTTCTTCCAGATCAGCAGCAGCCACTTGCTGAATGTGAGAGGGTTGTGATTACACTGTTCTTTTCCTTATTGTCTTAAACCAAAATCAGTTTGGCAAATTATTTTTAACCAGAAATGTGGTGGTGCATGAAGGCCTAACAGTCAGAATCAGACAGGTTTCTTTACCTGCCAGGACAGACTGTAGCTTCTTTGCAGCTTCCTTGTCGCTTGACCATTCATTTCTTCTTGGAAGTGATGGTGCCCTGTGATGGCCCTTGCAGAATGATGGGTATTACCCCTGCGTTCCCATGTTCCCAAGTATGCAGCAGTAACGTTGCACTCACAGAACCTATGGCAGTGGGTATCAGCTCTGGGTGTATATTCCACAGAAGAGAAGATGATTTGAAATTCCTAAGCTGTCTGCCAGGTTGTAGAATTTAATTTGCGAGCCCAAACTTCCACAATATTGTGTTTATGTTGCAGTGTCATTTACTGTTTAATAGAAACATTCACAATGCCCTAGTTCCATCTGTTATAAATAGTGAAGGCTGATAAACACTGTGCAAACACAAGATGCAGCTTTCTGGCAAATTATCTTTAGCACAGCCCCCAAACATTAAGCAAGATTTATAACATTTGCATCTCTTCTTTTTTTTTCTCTCTCTTTTTTTTTTTTCTTTGCAGTAATTACTCCAGAGCTTTGAGTAGATGTATAAATAACACTCAAAAGTTTTGCATTAAATTGCTGTTTGAGAAGACAGGGACAAGTATATGCACACACACATACATTTCACACCTTCAGTTGTACTGCAGTCGCAAAGCTTGTTCCAGCTGCGGAGTGTTTGATACAGCCACTCACAAATACAATGTTTTATCAGGCAAACACAGTCGAAAGGCAGGCCCACACACCGCTCTGTGAGCGAGCCTCACAGTTTTTGAGTAAGAAAATGAACCAGCTGAGTAGCAATAGACTTGCAAAGGCTCTCTGATGAACAGCCAGAGATTAAGCTACCACTCTTCCCAGGAGCGAGGAAGAGACCGTGCAGCAGGAGGGTGAGTGAGTCACTGAACAAGGCAGTTAGAAGGTGTGAGTGAGGTGTGGTAGCAAAAGGCTTCTGGTAATGCTGTTTGGGGGTGATCACTTTATAATCTGCAAAGATGGAAAACCAAATCATTGTATGCAGGTTTTATGCAAACAGCTTTTAACTTTGTTAAAAGGCCAGAGGCCAGCCATGCTGACAGGGATTTGGGCGTCTTGGTCAACATCAAGTTAAACACGAGCCAGCAGTGTGCCCAGGCAGCCAGGAGAGCCATACCATGGGGTACATCAAACATGGCATAGCCAGCTGATCCAGGGAGGTGACTGTCCCACTCTGCACTGCACTGGTGCAGCCTCACCTTGAGTACTGGGTGCAGTTTTGGGCACCAGAGTACAAGAGGGACACAAAAACTTTGGAGAGTGTCCAGAGGAGGGCAACAAGGATGGTGAAGGGTCTAGAGGGGAAGTGTTATGAGGAGAAGCTGAAGTCCTTTGGTTTGTTCAGCCTGGAGAAGAAGAGGCTGAGGGGAGACCTCATCGGGGTCTGTGGCTTCCTGATGAGGGGGAGCAAAGGGGCAGGCACCAATCTCCTCTCTTTGGTGACCAGTGACAGAACCCAAAGGAGCGGTATGAAGCTAAACCTCTCCTGTCTCAGCTTCATGCCATCTAGTCCAAGGTCCTTTAATTTACTATAAAGCCATGGGTCAAGTAGGAGGAGAAAAAGGGATTTTGCTCTCTTTTACACTTCATGCTGTGACTCATTAGGACGCAGCTAACCACTGTCACAGCACCTCATGCTGACAAACCTCAATATCGCACACATTGCAACCAGAGAACTACCTCGGGAGGTTTAGGTTGGATGTTAGGAAGAGGTTCTTTACTGAGAGGGTGGTTGGGCACTGGAACAAGCTCCCCAGGGCAGTCACAGGCTGGCCCTGTGTGGAGCCAGAACTTGGACTCAGTGATCTTTATGGATCCCTTCCAGTTAAGCATTCTCCATGATTCTGTGAAAGCTGGAGTCTGAAACACCAGAGACAGCCTACAGAAACACTTGGAAAGGGTTTAAGTAAAGTTTATGTTTTCTTTTGCCCAGGCTGGATGCTGGCAGGTGAGTCACACTTCCACTCAAAAGGTGGAAGAAAGATTCTTTTGTTTTATTTTTGAAGCTGATATATTTCAAAGGATTTAACTCTATAAACCTAATTGTCATCACTGCTGACAGTCTTTAAGGTTAGTGGATATTTCTTCCTCTGCAGAAAATGATTGTTTATTTTCCCAGTTGAGCTTCCTGGCTTTGACTTAACTGTATCCTTTCCAGGGCTATTGAAATCTTCCTGGTCGTGTGATTAGATCATGTCATACCCTGGACTTCTTGAAAGCTAATCTTAAACACTTGCTTTTGAAAAAGAAGGTGTAAAAACCTCTGAGATGAGTTTGACACACCTGTCTCCTCAACTATATTTGATCTTGGAGTAATTAGCAGGACACACACTCTTTAAGGCAATAGTTATGCTACACAAAACAGCTGTTTCTGAGGCATTCACCCCAGTGCAAGGCACTTCCCCTATATCCACAGCCTCATCTGAGCAACCCACAGTGTTCATACCTTCCTGGCTTCATCTTCCATTTTCCCCAGTGCTTCAAATACTGACTTCTGAAGTCTTTTTCTCCTGTCAATATAGGGATGTGACTTTGATGTGAGCCTCAAAAAGGACAGGGAAACAGGGAGGAAAATATATATATTTACAACACACTGGCCGATGCAGCTGAAGCTTAACCCATTAACAAGTTTATTTCTGACTTTTTGCTGCAATGCAGTGTGTTTGGCTTATCTGTTATGAAAGTGCACTGTTTTAGACATATCAAGTCAGAATATAAAGCCTGCAAGTGACCTTAATCTGGAATACAGTAAAGTAGGAAGCAAAAAGATCTGTTGGAGAGATATAAATTTAGAGGATATGCAGGTCCCTTATCCCTCTGGCCATTATTTCCTTGTATTCTGGAATTTTTAAATGTGCACTCTTCCCATTCTTTGTTTGTGACCTTTCTTGTAAGGACAGGCATTTTCTTATCTTTTTCTTCCTGGAGTCAAGTTAATTTAATTTACTGATCATATCAAAGGCCTAATTCTTATGTACGGGTATTTCACTGGATTAGTTTAACTAGGTGTAAAAGAATGTTAAGAAAAGATAATGGGATGAATCGTTGGAACACAACAGGTACAAATTAAGTTGTTAACTGTATTATATACATGGCATTGCTTATCATGTCTGATAAGCAAGCTCAATAACATTTAGCTTTGGCACATGGTGTAGTTGCCTCAAGAACATAACTTTTCCTACCATTTTTAGTGGTGATGAAAGCAAAAATGATGGCTTTTCATTCAGAAATTGGTTTTGCCCATGTTTCCTTTCCTCTCAACCACTGGCCCTCCACCTGCTGTGGGCAGAAGTCAGCATTTTATGCAGCAGCTACTATTGCATTGCTGGAAATTACAGCATGGTCTAGTATGAGGAACTAAAACTGGTACCTGATGGTATCATGTAAGGTCTATGGAGAAAGATCTGCATTTTGAGCCTCAGTTACAGCATCACTTCAGTAACACCACTGAATAAGGCCAACAGAGCTAATTCATTAGCTTCAGAGTCAGAGTCATTTAGACTGGAGGGAACCTCTCTCTGGAACCTGGTCCAATCCAACACTGAGACTGGTTGGTCTGGCAGGTTGCTCAGGTCGACTAGTCACGTTGTGAGTATTATTAAGGGTGGGGATGTCTCAGCCTCCTTGGGTAACCTATGGCTGCCTACCCCCAAGAGGAGGTTTTTTTTTTCTTTTTTCCTCTTAATATTTTATAGAAATTTCCTTTTGTAGCAGTCTGTGCTCACTGCATCTCACAGTTTCACTCTGCACCATCAAGGGGAGCCCAGCTTCATCTTCCCTATACCCTCCTGCCCCCCAACAGGCATTTGTAGATCACAAATTCCCCCCAGCCTTCTCAAGGCTAAACAAATTCACTTCTTCTAAGCTTCTCCTCATAAGGCATGCACTTCAGGCCCTAATCACAGAGAGTAGATAAAGAGTTTATCTGAAGTTGCACATAAAACACCATACAGCGTTCAGCTCTCGGAATCCAAATCCTAGACATGCAGCAAACTTATCTTTGTGTTCCGGAGACGGAGGAGCCAAAACAAATTACAAGATTTATCCTAGATGCATGGAAATTGCCAGGATAACCTAATATCTAAAGTGTCTAAATTAAGTGCTGCGATCCTTAGATACTTTACCAAGAAATCTGAAAGGTGTATTTGTGTGCGTATATAGGACATTACTGCAGAGATAAGTAGGAAATAATGTTATTTTCTGCTGTCTAATCTTTAAAAATATACAGCAAATATTTGTAGCTTTCTTCTGAATTATTATTTTTTTTATTAAATTTGATAAAATTTGGAAATTGTACCTTAAAGCCAGAAGGTAAGTTAATGAGTTTCATTTAATAAGTTTAGCTGACAGGGAAGCCAGTGTTTATTTGATCATAGTCTATCAGTATGTACACTGGGATGAGACTCAGGTCAGAGAATCACAGAATCACAGAATTGTAGGGGTTGGAAGGGACCTCGAGAGATCATCGGGTCCAACCCCCCTGCCAAAGCAGCTCCCCAGCTCATACTGCACAGATAGGTGTCCAGACGAGACTTGAATATCTCCAGAGAAGGAGACTCCACCACCTCCCTGGGCAGCCTGTCCCAGGGCTCTGTCACCCTCACTGGGAAAAAGTTCCTCCGCATGTTGGTGCGGAACTTCCTGTGCTCCAACTTGCAGCCATTGCCCCTTGTCCTGTCTCCACTGACCATTGAAAAGGGGCAGGCCAATTCCCCCTGCATCCCCTGCTTCAGATAATTATAGACTTTAATTAGGTCCCCCCTTAGTCTTCTCTTCTCAAGGCTGAACAGCCCCAGCTCTCTCAGCCTTTCCTCATAGGGGAGATGCTCCAGGCCCCTCATCATCTTCGTAGCCCTTCTCTGGACTCTCTGCAGGAGATCCTTGTCCTTTTTAAACCAAGGAGCCCAGAACTGGACGCAATACTCCAGGTGGGGCCTGACCAATGCAGAGTAGAGGGGGAGGATCACCTCCTTTGACCTACTGGCCACACTCCTCCTGATGCACCCCAGGATCCCATTGGCTCTCTTAGCCACCAGGGCACACTGCTGGCTCATGGCCAACCTGTCATCCACCAGGACCCCCAGGTCCTTCTCCACAGAGCTCTTCTCCAGCAGGTCATCCCCCAGCCTGTACTGATACATGCGGTTGTTCCTCCCCAGGTGCAAGACTTTACACTTGCCTTTGTTGAACTTTATCCGGTTTCTGACTGCCCAGCTCTCCAGAACTGTGGAATCAGTAAGGCAACATATAAAAGTTCTGTAGTTAGGAAGACAAACATATAAATTCAAGCTAAAAATCATGCACATCATTCTAGCATGATGGCAATTTACAATCAAAACAACCTACCTTGGGAATTAATGAATTTATCAGTATGTGAAGCCTTTAAATTATGACTGCATGTCTTTCTAAGAGATGTGCTCCAGCCTAGTCAGAAATTATAGGTCAGGAACTACTGGGTGAGGCATTGCAACCTCTATTACGCAGAAGCTCAGAATAAATTATCTGCATAGTTGTTTCAGGTTTTAACTCTGTGGATCTATAAAGTAGAACCAGAGTGATGTGCTATGAGGTTAATCCTCAGTGGTGTGAAAGAAATACCTTACTTCTCCATGAGATGCTTCCATGCTCTGCATCTTCCAAATTTCTGATCACCTACATTCATTTTTGCAACACCTTTGCCAAATGATGGCAGAAGGAAAAGATTCTTGTTATTTTTGGGGGGGGTGGTGGTGTTGGGTTTTTTTTTTAATTTCTACATAAGTTAGTTGTCTTTTGATATATAAAGTAACTTAGTTTGCATCTGCTATAGAAAATACCTAAATTTTCTGTGACAATCTCTGACCACTAAGCATAATGAAAATGAAACCCATTCAGCAATCCAGATATATTAAAATCCCTAATACCATTTCACTTACAGATTATCCTAGTTCTGACCGGGCCAGAGTTAATCTCTTCAGGCAGCCAACACAGGTGAGCTGAGTTATCCTGTGCTGTTTTCCACATCACCTGACATCACTCCCTATAGAAGGGGGGCTGGTTGGGGAGGGGTACTCCTGGGTGCCTGCAGAATAGTTTAAGTATGGCTGTGATGTTGGGTCTGCCCTTGCTTCATGCAGTACTTTGTGTTTTTGTTGAGCTGGCAAGGTACTCTGTGTTACCACTGGGTGTGAGAGTAGTTTGCTATGGGCTGTTACTGTTCCCCTTTCACAGTGATTTTGTCAGTAAACTGTTATCCCAACCCACAGAGGCTCTGTCTGTTTCTCCTCTGGGAGTGTGCAAGAAGCATGTGTTGCTCAGCCATGTTTGGGGCTGAACCTCCATGCAGATCCTTTGAGCTTCCTTTGTGTGAAGCTCTATAAATCAATCAAAACCAAACTAATGCATGTAACTTCAGAAGAGAACACAGAAGATCGTTCCATGCCTAGAAATAATTTGTCTCCCTCCTTTTGACTACGTGTGGAAGCAGAGAAACATTTAAATCACCCAAGGAAAGCTATTAAGATAATTATGAGCTAAAATCTCTGCATTTCATCTTTCTACGATGTCAGAAAAGTATTAGCCTTTAATTTTCTGTGATTTCCTCTAGAAAGCCCTCTCTTCTTCATAGGCACTCTTCCTGCTTTGAAGGCCTAACTCCATCCCTGGAGTTATTCCATCACTTCTGTAGTAGCATACCACGTGCATCCCTCAGCCTCCTTCCACAACAGATTGCAGTAAATCTTCAATTTAATATCCTAAAACCTTTTTTTATGAGGTATAGAAATAAGCTTTCCTTCAGTAAGTGATACTTCCCCAGCTTTCCAAAAGCACAACCTAACTTGAGAAGCCTGAAATAAATTGTATGCGTGTTCTATAGAAATTCTCTAAACAAATAAAACCGAGAGACATTTTATGGCAGTAATAATTTCTTCCTTGCAAGTGTTTCAAAAGACTCCCACAGCAGCAGGTGTTAAGGAAGTATCCATCTGTTCTTGTTTCTCTGCACAGAAGTATATTGAATAGATAGAGTTTCTAAATGTTCAGGGTTGTCATTAAAATGGGTTAGCTGTGATCGTCACTTAAGGCAGTCCTGATATTGAAATTAAAATGAAGACTATCTCTGTCCCTGTTGCAGTTTGAGAATGCGATCAATGGTTCCCTGAAGAAACATCCTGTCAACTGAGTACTTTTTAAATTATCTTCTGAAAACCACTTCAGTATTCCTGTGACTGAACTGGAAATGCTGTATCAGCAGCATTACTGTTCTCTGAAAATATGGATCAAAACCCAGCTGTTGCAGATATGTTAATCGTTGAATAAGGTTAAGAGATCTGAAGACTTTATGCTACACTTGAAACTTATGTTTTTATTTAAATACTGAAGGCTTTTCAGCTTTCTCCATCATTGCTAAAAGTTATCTGAGTCACTTCTAAGCAAGGCTTCCGAGTCTTTAAGTGCTTGAGTGCTACAGTATAAAGACTGGAGGACTGGAGCTTCCTCGAGGCAGCAGTGGAATCATCATGAGAAAGGAGAGGTGCACACAGGCTGAGAAACACCGCACATCAGTGGTGTTGGAGGTGAAACAGAAAAAGTGTGTGGAGCAAGTGCATAAATGAATCTCCAGAACGTCTGTGAAACTTCTGCACACTCCAGGGTGGTTTTATATCTTAAGTATTCGTATTTAAGCTACTACATGGTCGTACCTTCAGATCAAAAAATGCATCTTGGCAAGCAGTGTGGAAGTGTTAAGAGTGAAAATTCCCTCTTTGCTCTTTAGCATTGTACCCCACTGAACAGGAGGGAACAAAAAAGGGTCTTTGTGTGTAGCACACATGTAACACACATATCTTTAGAATTAAGTCTACAATAATCCCAGCTGAAGTATTGAGGCTCTGCACTAGTTTGTGATTTGCAGTGGCTGGTAGCTTGAATCCAAAAACCTGCTAGCAGTACTTGCTCAAATGCCAAAGTTTGATCTGTTCATTATGTTTTCACTTTAATTTCTGTATTCCTTGAATTCTTTGCCCTCCCATGAAGGTGCATTGCTTTACATCCTGTGGAACATTCTGCTATTTGTACATGAATAACTTGGTCTGGATACCTGGTAGCCAAATATTCCATGATAGAGTGATTCAGGTTTTGTCAGCCACAAATATTTACTATTTACAGCTGAATCTATCTGCAAAGCTTCAGGATCATAGCTTTGAAACCATCAGTTAAAAAATAACGATTCAGAGCTTTGCAGCTTCCAAAGAAATTTCTGAAGCAAGTAAAATCTGGCCGGTGTCCAGTTGATATGGGATTTTTCCAGATATAGTGTCCAGCCTTAAATGCAGTTATAAATATTATAAATACAAACAAGTTTGCGGATGAGACCAAGCTGAGTGGTGTGGTCGACACCCTAGAAGGAAAGGAAGCCATCCAGAGGGATCTTGACAGGCTGGAAAAATGGGCCCAGGTGAACCTAATGAGGTTCAACACTGCCAAGTGTAAGGTCTTGCACTTGGGCCGGAAGAATCCCAGACATAGATACAGACTGGGAGAAGAGCTTCTTGAGAGTAGCCCTGCTGAGAAGGACCTGGGTGTCACCGTGGATGAGAAACTTAACATGAGCCAGCAGTGAGCTCTTGCAGCTCGCAAGGCCAATGGTATCCTGGGCTCCATCAGAAGAGGGGTGGCCAGCAGGGACAGGGAGGTGATTGTCCCTCTCTACTCTGCCCTCGTGAGGCCCCACCTGGAGTACTGTGTCCAGATCTGGGGCCCCCAACACAAGAAGGCTGTAGAACTGTTGGAGAGGGTTCAGAGGAGGGCCACAAGGATGATTAGAGGGCTGGAGCACCTGCCTTACAAGGAGAGGCTGAGGGAGCTGGGCTTGTTCAGCCTGGAGAAGAGAAGGCTGCGGGGGGACCTCATTGCAGCCTTCCAGTACCTGAAGGGAGCATACAAACAGGAGGGGAATCAACTTTTTAAAAGGGCAGATAATGGCAGGACAAGGGGGAATGGTTTAAAGCTGAAGGAGGGAAGGTTTAGATTGAATATTAGGGGGAAGTTTTTTACAGAAAGAGTGGTGAGGTGCTGGAACAGGCTGCCCAGAGAGGTGGTGGATGCCCCGTCCCTGGAAGTGTACAAGGCCAGGTTGGATGGGGCCCTGGGCAACCTTGTGTAGCTCCAGGCCTGAGGTTGTTGTCCCTGCCTGTGGCAGGGGGGTTGGAACTTTATGATCCTTGGGGTTCCTTCCAACCCTTGCCATTCTATGATTGTATGATTCAAACCTTACATCGACTTTTTCTGGGTTATGGGAGGTTGGTTTTTTGGTTTTGTTTTTGTTTTTAGTTGTGACCTTAACTGAGATTTTAAAATAAATAGAAATCTGAGTGGAGAAAACTAGGGGGAGGGGAGGGGGGATATCAATTTTGCAGCTGATAAATGGTAAAATTACAAGAATAACATTTTTACCCAGGAAAAAACAGCCCTCAGCAAGTAAAAACCCCACCACGATCCGGACAACATAGCATGCGATATACTGATTTGTTCGGTGGGAAAGTATGGATTGTGTGGCGGGATTGTTTCAGCACTAGGCCTTTTGCTAGGCCACCCGCCAGGTGAAGCCGCTCTAATAAGGTAACCATGGTAATCCCGCTGGCGTCAGCGCGGAGGACTTGGTTTGTGCAGCCTGCTAAGGATCGGGTGCCTTAAGGCATTAACCGGAGCTGCTAGGAAATGTTTTAGAAATAAATATGTAAAGTAGGTAGAAAAATGGTTCTTTCAGGATTGTTTGGCGTTTCGCTTGGGGCGGTGTTTGTTAACAGCAGGGCCACCCTGTTTACAGGGCTGAGCCAAGGCGGTTGCGGGCGCTGCAAGAGATAACAAACTGCTGGGGGATTCTGCTCTGCCGCTTTGTGCTTTTCCCTGCTTTGATGGGAAACAAGCGTTCCGTTTTTAGCAGTAGAAGCGTGTTAGCCTGTGTATCTGCTGATGTAAACTTGAGGCTCACAGCAGTAACTGCAGAAAGTCTGAAAACAGGCAAGCCTTAGTTATGTTCTATAAAAACGGTCAGCGAGTTGGTCAAGGTGCCCTGACCACATTTTATCCTGCTTCTCCCCACCCCTCTGTTGCTTCCCATATGCCTTTCCCACACACACCTTCCCCGTCCCTCGCACATTTGCCTTTCATATGCCCCTCGGTTATTGTGTTCTCCTCACACCTCTAATTTGCTGCTCCACAAATAATGGGCTTGTTTTTTTTATCAGGGAGGCAATGATCTGATGATATACTGTCTCCAGCATCAGTGCTGACTTAATTAATTTCTACCCCTATGCCGACACAAGTGGCAGAGAACTGTAGTGTGAATCAGATCAGACAAGAGATCCTCTTTGAAGTAAAAACCTCAGCACCTCTTCTCTCCAACTTCCCCCTTTTTCCAGCCAGGCACCTGCTTCACATGGAAGCCCCACAAGCTTTTATGGAGGGTAGACCAGTGTAATGAATATTCCTGATTTTGTGGCCAGATGAAGGAAGATCTTGTAAGATCTTCTAAGATCTGCATTCACCCTCCGTGCCAAAAGGCAGTTTGTACTAGAAGAAAACCAAAGGGAATCCTTAATGACCTCTCTAGTTATATAGTTGGAAAAGGAATACTTTGCCTTTAATAACTTGAAATATGTAGGACTGCTTTAAGGATGATTCTATAATTCACCTCATAATACGTTGCATCTACTGTAGTTTGCTTACTAGCAGTATTACTCAATGTATTGTTGTTTCATAGTAAGAAATTATTTTCATTTTTTGTTTCATCTTGTTACATTGGTCTGACACAGGTACCCAAAACTGATGCTCTAGGCCGTGCCCCAGTTGTGGCCAACTTCTTTATTCTCTCAATTTTTTATTGTCTTCCTCTAGAACTTTTCTCCTGAACTCTCATTTATCTTTTCTTTTCCCCCCTTTTGCTCATTTTTCTTGGTGAATGCCAGTTCTCAATGGTTCACTAATTTTCCAGACAGCACTGTGCTTTCTGGAGCATATTTGTGTCCCCCAGGCTGTCAACTGTTGGATTCTGCGTAGAGTAGTTGCTGAATTGGCATGTGTTATTTGCTTCTGAACAGAGTAAGGATATTTTTGTAGGCTGTGGGGAAAGTGAGCTTATGCTTTTATACTGAATTAAGGGAGTTACAGCTTCTAAAAGAATTGTAGCAACAAGACCTCACTTGTGGATTTGGGGCTATATAGTTTTTTTGGTCTGTGAAGCTCTTTCCTTCAGTCTTATGCTCTTGTAGGGACCCCATGTGAAATCACTTAAGCAGTCAGGATAAATATCCAAGCCATGGAAGTTCAAAATGTATACTTGCAAAGAAGAGAGGCTGCCCAGGGCTCTATCATTTCTGTTCCTTTTCATTCTTCATCTTTGAGAACAGCAGATAGAATTTCATGTAGAAGTTAACTTCTAGTTATATAGTTAGAAAAGGAATACTTTGCCTTTAATCACTTGAAATATGTAGGACTGCTTTAAGGATGATTCCATAATTCACCTCATAATTCTGCAGTTACTCATAACATAGGGCCCAGTTCTCTATTGAAAGGAGATTAAAAAGACCTACCATGAAGATACGCCAATTCTTTCACATTCGGTTCCTTGCTAACAGGCAGGAAACAAGGAGCACTGAAGACAGAATAAGAATGAAAATCAACAAAGACAGAAGAGAGACATAAGTAAAAGCAAAATCAGCAAAGAAAGGGACTGAATCATTCGCAAGTGAAGGTCAGTAAACAGCATGCCCAGTTATTGCAATCGATTGTTAGCAGTGTTGTTTGTTCCGCTTCTTGAAAGTTCTCAGGGCTTTCAGTTATTTTTCCAAACTTCACTCGCTGGGGCCTGAGGACTTACAGGGGAAAAGCAGCAGCAGGCAAGAGCTTCCACATCTGCATAGGAAGGATGCATGGCACGGTGTATTTTCTCTGCCAGGAGATAACGCAGAAGCATGCTTGTCCGTTTAGTGTGTGTTCAATCATGGACAGAAAGTCAACTGCTGAGCTGGAGCCTGGCATAGATTTCCAATAACTTGCTCTTCCTCAAGCATAAGCATACGACAGCACTTGAAGAAAGCCACAGAGTGAATCATTTACCAGCCCAAAATAATCTTTTTAGAGTTCTGTGAGAAAACGGTGTTTAATTATTTGGTCTTTTTCTCCCACCTTGCAATTAAGCCAAATGCTGACATAGACTGCTGAAACTGCTCACACAGAGATGATGTCTTCTGGTAGCCTGGATATACACAATTAAAACTTTATGGCTGTTAATAGTAATAACAGCAAACTCAATATACAGAGTTACTACACGGCCGTGTATATTGCTGTGTAATAGGGAGTCGCTGCTTTGTTGTGCAGCTGTGCTCACCAATCTAATCGGTGTTTATAGCTAAGGTCATACTCTGCTTGTGTACTACACAGGGGGATGGTGTCTATGCCTGTAATGCTCTGATGGGTACATCTACAGACCTCCATCATCTGCAGTTTTTTGAGTGTTACTGCCCTACTCTAGAGGAACAGGCTGGGCTTTCCCATGGACATCCATGGGGCTGGACAGGCAACTCTAAGCCGTGCTATCCATGCTCATGCTGCAGGTACTTTATCTCACCCTAAGAGCTACCTGACATTGTGTGAGGTGGTCTTTTGCACACCTATTCCATAAGACCTTTAAGGTGTCTAGGAAGACCTTCCAAAGGCTTTCACTAATTTATATGCTCCAGTGTCCACTAGTGTTAACCTTAATTTCAGTAAGACAAACTATGATGAATTCATCTTGAAAGTCAGGGGAAGCATGAGGGAAGCAGAAGTCTGCAGAGGCATTCCCTACCTGCTCTCCTATTTGAGAGCACTGTTGCATTCTCATACATTGAGTGACTGTATGGATAGAATCACAGAATGTGTTAGGTTGGAAGGGACCGTTAAACATCATCTAGTCCAGCCCCCTGCAGTAAGCAGGGACATGTTCATTAGATCAGGTCGCTCTGAGCCCCATCAAGTCTGACCTTGAATATCTCCAGGGATGGGGCCCCCATTACCTCTCTGGGCAACCTGTTCCAGTGATGTACCACCCTCATATTGAAGTATGTTTTCCTAATATACAACCTAAATCTTCCCTCTTGTAGTTTAAAATAATTACCCCTCATCCTCTTGCTGCATGCCCTCGTGAACAGTTCTTCCCCAGCTTTCTTACAGGCACCTTTCAGGTATTGGATGGCTGCTATAAGGTCCCCCAGAGCCTTCTCCAAGCTGAGCAAGCCCAACAGCCATAGACCTTCAGTAGTGTCTCCACTGTTACTGAGTTGTGTTCAGTTACATCATGCGTATTGAATTGAGACATGAACTGACTGCCAGTGGGACACAAATTTCTCAACATGTTCATTCTCAGCCCATGTTCATAGCTCTGGAGTAGGAGCTCTCAGGAAGCAGCAAGCACGAGCTGCCCCACAAGGGATGGAAGCCAGGAGCTGAGTGCAACAGCAAGGCAGGTAGGACAGCGATCCCACCCAGGAGGGCATAAGCCCACAGTATCTGAACAGGCACCATGCTGGTGAGCAGGGTCAGCCGACATTCAAGATTACTAGAAATGTCTGCAGTGATGAAACAGGTGGAAGGTCAAGCCACCAAGCCAGATCAGTGGTTCTGGGTCAGCAAGGCACGTGGCCAGGCACAGGCATACCTCAGACAAGTCTCCAGGATGGAGCCCAGTGCCTCCAGGCCGTTTCCAAGCAAAGGGCAGGCGGTCCCATGAGGCTTCTCACAGCTCCTTCTCATGCAGCTCTTCCCCTGCAGCCTGATCCAAGGCTACGGCTGCACCGTATTGGAGCTGGACTGGAGCACAGGCAGCCAAACCCCAAGGAGGGGGAAGAAGCTGCAGAACCTCTTGGTGCACTCAGAGCCCTGACAGCAGCATGTTTATTTCCAGATTTCCATCCAGCCCAGAAAGTATCAGTCTCTTAAAAGTAATCTTGTTAGAGACAAGGCACAGCTGTTCAGGGCTGGGATGTTTACTGCTGCCTGGTGAAAGTCTGCAAAGCCATATGCCGTTTGATCCTCTGCTCCCTGGCTATTTACCAATTCAGTGTCCAGAGGACCAGCAGGTTGAGCTGTGCCAGAATCACTGACAAATGCGAGCCCTTCTGCTGGCCCTCGAGGGGGCCTGCCAGAGATATAATTATAGGGGATTACATTCTGCTGTAGTTTGTGATCCATCATACCCTAGTGATCGCTGCAGCGGTTCAACCGTGCTAACTTTCACGCCTGAACTGTCCACATTTTGATAAGCAGCCATGCATAGACCCGGTGATAGCACCATCATGCCATGTATAAACGGTCTTATCCTGAGAGCCACTGCTGTCTTGAACAGCAATGATGCTGTCCCTGTGACTGTGACATAACACCAGCACAGAATATACCCTCAAGAGCACCGTGGCCTGCCACACACTTAGGGATCTGCAGGAGGAAGTGGGGAGCGGGTTCAGATGGAAGGGTTGCTGTGGCGTCCAGCAGAGAGCAACACGCAACTCGATATGAATTTTCGGTGAAGCCATTTTATTAGGTGAAATCACACAGATTATATACCTTTATTACTGCAAACATGGCAAGCTAAAAAACTGCTAATTGGTTACACACAGAGTTCACACCGTACTGATTGGTTAGTAATTATAACGAGTTCTGATAAACCTATCTTATAGCTAAATATCATTAGTTTACCTCTGATGCCTAAAAGTATCCGCACACCTGCTGTTTTGAACCACTTGTTATGGTTGGTTCCTAACATGTTCCCTTACTCCCAAATACCTTCCCATAACTGCTTCTTGGTTTAGGGTAGCCTGTACCCCTTTAAAAAGGCTGCTGTGTTTTGAGAATGTGATTATTAGGATCCTGTCAGCATGAGTAACTTTTCCTGTCTCATAGGAACAGAAGAATATTGTCAGGGCCTAAATCTTGGGAGAAGAGAGCTTGGCCACTAGCAGGTCTGCTGTCTTCCCTGACAGGTTGCAGGTGCAGACACTCAAGTGACAAAACCAGAGCAGCCTAACAAAAATGTTAGCCTTGGCCTCAGTGGCAGTTGTCTCTCCTCACAAGACCACCTTAACTACAGTCTGTGGTGACAGGTCATCATATTCTATCCAAGACATCAGAATTCTTAATAATTCTCAGGCTTCCTGTTTGCCTCTCTCCTTTATCCTGCTCTTTTCCAAGCGTCTCTCCTCCTCTCCCTCATTAAAAAATCATTACAATTTACTGCTGTAAATTTCCTTTCTTCTCTTTACTCTGTGAGGAGTCAATTCCTTTTCAAATGGCCAGAACAGATGACAACTGCTTGATTGCCTTGAGACACAACAGGTCAGGGTTGGTCCCTCATCCTCAGCGAACAGCTCCTCATTATGAAACACTTGTAGTAACCAGGCTGCTTTGCTCCTTGTCTACCATTCAGGGATTTATGATAGAAGAGGGATAAAGATTCACAGGTTCAACACTGCCAAGTGTAAGGTGTTGCACTTGGGCTGGAAGAATCCCAGACATAGATACAGACTGGGAGAAGAGCTCCTTGAGAGTAGCCCTGCTGAGAAGGACCTGGGTGTCACCGTGGATGAGAAACTTAACATGAGCCAGCAGTGTGCTCTTGCAGCTCGCAAGGCCAATGGTATCCTGGGCTCCATCAGAAGAGGGGTGGCCAGCAGGGACAGGGAGGGGATTGTCCCTCTCTACTCTGCCCTCGTGAGGCCCCACCTGGAGTACTGTGTCCAGATCTGGGGCCCCCAACACAAGAAGGCTGTAGAACTGTTGGAGAGGGTTCAGAGGAGGGCCACAAGGATGATTAGAGGGCTGGAGCACCTGCCTTACAAGGAGAGGCTGAGGGAGCTGGGCTTGTTCAGCCTGGAGAAGAGAAGGCTGCGGGGGGACCTCATTGCAGCCTTCCAGTACCTGAAGGGAGCATACAAACAGGAGGGGAATCAACTTTTTAAAAGGGCAGATAATGGCAGGACAAGGGGGAATGGATTAAAGCTGAAGGAGGGAAGGTTTAGATTGAATATTAGGGGGAAGTTTTTTACAGAAAGAGTGGTGAGGTGCTGGAACAGGCTGCCCAGAGAGGTGGTGGATGCCCCGTCCCTGGAAGTGTTCAAGGCCAGGTTGGATGGGGCCCTGGGCAACCTTGTGTAGCTCCAGGCCTGGAGGTTGGTGGCCCTGCCTGTGGCAGGGGGGTTGGAGCTCTGTGATCCTTGGGGTCTCTTCCAACCCATGCCATTCTATGATTCTATGATTCTAAGGAGAAGACCAAGTGCTCACCACTATCCTCCACTCTTCAGGTAAGACAGAGAAAATATTCACAGTATTCTGGTTGAAGTGCAGCAATACGTACAATAAATCAGATGAGGACCTGGCTCATCAAAGGACTCTGAGAGATACCCACTTTTGTTGAAACCCCAGCACACTCCTAGAAATACAGTGATCAGAAATGAAGGCCCTTTACCTTTAGTGTCTGGTTACTTTCAGCTACAGACCCAGGGTGAGGATCATCTGCTTTTGCATCCAGTAAAAGAACCTCTTACCTTATAGAATTATAGAATGCGTTAGATTGGAAGGGACCTTTAGAGGTCATCTAGCCCAACCTTCCTGCAGTAAGCAGGGACATCTTCACTGCATCAGGTCGCTCAGAGCCCCAATAAGCCTGGCTTTGAATATGTCCAGGGACCTCTCTGGTACCTCTCCCAGTGATCTACCACCCTCATACTGAAGAACTTTTTCCTAATAGCTAACCTAAATCTACCCTTTTTCTAATTTAAAATTGTTACCCCTTGTCCTATTGCTGCATGCCCTTGTGAACAGTTCTTCCCCAGCTTTCCTATGGGCACCTTTCAAGTACTGGAAGGCTGCTATACGGTCCCCATGAAGCCTCCTCTCATCCAGGCTAAACAAACACAACTCTCTCAGCCTGTCTTCAGCCTGTTTTCACTTCTTTTGATGCAGCACAGAATGGGGTTGGCTTTAGGGCTGCTTCTCATCCATGAGTACCCCCGAGTCCTTTTCCTCAGGGCTGCTTTCCAGCATGACTTCATTACCTTCAGGTTATTTAATGAAGAAAGCATATTCTACAAAAGATGAAATAAAAATTGAGATACAAGCTGCATTCTTGGCCTTGTGGGGACCACGTGGGGGTGCATGGTGCCATAACTCACAATGAGCGTTAAGGGTTTCTGCTGTTGCCCATTTCTGGCAGGTGCAGTCAACAGTTTCAGCTCCTCAGTTCTGTGAGTTTGCTGCCAAACCAGGATGATTGGGGCAGGAGATCAAGGCAATGAGGATGAATCAAGCTACAGGTGGGAATCCATAGGGCTGCTGCAAGAACTGGCTTTGGCTGCTTTGCCCTGTGTGCAAATTCTGTCCTCTACTCACCATGCCCTGTCAGAGCTCCTCAAGTAGACCAAACATTTTAGGTACTTACAATTACCGGCATTGCCTAAATAATGTCTTTGTCCTAGATGAAGTTGTCCCAGGTCACATGGGTGGCAGTCAAGAAAAGCTGCGTGTAAGACAGGTATCTGCATGCCTGCCATTACCTGGTACTGCAGAGGAGGGGCTGCCTCTCTCAGTCACTGGATGACACGGCGTGAGTGATGTGGATTTTGTGAAGAAATCACAGGATCTAGTTATTCTTTGCTAAAGTAAAATCAGGAGCTATTTGCTGCCTAAATTCAATTTCTGCCTCTAGCCTCTGGCACTTCCAATTTAAAAAAAAGGCAGATAAATATAGGATATGCAAGCAAAGTGATAGTCATACAGCATTAAATAGTAATACTTTAAACTTTGTTGTTTAATATTCTGAATATAATAGAAAAACACAATGTTCTGCACAATTAAATATGGCTTAGAAGAAGAGCACAGCATAGATAAGGGGTCCTTCCCACGTAGCTTGGTCTTACATTACATTCTTGGACATAGTTGCGTGCTTCCAGTTAGCATGTTTACGATGACATATGAAGCAATCTTTCCCCATTTACCCCTTCCACCTTTTTAAATAGCCATGCCATACCTTGAACACATATAATATCTAGAAGGTAAATTTAATAGATCTAAAACTTAATGAAACTATTATTATATTGATTTAAGAAGATCTTATTAAAATGTAAATAGCTTCATGCAGAGCACTTTGAAGATATAAAGTACTAGATACATTTTATTTCTTTGAAGATCAATACAGATAATTCTCTGGTTTTCCTTGAAAGCTGAAATCTGTGGTAAAAGGTGTAGCAGAGTAAGCTGTTAAGTCCCATGACCTGATTCAGAACACTGTTAGTATTAAGCCTCGTTCTGCCTAAAACACCGAGAAACCCATCCTCAAAGGAAACTTATGTCCAAGCTCATGGTTAGTTTTGTTGCTGGTCAGAGCTGTTGTGAAGAAGGCAAAAGCCAGGCCCCATCTCTCCTTTTCTGTGGGAGTTACTTTTAAGCTGTGGCAGTAGTGCCAGCCCCTGCTCTGGCGGCATTGCAGTTGTGTCACAGCTATGTCTGTGGTCAGCCTTCATGGAATCACAGAATGGTTTGAGTTGGAAGGGACCTTAATCTAGTTCCAACCCCGCTGCCATGGGCAAGGACAACTTCACTAGGGCAGATTGCCCAAAGCCCCATCCAACCTGGCCTAAACACTTCCAGAGAAGGGGCCTCTGCAACCTCTCTGGGCAGCCTGTGCCAGTGCCTCACTACCCTCATAGTAAAGAATTTCTTCCTGATGTCTAATCTAAACCTGCCCCCCTTCAGCTTGAATCCATTACCCTCTGTCCTATCACTACAATCCCTAATGAACTGTCCTTCTCCCCCTTTCCTGTAGGACTCATTTAAGTATCGGTAGGCCGTAATTAGGTCTTCCCGGAGCCTTCTGTTCTTCAGCCTCAACAAGCCCAACTCTTGCAGCCTGTCTTCACAGAAGAGGTTCTCAAGCCCCCATCTTAGTGGCCCTCCTCTGACCTCGCTCCAACAGCTTTCCTGTACTGGGGACTCCAGATCTGGACATAGTATTCCAGGTGGGGTCTCATGAGACCAGAGGGGCAGAATCACCTCCCTCGACATGCTGGCCATGCTGTTCTTGATTCAGCCCAGGACGTGGTTGGGTTTCTGAGCTGCTGGTGCACACTGCCGGCTCATGTTGAGCTTGTCATTGATCAGCACCCCCAAGTCCTTCTCCTCAAGGTTGCTCTCAATCCATTCTCTGCCCAGCCTATAGTTTTGCTTGGGATTGCACCAACCCATGTGCAGGACCTTGCACTTGGCCTTGTTGAACTTCATACAGTTCACATGGGCCCATCAATCTAGCCTGTCAAGGTCCCTTTGGATGGCATCCCTTTCCTCCAGTGTGTTGACTTCACCACACAGCTTGGTGTCATCAGCAAACTTGCTGAGGATGCACTATATCCTACTGTCCATGTCACCGACAAAGACGTTGAACAGTGCCAGTCCCAGTACTGACCCCTGAGGAACACCACTCACCACAGACCTCCACATGGACGTTGAGCCGTTGACCACAGCTCTTTGAGTGTGACCATTCAGCCAGTTCCTTATCCACCAAGTGGTCCATCTGTGGAATCCATGTCTCTCCAATTTAGAGACAAGGATGTCATAATGGACAGTGTCAAATGCCTTGCACAAGTCCAGGAAGATGATGTCCATCATCATTCCCTTGTCCACCATCTCTGTTACTCCATCATAGAAGGCCACCAGGATTGTCAGGCACAATTTGCCCTTCACCTTGACCTGGATTCAGACCTGGCTTTATGGCTGTACTGCGATCTGTCCTGTCCCGGTGGCTTGCTGAGAGATCACCAGGCTGTGTCTAACCCTGGCCATTGTCTCTGGCCCTGATCCTGGCCTGGACATTTCCCCTCCACATCCTGGTACCTTATGGCAAGGTTATGCCTCCTGCCTGCTGTGTTGCTATGCTTCCCTCCTGGAGATATAGCCAGGCCTTGCTGCTGCTTGATACTTCTCTGTGTCATTTTTAGAATAACTGGCTGAAGCATTTCTTAAAACTTAGCATAGCTGATTTACACATGTGGCATTTTTAAATAGGACTATCAACCAGTCACTCATGGGGATGCATTTGTGCAAACCATCACAATGACTAAAAATTCCTTTTTTCTTAAGGTGGTATTGAAATCTTTCAAGTGTACTACAAAAAGTGACTTTGTATCAAAAATTATTCTGAAGCTATATATGAAACCTAGCAGTTGTTGGTAATTGTTCCTCCTCACAGACCTTGTTTTTCAACCTCACACTTTTCCATGGCTAACACTTTGAAACAGACACTTGGAAAGAGAAATTGGAACAAGCCTTTCAACTTCAGTGAAGTATATCAAAGTACATTATGGCTTGGGCAGAAGGAGTCCATGTGAATTTTGTGATGCACTGATTCATCTTGAGTAACATGCATTTTTCAGAGAAAGCTATGGAGGCACAGAGCCCCTTACAGGTATGCTGGAGCCTAGGCTCAGTCCCTGCATAGCCTGAGGTACTCTGACACTCACTAGCTTGAGCAATGTAAGTTATTCTGAAGGCAATGGATATGGAGATATGCTCTAAGAATGTTTTATCACAAGATCCCCTTTAGAAGCCTTGCCATACCTGAATGGGGCCTACAGGAAAGATAGAGAGGGATGGTTTGCAAGGGCATGTAGTGACAGGACAAGGGGTAATCTGAAGGAGGGTAGATTTAGAGTAGACTTTCTTCTTTTAAGAAGAAATTTTTTACTGTGAGGGTGGTGAGGGACTGGCACAGGTTGCCCAGAGAAGCTTTGGCTGCCTCCCCAGCAGTGTTCAAGGCCAGGTTGGACAGGGCTTTGGGCAACCTGGACTCATGGAGGGTGTCCCTGCCCATGGCAGGGGGGTTGGAACCAGGTGATCATTGAAGTCCCTTCCAACTAAACCAGTCTGTGATTCCATGATATGAACAGTTGGTACAGAGGGCCAAATTTGCAGTTTTCTGACTCTACCTTCAGTTTTACAGTGGAGGTAATGATTTACCTGACTGCAGCACAGCAGCTAGAAACAGTAAAGCTCAGGCCGTGCCCTCCATGAGCAGAGAAACATGCACCAATGTGGACTTCTCATGCACAAAATGATGTTGCCTCTGTGTGTGTGTGTATCTGCATCTCAGCTTGCACATAACAGATGTGTTAGAACAGATGCCTGCAGACTTTTAAGGACAGTGGTGGGTACTACGCTTTCTTTATAAATCGTGTTTTGTGCCATGAGGTGCCACAGCTGGCCACATGCTGCTGTAAATTCTTGGTATAATTGCCTGGTGGTTTTGATGAAGGTTTAAGTGAGCAAAAGTTTCCATGTCTAGACTAACACAAAGTAATGTGTAAAGTCCATAATTCTCATTACCCACTCCTAGGTCATATTCTATTCCTTACTAATTGGCTCTACAGGTGGCTCTTTTTGAATTGCAATAATGTTTAAAACCTTTTTTCTTGATAATCCAATGTGCAGCCAGGTCAGACTCCAAATGTAAGGTGTGCTTTCATTCCCATTTCTTCTGCATAAGTGGCTGGACTGGCACTAAATTCCAGCTATCAGCTGGTGCTTCTCCGTGTCAGCACGCTAAGTGTGCAACAAGGGCATGACTCAGCCACAGACATTTCTGTGCAGCTCTTCTGCTTTACTTTAGAGTATTCCTCAGCACTACTTTAAAAGCTTCTTTGATACAGACATACAGTAGGCCTATTTCAGGGCTTTTTTATTAGTTCTCCTTGTCATTTTTTCCTTTGGAAGCTGTCCTGGTTCTGGCCAGGCCAGAGGTAACCTCCCCATCAGCCAGCACAGGTGAGCTGAATTAGCACAGGTGAGCTGAATTAGCGCAGGTGAGCAGGTGAGTTAGCCTAGGCTGTTTTCCACACCACCTGATGTAACTCCCCCACAAAAGGGGCTGGTCAGGGAGGGGCACTCCTGGGTGCCTCCAGAACAGTCTGAGTGCAGCTAGGGTGTTGTATCAGTTCTTGTGCGGTCACATTGTGCAGCACCCTGTTACCAGGTATCATTGGGTGTGAGTGTAATTGGCTGTTGCTGTTCTACTGTCCCTTTCTCCTCTGGGAGTGAGTGAGAGGTATGTGGTGCTCAGCCACTGTTTGGGGCTGAACCACCACAGAAGTTCATACTCATGATATGGGCCTGTATTACCTTTGAAAATCCAAGTCAGTGATGTGGTTATTCAGGTCACAAAGAATACGGTTGGCTGGGTTTACTGAACTCTTGCGTAGCTGGCTTTGGTGATTGCTCTCTATGAGCTTGCATCAAAAATGCATTGTTGCACTTTCCCAGCTAATAAAACTCCCTCTGCTATTTATTTTATTTAATGACCAGCATGAGGATTAAAACTTCTGAGAATCTACCACTTCTTGTTTTGAGAGTCTGCTTACAGAGGCCACATATGTCAGTCTTCTGAGTGGAAAGTTGTTATTTTAAGGCTGGAGTATACTCTTTCTATTATAACTCCAGATCAGAAAAAAAGCTGCAGGGGTTATTCTAAGTGCAAGGTAAGAGATTGAACAGCATAGGGTTTGTTTCCTTCTACTATGTTAAGCATTTATAATTATTGATTAAAAAAGACCCCCAACTTTTCTGAAAACCAGCAGCCATGCAGCACACCATGTGTGTTGGTGACAAAACCTTTGTCCTAGAGCATATAACCCATATGATACAGAATCGTAGGGGTTGGAAGGGACCTCAAGAGATCATCGAGTCCAACCCCCTGCCAAAGCAGGTTCCTTAGGACAGTCTACACAGTTAGGTGTCCAGGCAGATCCTGAGTATCTCCAGAGAATGAGACTCCACAACTCCCTTGGGCAGCCTATTCCAGTGATCTGTCACCCTCACTGGGAAAAAGTTCTTCCCCATGTTGGTGCAGATCTTCCTGTGCTCCAACTTAACCATTGCCTCATGTCCTTTCTCCACAGACCATTGAAGAGAGGTTGGCCACTTCCCTCTGTGTCCCACACTTAAGATATTTACAAACATTAATGAGATCCCCTCTCAGTCTTCTCTTCTCCAGGCTGAACAGCCCCAGTTCATTCAGCCTTTCCTTGTAGGGTAGATCCTCCAGGGCTTTAATCATCTTTGTAACCCACCTCTGGACTCTCTTTTATACCAGGAAGCCCAGAACTGTACACAGTGCTTCAGGTGGGGCCTGACCAGGGCAGAGCAGAGGGGGAGAAGAGAATGCAGCGAATGAACTGGCTATAGAGGATGAAAAGTTAATTGCACTGACGTGCACAGCTGAAGAAAGAGCAGGAACTCCTGGAGGAGACCCATGAACCACAGAATTATTTGTGGATGAAATGCGGTTAAAAGACACCCTGCTCTACAAGAGGGCAGGCTGTCGCCCACCGCTGGCTCTCCTGGGCGGCACAGGCCCGTGGGCTGGCTGTGCGAGGCCTCCGCCGCAGGCCTGGCGCTACTCGCCCTGCGGGAGCCCGGAGGCCTGGGGCAGGGCCCGCGCTCCACCTCCTCCCTGACCTGCAGCCCCTCCTTCTTCTTTGCCCTCACTCCTTTCCCTTCTCCGCCATGGCGGCTGTGACTTCCGGGCAGGTAGCTAAACACCCGCCTCCTCCACCGCCTCCCTCAACCCCGTAGCAGGCGGTCGCAAGCTTTGTTCGTCTCTCCCTGCGCCGCCTCCGCCCCTTCCTTCCCTCTGCTCCGTTCCCCTCCCTCCCCCTCCCCCCCCCCCCCCCGCCGAAGAGCTGTCCGGGCCGAGAGCCCGGAGAGGGCCGAGGGGCGGGGGAACGAGAGGGTCCTGCGTCCCTCCTCCGAGTGCCGGGGCTCCCCGCAGCGCCTGGCTGCCCCGCGCCGGCCGGGCCGCGCCCCGACGGTCCCAAGTTCTGTGGGTGAGCGGCGGCAGGAGGCGCCATGGCCGACAGGACGAGGGCGGCGCTCTCCGAGTCGGGCTGGTAAGTGGGGGCGTCCTCGGCTTCGCCGCGGCCTTCCCCGCCGCCGGGGCCAGGCCGCCAGCCCTCCTCGGAGCCTCACTGCCGCCTCCTTGGGGAGCGGGCCGCGGCAGGGGGCAAGTACGTTTTTGCGGGTAGCTGGGGCAGCGGCGAGGGGTTTCGGGGAGTTCTGGCTGGGAAGCGTGCAGCGGTGAGGGGGCGTCTCCGCCCGAGCTCCGGCTTGGAACTGCTCGCAGTGTCCTCGGGAAGGGGGGTGCGCCCTCCCGTGCGCCCTCCCGCCCCTCAGCGCCTGGGGCCTGTGGCTGGAGGGGCTTGGGCTCGTCGCGGGGAGCAGGTGTCAGCCCCCGTTGGCGGCCTTGCTGAAGAGAGGCGCTCCCCGGCTCCTTCTCGGGCAGATCGCCCCGCGTCTGGGCCATTAGCCTGCCCGGGGGGGGGGCTGTGGGTCCCAGGGTCGGCGGGGGCCGGCGGAAACCTTTCTCCGTGCCTTTCCCAGGGACCTGCCTCGGCTGAGCGTCGCCGGTGGCGAATGCCAGGAGGCCTGGTGCCTGCCGATACTTCTGGTTATAATTACACTCTGTTCCCCTTCAGCAGGGGAGATAAGACCGAACGAGTGGCGTTAAAGTAGGGTACATGTGCATGTGAGGTGTGAACCCAGGTGTTTGTGCGTGGCAGTCGGTCCTAGTCGTTGGGCACTCCATACCTGTTTTGGAACTGTGCATTACAGTGAGTTGTACTTCTCCAATACCGAGTGCAAACTCTCACTTGCTAGCCTAGAAGTGTTTTGGTGCTGTTGTGGGTCGCATTTTTTTAAATTATTATTAATTTTAAACAAAAACTTATCAAAGTAATTTGCTTAGTAGTCAGCACTTTTGTTTTTTTCTCCCTAACTGTTTATGTCTTTCACCAAAACAAAAGCTTGATGCCTACTACCAAAACACAAAGCAACTTACTTTGGCTCTAATTGAAGAAAAGCTGCTCAAATTGTGAGAATCATCGTCCTTTCCAAGGACATTTTGTGGAATACGTTCTGTTTAACTTAGTGGTTCTCCTGGAGTGTGATTTCATATGTAGCGAAGCTGTAAAAGATTAAAACAGACATCATGTAGTTTAGAATGAAAGAGAATAATTCCATTGGACTAGGTGATAGTGGTAGGCCCTTCCAACTACTTGCCCAATTCAGGGCTGACCAAAGGTGAAAACATGTTATTAAGGGCATGGTGTACTGACAGGCCTGTTGACCACCTCTGTAGGAAGCCCATTAGAGTGTTTGACCACCCTCACAGTAAAGAAGTGCTATGTCTAAACCTAGTGTGTAGTCCAAGCCTTCCCTGGTGCAGCTTTGAACCATTGCCTTGTGTCCTGTCACTGGGTCCCTGGGAGAAGAGCTCAGTACCTCCCTCTCCATGTTCCCTCCTCAGGAAACTATGAAGAGTCACAAGGTTGCCTCCTTTTCCCCAAACTAGCCAAGCCCAGAGCCACTCCTTGTAGGACATGTGTTTAAAGTTTATTGTCCTTAGGGCTGCTTCATTGAATATCATATTTAAAAATTACTGTTCTAAGTGGTTCTGGAGTGCACAATCCTGTGATTCCTGGCTCTTGGTGAATGAAAAGAATAGTACCTATTTGTTTGTGTTAATTTTTTTAACGAGCTTACTTCAGTGGATTTTTAGATGTAACTTTAAACTGAACTGTCTCCTCCTCCATAATTATTCCTCTCCACAATTGAGAAAGCTTTCCATAAAAGTGATTTTTTCCCCATAGTTTTCCTGCTTTCTATTGCAAAATCAAAAATTTATCACAGCGTTTTCAATCCTCAGTTGTTTTACTACTTTGTCAGTTGAATGACTGCCATTGTTAAATAGCTTGCAGGTTTGGCAGTACAAGTATGAGTTGCCCCTGAAAACGATTTGTTATTATGTGGTGTTTGCCTCTCTCCTTGGGGGCATATACTCTTGAACAGCTATAAACACTTGCTATTCTTGCAGTGCTGCAGGGTGTGAGCCAAAGGCAGGGACTGAAGGATGATTGGGCAAGTAACAGGGTGATTATCAGGTCCACTGGAATTATGCCTTGACCTCGTTGCATTGGGAAGGGTGGTGTGAAAGATGGGGAGATGAATGTGTCTACTTTTGAGGAATGTGAGGTGGAGTGGAAAAAGAAGTAATGCTTCAGAGGTCTTGTTAAGCTAAGTGTTCGTGTACTTTTAAAGCATGATAACCCTGGACATCCATGCTCTTAACTGTTTTGCTGTTACTCTGATGAGTTTTCTCATGTTATTAGTAGATCTTAAAATCCTATAACACATGTATGTGTAAGCCTTCAGTGGTGTTTAATGTGATATACCTCTGACTGTGCTTGACTAGAGTGGTGGTTAGACCGTGATCTGTACCAGATTGGTTGCTGCTGTTGCTGTCATCTCATGTCACTGCTCTGCAGACTGAAGAGGAAAGACCTGCCTCATCAGGAGAGACTCTGGAGCTGAGTAAGGCAGCCTGAGCTGCTCCCTGTGTAGCAACCAGCACAACTAAGCAAAGGCAGTGGGTGACAGTAGTAGGCAACACTCTTCTGAAAGGTACTAAGGAGCCCCTGTGCTGACCTGAGGCTCTCTATATAGAGGGGCCTTCAATCAGGGATGTCACCAGGAAACTACCAAGCCTCATACATTCCATTGTTACCTGCTGCTCTTGTTTCACATGGGCACCAGTGATAGAGGTGGGAACAGGGTGAGGAGCATCAAGAAGGATGACAGAGCCCTGGGAGTGGTGGTAAGGGATGCTGGAGCACAAGTAGTTTTTTCATCAGTCCTCCCAGGCAAAGGGAAGGGGTAAGAAAGGGTGAATCTGGTGAGCCAACAAATTGTTACAGGACTGGTGCCACAGCCAGGGGGTTGGGTGCTTAGACCATGGGATTGCCTTTGAGAAACTTGTTCTGCTGGGGGCTGGTGGGTTGCATCTGTTGGAGAATGGGACAAGCATCTTTGGTCATAGGCTTACCAAACTAGTGAAAAGAGATTTAAGCTAAAGTTGCTGGGGGAGGGGAACCTCAATCCATCCCACTTGTACCAGTTTGATGCCAGTCCCAGCATTAGATGCCCAGAGACAGAAGAAAGATCACAGGTCAGCAGGAGAGCCCCTGAAGGACAGCACAAAGGAGTTCCAGCCAGTCAGTCAGCTTCACTGGGGGCCCAACTTAAATGCCTCTATGCAAGACCACTTAATGTGGGGAATGAAGAGGAAGAGAGGTACACATGCCTGCAGGGCTGTGATCTCATGGGAATCGCACAGATGTGGTGGGATGGCTTCTGTGACCAGAGTGTTGGAATGGAAGGACACAGTGTCCACAGGAGGAGGTGTCACTCACCATCTGGACTGTGTGGAGCTCCATCTTGGAACCAGCAATGTTTAGTAACTTGTCAGTGACATGGCCTGTGGGATTCAGTGCACCAACAGCAAGTCTGCTGGCGGCACCAAGCTGTGAGATGCATGCCAGCATGCTGGAGGGGAGGGATGCTGTCCAGAGAGATCTTGACAGGTTTGAGAGGTGGGCCTGTGAGAATCGCATGAAGTTCTACAGGGCTGAGTGCAAGGTCCGGCATGTGGGTCAGGGCAACCTCCAGCACGGCTATAGGCTGTACAGAGAATGGTCTGAGAACAGCCCTGAGGAGGACTTGGGGGTCTTGGTGAATGAGAAGCTCAGCGTGAGCCAGCAGTGTGTGCTTGCAGCTCAGAACAACCGCCGTATCCGGGGTTACATCAACAGAAGAGTGAGCGGCATGTCAAGGGATGAGATTCTGCTCCTCTGCTGACATGAGACCCCACCCGGAGTACTGTCACCCATGGCAGGGGTGTTGGAACTAGATGATCTTTGAGGTCCCTTCCAACCCAAACTAGACTGGTGGTTCTAAAAATCATGTTTTCTTGTACAGAAGTTAAGCTGAGTTAGTACGTTGAAATCTGTCTCCTCTTAAACTGCAGCAGCACTCTGGCATTTCAGAAACCATTGTTCTTCTGTAGTTGCAAATCTTCTAACTTTAAGAAACCTTCTGTGTTGATTTTAATATAACTTTCTTTAGTCTTCAAAAGCTAAGAAGAGTTAATGTTGATGCCTGTTATGTGAATTTCTGCAATTAGTTTTTGGGTTTTTATGCTCTGAATGCAAAGTAATGTTCTCTTTCAAGTAAGGTAGTAGTACAGTGTAGTTAATATATTGTCCTGATTCTGGCTAGGCTAGATTCCACCTCCCCAAGCAGTCATGACAGGTGAGCTGAGTTACCCTGGGCTGTTTTTCACACCACCTGACATCACTTCCCTGTAAAAGGGGCTTGTTGGAGAGAGGTGATTTGGTGCAGCTCCAGGACAGCAACAGTCCTTGTCTCAGTGCTCAGCTCAGGGCTGGAAGGGCTGGGGTAGTGGTAGAGCATAGGACTCTTAATCCTGAGGTTGTGAGTTTGAGCTTGGCTAGCTCAGTTGGTAGAGCATATGGCTTTTTTGGGGGGGGAGGGGGAACTCTGTGTGCAGAGTTGTAGTTGTTGCAGCTCCTTTAAAAGTATGAATTTTTGCGGCTAGTTCTTCTCTTCCCATAGTGTCCTATACCTTGGAATAAGATACTGGCTCCAGCTTTAGAGGTGAGATAAGGTGTGTTTGTATTACATTGCAGTGAAAGAGATATTCTCTCTTGGGGTACAATTTCTGTGTTAACATTTTATTTAATTGCCAGACACTCATGAGGAGGATGGCTAAGGGGCAAAGAGATTTACATTCTGTATTAACTTCCAGTCATGAATATTGGAACCAATTCTCTAGTTTCCCATTAAAATACAGACCTTAGCAAACCTGAATTATGGAATCCAGTTTTCTTACTAGAAGCAAAGTCCAGAAGGACAGCAGAATGCATCCTCCTTGTATAAAGAATGAACTGCAGAACACTTCTCACTGGCTTGCCACAATTTTTTTGTTTGTTTTTGGAAGTCTCCCAGGTGGCATGTCAAAAGAGAATATGACAAGCCAGGACCTCTTCAGTGTCCTAGATCTTTGCAGAACCTGGGAACTGATTACATGGAAATGCCTACATGTTGTCAAAAATGAACAACGTGCCATATCCTACAGTGGGTTTAGCCTGTGGACCTGGAGATCTTGGCTCTGGTGACTGATTTCTGAATGTGGGAAAGCAAGATAAGTAAACTGGATAAGTAAAGAATTGTTAGTACAACTAAATGTACTAACTTTTAATTGGAGTGTGTGATGCCATAAAAGTTAGTAAGTCTGTGGTCAGAAGTATATAGTCTTGTAAAACTCAACATGTTTTGCAGAGTATGTAAATAGTGTTCCAACTATGAGAAGCTATTTCTGCAAGTGAGGAGGAATTGGAATTGTACTGGTTGTTTGGAAATAAAATAATAGTGCTTAGTAATCCCTGAGAACATCAATGTAGTTTTGATTTTATATCATTTGTGAGTAAAAGCTATATAGTTGGTATATACCAAACTACTTTAAACAGAACTGTAGGCATTTCAGCAAGTAATATGCTGCAGAGTGGATAACTTAAGATGCAAGATTAGTCTGTTCAGACTCAGTTCTTTGTAGGACTTACATGTGATGTGATCCAAGATCTAAAGGAAAAGCAGGTGCATGCCTGGAAATGCAGGGAAGTGTTTACAGGGGTGAATCTAACACCTCTTTCTAAGAGTGCATTAGAAATTTGGCAGAGTAGTCAGTTCCAGGAGCCTGCAAGGTGATCTGCTTTTCCTGACAGTTTTTTTGCTGCTCCACTGAAATATCTTTGAAAAGCTCAGCTGAAATTGGCCCCTGCATACGGATCAAGCCCAGGCTGGATACAAAATATTCCTTAGACATGGATAAGACAGTGATTCAGATGAGAGATTTATCTGTGTTGAGATTCTTGATGGTATTTTTGTCATGTATATAAGCATTTTGTGAAGTCTGTGTTGGCACTGTGAAATCTTGAAGTGCTAGTACAAAACAAAATCCCATGTCATTCCAGGTTGGTTTTTTTTCAGGTGTATCCCTTACCTGCTGGTCTGATCAGTTTACATTCTTGGTGGTTAGAACCTGAATTCTTTATCATTTTCACTCTAGAGTAGCAGAAAAGGTCCAGCCTTTTACCTTCTGTTAAGGGAAAGGAGCCCAAGAAACTAACACACTCACTAATTTTAGGGGTTATTCTTACTTTTTAAAAAGAAGATGCCAGGTGGTAACAAATGACTGGTCTCAGATAGAATCCTTCCAACTTTTACAGAAAACTAATTCAGGGCTATAATTAATAGTTAAAAGGGTGCAAAGAGGGATAGCTAATATAAGTAGATGGAAGGCCATAGGGGACTGCTAACATGTCTGAAATGCCTCAATTTGCAGAAGAGAAAACTCAAGGGGGAGAACTTAGTGAGGTTTATCTAATCTGCATGCAGCACATAGGATGAAAGTAGATTTCTTACTTAGCAAGTCCTGCAAGATTACTGCTCACTCAGTGCTGCAACACTAGAATTACAGAGCTAGTAACATTAGTTTGAAAATGGGTAAAATATTAGACCAGAGATATCCAAGCAAATGCTTATTTGCCAAGGGTAAAAGGTGCATTGGGTTTGCATGGCAAGGTTTTGGTAGTGGGGGGACTGTAGGGGTGGCTTTTGCAAGTGGCTTTCCCTGTGTCTGATAGACCCCAAGCCACCTGGCTCTGTATGCTGCTGGTCAAGACCATCAAACAGTGGTAGCACCTCTGGGATACCATATGGGGGAACAAACCAAACCAGTAGCTTTTTGCAACTGGAGAGAGGAGGGAGAATATGTGAAAGGAACAGTTCTACAGATACTAGGGTCAGTGAAGAAGGAGCCAGAGCAGTTTCCCCTGCAGTCCATGGAGAATACCGTGATGAGGTATAGGCTGTCCCTCTGTAGCCCATGGATGCTAATGGTGGAGCAAATGGAGGACCCCACACTGGAACAGGCAGATGCACCTGTAGGAAGTGACTCTGTAGGAGGTCTGCAGTGTAGCAGGTTTGCTGACAGGACTTGTGACTACATGAGGGACCCATGTTGGAGCAGTGTGGTCCTGAGGGATTGCATCTGATGGAATGGACCCATGCTGGAGCAGTTTGTGAAGAAATGCAGCCTGTGCGAAGGACTGACAATGGAGACATTTGTGGAGGACTCTGTCCCATGGAGGGGACCACACACTGGACAAGGGGAAGAGTCTGAGGAGTCTTCTCCCTGAGGAGGAAGGAGCAGCTGAGACAATGTGTGATGGACTGATCACAACCCCCATTCTGTTTCCCCTGTGCCACTGGAGGAGGTAGAGAAAACCATGTGTAAAGTTGAGCCCAGGAGGAAGGGAGGGGTAGGGAAGGTGTTTTAAAGTTCAGGTTTTGTTTCTCATTGTTCTGTTTTGTTTGCTAATAAATTGGATTAATTTTTCTAAGTCAAGGCTGGCTTTTCCCATTATGGTAACTGGTGAATGATCTCTCTCTGTCCTTTTCTCAGCACATGAGTGTTTGGTTCTATTTTCTTTTCCCTGTCCAAGGGGGTGCTGGACAGGTTATCTTGTAGATTAGTACAGTTGGTTAAATATGAGAATATCAGTAAGTAAATTACTGTTTTATGGTGGAAAAAACCCATTTCTAGTAGATTTCCACTGGGATCTAGGGCTTCCTTGGATTAAAAGAGGGAGTGAAATGTGTCATGGGAGCAGTTTGTTGGTAAAATCTAATTTTTTTTTGGGGTAGTTGCAGCAATATCTTATGGTATCATTGCCTGTTCCTTTCACATACAAATACAGTCCCAGTTTGGTGAATGCCAAATGATGATCATGCATGGGAATATAATGCAAACTTAGCTCTACAATGATGAGCTGTGAATTTGCTAGAGAAGGGCAGTGGTCAGAAAGCTGTTGGGAATTGTCCACAGATAATAAAGTAATTGTTGTGTCATTATGTATATCAATGGTGTGTCCAGATCTTTAACAGTGTGCATAAAAATGTTTCATAGACAATGAAAAGAGTGAGTGAAAGGTGTGGAAGATCCTCTGTGCTGGGAAGATGAAGATCGGTCTCTTCTCCTAAGTAACATGTGATAAGGCAAGAGGGAATGGCCTCAAGTTGTGCCAGGGGACATTTGGATTGGAGATTGGGAGAAATTTCCTTACTAAAAAGAGTTGTCAAGTCATTGGAACAGGCTGCCCAGGGAAGTGGTTTGAGTCACCTTCCCTGGGGCTATGTGTAGGTGTGATGCTTAGGGATGTGGTTGGATGTGTTATAGTGGTGGACTTAGTACCCTTAGGGTAACAGTTCCACTTGATCTTAAAAGTCTTTTCCAACCAAACTGATTGTGTATTTCTAAATGAGTAGGACTGGTCCACACTGTTTGCATGGAAAATGCCACACTGACATCATGATTCTATGATCTTTAGTCTGGAAGACAGAACAGTCCTTAGAGCAGAGGTGATAAAGCTGAATAAAATCTGTAGATCATACAAAACTGGTGAAGAGAAGCAATAAAAGTTACTTTTCTGAAGAAAGAATTAGGCCACCCAGTGAATTAAACCTGCTACCTGATGAAAACTAAAGTAGCTTTTCAAGCAACATGTAATTAAATTGTGGAACTTAATTGCCACATGATATCGTGGAGCAGAATAATAGAAGTAGGTTAAAATTGTAATTAGGCAAAGTCAGGCAGGGAGAGGTGCACTGGATGCTGCACTTCATGGTGGAGTTGGACTACCTGCTCTCAAGGGTCTGAAAGCTAGAAATTATCCTTGACACTTGTAGGTATTTGTTGTATTTCATGTTCTCTGCCTGAATCATCTGCTTCTGGTCAGCCTGGAAACAAGGGAACTGTGTTAGCTAGGGCTAGACTGCCTAAAGAAAAGCACCATTCATGGTCTGATTTGTATGTTGTTAGGTGTCTTCACCCTGTTTCTGCTGAAGAAATGATTTTCTCCTCTTAGTTGGAGGTGGGGGAAGAGGGAGTGGGAATTTGGGGAGAAATGAACAGGGCTGTTGGAAACAGGACGGAGAAGACAAAGTGTGACAGTTGGTGACATGCACTCAGTCCCTGCTGTGATTTCCACTGCCTTACTGCAACTCAGCCACCAGTATTTAGTTGCTGGGAGAGACTCTCTTCCTCTCCTCTTGTTATGCCAGATCTTTAATCGATTTATGCACCGTCTTTGGGGACCCAGGTTTTACCTGCTGGTTTCTTTGAATGATCTGCTAGGAACCTGAAGCACAGGTCTGTGGCTTAGAGAATTGTTGAACTTGAGAGTGATGATGTTGCTACTATGAACCCTTTATTCAATAAAAAAAAAAGAAAGAGTAAAGCTTGGTGTACTTGCAACACATCTAAAGCTGAAAGTCCTTTAAGTTGTCAGAGACCTTTTCTTCACACCCACCTTTTCAGTGGCCCTACTTTTCTTGTTACACTGTGTCCCAGGTTGATCCCCTTCAATCAATGAGTTGTGTAGGAATGTGTAGACTTTCCAATAGCTAGTTGTATTTTTGGAGTCCTAGGAGATTTTGAATGTAGTGGATCTTGTTTCAGGAGTTACTTCCTAAGCCTTGTGATTCAGAGGCTTTGCTCTCTTTCTGAGATGCAAATACTTTATTAGGAGTCAGTTAATGGGTTTAACTCAGTGACACAGTAGTTTCCTCCTTTCTGTCTCTTTTCTCCCTGTGCTCTTCGACTGACCTCGTGTGGAACGCATTATCTCTGAGGTAGAGATGTCTGCTGAATTTCATAATATTTTCTCTTAGTTTGTCTGTTGGTAAGCTGATTGATCACCTGAAGATGGTGATTGGGTGGAGCTTGTTACGTGGTTGTGATTGCCTTTTTTTGGGCTGATTTACTTATTCCCTCCATGAATTTTGATTCTCTATAGTGTAAGCAGAGCATGTAAAAAGGTGATTTTTGGTGGGGATTTGAGATGGGCTTGAGCAGGATGGAATAGCAGCATGCTTGATTGTTATTTGCCTTTTCAAACAAATCCAAATGGATTTTTCAAGGGAAGAGTGAGTTAATGAAAGCTACAGTGTGTTTAAGAAGTCTACATTTTCCTGGTGTTTGGTATTTCTTACATTTTGAGTGAAAGTAGAAATAGGTGTGTTTTAAACTTCTGTGATCTTGGAGATTAAAATTATTAGTCAGGAAGGCTCCACCTTCTAGAAAGTAGAAATTTAAGGCGTTCAGAGTAAATAATGGTTATAGTGGAACCAGGTCTCAGGAGAAAGACCTTTGCAAAGATTCTGCATTCTGAAATGATGAGACTCTTGATTGATACATATATATATTATTTTTTTTTCCCCTCCAGTCTCTGTGTGCTTACACTCCCCCAACCCTGAATCTCTGAGCAACAAGCTGGGGGGGAAGGTAGCTGGCAATTTTGGAGTAAGGTTCTGTTGTCATTCATACTGCTAACAAACTGCTACTCAGCAGGGTTTTTATGTGCATATATTAAATAAGTTTTACTGCTGGATAACAGCAGTTTACAGCATAAACATTTACAGCTTAATATAAATAATACACGTAGGAGTATATAGAAGTATGAAGGTGTCCTGAAGAATAAGACAGAGTTATGCTTGAAAACATTTAAAATATCCTATACATCAGTTGGGTTTTTTTAGTCAATAGATTATTCTGTGATAGCAGTAAAAATATAATTGCATTTAAGACTGATTCTCAAAGCTGTGCATATTCATGTTTTCAGGAGTCTGGTTTTTTTTACTACTTTAGAGCAAAAGGAGCTTATTTATTTCCAATAACAATAATTTTAATAACAGCTGACAATAAGAAGGAAAGGTGCTCTGGGGGATGAATGGTGTGTCAATGTTTCTAATCATATTTTACATACTTAATGGAATGTGTAGTTATGAGGTGTCAGAAGGAAGAGTGGACAGCTGTAGGACTCATGTACAGCTTTTGAGCTGCTTCATCTATTTAAGAAAGTAGTTAGTTACTAGTTTAAATAATCTTTGTTATACTGGTAAGTAATTGAAGCATGTTGGGCATTGTTGCATCATTTTGAGCTTATCACTTTGAGAAATGTAGCATGGGTGTTAGAAATGGGAGTGCTGGCATTAACTGACAGTAAGCAAAGGCTTAACTCTGAGCTAGAGAACAGACTGCTGAAATCACTTTGTCAGAGAGCGCTCTCTGGGGAGGAGCGTGGTCAGGACTGGCTTTTTCTTTCCTGTGGTTTGTGTCACAGTGCTCCAGGAACAGCTAGGAGCTTCTTGTGCTGTGTCATGTCTGAAAAAGGGCTATTGAGGAAGGCCAGAGGAGAAAAAGCCACGTCTGTTCAGGCAGCTTCAAGATACTCTCCGTGGTGTGGCAGCTGTGTCTTTGGCACCGCCCCAGCCTCAGAATATTTGTGTTTGGTTTAACGCTTTAGGGTGGCTGCCAACGTTTTCCTGGGGAAGTGCGGGTGAGAAACAGTATTCACAGCTTGTATCTCAGCAAAAACCCCAAAGAATTTCGTGAGATGAAGAAAGCAATCCCTCTTCTTTGTTGTGACCTCTGTATGTTGAATCGCTGTGGCCCGTTACAAATCACGGAGAGGCACATCTTTGCAAGGCGCCGAGCGTGGAAGAGCTCTTGTCCGGCACTTTCTGACTGCGGGGGCTGTTTGCAGCATCTGTTGTATTACAGCAGTGCTGCTTGCTGAAAGCTTATCAGAGGTTGGAGTTGGTGAGGTTATCTTGGGCACATCGCCGCGTGTTGCTTGGAAGAGTTTGACATTTTTGCACTGCAGCTCTTGCTGCCAGATAACACTCCGTGCGCTTATCGTTGAATCTCTTCTGTTAAGTAGTTGTGGACACTCATGTTAACGTTTTCTTGCAATCTGCTGCAGCTTCAGTCTTATTTTCCTGTGCTGTTCTAATAAACAGCAATCTCATTATCTCAGTTGTCTCAACATTTAAATGCTTACATATATGTAAATCAGGCTATACCATTAAAATATGGGCTAGAAGTGTATGCTATCCAGGACTTCTACCAAGTGCATTAATAACATTATTTTCCCATTCTGTGAAAATACAAAATAACTTACTTAGCTCTGATACTGATGGCAGTGCACTGAATGGGGAAAAACCAGCTTTCAACAGCTAGATCAGCTTGTTACATAGCATTGCATGATAGAACAATAGAAATAGAAATTACCATTTATTATGGAAGCACGTTTATCCTTTCTTTTGGTTACTGTTACTGTAATTGCTGTTAGGGTCACACTTCAGTGGGAGTGGAGGATAATTTAAAGGGCATCAGGGCAATTAAGTATACTAGAAGGTTCCAAGTATGTATTTTTTTTCTCTTTATTGAGCTGTGATCCTGTATCCAAGATGGTTTTAAATACAAAGCAGTGATGTTGAATTCTAAATTACTGCTTTATAATGGCAACACTAATGAAGCATAATTTTTTTCTTTTTTCAACTTCTTGGAACACTTTCTGTTTTGTAGTTGAAAGTGGAATCATAGAAGGGCAAGGGTTGGAAGGGACCCCAAGGATCATAGAGCTCCAACCCCCCTGCCACAGGCAGGGCCACCAACCTCAGGCCTGGATCTACACAAGGCTGCCCAGGGCCCCATCCAACCTGGCCCTGAACACTTCCAGGGATGGGGCATCCACCACCTCTCTGGGCAGTCTGTTCCAGGACCTCATCACTCTTTCTGTAAAAATCTTCCCCCTAATATCCAGTCTAAACCTTCCCTCATTCAGCATTAATCCATTCCCCCTTGTCCTGCCATTATCTGCCCTTTTAAAAAGTTGATTCCCCTCCTGTTTGTATGGTCCCTTCAGGTACTGGCAGGCTGCAATGAGGTCCCCCCGCAGCCTTCTCTTCTCCAGGCTGAACGAGCCCAGCTCCCTCAGCCTCTCCTTGTAGGGCAAAGTGCTTGCAAGTGCTAAGGTTTTTGTTTAACAGTTATTTGGAGTAGAGTGAAAGGGAAAAAAAGTCAGTGAAGAATCTGAGAGAAGGTGGGTGATGAAATTTCAGGGGACTGGTTCTGACCAGAGTAGTGATTTCTGGATGAGGTGTGTCTTGTGTTGAAGCAGGGAGCAGCTCATGAATGCTGAGAGGATCCTTACGCTAAAAAATACGATCCATCAAGCTACTGTTCTTTCAAAACAGAATGTATAATGAGCACAGTCAGGATTCTTGGGTTTAAAAGCTTATGCAGCGTTGTGTTTTTAAAATCAAATCTACCACATGTAATGTACCTTTACTTCTGTGTAATACACACAGTTGTCAATAGACTGGAGAGTTGCCATTCAACTAGTCTAAGAAACATCTTGGTGTTCTGCCTTGTGGCAAGTACTTGCCAAATTCCTCTGCAACCTTCACTTGAGTACTATTTGCAATTGTTTATCCTTTTTTTTTTTCTGCAAAATAATATAAAATATGTAAAAAAGAATCAGAATTAAGTGAATACATCAGTTTGAGTTTGTTTAATAGTTAAAATTGGTTTTGTATGTGAGTTGTATAATGATTTCAAACTGTTTCTGTGTCTCATTAAGTGCAGTAAGTATGGAACAACTTTAAATATATTTTTTTAAATGGCTGGTGGTGTCTCTCACTGTCAAATTGGCCTGAAACTTTTATTTCATACATTTCAGAATTTCCTTTTGAAGGACTGGCTAAACTGGAGAAAGTCATTGGGACCTGGAGACTGTTTTACACTTGGGGTATCAAGTTTTGTTAATCCACCAAGTTTTCAACCTTGTTTGACACCTACTACAGAAATTCAAGGTTGATGCTTATTGTGATCTTTCTTGGGTAAAAATGTTCTTTGTTGTGTGGTTTTTGAGATGGAAGAAGGGTACCTTGGACAGTGCTGCTAAGGGTTTGCCAGTGTGTGATTTTCTTTAAACTTAGGAGTTTGGGAGAAAAAGGAAGAAACAATGACTTTCTGATCACTTCATTATTCATTGTCTCTTCTAGATTCTTAGTTTACATTTCAGTTCCTAACCTAACCATGTTGCTGTATGATAATAACATGAAGTGGAAAAAGCTTAATTTATTCTAGAAGATTAATTGTTATGTTCTAGCCACGATCCTGTTTTTGCACTAGAGAGATTTAGTGCTTTATAACTAAAGAATTCCACTCCTTAGTGTTCCCAGTTCTTCAGGTTTGAATGTAATTTTTTTGTTGTTCTGTGCAGAATTTTTACCATGTTCCATTGTTGTTTGCTTCTTAAATTAATAACATACTTTTTAACCTTCCAATAACAGATAGTAATAACTGACCTCTCCTCTCCCCCTAGTTATTGGCTGAACAGAAAAAAGTAATTTTCTGTCAGATTAAATGTTCCTGTGACTGATTTAGAATCTTAGAATCATAGAATGGCAGGGGTTGGAAGGGACCCCAAGGATCCTAAAGCTCCAACCCCCCTGCCACAGGCAGGGCCACCAACCTCAGGCCTGGAGCTACACAAGGTTGCCCAGGGCCCCATCCAACCTGGCCTTGAACACTTCAAGGGATGGGGCATCCACCACCTCTCTGGGCAGCCTATTCCAGCACCTCACCACTCTTTCTGTAAAAAACTTCCCCCCTAATATTCAATCTAAACCTTCCCTCCTTTAGCTTTAATCCATTCCCCCTTGTCCTGCCATTATCTGCCCTTTTAAAAAGTTGATTCCCCTCCTGTTTGTATGGTCCTCTCCTTTAGAAAGGAGAGGAAGTGAAAGCTTGAGTTACAATGTCATTCAGAAAAACCCAAGGAGAGTAAAGACAGCCTGTTCCTCTCCTGTTCCTCATCAGCTGGCTGGGAAGGTAGATGAATCTCTTGTGTTGTAACCCTCAGTTTAAATCTTTCTTCTTCCTCAACCTGCAGTGATAAAATAGTAAATTGAAAATGTTACTTAAACCAGATAATGTGAAAATAAAGCCCAAGGCTGAAGGAATGGCTTGAACACCTGATTTTTACCTGTTCCTTCAAAGAATGTGAAATTCCCCATATGAAAGGGAACGCTGGTGTCTTACCATGTCACTTGTTCATAGCAAACACCAGTTTCTGCTGGTGCAAACAGGTCTTTCAGTTCTTAGGAATTTTGGGAAAGTACTATAGTAAAACTTTGCTGCTATAGCTAAAGCATTTTAATAATAATAATAAAAAACCCCATACTACTGGTTAGGAAAAGTAAGCTCTTGATTTCATGTTTAAACTGCACTTGGGGATTCCTGACTTGGTTTTGTAGTAATTGGGCTGATAACCTTTTCCCTTTTTGCAGACCTACACTTGTCTGTAGGTCAGTGGTTGAGTGAGACTTTTGTACCTCATGTGCAGCTGATGAACCGAAGCTTGGAAATAATTCTTGGAAGCCCTCCAACAGATCTCCTAGGGGGTTGTTTTTTTTCAGTTTTAGAAATAAATGAATCTCTGTAGCTGTACAGCTTTTTAAATAATTAATTGCAAGCACATCTGAGTTTGTGTCTTTTACGTTGCACAACTGTGCCTTATGCTTCTTGTTTTGATGATGATTATTTTTTAAATAAGTTATAAATCTAGTTCTGATGATCTGTAGAACTGGCTGGCTTTAGCATAAAGTGGAATAAAAAAGAAGCTTTCTACTTCTACAGGTTAGAAATTAACTTCTCCCTAGGCAGAAAAAAATGCTATGCTGCATTAAAATCATGCAGTCATTCTAATAGGTATGTGTGTATTTTAAGCATTGATGACCACAGCTGTAAAATAAATTATTTTCTGTTTGGCATTTTCAGTTATTTACTTATTTGTTTCAGTAACAAGTACTCATCTTTCATCCTTGTCTTCTGAGTAGATTGTAACTTGCTTGTTTTTGTCAAGTTTGAGATGTAGGAGGGAGGAATGTGCACAGGGTGTACAAAAGTCATGTTCTTTTTTTTACTTACAACACTAGAATCAATTCTGTAAGGACAGTACCAGCTGCAGCTTTGTGGGGATGTTGTGTTGGTGATAAAATTAGGGCTTAAATATAAAAATAAAACTGAAGGGTTTATGAGTCAGCAGACATTGTGGATGCTAAGCTTCTGGTATTTCTGAAATTAATACAAAGTGTCTTGAAGCAGTAGCAGTCCAGGGCTTTGACACTGATAGTGAAGACATGCTTTAGTAGCAAAATACCAATTAATAATGTTTCCAGGTTTCATTTTGTAGTTTTATGGTTCAGTGCTGTTTCTTTCTGGCAATAAAATGAAAATTTTACAGCTTGAATTGAGAACTATTAATGGTGTCCTTCATGAGTACACTTGATAAACTAAGTTAGGTGGTCAAAAATTATACTTGATCTACTAAAAATATAACCTTTTGTTACTTATGCATGAATATTATATGTTATGTATTTCAGTTTCAATAAGCCAGCTTTTTGGTATCCTTATGGGAAGAAAAGCACAAAATTTTCCTTTGAGAGAACTTTTTTGTGTAGTATGTCTTATAAACATGCCAGGCTTTGCTTTGCTTTGAGATACTCAAAATATATTTTATTTAAAAAAAAATAAAGTTAAAAAGTAGCTAGGACAAAATCTGGGGAGGCCATCCTGCTCCAGTGCCCTGCTCAGAGCAGGGCTGACTCCAAAGAGGAGCTGGCTACAGCCTTGCTAATGCAGGCCAGTTGATTTTTAGCCTTTACCATGGAACGGGCTCACTGGCTTGTGTTTCTGTTCACCATGAAGCCCCAGAGCTGCTTTCTGCCCAGCTGCTTCCCAGCCCCAGGGGCTGCAGCGGTGCTTACCTTTGAGCTCTGGGATGCTCCTTCTGGCTGAGGAACTGCTAGGGTCCTGCTTCTTCCATGGATCAGCTTTTACTAGCATGTCATCCCCTGCGCTCTCCCTCTCCAAAAGAGAAAATGAAAATGAGCTCTACTGTATTTTTCATGATGAAAAGTTGTGCGTTTCCTTCAAACAGTAAAGTGGCTGCATCTATATAATTTTGATGTGCTTATGCTAGCACAAGCTATGCTGATGGGTAGTGAAAAAACCTGTGATGTACTACTTGATTAGGGAAAACAGGATATGAAAAGTGAGCACTTAATAAGGACCTTGCTAAAATGCTGCTTTTTTTTTTTGGTCTGGCAGCCACTTAAACTTGATTTCTCAAGTTTATGAACAGGAGACTAACAGGAAAGATAAAAGATCTCTTCATTTTATGTGGAAGTGGTACTTTGAGTTAACTTTGTTACAGATCCAAGAAACTTAAATCATTCTATTCCCCATCCACATCTTTCCTTCCTCAGTCCCTATGGTTGGATGATCTTGCACTATCCTTTGCCGTGTGGATCAAAGTTTGTGCCCCAGTACTGTGTCTCTAATCAAGTCCAATTACTGATGTCTGTTGAGAAGCCTGAGAGTATGACAGATATGCAGAGATGATGTCTCAGAATGTTCCCCCAGCTTTTAACTGTTGGGCTTTTTTTCAGCAATTTCTTCAGCTGGATGATTCTTTTCTATGAAATAGAGTTTTGATGAATTTGTTCTGCGTGGATCTATGCAGTTGTTTTTTGAACCTATGTAAAATTTTATCAACCACAGAATAGTGAATAGCAACTTTATATGCTGGGTGAAGCTCCCTTTTGCTGGTTCCTGAGTTTCCCACTTGCTAATTTAGAAATTGTGAATAACAAATCTCTTTTCCTCTTTAATGCTACCACATAGATATGTAAAATTCCATCCTTAGTCTTTTTCATGGTGAAGAACTCTATGCTGTGTAGTCAGCCTTCAAAAAAAAGGGTATTTTGTATGTTTCATCCCCTTTGTTACTGTCAAATAAAGAAGGGCAGACAGTGGCTTCTGGAAGGAGAGAGCTTAGGCAAAGGGCAGAGAGAGAAGAAAATGATATGTTACCCTTTGATCTGTGTCTCTCTAGAGGAATGTACGAAATGACAGAGAAAATGTGACGTGATGCAAACGTAGTATTACTCAACCCCCTACGGCCCCCATAAAAAGTTAATTAGCAGCTTATTAAGCTAAATATAATGCATGACAATTTACATGCAAGCTTCGAAATTGCAAGTGTGTGGCCTTTGATTACCATTTAACCTGTGCTGTACTTGTGAGTCTGGATAGAAGAGTAGCTATAAGAATGTGAACAGCCTTTTGCAGCTACAAGAAGTAGAGCTGGGCTTGCACAGGCTTCCCTGGGACTTGGTGACTGGGTGTGGGGTGTTCCTCTGTTGTTAAATGTGCAGAATTAAAAGGTTTAGCTTTATCACACCATCTCTCTTTGTGAAGACCATATACCTGACTTGGCAGATTCTCAGCTGGTTCTTGTCTGCCTGCATCCATTGGAGTCCTGTCCCTACCCACCATATACTGTGCATTATATTCTTCTACGGAATGTCAATGTGTATTTCACTGTGTACTGTTTAGCTTAAAATTGCTTCCTAAATTTTCTGGCACACACTCAATTTCACTATTTCTTAATAGGAATATTGGGACATAAACTTGTGAGCCGTCTGGTTTTGTGTTGTGGCATTGTATGGTTACTTGGCTGTATTGATGAAATGGAAAACAAGCTGAAAACAAGCTTCTGAGAGCCCTGGGAATCTGAAAGTGTGTTTGTCTTCTGACTTGTGCCCGTGGTTCCTGAAGCTAAACTCAATGATGTAAACATTCCCCTTTGACTCCTGTGACTGCCTTCTGCAGAGCCCCTGGTGCTCTCTAGTGCCAGTGTACTATCATGCCTGCCTTTTCTTCTCTCCTGTTCCAGAACCCATTTGGCTTCCCCTCACGTCCCTGTCCGTTTGGCAAGCACCAGCATGTGTTATGGCTGGTTTGGAGCTAGGAGAGTGCTTCAATTGACCGGTTGATTGCTGCTGCTCGAAATGGATGAGAGCCAAGTTCTGTTTCCCTTTTCCACAATGCAACTGCTAATTTGTATGTCTTGCTTCTACTCAGCAGCCGATCTCTGTGAAACTTCGGGGAACTCGGTGTCTTTGAGACCTCTGTTTCTCTGTCAAATTTGGCTGAGATTGGCCTGCGTGATTAGAATTCATTGGTGTGACAGGGCTGCTGGACAGACTGCATAATATATAATCTTTGTTTTCTGAGGGTAATTGAATTCAACTGCATTTTAAAAACTTTTAGATTTGTTTGCTGAAACAAAAATGACAAAACTTAGACTTCATGTAAAATGGTTTATCTCTTTCATCTGAGAAGTGTTTGGTTTTTTCTGAGTGTTGAGTACAAAAGGAGGGAGGGGAAACTTAGCAGAAGTGTCTCTCTCTTCCTCATGCCTGTCAGTTCAGCAGCTACGGTGTTTCCATATAGGTGGATACCAGTTTAGGTCCTGGGGATTAGAATCGTGTATTCTGACTGCTGCAGGAGAGTGCTTTGTCTGTGCAGCTGTAATGTATGCTGTGGTGAAATATTCTTTCTTTTTGATGCCATTCCACACTTCATAAATAATGAAACTTTCTTTAGAGTTGCCTCAGCATCTCGGGCAAATTACCCCTTAGGCTTAGTGAGTCAGTCTGTTTTTATCTTCTTTTTTTTCTTTTTTCTTTTTTTTTCCCCCTTTGTCTCCGTGTACTTTAGTGTTTGCAGCAACTTCAACAGAAGGAATTGACAAAGGCTCGGATACCTAGCACTGAAACTGTGGAGAGATGCTAATGTTGATGCAGTGCTATGATGTGAATTCTAATTTTTGTGCGCAAAGATATTTGTTGTACAATTATCCACTGCAGTTATTCTTTGTTAGAAAAATGTGCAGCTGTGGTAAAGTGTTTTTAATCCCTTCATGTTTTTAGAAGCGGTAACTAAGCTGATCGTTCAAGACAGGTTGGAAATGACCTTTTCCTGAAAGATGAGGTAGATAAATTTTCAACAGGTGCAGAAAGGATTTAGCCAGAATTTATCTAAAATAAAAATGGCTGAAGGATGTTCTTTTCTTAGAATTTGTTTTATAGGGTTTATACAGTTACTGACAGATAATTACCCTGCAGAGCATTAGAGCATAATTGGAAGGAGATTCTATTAATAGAAAACAAAAGTTTCGGTGAATTGTATCTTGATTTGAGGCAATGTTTTCAGACTGAGGAAGACAATGGTGCTAAATGTTGCTTGGCACATTTTACTTTTTCCCTGCTCTATGATGAAGCACCATGACTTGTCCTAAGTCTTAAGTTAGTTATGTTGTTCTTTCTGGGAATCAGAAAGCAGAAATTGTGACTTTAACTTCCCTACTTATTCTGAGGCATTAGTTTTGCTCACTACCACCTCCTGGCAGAGATCAAGAGCAGGCACGCACTAAGGTGTTTAGCTTTTAATACTTCAGATGGCAGCAGACTGGGATTTAACTGTCTGTGAAACTTGTAAGGGAAGCAGAACCTAAAGTAGCTGGTGGGGAAGAGATTAATGGAGGATGACAGAAGTGCAGTTAATTCTAAATTTCAATTAATCTGCAATACACTGAATAGATAACAAGAACATGGACCCATGTTCCTATATTTGCTAACATATTAATTCCAGTCAAATAACTGTAAAGCATGAGGAGAAAAAGCAAGGAGAGGGGAGAAAAGGAGAGAAAAGCATTTAAATAAAGCAACAAGTTATCTGACAAAATGACTGTCATACTAGTTACCTGTTTACAGCAATAAAGACAGGCTTCATGTTGCTCCGTTCTTTCTGGATATCCTTTCTGAATGCTGCTTGAAAGAGCATCAGACTGCAGAGAACTGAGTAGTCTCTGTTGGAGTGATACTAAAAAAAAGATAGGCAGAGACAAGTTTACTTTGTCTTTTTCTAGCTTTCTTCTTAATCCTCATATGTCACTTATGTCATCCCTTTATTTGTCTGGGTCCTTTACATTTCTGAACCTTGCATTTCTCAGTCATGCAAGCAGTTTAAAGAGATGCGTTGGGGGGAGGGGGTTGTTTGTTTTGTTTTGATGTGGTGTTGTGTTTGTCAGGGGAAAGCTGCAGTGTGTAAATGCTCCTGATGGCTGCAGCTGAACAGCTCAAGTCTTAGTCCTCGTACAGCTCTCCCCACCCCATGGCTTGCTCACAAATCACTGTAGCTCACCAGTAACCACAGCTGGAGCTATGAATACACTTAATATTATGTAAGTTTTGATTTATTGTTATGTTGCCTCTAGAAGATGGACCTTGAGTTTAGTTACTTCAGACATGTTGAAATGCTCAGGCTTATGAGTAGTGTACGTCAATTAATTCATATCAAGGATGTTCTGTGTTACTGTGCAGTTTGTTGTGAGGTGAGACTTCACACTGAAGGCTTTGACTGCAGCTGTGAGCATGGAGGCAAGGAATAGGTATTTATCCATCAGTCAGACTGATGTGTGATGGGTGTATGATGTCATGTGAAGTTAGGCAGAATACGTAGTGAAGGGTTTGTGCTGTCTGTGGAAGAATGAGACAATGGCTGGTTCAGGAAAGAGCCTGTTAAGAAGGGAGCTATCTCAACAAATCTGTATGGACAAAGCAACTTTGAGGTCAGCACTAAGAGTCATATGGCAATTTGACTAGTCTTCCTGAAAGCCAAATTTTCTGTTGTCAAACCACTAACTCCTCTTAACTTCTAGGTAGTAAGTAGCATAATAGTCTTGCCAGGTGCAGGCAGTGACTCTTGGCCTTTCAAAGGGTTGTCAGTAATGTCAGAGAGATGGGGGCAGTCATGTTTGTCAAGAGGGACGTGAAAATGTTCTCATGAGGAACATATTTATTTTATTTTATTTTTGAGCAGACATTGGCTAGGTCCTTAAATCTGTAAAGACAAGATAAATAGTTGGCCATAAAGGGCAAGCACAGTCTTGAGTGTACAGAAAGACAGAAGCCCTTACTGAGTTGTTTAGGTAGGCATTTACAGCTTGTCAGAGGAATACAGAGAGAGGGAAAAGGGAAATGCCTTCTGTATAATCTCTTAGTTGATTATAGAAACGTATTTTTCTGTGCTCGGTGTGAAGTAAAGAGCTCTGGTGTATCCAGAATACTTCTGCACCTTTAAGGTCATAAGGTAGTTTCACAGTATCTGTATTGACATTGTGAAATTAATAAAATGCATGTTGTGAGAATAGAAAAATGGCAAGCTGGATGCCAGTTGCTTTGCCTTAGCATACTCTCCAAAGTACTTTTCACCTGTCTCCCTGCATGTATCGAGTCCCTCTGTAACACTTTGCTGTCTCCTTGTTTCTGGCTGGCCATTGAGAGGAGATGGCTTGGCGTCAGGTGCGAGAGGCTGAGAAGCCGACAGATGGGGATACTGTCTGGGGATGGAAGCGGAGCGCTGGGGAAGGCTGAAGTCGGGATGCTCTAGAGGTGCAGAGCTTGGCTGTTGCACTTTCAGTGCCTGCTTCTCTACGTGTATGAAAACACTAACTACTCAGACAACAGAAAAGCATAGTTTCAAGCAAGGCATTCAGAGCTGATGCTTGTCTTGCTGATGCTTTTAACTAAAATCTAGCTGTGCTTAACTCCCTATTGTGAAAGGAAGGTAATGTTATTTCAACTTACAGAAGCCCTTGAAGGCAGGTTTAATTATTTCATATTCTTCACTTGGATTCTCTGATGAAAATACCCTAACAATAACAAAAACCCCCCACCATTAAAGGGTGGCATAATTTTGTATGTAGTGTGGACTTCAAATAGCAGCTATTGAAAATAACAGTGACTGTGCATTATGGTTTTGCCTATGTGTGAAGTGGTGTGTGTAAATATGCATGAAAAGACCTTCTGAAACTGCAGTTTGACCATTAGTGTTTGTATTTTCTCTCTTCTGTGCCTGTCTTTGAAACCTTAGCGTGTCTTTCATTTCTGTGTAGTGATACATAGGTATCACTTTTGAAAGCAACCTGTAAATTTTTCTGTATGTGCTATCAGATAAATTATCAAGAAACCTTTTTTTTCTATTAATGAATTTTCTACCTGTATGTGGAATATGGTTATAAAATCAACTTTAACACTGTGAGAGGTGGTGTGAGATGGATGGAATTTTTTTTCCCCTCATAGGATGAAACAGATTGTAAGATTTTTGCATTATTGCTACTGTTAACTGCATACCACTTATTGCAAATTTGAGTTACACAGAGAAGACATTTGGGTTGGTGTCTCTTTGCTGAGAAAGCAATAGCCATTTTTACTGAAACTGACACCTGCATTAGCAGGCGTTCAGAGGTGGTACAGCTGTGTGCCTTATTTGCTTGCCATGGGTTGGTTTCTTTAATTTTGAGGTGGTTATTTACTGTCTGATGGTAAATGGTTCTAGACTGGACTATGCGACCCGATTATGGCTATAGCTGTGCTGGTGGCCGCAAGAGTTGCGGTGCTCGGTGTGCTTGGAGACAGTGATTTTCAGAAGGGGCATTATTCAGTCATCCTGACTTAAAGCTGTCTCCCTTCCACGTGCTTCTGGATTCCATTGCAGCCATTGGTGCTGTCAGTGTAAGAATAACTTTGTGTCTGAAGTGGCAGTTTCCTTGAAACCATCCAGATCAATCTGTGTTATGTTTGTGAGCCAACAAGTTTGGTCATCAGTGGAGGATGGTAAAATGATTCACTGACTGGTTGGCCAAGTCCTCTGCAAGACTCTGCAGTAGCTGTTGCAGCCTTCCTGTTAGGGGAAAAAAAGAAAGTGGGAATCACAAGTGTAGTTCCTTCTAAGAAGAACTTCCACTTCAGTATTTAGGAAACTGTGGGATTCTTAGAAAACTTTTATGTATGTTTGTTAGTTGTGAGATGAGAATTTCCCTTTTCCTAGAGTTACAAGTCTGCCTGTTTTCTAGAGGCTTTATCTTGTTTTCTGACAATTGGGTCTTGCAGTTGAGTTCAAATATTGGTTAAATTTTAGCCTGTGCTTTGGAAAGTATAGTTCTTGTCTTGGTGCCTGGAATGTGTAGTTATGCTCCAACCGAAGACACACGTTTAATTCTCTGTCCAAATGTAGTTGTCTAAAATTTAGATGTCTGTGTTGTGCTAGTTACTCTTAAGTCTCCATTAAATGTGCAGAAATAATTACCTCCAGAAGGCCATTCATCTCTTCCTGAGCTAGGTGTCCAAGATAAGGAAGATAGATTGCCGAGGTGGTTACAAATGGAGCAGTGTGAGACTTGTTCAGATTCAAATATCTCGCTTGCCCCCTGCAGTGAGGGTCCAGCATATCCTCAGAACCGCTCAAACGGCACTAGCTCAGCTGCAGATTGCCTCTTCCCGTTCCTAGCTGTGGATGTATTTTATATATTTATATAGAGTATGGGCTGGCCTTTGCTGTGTGTCTTCTGAGGCCTCAGAGGTTTGGATGAGTTCCTGCTGTTTGCTTCACTGTTTGGTTCTGGAGGCCTGGGTCAGAGGGTCAGGTCTTTCACCTGAGCCGTTTCTTAAAGGACTATTTGTTTTCTGGGTTGCTTAACCATAGTTAAGATGGCTGGAGAGCTGGGCAGGGAGAAACCAGATGAAATTCAACAAAGGCAAGTGTAAAGTCTTGCACCTGGGGAGGAACAACCACATGTATCAGTACAGGCTGGGTGATGACCTGCTGGAGAAGAGCTCTGTGGAGAAGGACCTGGGGGTCCTGGTGGATGACAGGTTGGCTATGAGCCAGCAGTGTGCCCTGGTGGCTAAGAGAGCCAATGGGATCCTGGGATGCATCAGGAGGAGTGTGGCCAGCAGGTCGAAGGAAGTAATCCTCCCCCTCTACTCTGCCCTGATCAGGCCCCACCTGGAGTATTGTGTCCAGTTCTGGGCTCCCTGGTATAAAAAGGACAGGGATCTCCTGGAGAGAGTCCAGAGAAGGTCTGTGAAGATGATTAAGGGCCTGGAACATCTATCCTATGAGGAAAGGCTGAGAGAGCTGGGGCTGTTCAGCCTGGAGAAAAGACGACTGAGGGGGGACCTAATCAACATGTATAAATATCTTAAGTATGGGGTGCAGGGGGAAATGGCCAGCCCCTTTTCTTTGGTCTGTGGAGAGAGGACAAGGGGCAATGGCTGCAAATTGGAGCACAGGAACTTCCGCACCAACATGTGGAGGAACTTTTTCCCAGTGAGGGTGACAGAGCCCTGGGACAGGCTGCCCAGGGAGGTGGTGGAGTCTCCTTCTCTGGAGATATTCAAGATTCGTCTGGACACCTATCTATGTAATATGAGCTAGGGAGCTGCTTTGGCAGGGGGGTTGGACCCGATGATCTCTCGAGGTCCCTTCCAACCCCTACACCTCTGTGATTCTGTATAGTACAGTCCAGTGATGTTTATTTTTTATTTTACCATGGTAGACAATATTGGTTTTGCCTTTTAATTATGTATTTAATTATAGCAACAGATTTAATAAATCACTGTATATAAAATAAATGTCTCTCTTCTCGTGCCTTTTCCTTAGAGGATGTGGAGAAGGAGCAATGATAGAGAAAGGAGAGTGGGTTTTTTTGGTAGAGATCTTTCACTGTTTCAAATGTTTAGAATCCAAATTTGCCTATCAAAATGCCCACCTTTTGCCTCTGAATGCTTCCTACCTCAATTTTTTTTTCCCTCCCATGCTTTTGTGAGGTAAAAAAAAGTTGTTGCTGCTCTTTCGATGATGTCAGCTGTGGCACAGGCTTTGCTTTTTCATGGTAAAGGATGAGCACAGCCTGCCCATGCCAGCCTGATGCTTTAGGACTCTGTGTTACCAGAACAGGCAGGTGCCTAGTGCTGGGTGGGACTGGGGGCTGGCAGGTATGACACAGCTTGTAGGAGCCTGGTAATCACCTGAGCTGGGGGCTGGCAGTGTCTCAGACAATGCTAGGAGGTACCTTAATACAGAATGCTTTAAATAGACCTTGTGAAGATCTAGAGATCTCTTTTGCTGGCATGCCTTAATTTTTTGGTATATTCTTATAGCATATGAATGCTCCAGTTTCCTGGGGAAAATAAAGTCTTCAGTCTGAACTGAAAATTTTTCCATGGTTTTTTTAATACCATTAGCTGGTAAATTAATTTCTTCTTCAAGTAGGAAATTTTTAAAACTAAAGATAGCTATAGAACGAAAACATAACATTTTTGCAAACATATTTTTCTTATTTGTAAAAAAACCTCTCCCATTTGTAATTCTTGTGTGTTTTGACTTAAAGTATGACAGCTTTGTAACAAAGTTTTTGTAGCTTAGGATGCTGTGAGTTGTTAGGAGTGTTGTTACACTGTTAATATATTAACAGACGTGTAGGAATGTTTGTTTTATAAATACTTGTGTTAGTGTATTGCAATTAATTTTCACTGCTTAGTTTGGTAATTTTTGATTCTTGTAGTTATAGAAGACAATATAAGACTAAATTTGACATTTTCACTTCTAGTTCATCAGACATACTTGAACTGGTAAACCTGGATGTGTTTTCCAGTAAGTTTGTAAAAGAAAGGTACGCTGTGATTGTGGTTACTTCAGAAAATGATAATGATGCTACAAATCATAAATCCTGAGAAACTGTAAGTTTTCTCTATTATATTCTAGAAAATACATTGACAGTGTAGTTTCTACTTGAACTTCCACATGGGGAAATATAAAACAGCAATCCTAAAAGGTAAGTTATCTTAACAGGGGTTGTGACAGGTGGAAGCAGGATCACAAAAACCAGAAAAAATCTTTTTATCAAAGAAGACTTTTTTTTCAATTCTGTAATAGTTTTCAACCAGTGCTCTGAATTATCTCAGCTGTAGCTGTATGAAAATTAACTGGATTTCATATTGGGTACTGAATGTGAAGGTGCAAGTTATAGTTAGTTGTACTAAAATATCAGAAAGTATTAGAGTCAGAGAAATATAGTTGTTAAGAGCTTTTGGAAGCTGCTGTGGTGCTGGGAAAGCTGCTTGTGTCTCTTCCATGTACCCCAGAATATCTCCAGGGGAACTCTGGTAAAGATAAGAGTTTAAGTAAATTTCTGAAAAAGTTTTGTTTTCTTGCTAATAAATATCTAAGGTTTTACAGTGTCCACATCTTGAGGCACTGGTTTTGTTGTATATTACACATCCCTTGCTAAAGAGAGGATTTTTTTTTATATATACTGTCATTAAAAACTCTTCTTGGCTGTCAATAGCAGTGAGGGTCTTTTGCTTTGTAATAATTTCTCTTGGTTTGGTACCCATCCCAGTTTTGAGCAGAAAAGAGCTTTGCTTTTGGGGGGAGTGTTTGTGTATGTTGGGGTTTTTTTTGATCCTGTTTAATATTTTACTACTTTTAATGCTTTGAAACCCAGTATTTTGTTATCATCTAGATTACTTTTTTTAACTTTACTGTTTTACCTGTGATGATGGTAACCATCATGCACATGTTTTCCTGTCAAGAGGAATGAATAGAGGAGAGAGACAAAATTTTTCAACTGCAGTAACCTGTAAATGGTTGGAGGGGATCAGCTGTTCATAGTGTGAACTTCCAGTTGGTGGATGAAGGTGTTGCCATCAATGCAAAGATGGTTTTGCAAATTATGAAGAAACCTGCTAGCTGCTTACTTCCACTGCTCACTGTGACTTTATTGGCAGGAGCCATTAACTCTCCTTCTACTGGTCATTTGTAACCTGCAGCCACTGTATGTGAACCAGTGTTACAGCAGAGCAAGGGTAAGATACCTTTAAAAGTACTGTGAGAATCTTGTTTTTACACAGATCACCTGTTTCCAAAAAAAGTGCTACAATGTATATGCATCACTGTCAAACAGACTCCTTGAAAGTGAATTATATGTTCTTTTTAAAAGCTATAGTGGTGGTGTTACTTGTAGCTGTTGGGCCAAGGCTAAAGGAAGTGAGGTTTAGAGGAACAGGTGATGGAATTTTTTTGTCTCAATCTTTTAAAATTTTTAACAATGAGCCTGTCTTAATTGAAGTGGTATTCTAGCCCTCTGATCATCTTCAGGGCCCAAATAGCCTTCACCCAAGCCCAAATAGCCTTCTGAAGCCAACTTGTGTGTAAGTTACCCTTTGTAACCCATCTCAAATCAGTGTGTGCTGTCTCTGAGGAAAAAATCTGTCCTACAGCTAGGAAGGCTCTGCCTGTATTAGAAAACTTGAATGCAAACTCTGCAATTAATGCCTCTAGCAGTTGTTTATGAGAAGCTTCCCCACTGTGAGGCAATGTCTGTGAGAAACTACCCTGCACGAAGTAAGTTCTGGTTTCACCTTAAGGTTCCACATGAGTGAGTCACTGGCTATGGAAGTATCAGTACGGTGTCTGTTGCTGGAATACTGTCATGTGCGGGAACAAGTTACAGTTCATGTCTGTTCTCTTTCACCTGACATGAATCTGTCAACATTTAAGTGAAAGCTGTTATGACCCAGGTTGTCATGGAAGAACTGTACACACTGCAAAGCATATATGCTGTAAGCTGGCATCAGTTACATTTCAGATGCCATACTTGGACGCTTGCACTTAGTGTAATGGTCCAGGCCCTAGCATTTAGCACAGAGGGAAAGCTTAAAAGACCAGGTCTTACCCAAAATCTCAACAGTAGGACATATCTTTTGAGAGAAAAGTTGCTACTTTTTTGTTGGTTTTTTTTTGTTTTGTTTTTCTAAAGTGATTTTAATTAGGGGTGAGAAATGGGCTTTTATTTCTAGAAGGTAATTCTTTATCTCCCCATGTAACAAAGTAGTATCACAAGGAACAGCATAAGATAGTGGTTTTATTGTATAAAGTATGCCTCATTTCTCATTTTCACAGAATCACAGAATCTTAGGGGTTGGAAGGGAACTCAAGAGATCATTGGGTCCAACCCCCCTGCCAAAGCAAGCTCCCTATCTCATATTACATAGATAGGTGTCCAGACGAGACTTGAATATCTCCAGAGAAGGAGACTCCACCACCTCCCTGGGCAGCCTATTCCACTGCTCCGTCACCCTCACTGGGAAAAAGTTCTTCCGCATGTTGGTGCAGAACTTCCTGTGCTCCAGCTTACAGCCATTGCCCCTTGTCCTGTCCCCATAGACCACTGAAAAGGGGCAGGCCAATTCCCCCTGCAACCCATGCCTAAGATATTTATAAACACTAATTAGGTCCCCCCTAATTCTTCTTTTCTCCAGGCTGAACAGACCCAGCTCACTCAGCCTTTCCTCATAGGGGAGATGTTCCAGACCCCTAATCAACTCTGTCGCCCTTCTCTGGACTCTCTCCAGAAGGTCCCTGTCTTTTTTATACCAGGGAGCCCAGAACTGGACACAGTATTCCAGGTGGGGCCTGACCAACGCAGAGTAGAGGGGGAGAATCACCTCCCTTGACCTGCTGGACACACTCTTCCTGATACATCCCAGGATCCCATTGGCTCTCTTAGCCACCAGGGCACACTGCTGGCTCAATAGCCAACCTGTCATCCACCAGGACCCCCAGGTCCTTCTCCACAGAGCTCTTTTCCAACAGGTCATCCCCCAGCCTGTACTGATACATGCGGTTATTCCTCCCCAGGTGCAAGACTTTACACTTGCACTTGTTGAATTTCATCTGGTTTCTCCCTACCCAGCTCTCCAGCCTGTCCAGGTGTCACTGGATGGCAGCACAGTGTTCCTGCCTGTCAGCCACTCCTCCCAGTTTTGTATCATCGGCGTACTTGCTGAGGGTGGATGCTATTCCCTCATCAAGGTCGTCAATGAAGATATTAAACAGGACCGGACCCAACACCGAGCCCTGGGGAACACCGCTAGTCACAGGCCTCCAGTCAGATTCTACTCCACTGATCACCACCCTCTGAGCCCGGTCTGACAGCCAGTTCTCAACCCACCTCACTGTCCACTCATCTATCCCTTGTTCCCTCACTATGGAAAGCTTTGCTAAAGTCAAGGTAGATGACATCCACTGCTCTCCCTCCATCCACCCAGCCAGTGATGAGATCATAGAAGGCTCTGAGATTGGTCGAGCACGATCTCCCCTTGGTGAATCCATGCTGACTATTCCTCATGACCTTCTTCTCTTCCAGTTGTTTGGAGATGGCATCCAAAACAAGCTGTTCCATCACCTTTCCAGGGACAGAAGTGAGGCTGACTGGCCTATAGTTACTGGGATCCTCCTTCTTGCCTTTTTTAAAGACTGCAGTGACATTGGCTATCCTCCAATCCTCAGGCACTTCTGTAGTCCAGGATCTATCAAAGATGATAGAGAGCGGCTCTGCAATCACCTCCGCCAGCTCTCTCAGCACACGTGGGTGTATCCCATCCGGGACCATGGATTTGTGTGCATCCATTTTATGTCTTTGATCTATTAATCTGGATTGCTTCTATCCAGGATTAGGTTAAAATTGTTGACATACAGTTGCATAGCAAGATTGCCGCCAAAATGTCTGGTTTTTGCTATATATAAAGTTGAATCATTCACACTTCACACTTCTGTAAATGTGGCAGCAGAAAAACACTGGTGGAAAATATTCATGGGCTTTAGCCATTGCTGCTGCTCCTTTAGATATTTTTCATGGAGAAATGTGAATCTGAAAACACTCAGGCTAACATCACATTCTGTAAACAGTTTGATAATTTTTTCAGTGTTTTTATAAAATAACATCATAGGATGACAAGCAACCACAACCAAAAATTTTAGAAACAAGACATAACAAGTTTTTGACAAGGAAAAAAGCAGTATTGTCTTGTATCTTTAATGAAACCTTTGGGTTTTTTAAGATGTTTAAGAGAAAACATAGTTTTGCTACTGCAGGCAGAGTTGATGGGAGATTACTTAGAGTATGAAGCAATATCAAACATCAAGGGTTTCAACCACTTCAGGGGCAGGTTTTTAGAATCTAAAATAAACTGTGAAAAGGGTGTGGAATAGAAGGGAAACAAAGGCAATGCACTTCAATAGGTTTAATGCAGATTATTTTGTGGGTGTAGGGAAGATTAGTCACCTGCATATCATAGGGTACGTAAGCACCAGTTCTGCAGAAAAATATTTAGAAGCTTTTTTTCTGTTATGTATAGTGTTTGTAAGATACCTGACAAGGTCCCTTGGCTTGGGTCAGTGCTGTAAGGCATTAGCTGGAGTTAGTGTCTCGCTTGGGTACAGCACTCTGGAAAGGTCTGTGAGTGGGGAGAAGGCAAGAGAGAAAAACAAGTCTAAGTAGGGAGCTAGAAAACAGCATGACCTGGTAGGGAAAGGCTAAAAGAGTTGGGGTGGTTTAGTTTGAAAAGATAAGCCAAGTAACTTAGTCTTCCAATATTTAAAAGCTCTGCTCTGCTCTCATAGCTGTCTATAATACTTTACTGGCAGCAGTAACTGAGGTGTGTTCAAGTAACATACACCTAACTTCTACACCTATTTCTGCACCTAAATCTACCAAAATATGTTTGGGTTAACTTATTTTGTGGTGCTTGTTTGGCCAATACTGAAAGTAAAACCAGTTCTGAGTACATAAATCACTGCATGATTTGTTAGGCTAGTACACAAATCCTGTGTATGGGGGTCTAATAATACTGCAGCAACCTGGAGAACGGTGTACTTTCAAGGAAATGCACTTATATTGTGGTTCTCTTCTCTGAGAACTTTGTGAACTGCCTATTTTGAAAGCTGTCTTGTCGACCTCAGTCATAAAGCCCTGGTATCTTACATGCTGTCTTGCATATTATTGCATGAGATCACCTTACTTCTGTCAGCAGTCCTTCAGTTTGAGAGGAAGAACTGCTTAGGTTCATGGAGAGAAGGAAGATAGGGAAGGAGAATAAACAAAAATGAACCCTTCCTCCACTAAAAGTGCTATATATGCTTATCTTCTGCTTTCAGTTATTTTAGATAACAGAAGAAACACCTCATTCTTGTGGGTTAATTAAAAATGTCGACAAATATTGGCTGTACCTGTAATGTCACTATTTGAAGACAAATGGACAGGATGGAGAGGCAGGCTAGATAGGAGAGCATTTGTAGAGATCCTTGGTTTCATAAGGATCCTGACCTTGCTGTCATTGGTAAGGTGAAATCTCAGAGCATATAATAAGGTTTTGTGGAAGCCGTTTTGTGTTTGGTTGGGGTTTCTTTTTCCAGTGGTGATACTCAATCACTTTCTCAGTTATTTGTTCTGACTTTCAGAAGACTGAAATAAAAATGTTGATTTTGATAATCAGGAAGTATTTCTAAAAACAATTCATGGACTTCAGGATAATAAATGCTTTAGTGATTTTTTTTTTATGAGGGAGGACGAAAAATTGTTGATTAATTCGTGTTTGTATTTGTTGGAGCTGCTTTTCCTTTCTCTGACTTTTAATATGGTTAATGGAATTTGCTTCCTGCTGCCATGTCTCATGTTTTCAAATGTTTCCTTTTGTTTTGGTGGCTAACTGCTGGTTGTCTGATGGTAGACTTAGCTTTCCTGGGCAGAAACATCACAGCCTTACTTTGTACCTTGCAATAACAATTTAGCATAAACACTGTAATTGCTATATTTACATTCACTTTATAGTCTGGAAAAACATAGGTATTAATTGTATAAATTCCGAAGGCAGTAACATCAGTTTAAGTGCAGAAGGAAAACTACTAAATTGATTAAAATATGAAATAACTAAGGTGATTCTGGAACTACATATTAACAAATATATCCTTGTGAAGATGTAACTCAAAATTAGACAGCAAGATGATGACTTAAAATTCGTGCTATTTTACACCCAAATCAAGGATTTTTTTTTTAATGTAGTAATTATTTCATCAGGTCACTGCTGGCAATAGTTAGTAGCCTGACTTTCATCTTTATTCACATCCTAGTTCTAATTTTGCATTTCTTTTGTGCCTGTCTTGAACAAGAAACTGGTTTCTGTGGATGAAGGGTTTGGGCAACTTTTGTCAGTGTTGACTTGCAGTGAGAGCCTTCAGAGAGGGTGATTTTGGGGGTTCTCAGTATCACCAAAGTGCAGACTTCTATCGTTTAGTCAACTAAGTGGTGGTGGTACCTTAACTTTGGATGATCAGTGATGTTGGTAAACCAAAATGAATTGCTGGGTTCCCACTGAGTGTTGAGCAAAGTGACCTTAAATTCCCAGCCAAATAAAATCTCCAAGTATCAAGTGCAAAATTTGCATTCAGGTTCTTGAAAGTGTAGTGTTATACACTTAGAATTTGTAGTTGTGACTTATTTTTTGGGGGAGAGGGTGGACAGGACCAGATCGGTATCAATAATACAAAGACTCAATTGCCTGCATTTGTCTGTGTGATAGTTTCTTGCAGATCTGTTTTGGTATTGGAGGCATTATTGATTCTCAACTCCTTCCCAAGTCATTAGTTAATGAAAATACCTACTAAATTCCTGTACAGTAAATTACCACTTCATTAGTTGTGTTGTATATGCTCAGAGCTGGTCTTGGTTAATTCTTGTCTGGCTTTTTATAGAAAGCTGAGCTCTGTAATCTGTCATCTAATCAGCTTGGATACACAGAGGACATGTATGTATCAACTGCTCTCTGTATGTTTATAAATGCTAGCAAATTGGGAAATTATGGTACAATTCTTTTATAATTTTTGAAGGCACATGCCTTGAGTCTGTGCTGAGGCAGCAGTACTGAGCAGAGCACTTTATTCCCTCATCAAGATGGAAAACCTGCTACCTAGAAGTATTAGATGTATTCTGAACTGGGATTTGGTATCTTTATCTCTCTTTACCAGTATCAGCAGCTGACTTGAAATTTCTCTTGTACTTAAACACAAAATGTATATGTTAATTAAGTTATTTGCTGAAGGATTATCAAATCAATGTATAAATGCTAAATAGCTTTTGCTCCAAGGTATGAAAGGAAAGAAAGAAACTAACACAACATCGACCAAAAGGGCTGACAATAACATCTGTGAAATTGTGCCATAATTCCAGTTGAATTTAAATTCATGGATATAAAAGTAAATATGTATATAAAACTACCATGGAAACATGAATAAAATGCTGTCACTGAAGGCAGCATAATTTTAAGTTATTTAAGACTGAGCCTCTCTGTTTGCATATTAAAATATAATGTTCAGAGACAGATGTAAATTGGATTGAGTTCTTGAAATTGCAGAAAGTTTTGTTGGAAGACATTACTGAAAGTCATCTTAATTCCAGCTTCTGCTCCAAGAAGGACTGTGGATCAGGTCATCTGTAGCTTTGCCAAGCTGTGATTTGAAGACCAGTAAAATGGAGGTTCTTCAACCACTCAGGGGAAGCCATTCCTGTGCTGCACTCTGACTTGTTGTGCAAGTTCCCATTAAAAATTAAATTCCTTGTAATTTTCAGCTTTTTAACTGAATGTTATGTACGGCAGCATTGTTTAGTCATTTTGTTTTGGCTTGGATGGTTTTACAATGTGTCTTGTGTTGTTTTGAAGACAGGTCCTACTGTTCTTTGTGTGTTTTGGACTGCTACTGAGCAGTGAGTTGGTGTCAGGAAAATAACCACATGACTGCATATTTTTCATGAATGATAACTAAGAGCTCAGTACTATGCATATTGTGTTACTGTTGTTTCCTTATTGTACAGTACTTTGCTAGTGTTGAAATTCACCTGTGGTCACAGGGCAGTGAGCTTTAGGTTATGGTGTCATCTAGAACTATGTATAATCATCACCAGTTGCCACCTTGCTATCCAGTCCTTTGTCTTAACGTTTGTAGTACACAGTGCAGACCTGGCAGATACCCACTAATCCCCAAGAAGAGGGCCCTCGTATCCATACCCTTCCTTTCCCATCTCTTAATATGTGAGAAGAGATTCTTCTTCTTGTGTCTTAAGAATCCAGTTTCTTTAAGCGACTTGGGTGAACGATCTTGCCAGAGCTACTTCAGGAACAGTTGTACCATCCCCTCCTCTCTGTGCCCTTCCCCCTGCTCATTTTCTTCATCTTTCAGAGAAGCCTCACTGCTGTGGGTGTGACATCTATCTGCCAGAAGTAACATCTTCAGCTGAAAGCTCACAGGCTTCTCACAAGCCTCCAGCCTCTCTTATAACTTATATGACTTCACTCATAAGGGCCTATATAACTCCTAGGATTTCATGTGATTGCTCCTTTTAAAATTATGGTGTGATATTTTACTGTGTTCCATTCTTCTGGTACAGGTGTTGATTTAAAGCACGTCAGCAGGTTTGTGTTTTGGCTCTTGTAGAGCTCTTAGGTGAATACTCACTGAGCCCTGGGGGGTTTTGTTGTTATTGCTGTATTTATTCTAAGACTTTTTATGTTGTAATATCAGTTTGAGGAAAATTGCTTAGATACATATTTCAACAATAAATTTAGTTTGGAAACCTTCCAAATCTCTGTTGTAGAGATGTAGTTTAGAAATAAATTTAAAAAAAAAAAAGCTTGTGTATTACAGTGTTTTCTTTCTTTATCAGTGGTTTTGCATTTCAGTCATTCATCAGCCTGGTTATCTGTCAAGTTTCTTGCATCTGCTTTGAAAATTATTTAAGATTTTATCAAATTAATCCTCTAGAATATTTTTGATCAGTCTGTCTTTTGGCTTCTCGTTTGTGTGGTTGGTGTAATTAAACTCCCTTTTTCCTTTGAAGCATGTCCCACTAGCCCTTGGGTTTTAAGCACAAAATTCAGTACCCCGTTGCCATTTTGCCTAAGCTATCAGTAATAAGGATCATGGAATAAAGTTCTCTGGGAAGACACAAACACATGAAACTTTTAATCATTAAATATTTTCTATAGTATCTTAAGTATCTAATTGTTCTGAGATTTTGGCTGTTTGCTTGTATTTGATGACAACTTCTTATCTGTAAGATTCCATGTGCAAACAAATGCATGATGAAACAAGAGCTATATACATTTTTTTTTTTCTTAATCCTCACAACAAAAAGATAGTATGCAGCCACTAAAGCAAAAGAGAATTCTCCATTTGACTCGGGTACTCCTAGGTTTATTTCACCCCCAGGTTTGTAAGCGATTCTTTTGTCTGAGGTTTGGTGTGGTTGATGATTATTTCAGGCTCTTGGAACTTGGTTGGTTACTTCCAGTAGAGAAGGTTGGACTCTGTCTCCTGTGTTCATGAAGGTCTGAAGAAGTGAAAGCACAGTCATGGGTGAGACAGGCAAAAGTTCATTCTAGACTGATACTAAGCAGCTGGTGACTGTGATCTTTTATTTGGGGACAGTTCTGTTCTCTTTCATCCTTTCACTCCACTCAATTGCCTACTTCCTAACAAGTGATTCAGGTTTTGACATCTTTAATGTGAAAAAAAATGATATTTTGTTAAATAATTTTTGAATGTAAACTACCTATCAAAGCATTTATCAGCAGCTTTTGCAATTGTTCTAAAGCTGAAAATAAAATGTCTGTTTACCTCTATTTATGTAAACCTTGAGGGTAGTTACCTCTGCATATACTGACAGCACTGTTAGTGCAATTTAAAAGTATATCACAAATAATACCCTAAAAGTGCAGCTGTACAATTTATTAAAACCTACCACATGCAGATCTGACAACTTAATTTGTAGCTTTTATTTGTCCTTCAGTGATTTCTTACCCTGTTTACAGATGCCCATGAAAGGAGATGAGCTTTGCAGCGTTCAGTGAAGGCCATCTAATTTGAGCTTTTTGAAAGTATAAGGAAGTAAATTCAACAGCTGCACAGCCCTTTCAGAGAGTACCCTGCTTAGTAGTTTCTTGTCTATTCAAGTGAGGCTTCTCCACATGCCTTTCTCCCTTTCCCAGTCATTTGCTTGAAGAGGAACAGCGGGTGTCCCAAAAACAGCCCCTTGTAGAACTATGTGATGAAACGTCCTCTAATTTCTGGGAGTTCTGTCTCTTGTTCAGGGCTTTACAAACATTATTTTATGTTCTCCTGTTGGGAACCAATATTATAAAGGAAATTTGATTCTGGTTTTTAAGTTTGCTTGCATAGTTTAGATAAAGCATCTGGAGGGTGAAATACATTACACTTGAGAAAGAGCAAGCATGGGATCTGAGGCTTTTGATTGCTTTGTTGGACATGGGTGATGGGGCTGCAGAGGTGTTAAAGCTTTATGTTTGATTCAAGCACAAACTTTTTCTTAACTTTTGTGTTGTGAAATGGTTGCAAGATGTGCTGCCAGTCTCATAACACAGTTTTGGATGCTTTTGTGTTTGCATTCCCAGCAGCAGGAACTTGAAGAAAACAGACTTGCAGAAAGCATAAGTCATGCTACATATCACACTGTGGGAGGTACTACTATAAACACCTCACTAATGCAAGTGTTAAACTGTCTTAAAATGCACATTCTCTGTGTTAGAACTTGATAAAGAGTATGCTGAAAACTTGCTTTTGATACTTAATTTTTGGAACAGAGTAATTTCAGGGAGGCTGGAGGGAGAAAACCACACACAATTGAGTTCACAATACATGTGCCAGTAATTAAAAAGAGAAGAGTGGTGTGTGGGTCTGGGGAGGTGTGAGAAAGAATGATGGACTGTCAGGCTAACCTAATAATAGACTAATACTTCTGTTTGCATGTCAAATGTATTAAAGGATAATGCTAAAACCATCACTGGGTTACTCAAGCTTTCATGTAAAAATAGTCCTTGTCTTTTGGAAATGGATGAGAAGCTGGCTGAGTAAAGGTGACTAAAAATCACGCTATAAATACAGACTTGGAAGCACTTGAAGTATCGTGGGGAGTGTTGGTGTGCCCTCTGCCTTCAGTGACCAGTAGCAGGAACCTCCTTAGCACCAAGTCCTTCTTTAGGACCTACTAACCCAGGTGTAAGGCAGCTCTCTTCTCTCCCATATTGTTTGAGGAGAGGGAAGAAACCCTTGCTAGCTGGGGGAGCAGTTTTGTCCAAAGCCTTTGCCTCTCTGGTGTTGGTAGAAGGGAGTGGCTCTGCAGCAAGATCAGAGAGGCTGTTTGGAGAGCAGGAGGTACCCAGGGAGCACTGCAACAGGGTGCTTTGCTTTGGCCTCACCATCTCATGCTAGGCTGGCATTGCTTGGGCAATGAAATAATTTTTTTAGTGCTCAGTATTGGATATGTTTAGGATTGTAATGCTCCTAAATTGTTGATCTTTATCCCCTACCTACTGAATGCTTTGGATAGAAGGCACTTAGGTAGAAGCTAAGGTGTTGGTTTTGTTTAAAGCACTGCATTATTTTTTTTTTCCCCTGGCTCTGAACATTCAGTGTGCTTTCCTTAAGTCATGATTTCACTGACTAAATAGATTTTACTGCTAGATAGTTCACTGTGTTTGCTTCTCCACATTTAAAAAAGGGAAGGGTGTATGCAGGGGGCAGCAGTTACAGACACTGTGCTTTTACTATGACATGTAAAAATCCCTCTTTTTTTGGTTTGCTTTCTTCTAAAAACTCATTGTCTGTCTTAGCTGGTGTTTTTATTGAAAAATCAAGTGTCATAAACATCTGAGAGGAGTTTAGGCCTTAATTTTTGTCAGTTTAACCTGTGAGAACTTGAGCTTGGGAATGCATATTTTTTTAATTCCTTTCTGGGGTTTCAGCTTGACCTGGGTTGGAGGCTGCACTTAAGGAAGTGCTGTATTCCCAGGAGTGAAAAGTTAGGTTTCTGGGATGCCAGTTTAACGGTCCGGGCTGCTGAGGTGCTGTAGTGGCTGTGCACCAGTTGTGGGACTGTCAGTAATACCTTAAAGGTAGGCCTTGGTTCTTCTAAATGTTTATCTAGCTGCAACCAAAATTCTGTAATTCTCAGTGTGCTTTCTGGATGGTGCAGAGAGCTTTTTGCTAGCATAATTCTACTTCAGACTTAGTGAGCTTTTAATAGTGATATGATACAGTACATTCTGTTTATTTTAACGTTTTGGCTTTGCATCTTTAAGGAGAGAAAGATGTAAGGCAATCATAAAACTGGTTTGACTGTACTAGCTATGGATGTACTTGCCTATGGATGGTTCACTGTCAAAATCTGAGGCTGCATTAAGGTGTCTTCTAGGTCAAGTTTTATTTGATACTGTCGTTAAACACCTGGATTATGAGGCATGAAGTTCTAAGCTTAAACACAAGATAAAGCTCCTTAGGTATGCGAAGCTGTGAGTGCTCAGGGTCAGAGTTCAAAGAGATGTTAACAAATTGGAAAAGAGATAAGAGAACAAAAATACACTTGGATAGCAATAATCATCAGTATAAGTACAAGATACAGAGGAAGATACACCAGGTACACAAGAGACAGAGCAAGATCTACCGTGTGTAGGAAGAAAGTCTTTAAATGTGCTTGTAAGAAGGGAAGGCATGGTCTTTTTCTCTGTGGATATGCAGAAAACAAGAGGCAATGGAAGGCAGTGCAGTGAAGCCAGTTGTTAGAAAAAACACCTGGTTTTGGGTGTGAGAATATTAATAGGGAAATTGCCAGGAAGGTCATTTCTAACATTTGTTTGTGGTGTGGATAAAGGAGCAGTTGGCTGTAATTTTAGCAGGGCTTTTGCATCTTTCTAAGATGTTCCCTATTCTTTTTTATGCTTCATTTCACTTTATTTTGTGTGGTAGTTTGTATAATAAATTATTATTTAAATAAAAAAATGAAGGGTGTTCAAGGAAAGAACAGTGTCAGTTGCCTTTCAAATCTTGCTATGCAGGTTATTGGCTATCAAGAAGTGTTCTTTAAAATCTGGTTTTCATATTTAGCCAAATAATGTTTTAAATTGCGGTGGGTTGGTTTGTTTGAGGCTGGTTTCTTTTCTGTTTTGTTTTTGCTTAACAGCTCTAATGATAGCCCCTCAGTAAAATTGATAACACCGCGGTATAATTCCTTTCATACTAGTGAAGTTTAGCAGAACGTTTTGAAATCCTATTAAGAGAACTCCCAAGTTTTTAAAATAACTAATATAGGAGACGGTCCTTCTGTTGTGGAACAACACTGGCACCCAGTGGTGCTCTTGTACTAGTGCATCCTTTGAAGTTGCACTTCACTTTATCGCTAAAATTGTTCTCTCTTCTTTTGTGGTGTTACCAAGTACGAAAAATGTCCAAGATCTCTGATTTCTCCCTGCTCCCCCCTCCTTAGAACCTCATTTTTTTAATGGTTTGATTAGATTTGCTTATATCAATCTGCTCTGCAGCTTGTGTTTTCTGCTAATATCACAGTGATTCTTTGAAGAGTTGTGACTCTGAAATACGAACATTTTCTAGAGCATGTTTATTAATATTAATTTCCCTTCTTTACTACTTTTGTTAAAGAAAGCTTCTCCTTAAAATGTTAATTGTAGGGGTGATAGGAAAAAATGACACAAGAATTCTAGAAAAATGTAACATGGGAGAGAAAAAAGATTGAAGACTTGTGTTTGTGTATGGCCTGTTAATTGCAAATAGAGTAAACATACTTTTCAAGAAAGCTGCTTGTGGGGGAAAAAAATTAGGATTTTTTTTTTTTAAACCTGGTGGATTTAATTCTAGAATGAAGCTCTTATTTTAAATGTTTTAAAGTGTCTGTGTGTACAGACGTGTGTTTGTCTGCGGATCAAGTATTTGATCCAGCAGTATAGAGCAGGCAAGTAAAGATGCATCTTCATGGATGTACTGCTGTTTTCTTCAGTGCTTCAGACAGAGGTGTAATAGTGCAGCAGTACAGAAATCTGTCTATTTAGGCCACGTCAGGTTTAATCTGTTCCTGATGAAGTAAAGCGGAAGATAAAATGGGATAAGTAGAGGCGCAGGTGAGATTGGTGCTCTGGAGTTATAGCCCCTGGCAGTGGGAAATACTGAAAAGGAGAATGTGCACACCTATAATGCACAAAAGTGGGTTATTAAATTGACATCACACTTGATATGAGGGAGCGGTGGGAAAACAGCTCTGCCTGTCACTGATGGAATATGTTTTTCTGCGTATTACAAAGGCAGAATTCCTGAAATCTGTTTTTCACAGCAGCTTATCGAGAGGGTTTTGACAGAAAAATTGCAGATTTGGATTTATGTGTGAATGGTTCACATAGAAAACGCTGATTCATTACTAATGGTTTTTGTTTTAATGTTTCATGTGAAGGTAAGGTAAGAATCTAGGTACTTACTAGGTGTTTTTCTGACAAAAGCTGTTGCTGAGAGGATTGTGCTGCTACATGTCTCGGATGAGCAGAGCTTGGGCATGAGGAGGAATAGGTACTACATATCCCTTAGATTTCAGCAAGCATAATGTGGAAGAGCTGCAGCAGAAGCATTTATTTTTCTCTCTCTACTGGTCTCCTCTCCCAGGAGAATGCTCCACAAATAACCATCTCAACTGTTTGCAGCAGCTTTGTGCCCATTTGGTTGTAAACAGATTTTATTTCTTTTTTTTAATTTATATTAATGTTCCAAGGCCACAAAATCCCTATATGACTCATGCAGCGTTACTTGGTATAATTCCTTTGAAATAAATTGAATTGTCTGCATTACTTCAATTTATCACTTTCTAAGATTGTTTTAAACCATACAAGAAAAGTCTAGTCAGTACTTCTTTTCTGGGAAACTGAAGGTGACGGCAATGTATGTTCTTCTAGTTACTGATACTCAGAGAGAAAATTTCAGTGGGGTTTTGTGTGTGTTTGTGGTTTTTTGTAGGGACTTTTTGGTTGCTGTTTCATTTTTCCAGGTGGTTAAAATTTGTATCCTTTGTTTTAAACTTTCTTGAAAATATAAACATCTCTTTAGGATGCTTAAGTACTTGATGGGTAAAGTAAAAAAATAAGCTGCTGTTTGGAATAGAGCTATCTGCTTTTCAGTCTTTCAGGCTTGTCTTCCAGGCTAGTTATCTGTATTGTATGTTAAGGGTATAATCTGTCTTGCTGCTGTCGGTGTAAGGAGATGTCAGTGGACAGCTACTGGCTAGCCCTTGACTTCATTTAGAGTTTTGTGGAACTGAGGTGCTCCTCACCCTACGCTTTTCACACATTTATTTATTTATTCTTTTATCTTAGGTAAAAGTACTTGGAAAAACTTACTGTTGTGTTCCTCATGTTTGGGACCAGTGCCATTTAGTACAGTCATTGAGGACATAGACAGTGGGATTGAGTGCACCCTCAACAAGTTTGCTAATGACACCAAGCTGAATGCTGCAGTTGACACACTGGAGGGATGGGATTTCATCCAGAGAGACCTGGATTTGAGAAGAGGGCTTATGTTAACCTCATGAGGTTCAACAAGACCAAGTGCAAGGTCCTGCACATGGATTGGGGCAGCCCCCAGTATGAATACATGCTAAGGGGGGGTGAAGGGATTGAGAGCAGCCCTGCTGAGAAGGATTTGGGGGTACTGGTAGATAAAAAGCTGGATGTGATCTGGCAATGTGCATTTGCAGCCCAGAAAGCCAACTGTATGCTTGATCTCATCAAAAGGAGTGTGACCAGCAGGTTGAGGGAGATGATTCTTCCCCTTTACTCTGCTCTTGGGAGACTCCACCTGGAGTACTGTGTCCAGTTCTGGGGTCCCCAGTACAGGGAAGACATTGAGCTGTTGGAACAAGTTCAGAGGAGGGCCAGGAAGGTGATCCAGGAGCTGAAGCACCTCTGTTATGAAGACAGGCTGAGAGAGTTGGGCTTGTTCAGCCTGGAGGAGACAAGGTTTCTGTCCCATGAGGAGACCTTATTGTGACCTTTCAATATCTAAAGAGGGCTTATAAGAATGATGGGGACAGACTTAGTAGGACCTGTAGTAATGGAGCAGAGAGTAAGGGTTTTAAAGCAAAAGAGGATAGATTCAGACTAAGTACAAGGAAATAATTCTTCACAATGAGGGTGGTGAGGGCCTACACAGGCTGCCCAGAGAGGTGGTAGATGCCCCATCCCCTTTGACTCTAGGGAAGGTTTTTGCTGTCTTTGGTTTTCTTCAGGATCATGTTTTTTTCCCCTTCATCTAACACAGACAGCAAAAAGATTGAATGGCTTTATATTGTAAAGGTCCTATGATCAGTGTATCACATACTCTTATTAAGAGTGGATAGAAAAGGAGGTTGTTTTCTTTAGAGCTTGGAAAAAGAATTTGAGACTGTACAGTCTGTATGTTGGGAAGGGGGAAAGGATTATGCAAGTTAAAGGGTTAATTTTGCCTGTTGTAAATTCTTTTTATGCTTGGGAGATTATGTATGTTTGTTCCCTGATGAATTTCTCACTTTTTCTGATGAAAACTGTGCTTTTACATCCTGTTGCACAGAAGTAATGTTTGGCATGTTATTGTAAAGCTTTGCTATTTTTTTTTCTTCCTTGTTGAGGCTCTTCAGTGTAGTTTTTCCAAGGTGATTTGATCTTTCACAGAATCACAGAGCTGTAGGGGTTGGAAGGGACCTCGAGAGATCATCGGGTCCAACCCCCCTGCCAAAGCAGCTCCCCAGCTCATACTGCCCAGATAGGCCTCCAGAGGGGTCTTGAATATCCCCAGAGAAGGAGACTCCACCACCTCCCTGGGCAGCCTGTCCCAGGGCTCTGTCACCCTCACTGGGAAAAAGTTCTTCCGCATGTTGGTGCGGAACTTCCTGTGCTCCAGCTTACAGCCATTGCCCCTTGTCCTGCCCCCACAGACCATTGAAAAGGGGCAGGCCAATTCCCCCTGCATCCCATACTCATAGGGGAGATGCTCCAGGCCCTTAATCATCTTCATAGCCCTTCTCTCCAGGAGATCCCTGTCTTTTTTTATACCAGGGAGCCCAGAACTGAACACAATACTCCAGGTGGGGCCTGACCAGGGCAGAGTAGAGGGGGAGGTTCACCTTCTTAGACCTGCTGGCCACACTCCTCCTGATGCATCCCAGGATCCCATTGGCTCTCTTAGCCACCAGAGCACACTGCTGGCTCATGGCCAACCTGTCATCCACCAGGACCCCCAGGTCCTTCTCCACAGAGCTCTTTTCCAGCAGGTCATCCCCCAGCCTGTACTGATACATGCAGTTGTTCCTCCCCAGGTGCAAGACTTTACACTTGCTTTTGTTGAATTTCATTAGATTTCTCCCTGCCCAGCTCTCCAGCCTGTCCAGGTCTCTGGATGGCAGCGCAGTGTTCCTGCGTGTCAGCCACCCCTCTCAGCTTTGTATCATTGGTGTACTTGCTGAGGGTGGATGCTATTCTCTCATCAAGGTCGTCAATGAAGATATTAAACAGGACTGGACCCAACACTGAGCCCTGGGGAACACCACTAGTCACAGGCCTCCAGTCAGATTCTGCTCCACTGATCACTACCCTCTGAGCCCGGTCTGACAGCCAGTTCTCAACCCACCTCACTGTCCACTCATCTACCCCATGCTCTTCCAGCTTTGTTATCAGGATGTCATGGGAGACAGTATGGAAAGCCTTGCTGAAGTCAAGGTAGATGACATCCACTGCTCTCCCTCCATCCACCCAGCCAGTGATGAGATCATAGAAGGCTCTGAGATTGGTCGAGCACGATCTCCCCTTGGTGAATCCATGCTGACTACTCCTCATGACCTTCTTCTCTTCCAGTTGCTTGGTGATGGCATCCAGAACAACCTGTTCCATCACCTTTCCAGAGACAGTAGTGGGGCAGACTGGCCTATAGTTGCTAGGATCCTCCTTCTTGCCCTTTTTAAAGACTGGAGTGATATTGGCTATCCTCCAGTCCTTGGGCACTTCTCCTGTTCTCCAAGACCTGTCGAAGATGGTAGAGAGTGGCTCTGCAATCACCTCCACCAGCTCCCTCAGCACACGTGGGTGCATCCCATTCAGACCCATGCATTTATGTGCATTAATCCCTTTGAGACACTCCCGGACCACCCCCACCTCAACCAAAGGGAAGCTCTTCATTTCCCAAACATTACTACTTTCATTCAGTGTCTGTGGGTCCCGAGGGGCCTTTGAAGTGAAGACCAAAGTGAAGAAGGCATTCAGTATCTCCACCTTCTCGTCATCCCCCGTTACCAGGACACCCGCCTCGTTCAGCAAGGGGCCTACATTATCCCTGGTCATCCTCTTACTATTCACATATCTGCAAAAACTCTTTTTATTATCCTTTATGTCCCTTGCTAGCTTCGTTTCCATTCTTCTAGAAATAATTTTGATCCTGAGAATTGTTCTTAAATCCTTAAGTAATTTATGCTTGTATGTACTAATCATAGAATCATTAATGTTGGAAAAAGCCTCTAAGATCATCTAGTCCAAGTGTCCCCCTACCACTTGAGGTACTTAGGGACACTAAACTGTGTCCTTAAGTACCTCATCCAACCTTTCCTTAAACACCTCCAGAGACAGTGACTGCACCACCTCCCTGGGGAACCTGTTGCAATGTCTAACCACTCTTTCTGAGAAGACATTTCTCCTAATTTCTAACCTGAACCTCCCCTGGAGCAACTTGCCTCCATTTCTTTTTGTCCTATCACTGCTTATCTGCAAGTAGAGGCTGACCCCCCCCAGCTCACCACAGCCTCCTTTCAGGTAGTTGTAGAGAGCAATAAGGTCTCCCCTGAACCTCCTCTTCTCCAGGCTAAACAGTCCCAGTTCCCTCGGCCACTTCTCACAAGACTTGTGTTCCACACCCTTCACCAGCCTTGTTGCCCTTCTCTGGACATGCTCCAGAGCCTCAATGTTTTTCTTGTAGTGAGGGGCCCAAAACTGAACACAGTACTTGAGGTGCAGCCCCACCAGAGCTGAGTACAGGGGAATGATCACCTCCCTGGTCCTGCTGCCTGCGCTATTCCTGATACAGGCCAGGATGCCATTGGCCTTCTTGGCTACCTGGGCACACGGCTGACTCATGTTTAGACAAGTGTCAACCAACACCCCCAGATCCTTTTCCTCTGTGCAGCTTTCCTGCCCCAAGCCGGTAGCATTGTCTGGGGGTGTTATGTCCAAAGTGCAGGACCCATCACTTTGCCATGTTGAACTTCATCCCTCTGCCTTTTGATCCAGTGTGTCCAAGTCCCTCTGGAGTGCCTTCCTACCTTCTGGCAGATGGATGCTTCCCCCCCAGCTTGGTGTCATCTGCAAACTTACGGAGGGTGCACTCAATTCCCTCATCCAAATCCTCGCTAAAGATACTAAAAGGGATGGGCCCCAGAACTGACCCCTGGGGAACACCACTTGTGACCGGTCTCCAGTTGGCTTTAACTCCATTCACCACCACTGGTTGGCCCCGACATCCAACCAGTTTTTAGCCCAGCAAAGAGTGTACCTGTGCAAACCATGGGCTGCCAGCTTCTTCAGGAGAATAGCTATAAAACCCCAACCAACTTCAAGCTATAAAATATACCCTCACTTAAATGTTGACAGATTATGCTCTTTTGAAGACTGTTTCAATAACCAAGTTAATCTGTTGCTTGGAAGACAGATTGATGCCTTGTTACGTTAGCAAAGATTTCAGTCAGGTGAGTAATGTTTCTGCTAAGTGCTGTTACCCTTATTAACAAGTCAAAAATGAGTAGTCTTGTCTAGTGGGCTTCTCTTTATCCTTCTGTCTCAAAAAACTTCCAACATAATGAGACAAACTAAACTGTAAATTTATATATAAATATGTGTACATGAAGTTACAGTCTGAAAATTTGGACTAAAGCAGAGTGGGATTTTGACGACTCTGATTGTCTTCAGTTTGAAGTAAGAAAGTAATGACTCAACAGTGGATTTTATGATAGCAGGTTTAATCAATTTTGTCCTATCTAGGGAAAATTTAATGCTAGGTCTGATGGTTACTTACTCTCTAAAAATATTTTGTTCTTATTTTTTTTCTTTCTGGGAAATAGTAGTGCTTATATCTTACTGCTAGGCTTAGAAACTGTAATGGTGCTGCATTCCAGCTAGTTTCAGTAGAATTGAAGAACGACTTCATAGAATCATAGAATGGCAAGGGTTGGAAGGGACCCCAAGGATCATAGAGCTCCAACCCCCCTGTCACAGGCAGGGCCACCAACCTCAGGCCTGGATCTACACAAGGTTGCCCAGGGCCACATCCAGCCTGGCCTTGTACACTTCCAGGGATGGGGCATCCACCACCTCTCTGGGCAGCCTGTTCCAGCACCTCACCACTCTTTCTGTAAAAAACTTCCCCCTAATATTCTATCTAAACCTTCTCTCCTTCAGCTTTAATCCATTCCCCCTTGCCCTGCCATTATCTGCCCTTTTAAAAAGTTGATTCCCTTCCTGTTTGTATGCTCCCTTCAGGTACTGGAAGGCTGCAATGAGGTCCCCCCGCAGCCTTCTCCAGGCTGAACAAGCCCAGCTCCCTCAGCCTCTCCTTGTAGGGCAGGTGCTCCAGCCCTCTAATCATCCTTGTGGCCCTCCTCTGAACCCTCTCCAACAGTTCTACATCCTTCTTGTATTGGGGGCCCCAGATCTGGACACAGTACTCCAGGTGGGGCCTCACGAGGGCAGAGTAGAGAGGGACAATCCCCTCCCTGTCCCTGCTGGCCACCCCTCTTCTGATGGAGCCCAGGATACCATTGGCCTTGCGAGCTGCAAGAGCACACTGCTGGCTCATGTTAAGTTTCTCATCCACTGTGACACCCAGGTCCTTCTCAGTAGGGCTACTCTCAAGAAGCTCTTCTCCCAGTCTGTATCTATGTCTGGGATTCTTCCAGCCCAAGTGCAACACCTTACACTTGGCAGTGTTGAACCTCATTAGCTTCACCTGGGCCCATTTTTCCAGCCGGTCATTTATGTTAGGAGCAGAAGAGGAGGAACATTTCCATGACTGGCCCAACAGTGTAAAACTCAACTTAGGGATTTTGTGCTCCCCCCAGCCCCTGGTATTGAGTTTATGTTCAGTTTTACACTGCAGGTAAGAGAAGGTATGCTTGTAGAGTTTATGCTACTGCTCTTGTTAGGAAGGCTGTTGGTGTAATCAGACCATAAGCCTGGAGAGTATGGTAGAGCCTGTAGGACATGTCTGTTCTGGTTTCCTCTGGCGCAGACTGGGAATGCTGTTCTACTGTACCTTCTGACTCCAGCTAATGAGATCTCTCTGCTACTGAATCCTTACAGGTGGTAGTACTGGAGCTCACCATCACTCAGCTGGGAACCCTGCATTCATTCCCACGCAGGCCATCAAATCCTGCCACCTTCTTTTCCTCAAGTGTGTGCTGCCTTTATAAAAAAAAACCCCAAAATGATCATATGACTTATTGCTTTTCTCATGTTGTTACACATGCATTTGTTTCCCTATTCAATGCATCTGGGTTTGTGGGGTTTTTGTAGTGTTTGTTGTTTTTCTTTTCTTGTGCCTCAAGATTGGCTCAATGCCAGTATCCAACTTGTATTGGTTAGATCCCATCAAGTGCTTGGGTTACAGCACAACTGGGATCCTTAATTTGTCTGGCAGCTCTTAGAGCTGGGAGGGGTGTGATGCTCATGTTACCTGAGCTAAAATAAAAAGGCCTATTGCGTCTACTTTCCTTTGTGTGCTTTGTCTTTATATGTTATATCGTGGATGGGGTTTTTTTAAGCACTCAGGAATACTTATTTTTAATATTTCTTAATGTATATTAAACTTTATTTCTTAAATCATTCTTTTATTCTTTGGGGAATGGCAGTTTCTTGGTACGTAGTTATTTGTACAAGTACCATGTTTCAGACTGAGTAGCAAATATCAATTATTTGATGGTTGCTGTGTATTTAAATGAAATGCAAAGCTGTGCAGAGAAGGCAGATTACCAGCTACATGAAAATGAAAACTGGGCTTTGAATAAAGAAAATAGGCAAAATGAGTAACAAATGTCACAGTTTCTGACCACTTAAGTTAATTTTTTTAGAGTGTATTTTATGGTTAGGTCAGCCCTTTTGAATTGATTAGCTGATTCTGTTCAAAACTTACTTAGTTTTCATATGACAAATTTATTATATTCTTGCAGAATTTTTTCAGAATGATGGTCACACATGCTGTTTCCAAATGTGATTGTGGAGGTTTTCTATTCTTACTTAAACTTTTTCACTGCATTTGCCTACTGGTACTCCATAATGTGCTTCTATTTTTATCTTTTTCTTTTTTCTGTAGCTCAGACAAACAATTGCCCTGGGCAAACTTGTGTAGATCCAGGCCTGAGGCTGGTGGCCCTGCCTGTGGCAGGGGGGTTGGAGCTGTATGATCCTTGGGGCGCCTTCCAACCCATGTCATTCTATGAGTACATTTTTGGGGTAGCAGTGTTAAGTGACCCATCCCTTGAGTGCTTAACCAAGCAGTCTTGCTCTTCAGAGACAGATGTTGTCAGTTAGCATTGTGTGGGATGAGGCTTTTTTGGGGTGTTGTTTTTTGGGGGGGGGGGTTTTCTTTGCAAGTGCATGAATGAAAATATGCCATTTCCATCAAGTAAAGCCCCAATGGTCCATTTTGAAACAAGCTCCCAATAGCTTGAGGGGGCAGGCATGAGGATTGTAACATTGCCCTATTTGACATAATTGGTTTGATGACTGTAATTTAGTATGCAGAACTTTTTTGAGTAAGAAATGATGGAAGAAGAAATTTCTAAATAAATACTACTTCAGTGCTTAATGAAGTAATTTTCCACGTATCTTTTTAAATCTGTGCTTCACCAACACAAAAGACACAAACCATTAAATACATGAATCTTGCATACAGAAAAAATGTTTCCCTATTAGATAAATTACACAATATAATAATATTTTTTTCTTTAACAGGTATCTTTCAGATGAAGGAATTGAAGCTTGCATAAGTTCTTCTGAGAAAGTGAATACAAATGACATTATCCTAGTTGCCCTTAATGTAAGTTATGACTATCAAAACTTTTTTTCCCTGACAAATCATGCTGAAAACGATGTATCTAAAAGCTTCAGATGTAGGTTGGTGTGGCTTAAGTGTGCTGCTGTTCGTGAGATTTACGTAAAGCACAGAATACTGATCTCTCTCCTTGTGTGTGAATGGTAAATTTCATTTGGATAAATACCTATACCAAACTGTGAAACCTGGAGGAGAAAAAAGGACAGAAATTGCCATAGAAGGATATTCTTAGATTTTTGAAATATGTATCTAAAGTCTAAGTACAAGCAGTAATAAAATCACAAGTGCTGTGTATTAACACTGTTATGAAATGTAGAACAAAACACTGTTTTGTTGGGATGAGTAAAACACCCTTACTTAATTTGACTTCTGGACATGATACTCCTTAAAGTGTATTAAACTAATGGTGAATTTTCCTGTGATGTGTACGTATTTATGTAACTACAAAGAGATGGTGTTGGCTTTATTTACTGTAGAAATCTGTATTAGCAGTCACCAACAATAAATGCAAAAATATACAAGATAGAGAAACAGCATAGAAGGAGTAAACCTTAATACTACTTAAGGATTTGAGAAAAGTGTGAGTGTGAATTCCTGTTTTTCAGAGTTACAGTATATACAGTGCTGGTAATAGGTCTGCTTCCTTTCAGTAACAATGAGAAGGGGGCAGCTACTTAATCCTCGTATTGGTTACTTGTTTTTAATTTGTTTTATCAAAATAACGAGGTAGAGTTTTGCATATTTTAAATGTTCTTTGTTTAAAACTTCTCAGTCATCCATATTTGGCAGTTTTAAAGCTTCTGTGCACTGTATAGAGATTTATGTAAACTTTGTCCTTTTAAATAACATTATGTAGTTTCAAGGGGAAAACCAACGTAGTAGAATGCTTGAGAAAAGTATTCTTAATAAAACTGTGAATGAGAGTTGTTAGGGATTATTTTGTCCTCTTAAATTCAACCACTGTTGGTGTAAGGTGATACTCTGAAAATAGTATCTCCTCTGTTCCTTTCACTTATTCTTTGAAATATGTGTTTTGTTACTTACACTTGCATGTAATTTGAAAAGAAGTAAAGCAAAATTATAATGCAAAGAATGTAATGCAAAATGTACACCAGGTAAGCATTTAGTTTTTAGACTGTAGCAGTATGTGTATATATATATATATATATATATATATATATAAAAGAATGCATTATTGCTTTATTAGAAAACAAATTAAATCCAAGTTGCTGGGCATTACCCTGCATGTAATTATATGATGGATCAAGTACTAGCATGATCATTCATTCATGCTTATGTTTTGGTTTGTTCAGTAGATAATAAAAGTTGAAATAAGCCAGACATGTTATGTAAGTACTCCAAATGCAGCTTTAATTGCTTATCAATATTTTTGTCATGAAGTCTGTTGTTTTGATGCCCAGAAGATTAAGTTGCCTGATGAGCAGATAGGAAACAGCACTGTGGCTTGAACAACAGGATAACAGTGAATTTAGATTCCACCTCTTACAAATTCTTGCTCCAGACGCGCTTCAGGCAAAAGAAACTTAAGTCATCCAACCTTCTTTCTTTTTGTCAGTTGCTAAACTAAGTATGAAATGGGCATAAATGTATCTTCAGTCCTTCAGGTGTTTTTATTTTGCATAAAAGTTTGTGAAAGTTGTGTCCGCTTCCTGCTGCTGTGATTGCAAAGCACCTCCATGATTATATGGATGTGGACACATGGGAACAGCTTATAGGAGCCTGTGTGCTATTCAGAGAAATCACTGACAGACGACAGATCAGTTCCCTCAGGTGGGCTCAGACTGAAAACAGAAGGGGCTTTCTTACCATTCTCTATGGCTGTCTTATGCAACAGAAAGTCGTTTGAGCATTTAATAGATACTCAGAATAAATACACTAAAACAGCACTGCTACAATTGTTTCTCACTGAAAAACAGAATGTGCTGCTTGCTTTCATTGTGGGTACCAAGGTGCAGTGCTGCAAAGTTCTAGATTAGGGTGCTGAAGTATTAGCCTACTGCCTTGTATTAAGAGCAAGCTTCAGTAGTAATTACGTTTAGCTCTTCCTTTGGAAGTGTTTATGATTGTAAAAAGTCAGGATGGTTTTCAGCTTCAGTACAGTGATCTGCACCAGCACTTTGTCTTTAAGGCTTATTTTAAGCAGTGCAGTTTAGAAAATATAGGTAGTTTGGGTTGCACTGCTGTGTGGGGTTTTTTTTCCCCCTCCTTCATAAATGTAAATGTAATGAAAACCTAATGCATAAAGTTTAATTAGTTTTTATTCCATTTCCTAGTTTTAATTCCATTTCCTATTTACACATGCTGCAACTTTCAGCCATCCGGTGCATCCTTTTCATGCATCACACTGAGCATATGGCTTGTCCAGTCAGTGTTAGCTGAGGAGAGCGCTTGCATAGAGGTTTGGTCCTCTGATCATACGAGTACTGGACAGTAGCATGATGTTGTCAGTGGCCATGCTGCACAGTTACTGAATAATGTCACTTCCAAAAGAGTTTATTAGAGATTTAAATTAAAAAGAGCTTGATGGAAATGCAATATAAGTTTTTACTCCAGGTGTAACTGCAAAAATCATCCCAAACTTTCATGAAGGATTTGTGTATGTGAAAAATACACTAACTAAAAATGCTGTTCTCTTAAGTGCCACGTGGAGAGCAAAGAAAGTTTACCTCTATTAAGCCTCAGTTATGTCCAATAATTAAACAATACTTAATTAAAATGCTTTTAATACATGAAATAAATTGACTAATTTTTGAAATTGGGTTTAAAAGAAAAATATTACTAGTATAAGATTCTTTTTTGTAAACTTTTAGTTACAAGGTGTTTTTTTTTCTCCATCATATGCAGTTAGAATGTTTGTTATAGTCTATTAATAGTTGGCATTATGGAAAAATATTATTTAACAGGCTACTTTAGGTTAATATTCTCTTGTCTTCTGTATTAATTTCAGACAGATTTAAGAACAATTGGCAAGAAATTCCTCCCCAGTGACATCAATGGTGGAAAGGTGGAAAAGGTAGATGATGTTTTTACTTCATTTTTTCTGTGTTCTGTGACTTCTGTGTGATGACAGCCTTCTTTGCTGCATTAGTCTGGTTGTGTCATTATTTCACATAAAAAGTAATTTGAGTATATTATAAGAAAAATAAATGAACATATAAGTTAGTCCACTAGGCTTCATAAAGAGAGGTGTATTTTATTAACTTTGAAATGAATATAAACTATCTGTGCAACTTTATTACTCAAGTCATTTAACCTGTTTGAGCTTGACATGATATCTGAAGTTCATTTTTTCTCCTTTATTCTTGCAAGGCAAGCAAAGCAGAAGTATGATTACAGTACGTAGTCATACATGTTGATGCTGTGTTGCTTGACTTACCAATATACATGATTACTGATATACACTTTATGTAAATTTTCCTATCACCCTGCATCCTATAGGTTATGTGGATAAATCCTTTTAGATGGTAGAGCACTTTATATGCTACAGAATAGTATTATACTCAAAACTCGGATATGTCAGCTGTTTAACGTATGTTGTATGTTTAGATTAAAAACTAAATTTATCCCCTTCCATACACCCTTCCTGTTTTCTTCCTGACATGCAGTGAAGAGAGTGGATAAAGGAGTTTTATTTTAAACCTAGTAATAGTTCTCAGTTCAGGTCATTATCCCTAATTTCCAAATATTGATAGTCAGTATCACTGATGTGGAAGTTCTGAGGAAACATTTTTGATTCCTTTTGAACTTCAAATAGTGATTAAATCAAGGTGGGTTTGCTACAAGAAGCCAAAATTGATGAGAGAGGCTGTTAAGAGCTGCTCAGACTTGGTTTTTTCCACTGATGCTATTGTCTAAGTGGACTGGTGAGTGCTGCAAATTCTGGCTCATACTAGAACAGCAGCAGGAACATCATTGTCAGACATGAAAAACCCGCTTGAGAGAGAGTGTACTGCAGGATAATAGTTTGTAGCCAGGCAGCAATCTGTGTGTGCAACACATTACTACAAACTAGCTTTCTGGGAAAGATTTTAATTTTACCTCTTATTATATGGAGTTAAATGATTTTTTGGTTGTTGGTGGGTGTTTTTGTAGATAATACTTAATAAAAATCAAGGTGAGACTATGAAACTGATTGGTTACTTCTCTAGGTTTCCAGATAGGATGATATTCAGGATATTTCAGTGGTTAAATAACTTTTTGCCACCTAAAAGAATTTGATTTAACTCTGTCAAATCTATGATTTTAATACTTTTCTTCCTCTTCAGTATTATGTATTTGCAATATGAAAAGCAAGCATGATATTTGCTTTTCATGGCATCTGTTTCTATACTGTTCATTTCTCAGTTGGTTAATTATAACATTCCCAAACTTTGCATTTTGGATTATGTAATATTCACAAGGTCCAGTTATACTTGGTTAAATAGATTTCTCCAGAGTTTTAAGGTTTTATGTATGGTAATGCTTGTTATTTTTATTTTTAATTATTTCAGTTCCAAGTGACTTTAGAACACTTTTTTCAGAGTTTAGTTGCATTATGGTAGGATTTCTTTTGATATGGTTGTTCATTTTTTATTAATTGCTCAATAGTATATCTGGTGACTTGTCCATTTCCTTTAAAAATGGATGTCCTAAATTTCTGTTGTCATGACACAGTTTGAATGGTCAACTTCTTCAAAGCTTTCTCTTATATGTGAGAATATACTTACAGGCTTTAAAATGTTTGCTTCTACTTTAGTTGCTCAAGTCACCACTTGAAGAGGGTGCAACTGTGCCATTTGTTTCCACAAAATACAAAAAACATTGCACAAAAGAGAGGGATGTGGGCTTGAAAATTGCAGTGGTTGGTGCTTTGAAATACCTCTGATATAGCAGCTACCCTTTCGTAGGTAAAAGCTTCTGCACCTGTACTCACACAAATGTATCTGTGTTTCTGTAAAACTGAACATATCAGAAAATGAAAAGTTGGAAAAAAGGTGAGAGAAACCTAGTTAAATTCAAGGATCCCTAATAAACTTGGAGCGCTCTCCTCAGCATATCACAGAATGTTAGGGGTTGTAAGGGACATTGAAAGATCAGCTAGTCCAAACCCCCTGCCAGAGTAGGATCACCTAGATTAGTCAGGCAGGAATGTGTCCAGGTGGGTTTTGAATGTCTCCAGAGAAAGAGACTCCACAGCCTCTCTGGGCAGCCTGTTCCAGGGCTCTGTTACCCTCACAAGGAAACAGCTTTTCCTGATGTTCGCATGGAAACTCCTACGCTTCAGCTTGCACCTGTTGCCCCTTGTCCTATCATTAGAGATCACTGAGATCTGGCTCTGTCCTCCTGGCACTCACCCTTTACATTGATGAGGTCACCACTCAGTCTCCTCCAGGCTAGAGGGACCCAGCTCCATCAGTACAACAGGCAAATACTTGCATTAAAACTGTCAGAGTCCTAGTATGAAATAATGTGGGAATTTGACCATTATAGGTGGTTTTCAACTTCAGTCATTAATACACAGAAGTATTTTATTCACTCATTTGTATCTGTGCTTTCAAAAAAATTAGAATTACCAGCATTAACCACAAGATGGCCACATTTGCATAGGATTTGAAAAAGCCAAATGCTGCCACTTGAGCTAGCTGAATATATACCATACCCTACGTTAAATGTTTGTAACAGAGCAAAAATGCAAAGATGCCTATAAAGTTTTAATTTAGTAATGATGTTACGTTTAAGGCAGACCTGGTTTTGAGTGTTTATGACTTTCATTACAATGGAAACATTCATTCCAAAAGAAGCACTCAGAGGATTTCAGGGTTTCATTTCTGTCTGAGCTGTGAGGTGATTTCTGAGTACTGACAGATTGATGGTAAGCAGTTAAAACATAAGTTGCCAGTAATTGTAATTTCTGTGCAAGGTTACTCATATGCTTCCCAGTTTCTATCTTATTATGTTAATACAAGTAACTGTGCTTTGTTGTCTTTTAGTGTTTCTTTGAGTGTAGATTTAGGTTTCCTACAGGCATTAAAAAACCACACACATCTCAATAAAAAAGCCAACAACCCTCCAGTCCTGAGGTCCTTGTCTTCACTGTCCAGTCACAGCAATTGCTACATCAGAAGATCTGATGTAACTACATTTGAAACTGTGTGTCAAAAGTAATCTTGCATGTATTTGCTTGTTTGTGCTTTTCCAATTGAGATGATTTTGACAAGACTGTGCATGTGGCAATGCTGACAGATCGAACTAAGACATAATGTCTTGGCAGCCTTATGTGGGCCTTGAGCTCTTCACCTTAATCAGTGTTTTGTTTGTGTTCTTAGCTCTTAATATCTATTTCAGGATCTCTTGGAAAAAGCGTGGTTACTTCCATATTTTTGATTAAAAAAGTATGTTATGGTAAATATTATAAGGTACATTATTAACTAGTTTTTTTGTTTCAGATCAGTTTGAGTGTGTCAGAGCAGTGCCTGTAGGAAGGCTGTGCAGTAACAAGTTTGAGAAGTGTAGAATAGTCTAGTTGCTAAAACATGTTGAAAATTATTGGTGGGTAAGGGAAGGGCAACTGATGTCATCAACCTGGATTTGTGCTGAGCATTTGACACTGTCCTGCACAATGTCGTTATCTCTAAATTGGAGAGATGTGGAATTGACCAATGGCTTCGTGGATAAAGGATTCGCTGGATGGTCACACTCAAAGAGCTGCAGTCAAGTGGCTTAATGTCAAAGTGGAGACCAGTGACAAGTGGTGTTCCTCAGGTATTGGGACTGGCACCGTTTAATATCTTTGTCATCAACATGGACAGTGGGATAGAGTGCATCCTCATCAAACTTGCCAATGACACCAAGCTGCCATTCAGAGGGACCTTGACAGGCTTGAGAGGTGGGCCCTAGTGAGCTGCATGAGGCTCAAGAAGGCCAAATGCAAGGTCCTGCATGTTGTTGGTTGGAGCAATCCCAAGCACATCTGCAGGCTGGGCAGAGAATGGATTGAGGAGGACTTGGTGGTGTTGGTTGATGAGCCAGCAAACCAAGCTTGTAGCCCAGAAAACCAGCTGTATCAAACAGGACATAACCAGCAGGTTGAGGGAGGCAATCCTGCTTCTCTGCTTTGCTGTTGTGAGATCCACCTGGAGTACTGGGTTCAGTTTTGGGTCCTTCCAGCATAAGAAGGACGTTGAGCTGTTAGAGGGAGCCTGGAGGAGGGCCAGGAAGGTGTTCAGGGGACTAGAGCACCTCTCCTGTTAAAACATGGTTTCAAAGTTGGGTTTGTTTAGCCTGGAGAAGAAGCAGTTCCAGGTAGAACTTATTGGAGCCTTCGAGTACCTAAAGGGACCTGCAGGAAACCTGGAGGGTGACTTTCTACATGGTCATGTAATGACAGGACGAGGGGTAATGGCCTTAAGCTGAAGGAGGATGGATTTAGATCAGATGTAAGGAAGAAATTCTTTGCTGTGGTGGTGGTCAGGCACTGGAGCAGGTTACCTGGGGACATTGTGGGTGCCCCCTCCCTGGCAGTGCTGGAAGGCCAGGATGGATGGGACTTTGGACAACCTGACCTCATTGAGGGTGTCCTTGCCCGTGGCAGGGGGGTTGGAACTGGATGATCTTTTAGATTCCTTCCAAGCCCAGACCATCCCATTATTCTATGATTGTTAGCCAGCTGTTGTGCATTGTTTATTTTTTTCTCTCTGCAACTTAAGTATCTGAAGAGATTGATTAGAGAATTTCATCTTGATTATATTGGCAGGTATGCTTCTAGATCTTTTGTCACCCTAGCTTGATCCAGAGCATCTCCTTTAATTCTAAGGATGGCAGGGCAGTAACGGTTTAATCCCTATTTGTGAGCAATGATGTCTTAATTGGCAGGCGTTGAGACAGGTATAAGCACTGTTTGAAGAGTGCTGGCACACAGTAGTTTTACTGACTTTCAGGATTTGCTGGGAAGGTTATTGATTTGTTGGAGATACAGTATTTCCAGCTGTTGATCAGGTAGTCCCCTCCAGTCAGTGGGTGTAAATGCTTCAGATTTTCTTTCTGAACATGACATGATGTGAGTCCTTAGATTCCTTTCTCCATGTTGGAGAAGTCTTTAAGCTGACTGCACCCGAGTTAATGACTTTTCAGTTAATTTAAAGTGTGTCTGGAAAGACCTGAGTCTATGTATGTCACATGACAGTATGGGTACTTGTTTACTTTAGGTGTTTGGTTGGTTGTTCCCCTGCCCCAGGAGTCGTGTGGTGTTGTATTGGTACCAATAGCTTGTGCAGATAGAGGGAATGGGATGTGATACGTATCAATGACTTTTTATTAAGCTTCCATTTCTTGTCATTCCTCCTGTCCATCTTTCTGCTATTTCAGTTTTCAGATACTGACCTACCCAGTAGTTTTCTAATAAGCTAATGCAAAACCTAAAGTCTGAACATTATGATACTGTTACATAGTACAAGATGATATTGTCTTGAAAAAGTAAGCAGGCCATTAATAATGGGATTAATGATGGATAAAGCTAATTCAGCCTAGTACTCTTACTTGCATCCTTTAGACTCTTATCACTGAAAGCTGTTTATACTGCTACTGTGGTACATAAAACCAATTTCTTTATTTTCCTGCTTGTTTCTCATCTTTTTTAAATTAACATAATCTGATCTGCTTTTCATAGCATTCCTGCCTTAATGATATATAGTTGCTGTCCAGTTTGTAGATACTTACAGAGAGAGCAAACTACAACTCTACTGTTTGGAACTTAAAAATGAAAGCATTTCCTAAGTAGTAATACAGGATTTTGTACAAGAAAACAGTCACAGGATCACGGAGAGGTTGAGGTTTGGAAGGGACCTGAAGAAGTCACTGAGTTCAATGCCTCTGCTCAAACAAGACCACCTAGAGCTGCTGCCCAGGACCAAATATATTGTCCATTTTTAGAAATAAATTGATCAAGCAGAGGTTTTTAAATGTTTTATCTTTCTTCCCCTTCCTGGGGGAGACACCTCTAGCTGATGGAGAAATTGCCTGGTATACTCAGCATTACTGTATGAAGAGTTGAAAGTGTTAGTAAGGGAACTGAAAACTGCCTTTATAATGGAAAGCAACTCAAAACCTTAATAGTGGGGATACCAGTTCTTCTGCTTAGGATACTTGGTAATTTACTGGAATTTTTTTTCTGGATAAACAAGGTGCTGTCTCACCCTTTGGTATATGACCTTCAGCACCTGAGTGCTGAAGAGGCTTCAAATTGGCTGACTCTGATTAAGCTTGTAAGCATACCTGTTGGCCAAAACTGATTTGATTGGGTTTTTTTAAATTTATTTATGGTAATTTTCCTCCCTTGTCTTTGTTCTCACGATGGCACTTTAAAATAGTCCACTTGAGTACCAGCGCACGTCTTCTGGCTTCACCTGGAACCCTGTGATGGCTGTCCTTGTTCTCAAGGAGGACTGACTTTCTTTTCTCCTGTCACTATGACCTTGATTTATGTGGTGAGAGGGGAAATGTGCTGAGCTGGGACTGGGAGGCGGGGATGCCCTAAGGTCCTGATTAAGTCAATGAAAATAATTGTGGTGTTAATGTGGTACATACTTGAGAGAACTACACAGACCATTGCTCATTTGCACCTGCTTTTTTGAAGTGGCCCATAACTAACTTTGTTAAAGAAGTAGACATTATAGTCCTAGCACAACAAATATGCGTCTTTCTCTTACTGTAGTGTATGCTTGTGTTATACACAGCAGCCCCTGTTTCTGCTGAGCACCATGAAGCATCTTGCTCATTCTCCACCCTAAATACTGGTTTTTTCCATGGTTTGATTGAAGTCATAGACAATGCAGATGCCTTCAAATTGAAAATTTACTTGAAAGGCATCAAGAATAGGAAAACTACCTAGAAATTTTGTATTACTTGCTATTGTCTCAAGACCAAGATCAAAAGTTGAAAAGGGACATTTTCCAAGGGCGTGTGGTGGTAATATGAAGGGTAATGGAAGGGAATCCATTCCACCCCTTGCCTATGCAAATCACATATTTAAGAATCATCATTAAAATCTACATCCCTACAGAAATTCCCCACAATTATTAGAATACACAGCTGTGTTAGTCTGTTCAGCCCATTCCCTCTTCCAATTATTGTCCTTATCTCAAGGATGGTTTGACCCTGGCTGGAGGCCAGGTGCCCACCAAAGTTGTTCTATCACTCCCCTTTTCAGCTGGACAGGGAGAGAAAATATACATTGAGAGGCTTAGGGAGGGGAGGGGCAGGAACTGGGGGAGTGGGGGTTTCAGTCAGTTCCTCACAAGTTGTTTTTCTTCTTAGCTAGGGGAAAGGGAGGGGGCATTACTCACACTCTACCCCCGCTGCAGTGTGGGGTCCCACCTGTGGGAGACAGTCCTCCATGAGCTTCTCCAATGTGTGTCCTTTCCCAGAGGGCTCAGTGTGGATCCCTTCCATGGGGTGCTGACCTTCAGGCCCAGACTATTCCAGCCTGGTCCCCCACAGAGCCACAAGCCCCCCAGCAAACCTCCTCTGGCATGGGTCGGTCTCTCCACAGGCTGCAGGTTTCACTGCAGGGAGACTGCTCCAACGTGGGCTTCCCACAAGAGTCACAGCGTCCTTCAGGTGTCTCCACCCACTCCAGTGTGGGGTCCTCCACGGACTGTAGATGGGATCTTTGTTCCCTGTTGTTATCCGTGGGCTGCAGGGGGACAGCCTGCTTCACCATGGTCTTCTCCATGAGCTGCAAGGGAATCTTCCAGGGCCTGGAGTACTTCATTCCCCTCCCCTGCCTCCCCTTCTTCACTGACCTTGGTGTCTGCACAGCTCCTTACATCTTCTCATTCCCTTCTCTGGTGGCTAAAAGCACTGCTTGCGTTTTTTTCTCCTAAATGTGATTCCCAGAGGTGCTGTGACCATCACTGATGGGCTGGGCCTTGGTCAGCAATGACTTGGGCCTTGGGCCGGCTGGTGTTTGCTCTGTTGGGTCTGAGAGAGCTTCTGGCTGCTTCTTGCAGAAGCCACCTTTGCAGCCCCTCGCCCCCTTCTCTACCAGAACTCAGCCATGCAAAAATGCAAGGTAATGGTTTTAGACAAAAAGAGGGTGTGTTTAGATATAGCCAGGTTGGATGGGGTTTGGGGCCACCTGGTCTAGTGGAGGGTGTCCCTGCCCATGGCATGGGGTTTGGAACTAGAGGATCTTTGAGGTCCCTTGCAATACGAACTGTTGTATCATTTTCTGGTTGCAAAATGATTGAAGTGAAGTCTGTAGGGTGCTGCTTTTGCTCTTTATGGTGACTATTTTTCTAATCTTAGTGCAATTTCATGCTTTGTTGGTATTCTGAAGAATTTCCTTTCTCTCTTATTTTCACCCTAAATAAAGTTCCTGTTTCTTTATCTTCTAATTTTTGTAGCTTCACTGCTTCTTTATTAATTTCTCTCTCTCTCTCTCTCTATATATATATATATATATATATATTTACCTCCTGGTTATCTGCTCTCATTTTCTGTTCTGGGGTACTTGTTTTTCTCAAAGGGAAGAAGCTGACGAAAGGTGTCCTTCCTCCTTCCTGCTGTTTTTTAGATGCTAGAGATGAGTTGAGCAGCAACAGCTTATTAATTTTTATTTCTCAGAGGGATTAGGATGACTCTGTATTCAAATATAATGGAAATGTGATGAATTGTTTTGGTTGATGGGTCTTGGGGTTTTTTGTTGGGGTCTTTTTTCCCTAATATAAACTATGGTGTGTATAGGATGATAATGTATTTTTAGGTGGCCAACAGATAGTTATCTATCTTGAGGTTGTCACATTCTGACTGCACTTCTCTTTGAAGAAGCTGTGCTTCTAGTTGGTGTTTACAGAGTGGTTGTACAACCATGTAGTCTTCAAAGCTGGTTGTTTGTTTCTTTAGAACACTTTGTCAACGAGACCTGGAGGCACAGCATATGAAATCTTACCTGGACTTAATACTATGTTGGAAGTGACAATATTTGTGGTATTGTTTGTTTGACACTCACCTGCCTTTAAACTAGCTGCTTCTGCATAATTGCTATCACAGAGATGTATGAAGCTGAACAACTGTTTCTCTGAAAAAGCCATTTTTTTGTCCTGCTTTAGAACATACAGTACATGAGCAATAGAAATTGAACATGACTGCCTGATCAAAATGCACTTGCCTTTGCCTGGGGGCATTTGCTAGTGTATATAGATATTACATTATATTTCCTTCAAGTGTGTTAACAGTTTTGTCTTTTCTGTTTTGCATATGTAGCTAGAAGGGCCTTGTGTTCTGCAGATACAGAAGATACGCAATGTTGCTGCACCAAAGGACAACGAAGAATCTCAGGCTGCTCCCAGAATGTTACGTTTACAGATGACTGATGGACACACAAGCTGCACAGCTATAGAATACAGCAGTATGTCAAAAATAAGGTGAGTAACTGTCTCTTGAAAGTTTTGCTTCAATACTTAAGCATCCTTAAAATAATGCAAGTGTCATGAGCAATAATGTGGAAAAAATGCTTGACAAAACAGGTTTCCCTCTCAGATTTTATACATAAAGGAGACCCTGAAAATCAGCATTGAAAGGGATGAATGTTATTCACAATACCATTTATGCTGAAGTACATAATGGAAGAAAGTGGATTTATCCAGCCATCTGCTGAGTCGGAGTTGACAGAGTAGTTTGCACTTCGGGTATGCAGTCTTAAGCCAAATTCCCAGTTTTTAGTAGTAGCAGATTTTTTTTATGATTCTGGAACCAGGAATGTCACAGGCCTGACAGTGAAATGATGCAACTAGTGCTGCTTTACTATGGGCAAGGCTTTAACTAGGATTGAATTAGTAAATATTTCTTCCATTAAAAATGAAGGGTAAGAGGGCCAATTGCTGTTGAATATTGTGATTTTGTGTTTGTGGTTATGAAGATGCTGAAAATCTGGAGTCATGGTGTGCTTTGCTCTTTGCTCTAGTTCAGGGTACTTTGATTTAAAAAAAAAAAAATCTCTCTACTTCTGCTAGCTGCAACAGTTAGATACAGATAGATGACATTTAAAAATGAAGTATATTTTACTGTTAAACTGCTCCTTCTGAGCAGAAGCCAGCTTGTAGATTGAAGCAATGCTTTCATAAAAGGTAGGACACTTAATGGCTCTTTAATTTTAGCCTGAGCCAGCAGAACTTAGAATATCATATCACATTCCACTCTGAATAAACAGAGAACAGAAAAGGAAGACAAAGAGGCTACTGTGTAAGTAGTTTATAGATCACAAAATACTTTAAGAAGAACATCCGGTAGAAGTCATAATTTGAAACTTTTAGATAAAAAAACCCTTCAGAATTTCAGAGAACTCCTCAGTCTGTAATAATGATGTGAGCTCTCCTGTTGAAGTAATGTAGTATGAAAATTTAGTTTGTTTTATATGTGGTTATTTTGGGTTTGAAGTTGGACTCTGAACCTGGAATAATATGCTGTTTCAGTACACAGCATTTCTTTAAATTAATAAATACTGCCCCAAACACAGTTTTCTTTGAAAGTAGTCCTTCATGACTTGGACTTCAGTTTACACATAAACACCCCTACATAACCTTCACTTTTTTTGCATACTGCTTTCTTGTCTTAACTTTGTTTGCTTTTATCAGAACAATGCTGCAAATCCATCAGTATTGCTCAGGTTAATGCCACTAGTGCTGAAATTGGCTGACTCCACTGTGAATACCCCTCACTGTGTGGTATGGTCCTGTGATTGCAACAATAACGTCAGTATATATTAAAGAAGTTATGGTTGCTTAGTTAAAAGGTTACAACTGACTCTGTCCTGTTCCTGCCAAGAAAAGTAGTAGTTTCCAGATCATGCTTCTTGTCAGAGCTTTCAGCTACTGTTTGGAGATGCATGATTCTTTTATACATCTGTTGTTTTTCATGGGGTAGATTCATATGAAAAGAAGATGAGGTGCCTCCTTGTGGGAGTTGACCATAGAGAGCATCCATATGTTTTCAAATGATAGAATAACGAGAGAAGCAGCACTACAAGACACATGGTTTTTATACTTATTCTGTTTGTTAGTTATGTGTAGAAAGCTGTTTTTCTAACAGATCTTTGTTTTTTCTTAAGTTAAATGTCTAAATCAGATGATTAACCATCTGGAAATCCTCAATTTATTAACTGTAAGTGCATCCTAGGATGAGAGACTTAGATAACTGACTTAGAGACATCTAGTGTTAGTCTAAACAAATCTCAACCTTAGCTTGGTATTGTTAAATTGGATTTTAACCAAACAGACAATTTGCAAACATTCATCTCTGTTAGAATCTAATTTGCAATATGGCATTTTTGTGTAATGAACTGGAAGTGTTCCAGTAAAGCTATTGAAAAGTTCTGTGCATACTGAAGGAATTACTGCAAAGGTTTTTGATGCTAATTTTCAATTATAAAATACTGCATTGGTAGGAGTATACTAACAGTAGAATGTCAGGCATTTTTGGTGGCAGAATGTTAATTGAGGTATTTGAAATATTTGGTTTTGTTTCTGCTTTTTAGCCTGAACACTCCACCTGGAACAAAAATTAAGCTTTCAGGAATTGTTGAAGTGAGAAATGGATTCTTGCTGTTGGATGACAGTAACACAGCAGTTCTTGGAGGTGAAGTGGAGCATCTTATAGAAAAGTGGGAATTACAAAGGGTGAGGTAACACCACTGGAAATACTTATCTTACAGAATGCATATTACATTTAATGACCTCAAGTTTAATGTGTTGAAAGTGAACTTTACTGTCCCAGTATTTTTAGGAATGTAGCCAAATATATGTAAATACTACATCTAGTCACAGAATGATAGGGGTTGGAAGGGACCTCTGGAGATCCCTAGTCCAACCCCCTGCTAATGCAGTATTACCTAGAACAGGATGGACAGGATTGTATCCAGGCAGGTTTTGAATCTCTCCAGAGGAGGAGGCTACACAATGTGTCTGGGCATTCCTGTTCCAGTGCTTTGTCATCCCCATGTTCAGACAGAACTTCCTGTGTTCTAGTTTGTGTGCATTTGCCCTTATCCTGTTGCTGGGTGTCATTGGGAAGTCTGGGCCCATCCTCTTGCCATCCATGCTTTAGGTATTTATAAGTGTTGATAAAATCCCTGTCAGTGTTCTCTAGGCAAAGCAGACCAACTCTCTGCCCTTCCTTGTAAAAGAGATGCTCCAGTCCCCAGATCATCTTTGGACCCCTCTGCTGGACACTCTCCAGTAGTTCCCTGTCTTGAACTGGGGAGCCCAGAACTGGGCACAGTGCTCTAGATGTGGCCTCACTGTGGCAGAGTAGAGGAGGAGGATAACTTCCATCAACCTGCTTGCCATATTCCTCTTAATCCACCCAGAGATGCCATTGGCTTTTTTGCTTCAAATGCACACTGCTGGCTCATGGGTAGCTTCTTGTCCACCAGGACTCCCCGGTCCTTAACTGCAGCACTGCTTCCCAGCAGGTCAGCCCCTAGCCTGTACTGGTTCTTGGTGTTGTTCCTCCCAAGTTGCAGGTCCCTACACTTGCCTTTTTTGAACTTCATTAGGTTCTTCCCCACCTCCAAAACTCTCCAGTCTGTCCAGATCTTACTGAGTAGCAGAGCAGCCTTCTGGCCACTCCCAGTTTTGTATCAGCAGCAAACTTGCTGGGGTACACTCTGTCCTTTTGTCTGGGCCATTAATGGTTATGTTGAATAACATTGGACCCAGTACTGACCCCTGGGCAGCACCAGTAGCTACAGGCCTCCAGCTAGACTCTGCATTGCTTATCACAACCCTGAGTCCTACCATTCATCGAGTTGTCAATCTGCCTCACTGTCCACTCATGTAACCCACACTTCCAGAGCTCACCTATGAGGGCATTACAGGAGAGTGTCCAGTCCTCGCTGCAGTAGAGGCACCAAGATCCGTTGGTCTCCCCTCCTCCACCCAGCCACTCATGCTATCACAGAAGGCTATCAGATTGGTCAGGCATGATTTCCCCTTGGTGAAGCCATGTTGACCATTCCCAATAAACCTTTTCTTCCATGTGTTCATAGACAACTTCTAGAATAAGCTGTTCCATCACCCTTCCAGGGATGGAGGTGAGACTGCTTGACCTGTAGTACCCTGTGTCCTCTTTCTTGCCTGGGTGACACTGGCTTTCCACCAGCCCTAAGGCAACTCTCCTCTTCATCGTATTTCAAAGGTCATGGAGGAGAGTGGCATGGAAATGACATCGGCTAGCTTCCTGAGCACTCGTGGGTGCATTCCATCAGGGCCTGTGGGTGTGTTCACACTGAGTGCCTAAATCATCTCCAGCCCAATCCTCCTTTACCCAAGGGAGGGTTTTCCTTTCTCCAGACTTTTTCACCTCCAGAGTCTGGGATTCCTGAGGCCTGCCCTGAGCAGTAAAGACTGAAGGCATTCAGTAACTCCACCTTCTCTGTATCCTGCCATCAGGCCACCATCCTGTGGCAGACAAAATGAAAATAATCTTTGCATGGAGACCAATTCCTTTCCTAGTCTGCAATGATTGAAAACATTAGTCAAATGTATTAAATTTATTTCAGTACAGCCATTAGTGGCTTCTTTCCTAAATGGTGTGTCTAGGTACCAAAATATTACAGAATTTGTCCTTTTACAATTACCATCTGCAGACTGTATTTTGGGAGGAAAAGGGGGGAGTTTAGTAATGTAGCAGTTGGTAACTGTAAGTATGAATTATGCATTGCAGATTTCATCAGTGCTTAAGTAAATATATGGTTAGAAAGACTAATTGGGGTTTTAAAAATCTTTCACCAAACCATAAATGCTTATAAGCCCCCTTACTCCATTTTTGGGTTCCTGTCCCAATAAATAAAAGTTGCCACAGGAAGACTTTTTTCATGCATTTCCAAGGGTAGCAAGTTGTAACCCTACTACAAACAAACAGCCCCAGATACTTACCAGATCAACTGTCACTGCTACTACTATGCACACATCTCTCTTTACATCCATGTCTCTGAAACAGAATAGTTGCTTATGAACATGGTGGACCTTTCTGTGTAAAGTACTTAATTTATTGCTGTTGGTGCTAAATTTGGCAGTCAGTTTTGTTATGGCTTGTCTTCAGTGTTGTTATGCCTTTTATAGACTTGAGCAAACTGGGTCAAAAATTATTTGAATGTTTGAGTTACATACACAGTGTCCACTCTAGTAGATTCTGTTTGGCCCCCTTTTTGTGCTTTTAGAGTTGGAAATAGTTTGGTTTTGGTTTGTTTTGTTGTTTGGGGTTTTTTAAAATTTGTACATTTTGAAGTGTTTGGCTTTTTTAAAAACCCCTGATTTTATATGAAGCTGCTTGTTTACTTAAGAAGATTCTGGGGCTAATAGCAGAAAAATCCCATTTTATAATTTTTATTTTTATTTAGCATAAAGTCCTATGAGTTCTGTCTAGTGAAGTGTTGTTAACAATGCCACCTAATTGATAACAGAAGGCTCAATAAAATAATTTAGCTTTATTGGTGATATATTGGATAGTCTTGTTTTCATGTTTATTTCTGCATGGCCTTCAGCAAATATGTGTTGCTTTTTAAACACTCAATTTTTGTCAGCATCAGGAAATAAAACATTCTGCTTATGAGAAAGCAAATGATTTAATTGTTGGTTTGCTGCTGACTACATCTTTCAGCACTTGTCAGCTAGTTGTGTTTGGCTTTCTGTGATATGTTTAAAAGAGAGGTGACTACATTTTTCACTGATTCACTCTGGCAAGGTAAAGTATTGCCTACTGCTACCCCTTCAGTTCCCCAGCCCCATCATGTGGTTTGCCTGAGTATCCTTTTCTTTTTCTCTGTGACAGCTCACAGCACATGATCAGGTTCCCAGTGTGAATGTGCCCACCTCAGAAAAGCTGTGGGTGACAAGAAATCAGTTTGGACAGGTGAACCATGACCACTGGAAACTGTAGTTCCAGTTCTGTATCCAGACTGACAGCTAGACAGATAGGGCTCAAAGCAGTCTGTAGAAGAAGCTACTTTGATAGCAGTTCACTCATGAACTGTGATGTTTCTCTCCTAATCAGAAAGCTTTACAGAAGAGAGTGGTTGACAAGTAAGCTTGATTGTCAACTCAAAGATACCTGAGTGAAGACATTGCTAGTCCTTGCCTGATGCTACTACTGAAACTTAAATGAAATGCTGAGCTGTGTTGCATAAAAAGTCAGAAAACTTCTATTTGTGTGGCTATTTCAAATTACTTGTTTTGAATTATTTTTTTTCTTGACTATAATGTCCAAGAAGTGCTAACTGAGCTTTTTGCACAGGTGATGAAACAACTTTCTTTTACACTTAATAAAAAAGTGCTGTTAAGTCAAATTATGTTACAAAACTTTAGAATTTGTTTGTCCAGTCTTAAATTACCCTTGCATCCACTTCAGCTTCTAGTTGCATAGATGCATTGCTGTTTTGTTCCATTCAGAATGATCCTTGAAATTGCTTTCAGGGAGGAATCCATGAAAGGTTTGCTCTGCAAATACAGTGTGTGTGGAATGAATGCAGTATTATCACACTGCAAATATTGTTCATGTGGAATAAATGTGGTACTGTTTGTAGCATTCCATTGTATCATCAAGTAATTTTTGCCTAGAAATATATATATATATATATATATTTAAAGACTCACTGTTTAAGTGCCAGTAAATAAAAACAGGGTAAATGAGAATGTTACTGTGTGATCTTTTTTTCTGGGCTATTTGGCAATCTAAAGTAATGTGTCATGGACTGACTTAGGTGAGAATACATTTCCAGATAATTATTGTTTGATAGTGTTCCTGCTGTTCTGGTGGTGACTGGTGTTTCAATCAGTGAGGATCAGTATCTGTCAGATGTTGCTGGTACCCTCTTTACAAAGGAAGAGTACCTTCTGTTGCTCTTAATCAAAATACCAGATGATCTGTAAGTGAAGGCTGAAACAGATTTTGCTGGGATGATTGGTGAGACCGTTTTGTAGGCCCTTATATTTTTAAAACCTAGAATCTGACGAATTATGGGTTATCTAAAAGTAAAGTTCTCTAGTATATTTGATGATTCTTACGTTTTTGGTGAAGGTGAGGCTAGGTATTGAGGTCACCTCATGGTGAAAGGGAGTAGTTGTACATACACTTCAAAATTGAGTTTAGAAAGAGGTGTGAGCGGATAATAGTATATAATATCTAGGAGTTTAGTCTCATATTCTAAACCTTTATTTCTTGAGAGATTCCCTAGGAAATATTTTCTAATGTCACAATCCAAACACAGCAGAAAGGGCAAAAGAGGCATACTAAATGTGTTTACGTTAACTGGTATTTACTGCTCTGCTACAAGCAAAATGTAATTGTAAGTTTAAAAATACAATTCTTATTGCTGGTTTGCTTGTTACTCGGTGCATAGAGAAAATGAAATTCCAAAGCAGTTGTTCTCAGCAGACAGTGTTACCTGAGAAGAAAGCACCAAGGCTGTTATTTACCATTAGGTAGTCTTCTTTCATTCTGGGTAATAATTTTATGCATTAAATCAAGATTCAAATTGCATGTAGCTAAATGTTAGTAAATAGTAAGTAATCTTTTAAGCACGTTTTTGCTGGTTCCCACATTACATGTTTGAACAGTGGTTTGGATCAGACTCTTTCTTGTATGTGTTTCTTTGGTTCTGGTTTGGGAAAGAAAAAAAAAAAAAGCATGACCTTCAGTTTAAGTATCTTCTTAATTATAGGATATGAGGACATCCTGATAGAAAAGCTGAGAGAGCATGGGGTAGATGAGTGGACAGTGAGGTGGGTTGAGAGCTGGCTGTCGGACCGGGCTCGGAGGGTCGTGATCAGTGGAGCAGAGTCTGACTGGAGGCCTGTGACTAGCGGTGTTCCCCAGGGCTCAGTGTTGGGTCCAGTCCTGTTTAATATCTTCATTGACGACCTTGATGAGGGAATAGCATCCACCCTCAGCAAGTACGCCGATGATACAAAGCTGAGAGGGGTGGCTGACAGGCAGGAACACTGCGCTGCCATCCAGAGACCTGGACAGGCTGGAGAGCTGGGCAGGGAGAAACCAAATGAAATTCAACAAAAGCAAGTGTAAAGTCTTGCACCTGGGGAGGAATAACCGACTGTATCAGTACAGGCTGGGGGATGTCCTGTTGGAGAAGAGCTCTCTGGAGAAGGATCTGGGGGTTCTGGTGGATGACAAGTTTGCCATGAGCCAGCAGTGTGCCCTGGTGGCTAAGAGAGCCAATGGGATCCTGGGGTGCATCAGGAGGAGTGTGGCCAGCAGGTCTAAGGAGGTGATCCTCCCCCTCTACTCTGCCCTGGTCAGGCCCCACCTGGAGTATTGTGTCCAGTTCTGGGCTCTCTGGTATAAAAGACAGGGATCTCCTGGAGAGAGTGCAGAGAAGGTCTGCGAAGATGATTAAGGGCCTGGAACATCTATCCTATGAGGAAAGGCTGAGAGAGCTGGGGCTGTTCAGCCTGGAGAAGAGAAGACTGAGGGGGGACCTAATCAAAATTTTAAAATATCTTAAGTATGGGGTGCAGGCGGAATTGGCCAGCCCCTTTTCAGTGGTCTATGGGGATAGGACAAGGGGCAATGGCTGCAAGTTGGAGCACAGTAAGTTCCGCACCAACATGTGGAGGAATTTTTTCCCAGTGAGGGTGACAGAGCCCTGGCACAGGCTGCCCAGGGAGGTGGTGGAGTCTCCTTCCCTGGAGATACTCAAGACCTGTCTGGACACCTATCTGTGCAGTATGAGCTAGGGAGCTGCTTTGGCAGGGGGGTTGGACCCGATGATCTCTCAAGGTCCCTTCCAACCCCTACAACTCTGTGATTCTGTGAAATGCTGGAGATCTTAGGCTACCATAGAAATATTTTTGCTATGATTTGATTCAGTGTTGAAGTTCATTCCAGAATTGCCTATATTTCTCTAGATACAAACGAAACACAACAAAAATAATTGTAGGGATTATTTGACCTAGACTGCCTACCCTGAGGGAACAAAGTGACTTGGCCATGAAATGACTTGTACTGTGCCACTTCAGTTAATAGATATGGGGAGGTCTGAGCATGGTACAGTGATCAGCCCTTGGCTAGCTCGTAATTCTAAGGCTGTACTTTTAAGTCAACTGATTGAAAGTAAAGCAGAAAAGAATTACGATTTCTGCACTTCAGAGTGCTTTGTTTTGAATAATTTATTGAATACTTTATCTGTGGTTTTTGCTCTGAGGCATGAGGAAAAAAGATTTTATAATTTTTATTTTTTTTTCATCCTTGGAAGGAGTAAATAACCATAAATGATTTAGAAAATGCTTGGGTCCTGAATAAAAGTAGGTAACTTTTAGAGTGGACCAAAATTTTTTTATTTGGGTATTAGTTAGCTGCACGAATGCCTTCCTTATTTTAAGCAATTATCTGATAGTATAATGGCTTAAAACATATTCACAGTTGTACTGCGGTTCTCACATGATGGAATTATGTTAATTTTACATCAGGGTAATAAATATATGGGTAAATGTCAGATATAGCCATAAGTAACTACAACTTTCTCTGTCAATGAGTAGTAAATGATCTATGTAATCATGCATGTCTGTCCTAGTGGGGAAAAAGGGAAGGCAACAAGAAACGAAGATGATAAAGCAGCTGCATTAAAGGACATGTAATTTGGAATAATTTTAAGTGTTAAGGACTTGTTCTTCCTTTCTCCACTTTAGAAACCAAGAATTTCCCTTTAATACAAAATAATGAATACATAATGAAATGTTGATTCCAATGAGTTTAATTCTTCTGCAGGTTGCTGCTGTTAACACGACTTATAAAGAAAGAGAAAGTGTGTATGGGCTATGAACAGATACTTTGATGCAGTGTTTATCAAATCCAGCTTTTGGCTGTTCTTGGCTGGTAGTAATTTAGATTATTTGAGAATGTTTTAGGCTTAGGCCACTGATTGCCTGATTGTGAGTAAGTTTAGAGCACTTCTATAAAGTCTCAACAATTGTCATCCTTACAGTGTTTGTAAACCAAGGATCTATTAATGAATTTAACATATGTACCATACTTTTTGTAACTCCATAGGTGAAATGTTCTAGCAGCACAATATTTTATTTTCAACAGTGGCAAAAAGATACTTTTCAGGAAGAGCACACAAGCTGAGCTCTTACACAGCCTTGGCATTTAGAACTGTATTGTCATTATTAGGGAATACAGTTCTGGCTAATCCTCTCAGTATTTGCTTATACATGGGTTCATGAATTTTATGGAGTAGTTAAGGATGGAAGGGACCTTTGTAGTTCATATGGTCCAGACCTGCCCCCTGCTCAAGCAGAGCCACCTAGAGCTGCTTGCCCAGGGGCATGTCCAGACAGCTTTTGAATACATTCAGGCATGGAGACTCCACATGCTCTCTGGACAATCTGTGTCAGGGTTCAGTCACCCTGACAATAAAAAAGTGTTTCCTGATGTTCAGGTGGAGTCTCTTGTGTTTTAGTTTGTGCCCATTGCCTGTGGTCCTGTCACTAGGCACCCCTGGAAACAGCCTGGCTCCATCTCCTTTATGGTTTTCTCTCAGGCATTTTTATAGATTGATAATATCCCCCTGAACTTCACTGTCTCTAGGCTGAATTTGCCTGATCCTTTCTTAGACATGCTGAAAAATGTATGACTTTACAGCCTCTTGTGGCAGACAGGTGACTGGGACTGTGTAAAGAAACATCTGCCTGTTTTACAGAATCACATGTTTGGAAGAGACCTTTAAGATCATCAAGTCCAACCATTCCTGTCCTATGCTAAACCACATCCCTAAGTATCTGCTCTTCCCTTTTTTTTAAAAACACATAGTCAATTATTTTCTTTTACACATTTGTGTGTTGCTTTTTTTCTGCTAGTGTAGATTTTAGTGTATAACTGAATGTTCTTCATTTGCTGTATGTGTTGCCTTCATGATTCTTCAACTTTTCATAAATTTCTTCATCCTGCCTTCTCCTTGCTCTAAGGGTCCTAGAATGTTACATCATAGACTTTATTATTTTGTGATTAAAATGTTCCTTTTGCAAGTTTTCTGTATCTTCTGAAATAGAGATGTTTATCATATAATCTGGTTTCTCTTTGCAATGTATTAATCAAGTATTTTCTTTTACAGAGTTTAGCAAAACACAATAGGAGTAACATTGGAACAGAAGGTGGCCCTCCCCCATTTGTACCTTTTGGGCAGGTACAGTTTACTTCACTTCATCAGTTCACTTAAAGAAAACCAGAACTTTATCATGGTATCTAGGGGACCTGGTTCCAGTTAGATAAAAGCTATCAAAACAGTTTAGAAAAAAAAAAGTTGATTCTGTCACTTCATTGTGTCAATTTATATTTCACACTTTTCCTCTCAATTTCAAACTTAAGATTTTATTAGTATGCCTTTGATCCTTCATGTCAGATCTAGTAGGCATATAACCTATTCTCTTCTTAAACAACGAAGTTATTTATAAGAATCGTAATTAGCTATGTCAATAACTAACCTTAAAATGTAAATCTCATTCTTTTTGGCCTTTCTGGTGGACCAAGGGAGTGGGCTTTCAGCAAAGACATCTAGATGTCCTAGGTGTACATTTTCTTTATTTAAAGTTTTATACTGTAGTGGAATAATACTGTTTCTTTTTTTCTTGTGGGTCTTCGTTTTTTGTTTGGTTTTTTGGTTGGTTGGTTTGGGGTTGGTGTTGGGTTTTTTTTTGTTTGTTTTTTAATTTTCCAAATGGGAGTAGTCAGAAGAGTTAGCTAAAACTTGCATTTGTGTTTTCAGAAATGTGTGTCTCATGTGCAAGTGGACAGCAGAGAGCTTGATCGCAGAAAGACTCTGCAGATGACAAACACTGTGAAACCTGTTGCGGACAACGATGAGTTTGAAAAGCAGAGAACAGCTGCTATTGCAGAAGTTTCAAAGAGCAAAGAGGTTAGAATGCATGTGTTGCAGCATTTAACTTACCATGATTGATCTCCTGTTGTTTTAAGTATTTCACTCTTAAATGACAAAAGTTTTCTGAAGCTTGTTGCTTTAGAATTCTACTCGTGTAACTTTAAAAGGATGAATCCAAAAGAGAGTCCTATTTTAATAAAGCTAATAAATGTATTATAATGTTTTATTGTAGATATGATTTTGATTTGATACCCCTGTTAAAAAATGTGGGTTTTACAATTTAGCTAATGAGATTTTAGTAATAAAGACATATTATCAGTTGTCTTCTGCATTTTTCTCAGTTCTTAAAACATCATGATTCCTTGCATTCAGCCTGAAAGAATAGCTAGGAAGTTTAGTTTTAATGTGTCAGGTTTTTATGTTCTCCTTTGGTTTTTCTTTTCAGTTTATTTTTCCAATTTCCTTGTTAAATCATAAAAACTAGAATTATAAACTCTTTTTACAGCCTCATTAGGGCATGGGGAAAAATGCAGAGGCTCCACCTAAGAAGTTCATCTTTTTTTTGTGTGTATAAATTACTGCTTTATTTGTTGATGCAAAGCATGGTCATAAAAAATAAAGCTGCATCAAATTTACTGCACTTTTTCTACTAGCTAAATATTAAGGCTTATTTTCATAACTTCTGTTTACTGAATTGTTACTTTTGTGCTTATCTAAAGACCAAGACGTTTGGAGGAGGTGGTGGCAGTAGCAGAAGTAATCTCAGTGTGAGTGCTGGAGGGAATCGAAACAGGGAACTGTTCCAGAAAGAGAAGATAACAAAACCTGAGGGAAAGAACGAAGGTGTCTACCGAGAACTGGTAAGGTGGAAGACTTCAACGAAACCTTAAATATGTTCTATTACAAAATAAAACCCAAATATATCAAAAAATTAAACCAAAACACCCTGAGGGATCATGGCTTTCTCTTCCAATTTATTTTGAAGTTTGTTTAGAATGCTTAAGTTACCTTTGTACCTTACTGAGATAGGTATGAGTTGCTGTGATTCTAAAAAAAAATTAGTGTAATCTAATCCAGTAAAATTTAACTGAGGTCCTTACAAAAGCATAGTAGTAGTATATATAGTATAGGACATGACAGTATAGTTTTATTTTCTTGTTTAAGCAAGCTTAACAGTGTTGAATATTAATGTTTTTTAATTAATTTTAGGCAGGAAGACTTTAATCCTTCAATGTGACTATATCAAATAATATTTTAATGTAATTTTAAAAAGGAATAATGTAATATTCTAAAAAACCTGTTCTAAACCATTTATGTGACATTGAAAAAGCTGTTACATTGATATTTAATATAACAAAGTAGAAGTGCTTCTGTTGTGACATGTGACATGGAAATATCACGGTTACGTGGTCACAAGTAATGTTACATTCTGAGTAAAGTAGGTTACCATTAGCAAATCCAAAATATGGCCCTTAATCCAAAATAACCACCTTCCAGTATATTTCATAGGTTTCTACTGAAGGAATCACTACACTGAATTAAGGGTATTTAAGATTGAAGTTCCTGTTTTGATTACTTCAGAAATCCAAAAGTTTATGATGGAGGAAGTATTCATTATCAAGAACAGTTCCAGAAAGGAATTTCCAAGTGTTTATAATAGTTAATGATTCTGATTTGAGTGGTAAAAGCAGACTAACAGAGGCATTGCAAAAATATAGTAACTCAGTAAACCAGTATTAAAATATTAATTATAAATATAACTTATGTTGAATATTTTCCACCTTCTATAGTTTTACCAAAGGCTCAACAATGAGAAGAAGAGACACTTAGGAACAGTAACTGCCAGTTATAATTTTGTTTGTGTTGCACATGTCATCTTCTTGCAGCAAGGAGAGCTTCCAGCAGTGCTGCCTTCAGCACTGTGCTCAGAAATGTCAGTACAGAATTGTAGAAACATGGGCTGAGAGGACCTCAGGAGGTCATTTAGTCATTGCTCTGCCTGGTGCAGGTGGTGCACCTTCTCATTCTCCACAACTGAGTTGTGACCTAAACAGGCTTAGAATAAAATGCTAAACAAATACCCCTCCACACACCCCCCATTCCCTCCAAAAACCAAGAAACCCCCACAAAATTTAATTGTCTAATTCTTTGAAGTATTATTCTGTTTTCTGTTTTTTCCCATGAACTGCAAGAAACTTGTCTTCACTTGCACTGTAAAATGGAGTACTTCCAAGTGAAAAAAACATTGATGTCATTTAGCACATCAAGGTGCTGTTTAGAAGGAGGAAATACAAGGCCTCTAAGCTTACATAGAACGCCTTTTTTGCCTATAAATACAACTTTTATATCTTAACACAGTGAATAATGAATTTGTTTTGTCTTTTATAGAATTGTGACTTCAAGTAGGTTTGATTGTTGACTTGTGTGTTTACTTAGAAACGACTGAAGGTTTTTAATCCATCTGCTGTGTTATATTCTGAGGAACCAGAATGGTTCTGGAGCATTGTATCTTTACCTACAGAGCAAGAAGCCAAGAAGTAGTTTTTCCTGTTTCTCTGTAGACAGGCAATAGATCGTGGAGGTCAATCATACTCCTAATACTCCTTCTTAGGATATGGTCTACAATTTTATTTCTCCTTTTGTATGTGAGAAGGAAGATTTGTCCTGTGTAAATGAAACCGGGGTGGTTTTGACATCCAAAGATACATAAGATGCTACTTCCTTTCTCAGTCTTTGTATCTGGGCAATTGTTTGCTGTAATGAGAAATCTATATTGAGATAGCAACCACAACACTAACTTTGTGTCTCTGTCCTGAAAAAGCAGGCCTGCTTGTATCTGTTCCCCCAGAGCACAGCGTGTAGCTGGATTTAAGACTAAAAGTGAATGCATTGATACATCAGGACAAATTAGGAGTGAAAAAAATTGCATCATAAGACTGGAAAATAGGGGAGGGTTAGATATTATTTGTTATACAGCTCACACACACTTTTAAATTAAATCGTTCTAGCAATAAAGGTTCATGCCCTTTCAAGCAGAGGGGGAAGGAAGGGGCTTGTATGTGTCTAAGAGGTTAGGTTTGGCTGGATTTGGGTCTTGTTGTCTGTTGGTTTTTTGGGGTTTTTTTGAGTGTCACAGTATGGCTTTTTTGGAACCTGTAGGCAAAATGTTATGTTCATGGTGCTTCAGTTAAGGATGTAGCTGGTTACAGCTGTTGCAGTAGATGGACAACTGGCAATATTGTATGGGATAAGAAAGGCCAGAGGGCCTAGTCCCACTTCATGCTTAGAACACATAGATCTGCCTGCACTGGAAGAGGCAGTTCTCACTTGAGTGCCTTAATACCCAATTCAGAGTTAAGGTCATTTTCTGTAATTAATACTCTGTGATTTCTGCTTTGCCTTTTTGTTGTCATGCTTGATACAGTTTCGAATCAGAAAGCTTGTATTTCTGCAGAAGTAAATTGTATTGGTTTCATTCTGCAGAACCTTTAGTGGTTAGAGTTTCTCTGTTGTTTTTTTTTTAATAAGTTTCTAACTCTGTAGTATCTTGTCTGTAAAAGTAGTGAAAGGGTTCAAACAGGAACACACAGTTAGTTATTATACCACTATTTGAGAGATTCCTTTTAGTTTTCCTCTTAAATAAAGTGTATTTCAGTCTGTCATGCTGTTCTAGTATCCAGCAAAAGAAGTGTTGGACTACAGGAATTTGTGCTTGAAACCACAGATTACTAGAACTAAAATCGGATGGACTAAAAATCATCGTAGTGATAATATTAAAACCTCTCTACTAGCTGATTGATTGAACCTAAGAGAGCTTTTATGTGAAGATATTTTATATAAAATGGAAATTTGAAATGATGTTTCAATTGAAATATAATGAAAAAATATATTTTTTTTTGTATTTTGGTATTTTTGTAGACTGCCTTTTGTATCTTACGCTTAGTTGAGTGTGTATGTTTTATTTCAGGTTGATGAAAAGGCTCTAAAACACATAACAGAGATGGGTTTCAGCAAAGAAGCAGCAAGACAGGCACTTATGGATAACAATAACAGCGTAGAGGCAGCATTAAATTTTCTCCTCAACAGCGGTAAACAGAAACCTATTCAGGGACCACCACCCAGAGGTACAACTTGCAAAGAAATGCCTTAAAACAGTTTTTACAGGCAAAGGAATTTGTGTATGATGTATTATTAATGTAGTTATAGAACAGCCTATCTAAAATGGTTTTTTTCCTGTAAGTTAAAATGCATGTCAAACTGGAAAGTGAATACTTAGAAGAGGCTTCTGTGTATTCTTGTCAGTTTTTTAAAATTTGAACTCAGAGGCTTGCGTATCCTTAAATGGAAATTACCTGATTCTCTATTCATTCTGTCTATATTAGAATTTTTGTGAAGATAGAAAATACAAACATTTCATAAGTTAAACTTTTTAAAAAAAACCCCTGAGTACATTTTTGTATCAATGTCCACTCACAAGTAGCTTTTGACACTTACAGGTAAAGGGAAGGGCCGAGGCCGAATAAGAGCTGAAGATGAAGAGGAGTTAGGAAATGCCAGACCATCTGCACCAAGCACGCTGTTTGATTTCTTGGAATCCAAAATGGGTACTCTAACAGTAGATGGTAAGTTATTGAAATTAATCCATCTAGAACCGATATCAGGCAGTGTTGGTGGAATTCTTTTTTCTAATTTGATGCCATCTAAATATGATGCCTAGAACTTCCTCCAAAGTCAGCCATGAGAGAACAAACCAAAGCAAACCCACAAACAAGGAATGCTAGAGAGCTATTCCTCTCCTTTGAAGAAAGGTCAAATGAATCATAGAATCATAGAATTGCAAGGGTTGGAAGGGACCCCAAGGATCATAAAGCTCCAACCCCCCTGCCACAAGCAGGGCCACCAACTTCAGGCCTGGATCTACACAAGGTTGCCCAGGGCCCCATCCAACCTGGCCTTGTATAATTCCAGGGATGGGGCATCCACCACCTCTCTGGGCAGCCTGTTCCAGAACCTCACCACTCTTTCCGTAAAAAACGTCCCCCTAATATCCAATCTAAACCTTCCCTCCTTTAGCTTTAAACCATTCCCCCTTGTCCTGCCATTATCTGCCCTTTTAAAAAGTTGATTCCCCTCCTGTTTGTATGCTCCCTAAATGAATTGTACTTCTGTTTTGATTATAGAAGAGCTTAGGCTGTTTGTTTGAGGCTTAGACATCTAAAACTCAGTAATTTCGAAATAAGGTGACATAAATCCCTGTTTTTTAATATTATCTGATAGAGACTTGAAACTTTAATGCGTTTTGAAGTAAGTAAAGAAAAAAGCCATCACTGCAGCACTCCTTCCTCAGTATATAAACAGCATGCTTTGCACGCTGCCTGTTTAAGAGCTTGGTAATTGCAATAAGCTTAACTGGTTTTGTTCCCCCCTGTCTGGAGGAGGGGGAATAGTTTTGGCCATTGTAAAATATTAAACATCTATTTTATTCTGTTTTTCCTGTTTAATAACAGGGAAAGATAGAATTTTAGACAAAGGGAAGCCAAGTAATCTCTCGGATGTAATGCAGAAGATCCAGGCTTTTTGTTAGAGTCCTTTTTAGTTACTTTTCTTAATCTATAGATCAGGATGTTTGTTTATGCCTGAGTCATTCAGTACTTTGGAAATTTTAATAGACAGCCAAGTTAAAAGAGAAAAGTGGAAACTCCATGCCTCCTGAGGTCTCTAGAGGCTGCTGTAATATTAAAGCACAACTTGCGGTAAGCTGAGTAATAAATGGAGATCATTTTGTGTTTTGGGTATGGCCTTGGAGGTGTTTCAGCAGCCAACATGAAATTAAAGTATCTGCTTCCATTATTTAAGGTGAAGGTTTTGTGATGGAGTTGTAATTTCTTTATTTTTCTCCGTACAAAATGAGGCTTTTTCATAAAGGGTGAAAAAAAAGTCATACTAGTTTATGTGAACTATATAAAATTTTGGAATTTCCAAAGGAATGCATGCATTTAAGAAATTGTTGCATTGATAGGTAATTATTCTTTTAACTGAAGTTCCAAAATAGTCTTTGACTGCTAATAGTGGACTCTTGCTCTGTGTATTTTCACTGGATTTAGGATTTAAAAAAATAAAAACTCCAAGTAATATGGAATTAGGAGAAAACCAGCTTGTAGTAAATGAAAATCAGCAAGTTGCCCTGCTGAGGAAGGTGCGAATGGCTGTATTATCAGTAGGCACCTGCATCTGAAATACAAGTAGAACATCTCCATCACTTTGGTTAATTGAGTGAGAGATCTATTGCTGAATGTATTCTTTTTGCTTGCAACTTGTATGCATTAAAAATGTGCTAATATGTGTCTCTTTGCTGCAGCAGTGAGTTTAAGGTTTGTTGTGTTTGAGAGTCATTATTGAATTAGAAATTAGAACATCCAAGTAGACCCTGTCATTGCATCAAACCCACGGTTTTCTGTGAAAATTACTAGTACTATCTGCTTTTCATTGAGCGTATGGAATATGTTTTCCAAGAGTTATTTCTGTTAGATCTTAAGGAGCTCTGAAGCTGCACGTGTACAGTTGCTACTTGCATAAGCAGTGTAGCATTTTGCATTAATGCATCTTAATACTTTTTTGCAACCTGTACAAACTAAAAGCATATTTGGAGGGAAGAAGAGCAGGCTAGAGAAATCCAGTTCTTGGAGCTGCACAGAGGGTGCTGCTCGAAAAAAAGAGGAAGTGGCAGCAAAGAACAAGGACACATGTTTTGTCATAGAGGGCTTGTCTCAGTGGATGGGCTCAGGAGTTTGCTGAACCTGCCAGCAAACCCAGGATTCCTCTGCTGCTGCTGGTAGAGTTAGATGTGCTGTGACCCATTTTAGGGTTCACTCAACGTTTTTTTATGATGTGCTAAGGTTTAACTATGAGCAGAAAGGCATTTGCTTATAATAAACACAATAGCTTATGGTTCCTTTGATATCAAGCAGTGTATTGCTGCTGTACCTCGGTTGAGTTTCCTTCCAGCAGTACCTTTTTTGGTCCACAAATCAAGTGATTTTAAATAGCTACATATTGCTATATATTTTAGTTGCATCTAGGTCTTCCTCCATCAGAAGAGGGGTGGCCAGCAGGGACAGGGAGGTGATAGTCCCTCTCTACTCTGCCCTCGTGAGGCCCCACCTGGAGTACTGTGTCCAGATCTGGGGGCCCCCAATACAAGAGAGATGTGGAACTGTTGGAGAGGGTTCAGAGGAGGACCATGAAGATGATTAGAGGGCTGGAGCACTTGCCCTACAAAGAGAGGCTGAGGGAGCTGGGCTTGTTCAGCCTGGAGAAGAGAAGGCTGCGGGGGGACCTCATTGCAGCCTTCCAGTACCTGAAGGGAGCATACAAACAGGAGGGGAATCAACTTTTTAAAAGGGCAGATAATGGCAGGACAAGGGGGAATGGTTTAAAGCTAAAGGAGGGAAGGTTTAGATTGGATATTAGGGGGAAGTTTTTTACAGAAAGAGTGGTGAGGTGCTGGAACTGGCTGCCCAGAGAGGTGGTAGATGCCCCATCCCTGGAAGTGTACAAGGCCAGGTTGGATGGGGCCCTGGGCAACCTTGTGTAGCTCCAGGCCTGAGGTTGGTGGCCCTGCCTGTGGCAGGGGGGTTGGAGCTTTACGATCCTTGGGGTCCCTTCCAACCCTTGCCATTCTATGATTCTATGATTATGGTTTTCTTTATGAAATGCTGCTAGTTGTAGAATGAACATTTATATCAAGTCTCCCCTGGTTTTGTCAAAAACTTGAAATATTTTAAGAAAATACATTTCAAATAGACATGCATTCTGCACTAGCTGATAGAATCTTGTAAACTGTTTAGAGAATTAAAATAATCACATTTTGAAAAGCAAGTGCAAGGAATTATGCTTGAGATGTATTTTAGCAACTCATGTTGTTTACCAAAGATGAAGTAGATTTTCTTTTTACAGTGAATACGAATGAAAATAGTACTATCATTTTTCTTTCACATTGAAAATTCTGGGGGTTTTATATTATTTTTCTTTGGATAAGTTTTGCACTTTATATTGATTTTTTGGATTTTAACACTCTTGTGGTTTTTTTGCATTCTCACAATGGTCAATGCACAATCTAGTGTATATGCCAGTTTCAGACTTTTCTGAAAGAAAAAACAACCAAACCCCACAACCAAAACCATAGCACCAAAAAACAAAGCCAAAAACTTGCTAGCATTCTTGAAAAGTTCAGAAAGTGTTGTGATTATTTTTTGAAATTTAAAAAAAAAATCTGCTTTTTCTTCTGAAGGAGAAATAGTTCATGTTCCTCTACTTTTCTGTTATTTGGAAATTAATGATCTTTGCAGTGTTTCATTTTGATAGTCGTTATTTTCCTTCTGAATATGTCTAGCCAGTAGGATTATGCCTCTGTCTCAGTGCCAGGTTTTATTTTTATCTTGCAGAGTCTACTTCAAATTTTTTTCAAGAAATACATAGACATATACTGAATTGCAGAGGCTTTATCCCTTTAAAAGCACATTTTTTCTTTGCCAAGTTTGAGGACCTGTGCAGTCTGACAAATTCAAACACATCTTAAAAATAACCTATCGAAAGTGTTATTTTTCTGCCTCTCTGGCTGAAAGTTTTCTCATTTAAATTCTTTATTATTAACTGCCTTAAGTTCTATGCAAACTCAGATGACGTGAGTGTTAACAGTATTTAGAGTGATGACATCTCTGTAGTGATTATACTTAGCACTGCGAGCTCTCTTGTCGTGAAGTCTGCGTCCAAGTGTTTGCAGAAAACAGGATGTATATTACTAGCACCTTCTGTATTTGATCTGATTCTGTCAGTAGAGATGTAGTTCTTAGCAGTGGTCAGAAATTAAAGGCTCATTGTGGAACCTGCTAGAAACCACTCAAGTATATAATGTTAGATAGCCAAGGATAAGGTCTCTTCATTGATTTTTTTTCTGCACAGTAACTGTACTGAGAAGGGCCCAGGCAGACAGGTTTTTCTGCTTTTATATATAGTGTAGTACAGCTTCCACTGAAATTAAGATTGATTGTTCTGCAGTATTTCTGGCCCTTTGTTGTACCATATGGTGTCTAAAATCCCAGTTTGTTTTTTATGTATTGAGAGAGATGGGATTTAGGGATACTGGATTTGAATAAATACTCATATCCCTATTATTACACTGATGCATGTGATCAGGAGCATATAATTACCTGGAGTTGAGATATTCACCACTATCACAAGCATTTGGTATCGATACCCTTTAGACAGATTGTAATTTCTTCTAAATGACTGAGTGTCTTACGTAGAAGCAAAAAACAAAAGGCAATTTTGCTTAAGATTTACAGAATCACAGAATCTTAGGGGTTGGAAGGGACCTCAAGAGATCATCGGGTCCAACCCCCAAAAATACTGCCACAAGGACAACAGCCAACAGACAATTTGGTTTTAATTATGTGTTGTGTCACGTTTTTCTTCAGAAACTGCTTTTGTGATCTAAGGAGAAAGTGTCTGAAAAGAGGAATTGTTTCTTTTCAAGCACACAGAGGACAGACTTGCTTTTTCCTCTGCACCTCTCCTTGTTTTTCCTATCTAGTATTTCCAGTCGTACCTGAAACCTCAGTACTGTTGGGAATTTCTCAATTTGCTTCTGGATTTGCAGTAACTCAGTTAGGTGGTTCCAGGCAGCGGGACCAGGGAGGTGATCATCCCCCTGTACTCAGCTATGGTGAGGCTGCACCTTGAGTACTGTGTTCAGTTTTGGGCCCCTCACTACAAGAAAGGCATCAAAGCTCTGGAGCGTGTCCAGAGAAGGGCAACAAGGCTGGTGAAGGGCCTGGAACACAAGTCTTATGAGAAGTGGCTGAGGGAACTGTGACTGTTTGGAGAAGAGGAGGCTCAGGGGAGACCTTATTGCTCTCTACAACTACCTGAAAGGAAGTTGTGGAGAGCTGGGGGTCAGCCTCTTGTAGCTAGCTAGTGAGAGTATGAGAGGGAAATGGCTGCAAGTTGTACTAGGGGAGGTTCAGGTTATAAGTCAGGAGAAATGTCTTCTCAGAATGAGTGGTCAGGCATTGGAACAGGTTGCCCAGGGAGGTGGTGCAGTCACTGTCTCTGGAGGTGTTTAAGGAAAGTTTGGATGAGGACTTAGGGACATGGTTTAGTAAGTAATATAGGTGGGTAGGAGGACGCTTGGACTAGATGATCTTGGAGATCTTTTCCAACCTTAATGATTCTATGATTTGTGAACAGGAACTGCAAACCAGTTCTTAATTTATCTTTGATTTAGTATCTTTTCATAGCTGGATTTATACTAAGTAGAAAAATATTTATAATTTAAATAGCTTTGGATTTTGTTCAGGAGATACTTTTACTCCTTTTTAGGGATAAGACAGCACATTAAGCTTTTTATTGTTTCTTGAATTGGTTGTAAGTTTAAATTGGTGATAAGAAAGCAAGATATTAGTCTTTTGTGCTGTAAGTGGTGTCTTAGGAGACTTTCTCCTTTTTTCAGAGTTAATGTAATACTATTTTAAGTAGTTACAGCAGTTGAAAGCATTCAATACCCAACTCTTTGATCTGCTAGTTGTTTAACTGTAAAAGATAGCTTCTAGTAAACATACTTTCTTTAAATGAGATGCAAAGAATTAAACACGTAGTTGTATATTGCATATTTATTTATAACTGTTTATGGTTGGTGACATCTACAAAAATATTTGTGTTGAAATTAGGTAGCTTGAATTTTGGTTGGAGAGAGAAACCTGCTGACTGTGAGAGATAACAAACAGTAGACAAAATTGCTGTCAGCTATCTGCCTTTGCTTGCACTTGGATTATTTCTGCTATTGAACACAAAAGATTTTTCCATTAATCTTCTTATTTTTCTTCTGTTATGAGAAACAACTCCTCCATCTTTGGCAGCTTAAATAAGTAAACATAAGGATTTTCAGGTAGAACAAAACCGTGCTAAGAGCACTGGCTATAGAGTTAAGGAGTAAAGAACAGAATGCTGAGAACCAGCCTTGTTTCAGGTATTTTCTGTCTTCCATTCTTAGGGACTGAGAACAGGCTGGTACTTCCATCTGCTCAGGATCTAAAGCCATAAAAGCTTGTGGCAGACATCTGCATCTTTGAAAGACTCAAAGAGAGATGATTTTTTAATAGTAGTTTGTTTATTTGTTACTCAATGTTGTAGGTGGTGAGAAACATTATGAAGGTTTTGGTTAGAGCAGTGACCCAGGATGTAGAAGGCCATAACCATCTGAGTTTCAGATTGTGCAGAATTGCCTCTTCAGTCCTCTCAAGAGACAGGCTTAGCTGTTTCATGCTCTTCCTGTTAAAATGAACCTCCTGTGGAACAAATGACAACGTTAATAGGATCACAGAAAAAGCAAGTGAGAGGTCACCTGTCTGTGTAGCGTGTTAATAGGAGTCACTTCAGGAGAAGGGAGGAAGCCATAGGCTGTAGTCTCAGTTTCTTGCTCCAGCAATTAGGCTTTGACTGAAATACAAATTTAGACATGCAGTTATGATTTAAAGGCAGTGAATTAATTCCACTCTGAGGTTAATTGTTTCAGCAATTAAAGATGAGCGTTTAAATTTCTTTCATTTCTCATCTGAGTTTTCTATACTTGGCTTCTAACTGCTGTATAATATTACGCTTCTCTTGTCAGAGACCTATCAATTTGGTTCCCTAGTAGCTATTTATAAGACATAATTGACCTCTGCTTTATCCAGCTGTGTCAGCTGTGTGGATTGAGCTTTTCTAGCCTCTTGTGAAAGACATTTTTTTCCATACTGCTTTCTCTCTCTTCTAAACGAACTTACTAGTTTTCTTCCTCAAATATGCATCCCATAACTACAGACCACACTGTGGTATGCTTTTGAATCGTGTTGTATAACATCAGTATCCTGTGAACGCTTGTGTCAGCTCACTCTGCACCCCCCTGATTTACCCACAGATACCTTGTGTTCTCCACCAGTGTTATCTGCTGGAGATAGGTGACAAAAGAGGTACTTACTGACTGTGTGGGAAGGTTTGCAAGCACTTGTCTTCAGCAGAGGTTCTCTTAATATTTCATATTAACTCTTCACCCAAATGTCCCTCAGAAGAAATAGGATGTAAGTGGAGAATGCTCGTTTATTGCAAGCAGAAGGACATACACCCAAATCTTTAGGAACCCAGCCCCAGAGAATGTCAAAGGAAAAGGACAATTCAGTGCTTTGAGATTTCCATTTCTGTCCTTCTCCTACTTAACTGTAGCTGTTTGAGGTGTATGGGATGTCTGGAGATTTTTTGAGGTTTGAGTTTCTTTGGCTGTTGGGGGTTCGGTTTTGGTTTTGTTTTTTTCTTTCTCTAATATAGCAACAGTGCTTGGACAATTTGGGACTAGTACATCTTGTCAAATTTCAGCAGTTTTGTTTTAGTTCATTATGTTTTGTATGTTTAAAGAATAAATGTTTGAAATAAGTTGTAGTGGAATAGAATATAATGCAATGTTTCTTGCATCACTTCTTACATAATTTACTTTAGTATCTGGGTACTTGGGAGGAAAAAAGGTCTGACTTTCTGAAGTTAAAGGGAATTTGTAACAATTCAAATTTACCATTTAGTAAGTGTTTTTTCAACAAGCATGGTGCCCTGTTGACAGTAGGAGATCAAATTGTGAATAGCATATATTTATTATGCAGCTTTACTTCTAAAAATTGAACTTAAGTCACTACTAATTGTGAGTGTGAAGAAAATCAGACATTTTTGTTGTATTATGTTAGCATTGGTCATGTATCTCAGGAGACTTTTGTATTTTTTGTCAGTAACACCTCTTTAGATGCATGAGAGAAAAATCTAGCAAATTTCATACACTTAATTTACTGTTGTTGATTCAGTCCTTTAATCATGCAAATTCAAACTTGTAGTGAATGCAATGGCAGAATGTTTGGGGTTTTTCTTGACACTTTTTTATCATCAGATCACCTCGGTTTTACTACTTTTTATAAAGAATGATAGTGATATTTAAGTAACTTGATAAAGCTCTTCAGTAGCTGGAATTTTACTCCATGACATGAAGTATGTGTACATTACTAATTTCCTTCTACATTTTTAATCCTTTGGCCAGTATGAGATGGAGCATGCCCTGGCAGTAGCTGTCTCAAAGGTGTGCTCTCATAAAGCTGCAGAAAAATAGAATTCATTCAAGTTGGAAGGAGAAACCCAAATTATTGGCACTGCTGTGGGAAGGGCTGCTGTCTTTGAGCTTAACCATATTATTAAACATGATCAAATCCATGACAGTGCTACAGGAAGCTGCACTACTTAAATTTCATTGTGCATTGAGCAGTGCTTTTTAAATTGTGATGGCTGGGATTTCCAGCTCAGCAGCTCCTGCTGGTTTCTTCTAAGCAAGGGAATGTGATTGGTCTGTATGGTCTTCTTGGGTCATCACATACAGAAACTAAAATGAGTAAGATAACTGAGTGATGGTTTCAAACTGAGAAGCACTGATAGTCATCATCTTAAACTACCCAGCAGATGACAAAAGCCTTGTCATTAATTTTTAAATGGATTTTTTTTCCAGACCATGTTCCCAAAGGTCTGGTTACAATGATGATAACTGGGCTTATGCATCTCACTTTTTGACAGAAGGTTCTTGTTAAATGCCAAATTAGTATTTCTTTGTTACTGCACTGTAGGAACCACTACTTTTCTGGAAAGATTAGATAATGGTTTGTTGGCAGTGGGGCAAGACGTAGAAGCAAGGAACAGCAGCTGCAGTAGACAAGCTGAATAGCATCCTTCATAGCTTAACTTTTTCTATTAAAGTAATTTCATATTCCCTCCTTTTTTTTTTTTTTTTTTTTTACTGATTAGGCCAGACAGCACAAATTCATTAATAACTTGTAATATTCTAATCTCTAGGCTTTTTCCTTTGCCAACTGTGGGCAAAGTAACATTTCCTGTTATCTGGCAATTCCCACCTGTGAGTGGAATATGCTTGAATGCTAAACAATCAGTTAATACACCCTGCTCATTCAAGGCTGCTGCGTATGATGGAGTCCAGTGGGAAGCTTTAAGCACGATAAGTGCATCTTCATGATGCAAAGACATTGCTTTGTTAAAATATGGAATATCTAGCATTAGAGCAGGAAAATGTCAGGTGTTTTGTGAGCAGCTTTTGCGTGTCATGGTAAAATAGACCTTGATCAAGCACCTTTTTTCATTGTTTTGAAATTCTCTAGTCTCTTTCCATGCTGTCTAGCATTTGGTATAATTTACATTTTCCTATATTTAAAATAAGTCTGTAACTGAAAGTTCCAATAAACTTTAAAGACCACTTGGTGTTATTTTTGGGTATAAATAGCTTTGTTTGATCATCCAGCAGTCCTACTTGTGCAATTGATAGATTAGAAGTTTGGTTTTATTAAATCAGTCTGCAGCAGATGGCCTGTTTTTATTAACATACTACCAGAATTTCTGTTGCTTGAAAAACAAGCTAATAGAAATTAGTCCTAACTACTTAATTCTGGGTGGAGCTATTCATGCCAGTATTTAAATGTGTTACTGGGGGGTTTTGTTGGGTGTTTTTTTTTTCCATAGAATCATAGAATGGCAAGGGTTGGAAGGGACCCCGAGGATCATAAAGCTCCAACCCCCCTGCTACAGGCAGGGCCACCAACCTCAGGCCTGGATCTACACAAGGTTGCCCAGGGCCCCATCCAACCTGGCCTTGAACACTCTGTTTTAAATCTCCATCTTTCTGTGTGGAATAGTGGGCCATTACCCTAAAAGAAACATCTTAAAGTTCTGTTTTACAGATAATTCTTGTTAAATAGATGAATAGCATTTTAGTCCTGATTTCATTCTTTCTGGATTTTGAAGGTTAATATAGCCTTTCTAAAGACAGAAGATAATTTCCCATGTGAGAATACTTGTACTTTTTATTGGAAAGCAGGTCAGAGAGGTGGAAGAAGGGTAGAAAGATAAGGTCTCTGCTGCTCTGTGACAGAAGTAGGTTACTTGGAGATGTATTATGTCTAAGGGACCTTAAGAAAAGATGAGTGATCTAGACAATAGCTAGAATTACTTATTACATGATATCAAATTGAATAGGAATTTCATTAAATTCCAGTATCTCAGAAAAGTATGTATGTGTGTGTATATATATATATATATATATAAAAGGTTTCTTTGTCAAGGCTTTTACTTAAATATAACTGCTTTGCATGTCTTGGGGATAAGTCTTATAGTTGTACAGAAACCCTGTCTCAGCTCAGGAAATGTTTCTTCATTTAGAAAAAGGTCAGATGACACCCACTGAGTGGAAATGTTTAAGTCAATCCTAAAATCCTGCCAACTAGCAAAATAGTAACGTCCAATTTAGTCTTCACACCATTTCTACTTTTACCACTATGTGACTGACTTTTAAAAATTAATTTCATGTTGCAAAATATTAAAGATTATTTATGATGAAGTATTTTACAATTTTATGCGTAATATTGGCATCTTTAATTGTGTATACAAGGCAGTAAACATTCAGGGGTCATTGAACCATTCAGTCTTTTCATGTGCAGTTAACATTAGGAATAGACATGAGAGTTTGTTGGAAATAGGCAGAGTAAAAGCCCAAGGTTTTTACTACCAGAGTAGAAGAGGTATAAATCAACAATGTCCTGAATGAAGACAATTAATTAGGAAGATAAAGCTTTCTAGATGATAGGAAATCTAGAAGATTGATGTGTATTATTTGAAAGAGGGAAAGTATAATGTAGATACTTGCAGGAAAGTTGCAGATACAAAATGAAGAAAAACAGTGCTTTTATGTTCCATTTGTGAAGGAGAGATGTGAAGAGTTTTAACTTTTAAACTTGAAGGATTTTTTCTAAAAAATATAACAAATTAAATGCTACAACACTTAAAATGTTTTCATTTTAAAAATAACCTATTTTTCTTATATCTTGGCTCTTTGAGTAATATGTTTACTTTTGCATGCATTAAAAACTATTGGTTTCAGTCATAAACTTTGCAATAAGGTGTATTTTTATCAAGTTATAGTAACACTAAGCCTCATGAATGCATATGTCACTTTAAAAGAAGTCATTTTAGTCAAACATTTTTGACTTCTAAAAGATAGGATAAATCAAGTGTTATGTATAAATAAAGTTCAATTTCTAATTAGCCAATCTAGTAAATTAAATTGGTAAAAATTGAGAGCTACTAATAATCACATGATGCTTGGAAGTATTTAAAAAAAAAAAGAGCTAAAATTTACATTGTAATTTTATGTCTTGCCACATAGCAAGTAATTATGAAAATTGATGCATTTGCTGCCAGGTATCAGCATTTGTTGTTTTTAGTGGTAACATGTGCACTGGAGCTCTTAGTTTTTCCTTCACGTAGGAGTGTACTCAGGGCCAGGCCTGAGGCAGCCTGAGTGCAGTGCGCCAGGCCCGAGCGTGCATACCAGCCTCATGCACACCATAGATATATGGCCAGTTGTCATGGATGGACAGAGGCAAGAGAATGACACCTTTGCAGGCACCTACGTGACACAAAATGATTCACATAAACATGAATCGCTTTTTGTTTTTCCTTTTCAGTCGGGTTCAAAGTCTGCTGGCAGATCTCACAGGGTTCCACCCACATGCACATACTCACATGGGTCTCTCCTGGCTTCAGGCCCCTGACCTCTGGTCCCTCACTTGAGATGCCTCCTGTCCAACTTGCTGACTAGTACAACCTGAAGTTTGAAGGAGCTTTATGCAGATGTACTTAATATAGGTCTGTGGTCTCTCTGGTAAATGGCCTTCAGACTCATGGTCTCTGCCAGGTCTTTCTCCTCCCACTTATGAGCTTATCCTGTCTCAAGTTGAACAGGTCCTCTCACACACACAATGAAAAACTTAGTCACACAGAAGATTCGTAAAACAAAATTTAGCGAGAAGGTGATGGGCTACAGTAATCAAGGGCAGGAGTTGGCCTGGCAAGTATGATCACCAGGAGCCTGCTTACTTGCAACTGCCCTGTTTGATCTCATTCTTACTTGATTTTCTTATGCTTACTCCTTCTAGATTAATCTTGATGTTTCCTGTCCTTTGCCTCTTCATGTTAAAATTTCTGTATTTGCCTAAAAAAAAAGAAATCTATAAAAATTTTCACAAATCTGTACGGTTCCTTTCCTCCCCAGCATCCCATAGCAAGTTTACTGTTTCTCATGAGATTCATAAAAATCTTGTTTTTCTTGTCATCAGTCAGAGTTCTGGCTGAATCTCTGGAAAGTTATGCTTGAGCAGCTCTGGTTATGGCTCATTGATCAGGGTCTCCAGGGTTCTGGGCTTTGTTACTATTCACGTTCTCTATGGTTTGTCAGCTGTGTTTATTTTATCATTTCTATTTCTTGACTTTGTCTTCTATGCTGAATAGCTGTTAACAAGTTATTTTTACAGAAGGCTTTAATTCAGATTAAAACTATTCCTTTTTTCTCCTAATTTTTCTCCCTCTTCCTTTCCTCATATTGTAATTTTATTTTTTCTATTTCAGTGGCCATTATTCAAATGAGTTACTGATGTCCATAGGGAGAGATATGTAACCTTTTGAAAATTTATGCCTGGCTTTTCTCATACTGCTATATAGTTTGTTTCTAAGTAGTGTAAATTTTCTAATAACTAGGAATTACCGTTTGAATGTCTGCTAAATTTTCCATGTACAGTTCCATTTCTATATCATAAAGGTAAATATTGCATACTTGTCTGAATAATAATGTTGGTTTATCACTTAGCATCTGAAACACTATTTCTAAGTACATTACTAATTGAATCAATTTTTTTCCTTGTAGAACCAAAATTGCAATTTCAGCCACCACATCAAGTACAACACAAAGTTATGAATCCAGAACAGAATGGCATCAAAGAGAATCATTCAAGACACATTTCTCGCAATGACATGAGACAGCCAAGGAATGAGAAACCCCCTCGTTTCCAAAGGGATATTCAGAATTCAAGGCAGACTTTAGAAGGTGGTGGGTTACCAAGAAACAGAGGTCCTGAAAGGCACAGCTCTCTAGAACATTGGACAGATGAGAAAAATAAAAGTGACAGACATTATCCTAGAAATGATAGACCAAAGGATCTGGGTTATCCCATAGCCACTCACCAGAGTGATATTACTTTCAAAAAAAGGGATAACAATATGCAAAACAGAGTAGGAAAAGGGGTGTCTTTCACAGAATTCAAGGAGAACTCTGCTGCTCAAGACACTACAGACAACAATAACCAGAAACGTGGGAAAAGGGAAAACCAAATACACAATTCTGAAAATTTTTGTGATAGGAAGACACGAACAATAAGTAGTGAAGCCTTTATGGTCAAAAGTGAGCGACACTTTGAGATGAATAATGATTACCAAAACCCTGGTAGAACTGATAATTTTAATGCTGTACCAAATGGAGATACTGAGCATCATCAGAAAGGAAGACGAGTAGGACCTATCAAATCACCAGGACACACTACAATCCCATCTTTTGATGATAAAATGTTGTATTATAACACTGGTCCCAAAAGGAGATCTGGGCCCATCAAACCAGAGAAAATATTAGAACCATCAATTCATATGGAGTATGGAAAAAGTTGGAGACCAGGGGATGAATGTTTTGCTCTTTACTGGGAGGACAACAAGGTATGCTTATCTTAAATAAGAATCTCAAATTTTACATTTAATGTTTTCTTACATATATGTGGGAGATTTAGCATGCCAGCACAGAGTCATGGGGCTTGTTCGTGCATCTTGGCTAGCTACTTGTTCTATTTTTAAATTTTGAGCTATGTTTCTTGTATTCATTGTGTCAAACTTGAGATTCAGTCATCTTGAAGGTAACAGTTTCTCTAATTTAGGTGACTAAGCTCCTAACTGAAGCATTTAGTCATAAAACCTACTTAGGTTGGAAAAGATCTTTAAGATCATTAAATCCAACCATTAACCTAACACTGCCAAATCCACGATTAGACCGTATCCCTAAGCACCACGTCTACACATCTTTTAAATATCTCAAGGGATGGCCACTTCTCTTTGCAGCCTGTTCCAGTGATTGACAGCCCTTTTGGTGTAAGTGGTGAAATTTTCCTAATACCCAGTCTAAACCTGCCCAGCACAGCATGAGTCTTTTCCTGTCATCTTGTAGCTTGTTACTTAAGAGACCAACAACTACCTTGCTACAGCCTCCTTTCAGATGGTTGTCATAAGCAGTAAGGTCTTCCCTCAGCCTCCTTTTCTCCAGACTAAACAACCCCATTTCAGCTGTTCCTCATAAGACTCGTTCTCTAGACCCTTCAATGGCTTTGTTGCCCTTCTTTGGACATGCTCCAATACCTTGATGTCTGTCTTGTAGACAAGGGCCCAAAACTGAACACAGTATTTGAGGCGCAGCCTCACCAGAACTTAGTATAGAGGGGCACAATCACTTCCCTAGTGTTGCTAGCCACACTATTTCTGATACAAGCCTGGATGTTGTTGGCCTTCTTGGCCACCTGGGCATTTTGCTGGGTCAGTAACAAGCCAGTTATTAACCAGCAGTCCTAGGTCCTTTTCGGACAGGTAGCTCTCAAGCCACTCTTCCCCAAGATGCTATTGCACAGGGCCGTTGTGGCCCAGGTGTAGGAGCCAGCACTGAGACTTGTCAAAACTCATAGAATTGGCCTCAGCCCATCAATCAAGCCTGTCCATATCCCTCTGTAGATCCTTTCTACCACCAAGTAGATCAACACTCCCGCCCAACCTGTTGTGGTCTGCAAACTTACTGAGGATGCAGTCGATCCCCTTGTCCACAACACTGATAAAGACAATAAACAGAACTGGGCCCCAGCACTGAGCTCTGGGGAACAACACTTGTGACTGGACAAAAACTGGGTTTAACGCTATTCACCACCACTCTCTGGGACTGGCTACCCAGCCAGTTTTTTACCCAGCAAAGAGTACACGTGTGCAAGCCAGGGGCAGCCAGTTTCTGCAGGAGAGTGCTACAAGAAATGGTGTCAAAGGCCTTAGTAAAGTCCAGGTACATCCACATCTTTTCCCTCACCTACTAAGCAGGTCACAGATGGAGATCAGGTTAGACAAGGAAGATCTGCCTTTCATAAGCCCATGCTGACAGTGCCTGGTCACCTGTGTGTGCCATGTGATGGCACTCTGAATGCTCTATAACTCCCTGGCACCAGGGTTGGACTGGCAGCCTTGTCGTTTCCTGGATCCTCCTCTAGCCCTTCCTGTGGATGGTGTCACATTTTCTAACCTCCACTCAACTCTGACCACCCTGGTTGGCCAGGACTGCTGGTACATGATGGAAAGTGGTTTGAAGAGCCAAGGGGTGAACATGGATCTGGCTGCCTGTATTTTTGCCAAGGACCAGGAAACCGGATGCTGTGGAGTCGAGAGTAGCCTGTAGGGGTAGCTGTGTAATACCCTTTTCTAGAATAAGTTGGCATACAACCTTTAGTAGCACAAGGGAAGATCAGAGTCTACAGGAACAGAGTGGATTAAAAAAAAAAACCCTCCCTAATTTTAATCATTGCAGAAAGGAAAGAGCAAAAGTATCTCTAGTAGACTGTAAGCTGAAGAATTTGGAAGAAATGAGTTATGCTACATTCATGTTTTGTTATGCTGACTTTTGAAAGCTTAAATACAACCTCTTTGTTTTTTCTGTTGCTAAGGTTTATCTTGCAGCACTTCCCTTTCACGTTGTTCTCCTTTGCTAAGAAAGCTTTAGGCTGTTTTCTTTGATTGACTCTTCAGGAGTCCTCTGGTTAATTTCTTCAATTTTTGACCCTTTCTGATAATCTGAGACGTATCTGAACTACTGTTCTTCCAAGAGTTTTTATTCCCACTATTATTTGTGGGCTTTGTTTTTGTTTATTTTCTGTTATTTTAGGGGGTTTACTTTTTTAACAGGAATTAGATAGTGCTAGCTCAGCAGCATGACCTGATTTTTATCTCTTTTGTATGTATGATTAAAGGCATGCAAAATTTATGGTAGTAGCAACATAATTTAACTCACTGAAATAGGAATATGTAACATGAGTGAATGGATGGATTACTGTGAAATGGAATATCATAGTATGGAATATTTTACTCTTCTGAGAAGCATTTTTGCATTACTGCAAGGTTTGAAATTCTGGGAAGTATGAAGCTTCCAAACTAAATAGATGTGAGGTAATATCAAACTTTTATCTGAAAAATATTCAGAACTTTTTTTTTGAGGGTTATTGTTTTTTTGGTGGTTATAATAAATGCTGCTGCTAACATCTAGAACAACTTTGAAATGTAATAATAAAATACCATACTGAGTTTAATCATGCTAGGAGGCAGTGATTTCTTTGAATTCAGTAAGATAGAAGTAATTTAAGAAACCTGATCTATGTTTACATAAATTTAAAAATAATTCAGGTTTTGTGTTCAGAAAAAGGGCTTTTTGATGGGGCAATTTTAGCATATTTTTATCATATTTTATTATGTGTTTATATATTAGCATGTCCAGTATACATGGCTGATAGGCACTGATGTAGTTGTTTTCAAAGAAGTCTTTTTGAGTAACACTTCTCTGTATACAGCAGCATTTGTTAGTGGTGAATTTGTTCTGCTTTGACAAATGAAATCAAGTCTTCTAAATGTTTAGTATAATTTCATTAACTGCATTTTCTCAATGAGTATTATAAGTATATTCTACCATATCCTTCCAGTCTACCATGTGAAAGTTTAATATGTCTGCTTCAGTGTCTGCTACAAATCTTACTCAAATTATAATGCTACAACTAAACATGTGTGTGTGTATATATATATTAAAATATATGCAAAAAGGTAGTTGTTAAGCTATTTGGTGTATTCCAGGTATTATTTTATGACTTTTAAAAATTTCTCTTTTTAAGTTCTACCGAGCAGAAATTGAAGCTCTGCACTCATCTGGGACAACTGCAGTTGTGAAATTCTGTGATTATGGAAATTATGAGGAGGTGCTTCTCAGCAACATCAGGCCTGTTCATGCAGACACGTGGGTATGTGATAACAAAATGTATTAGAAAATATAAATGACATAGTCTGTACAAAATATGTAACCCTTCAGAAATTAATGCCTACTCATGCAGAGTGCTAATTGCATGTGTAGAAAAATAGTTAAGTCAATACACAAACAAAATCTCAAGTTTTAGTTGTCTATATGAAACTTCATAAAAGTGTATTTTATCATGCAGTATTCTTCCTGTGTAACAAATTTCAGTTGTACTGTTTGAAAATGAATAATTCACTTCTCAGCCAAACAGTTTTATGTATATTTTTCTCTCTAAAACTTGTTGCTTACTCTATTAAAAACAATTTTCTGTTTCATTTCATGTTGTGGTAGCTTGACCCTGGCTGGAGGCCAGACACCCACCAAAGCTGCTCTGTCACTCCCCTTTTCAGCTGGAGAGGGCAGAAAATACATATTGAGAGGCTTAGGAGTCAAGTTAAGGACAGGGAGAGATCATTCCACAGCTAGTGCCATGGGCAAAACAGACTCAACACAGAATAAAGACAACTCTCTTAAACAACTCTTATTACACTACACTTCTCACACGGTGAGACGAGAGTCAGGTAATGAGAAGTGTGACCAGATCTTAAAGCGCCTCCCCCCCACCACCCCTCCCTTCTTAGCAGACTTCACTTTAGTCAGGATTTTGCTCCCTTGTTCCCTCACATTGTGGCACAGGGAGGGGCAGGGAATGGGGCTTTTGGTCAGTTCCTCACAAGTTGTTTTCCTTAGCTGGGGAAAGCGGGGTGGGGGCTGATGTGGGTATGCCTCACACTTGTCCCCTGCTCCAGCCTGGGGTCCCACCCATGGGAGACAGTCCTCCACGAACTTCTCCAATGTGAGGCTCACTCCAGTGTGGGTCACAGCATCTTGCATATGTCTCTGCCTGATCCAGCCTGGGGCCTCTTCATGGGCTGCAGGTGGGGTCTCATCCTTTTCCATGGGCTGTGGGGGGACACACCTGCTCACCATAGTCTTCTCTACTGGCTGGAGGAGACACCTTTCTCTCCAGCACCTGAGATGTCTCCTCCCACCCCCTTTTACTGACCTTGGTGTCTGCACAGTTCCTTACATCTTCTCACTCCCTTCTCTGGTGGCAAAAAGCAGCTGCTTGTGGGTTGGTTTTTTTCCCCCTAAATGTGATTCCCAGAGGCGCTGTGACAGTTGCTGATGGGCTGGGCCTTGGTCAGCAATGACTTAGGCCTTGACCTGGCTGGTGTTTGCTCTGTGGGGCCTGCAGAGAGCTTCTGGCTGGTTCTTGCAGAAGCCACCTCTGCAGTCCCCCCTTTCTCCATCAGAACCCAGCCACACAAAACTACAACACATGTGCATTCTATGTTTTTCTGTAAAGGTTAGGAAACAGTTTTTAAAAATATATTCTGAAGGCTTTTACCTATGCATGTATGGCTAAAAATAGACATCTGTATCACTATTTTTATCATTATTTTATTCTTCTTTCACTGGTTTCTTCTTTGCCAAATACTGAGGCAGAGTTTTATGCCTCAAAATGTGTTTTATGAGGTTTAGCAGTATGAGGTTTTGAAGCATTGGCCTTATGGAACCTGGATATTTCAAAAGGAACTTTTTGTGACTCATCAGTGGAGAGGTGGATTTATTTTTTGTTTTAAATCAGGAACGCACAACACTTTGCTGCTTAATCTTAATATTAAAAGTTGCACAAAAATTACTCAAATTTGTATATGGATTACTTTATGACTTACTTTATTTCTTTACCTCTGGGTCATATAGCCATACTACTGCTGCAGGGACTGAACAGTCAACTACTGTTTTCTGACAGTGTTTTTGTAACTTGTGCTCCAGCTGTAGTGCTCAGATGCCTTTACAGTCTCTGAGGTGGCCTTTTTATACTTAAAGGATATCTTAAACTTTTCCCTTGTGATGAAATGCTGGGGTTTTTTTAAATTTACCTTTTAGGGTTTTTTTTTCTTTTCTTTTTAACCTAATAGCTGAGCTGCAAGGCACTAGTTTCTTACTATGCGAATGTATTTACTTTAACCCTTTTTCTGGGTTAATAATGAGCCTTCACATTTTGAATTTGAGCAAGTCTTAGGATTAAGTTGATCTAGCAGTGAGGTGCCAACCTAAAGCAGTGGTCCTTCTTTCTGCCTCTTCAACCTATGTCTGACCACATGTTTCTCCTGTTCCTCTGCTGCCTTACTGCATCATCAGTCTTGTAGCCACAGGGTGAGTCAAAGGAAATGGACTGTTTTTCCCCTCCTGATTTAATTTGTCTTATCTCTGAGTTTAAAGCTGAGACAAGACATAGTTGATTCTCTTGCTATAGCAGCATAGTCCTAACATCATGCTGCATCCTCATCTAGTCATTGAAGCTTCCTCAGTTTTTACTGTGGAGAAATAAGGATTTTCCAAGGATCTTTCAGTCCATTCAGAAATGAGAAACCTTTCTCCAGGTTCTTTTTTCCATAGTCACATACTGTACTCAGAAGTAATGTAAGAACACTAAAACCTTTTAATTAGTGCTTGCAAAATGTTTCAGGTGTGAAATCCATATTTTTAATAATAAAAGTGCATTTGGATTCCACTGGTTTAGAGTGCTTCTTAGTATTTTGTATGTAATGCTACAGTACTGTATCCTTCTGTTTCCCTCAATGTAGCAGGGGTCACTTAATGAAAATATTATAATCCGAATAAAAAAAAGTAATTGAAAAGCCATTGTAGAAACAAGAACTGCTTGCTTTTATTGTAAAATATGTAAGATTATGCTAACAACTGAAAAGCATGGAATATTAAGGGTCATCCTGACTCAATTATTAGTTTGTCCTGTGGAAAATAAATGAAATAAAGTCAAGATAATACTTTAAACTTTTAAGTCTTACTTTTATTCTCTAACTTGTAGGATTTCTTTTCCTTAATAAATTTTGAAAATGTGTAGCCTGAGTGCTTATCTTGTGGCATTTTCCCCCAAAGACAAGTCCTTACTTCCCCATTTTTCAGTCTGCATTTCCTTAGTCATGTGATAGGCCTTGTTCTGCCACTTACACTGAGGTTACCCTTCTTTTCTGTTTTCTGTTATTCTGTGAAGGAAATAAAGATTGTAGTTTTCCCAGCAGTGTATGTTATGGCTTTATTCTGCTTTCAAAACAAGATAGAATTCATATGAACTTTTTGCTTATAATAATTCACTTAAAAATACTAATTATGGAGCGAAGTCTGTAGTTCAGCTTAGTTTCCTCTTCCTGTATCTTGCACTGTATCTCTGCCTAAAGAGGAAAGAAAGAAAAAATTAAGGTATGCAGAATCTTAGTTCTTCTGTAATCTTTTTTGTTCTGTAGTGACTGAAAAACCACTTTGCAGCTTTCCTCGAGTCATTGCTCCAGTAAGGAATGACTTGAGGAAAGAAAATAGTCAAGTGCCTTGGATTGCAGTTAACTCATGCCAGCAGATGTTTGAGAGCTCCAATTTGGTATTGTCTTGTACCTCACAGAGCGCTAAGAGCTGCTATGGGTGGTGAATTATCTTAAACTATAACTCAGGGCCTAGGGGGGCTAGATGACATGTAAAGGTCCCTTCCAACCTAAGGCATTCTATAGTTCTTACACCTGTCCCTTGTTTCAGGTAAGTAAGGTAATAAACTGCTGTGAGCTTTCCGGAAGTCGTTCGAACCTTTCTTCAGCAGTGGAGAGCAAGACTGAAAACCACTAATGGTAAAGGCATACAGCTGCCTCTGAGCTGGGGAAGGCTTTTGCCCATCTGTTTTATGGAAGTTTTGAACCCATTCCAGTGTCTTGATACATGACAGGCAGATTCTTCCTTGAAAGACTGGAAGCCATTTTGTCACAGTTCTTCGGCCTAGACAGCCTGTCATCACACTATGATCTTTTTATGTAGAGTGTCAGGCAGGAAGTCTTTCCCACTGAGTAATTAAGTAGGTGTGGTAGATAAATGTGTCTTGGTTCAGTCTCCTATCTAGCTTCTGTGTCCTCATTGACTAGACTTAAAACAAGGCTGTTAAGAGCATTTTGCAGTCTACATACCAGTTCTAAGCTTACTGTTGAAAACGTGTCCCTAAGAGTTGCATCAGACAAAATTTTGATGTCTCTAGTTCTCTGAACTGTTTGGAAAATCTCTAGAATAATTCACAGTTCATAATTACAGGTTAAATGAAGGCTGAGGACTTTGAACTACCCTTCTTACAGAATGGTGGTGCATATTTATTAATTAATCCAAAAAGTTACTAGTGTGGATTTAGTTTCCACAAAAAGCAGTCTGTTTTCTGTATTAAACCACTTGAGATTTAGGTAGGTATTTTGTTGGGATGTACCTTCTTTCTTCCAGCTTGCCAATACGCAGGGATTTCAGTTGCCTCTGTCCTGCCAGGCTGAAAAACTATTTTTCATAGTTTATCCTAATTTTTAAAATTATTTTTACTTCCTGGAAATGTTGCCTTAAATTCCATCACATCTTTTTTAGAGCATTGTCATGCATAACCTTTATGTGGCATTAACCCTCAGGTTCTATCAGGATAATTATGTAATTCAGTTATTTCCCCAGCCTTTAAGGGGCTGTATTTAGAGATAAGTGTTGTGCAAAGCATTTTTCTGATAAACTGCTACTAAGTATTTCTCTTTACCATCTATATCCTCTGAGAAGCTAAATAGGCTATCAGGCTTTGGGGTGGTGTATCCATGTTGGAATATAGACAGGTGATCACAACTTAAGTTGAAAGTTACTGGCCTTTAGCTGAAATGAAGCAACTGACATTTAAAGATGCTTAAGGATCAGCGTTTTACCTTTTAATAAACTAAAAGGCAAATTTCAATTGAGAAGAAGCAGTTTATACTTCGTGGGCATAGAACAATGGCTTTCAATTTTCTATCCATATCACTAGGCATTGCAAAAGATGCTTGAGTCTTCCACGTGAGCATTTCATATTCATCAGCCTGTGAAATACTGCTATAAAGCATTGCCAGCTGTACAAATCAGATTAAGGACACATTCTTCTGCAAGTCTGTAGATATGAAAAACTTGTGAAAGTTAAAACAGGATACTTAAAGTATTAGCCTGTTCTTTTCCTTCACTTCCCCCCCACACACACACCTTGTTATTACATGTAATTGCATACAGCGATGCCTTATTATTTGGAGACTGTATATGGGAATCTTAAGGTAGGTTTAGGGTTTTTGAGAGACACTATGCCTCACTAAACACCCTCCTTTAAAGGGACTTGCAATTTTGTTTTGAGATAGCATAGCTTAACCTGTTTTAAGTATTATGTTCAATCGTGTTATCATGTGATGAAAGTTTTTCTTACTCTTGTTTGGAGACTTCTTTTTATGCCCAGATTCCTCTGTGTTGTATGTGTTGAAAATCTTAAGTACATAAAAGAAGTTTGATGTGTAAAAATGTCAGGACTACTACTGCCATCACTATCATCTGTTTAGTTGATTAATTCAAAAGGGTTTTTTTTAATTAAAAATGAAACTGGAGGAATTGGTGTAGTATCCCTGACAGATTGCTTTTTTTAGGGAAGAGAAATATGATACTTTTGGTTTGCTATCACAGAAAAGAAGCTATGACAAACCTAATTTGTAATGGGGTATGTGTATGTGATCCCAGATCTTGCTCCCTCTTACTGTATACCGTGAATGTTATTTACTGTGCCAAAGTTTCCTTGTACAGGCATGGTTAATGTCTGGAATGCTTGGGGGTTTTGGTTTTACCTTCTTTGATGACTTAAAAGTTTTATCAGTAATGATATCTGTAAACAAGAAATCTTACATAATGTAAGAACTAAAAAAGCAATTTGGCTGTGAAAGCAATTTTTGCAGAAAAGAGATTTGTATTTCATGTTAAAGTAAGTGAAATGACTCCTTCTGGGCTTTCTGGTTTGGTTGGGTGGTGAGAGAAGTTTTCTACTTCTCTTGGCTTGCTTTCTTAGAATAATCTAAGGTTTCTAACAGTGACAAGGGCTCTACTCATGCTGTGTTTTCTTCATATTAATAATGCTATTTGTAGGTTTCTTTCATGTCCCAGGAGTGACATTTACAAACTACTATTAAAAGAATGCCTGGGTATGTCTGAGACATAATTGTTCTTGTTGTCAAAGAATAGCAGCAATTAGTCAGATTTTCTCAGAATATTTTTAGAAGGCATAAACAGATGAGGAAATGTTTTGATCTGACATCATTCCCATGAAAGTTGCTCGCTGCCTCAGTATGTTCTTTTCAAAGTTTTGAAGAAACAGTATTTGCCTCGACTTTATGCAAAATACTTCATATTGAAGTATGAAAATATGCCTGGAACAGGCTGCTCAGGGAGGGGGTTGAGTCACCTTCCCTGGATGTGTTTAAAAAAAGGGTAGATGAGGTACTTGGGGATATGGTTTAGCTTAGGACGGGATTGGTTGGACTTGATGATCTTTAAAGGTCTTTTCCAACCTTGTGATTCTGTGATATCTTTGCTAAGTTAGCCAAGATGCATCTTTAATAAGTATAAAATTGACTAATGGTTCTGACTTGCTGGGAGGGGTAGAATGTAAAGGGTTTTGATAATAATTCCATACTCCTTTTAAGTGTGGTGTTGAAGAGCTCTTTGCCAGAGTAGAATACCTGTTTCTCTAATGAGAGCAAGCAGTTGTTCTGTTTCATTACATTATTACCAATACTTACTAAGTATTTTTTTAGTATCAAGTTGGGTGTGTTCTTTCTGACTTCTTACTGGAAATGCTGAGTGCTTATTTCATGTAGTTCAATTTCAGTACATATTACTTATTTTGCTGAGAAGGTTTGTCTAGTTATGTCACAGTATTCTGTTTTGTTGTTTAATTTGTTCCTTCTGTAGAGCTGTTTTCTGAACTCCTGGGCATTTTTGTTCTTTTCCAACATTATAATTACTCATACAGTGTGTAGGAGACAATTAGAATGGTGGTATTTAGCTATTGCAGTAATGTTGGTTTATGCCTTGTTTAGTGGAGTGCTCCCATAGTGTACCTTTTCACTCCAGAACAGTGATGATGAACCTTCATGAATGCTAGGGCTGAAAGTAAAATTTTACAGGTTATTTGACTTGGTAGGGCTTGATGTCTTGTTTGATTTCTTTCTTGGCCCATCCCACTTTTAGCTGTGCTAATCAGGCTCCTTTTGATGTGTGATGCCTGATAGCTTACAGCAGCATGTCAGCAATCCTTGTTGCTGGGTGTTTTTAGGCCTGGCTATTGAAAATTGCATCACAAGTCACAGTTGCATCATTGCTGTCCAGAACAAGGAGACAAGTTGAGTCCCCAGTGAGAGATTTGATCTCCCACAAGTTCCAGGCCAGTTCAGGGGGGGAGCTACTCAACAAAGATTGGCCTCCCAACCTGGAAAAGGACTTCCTTCCATATCAAGGAAGGAGTGGAAGTACCATGAATGTGAGTAAATTGAGGTGTGTGGTTTTATTCTGTAGTGCTTTTGCTTTTCTTGCACATGAAAAAGTTTTTAGGGGGGTTGAGCTTTTTGTGTGTTGATTTTGTTTTTTTAATTTGTTCCTAACTTATGGACTAATTATGTGTAGATTAAAAATTGTTGAAGATTAGATTTCAGAGCTTTTCCTCTCCTGCAGCAGTTTTGAAAGTTCTTAATGTTCCTAAGCATATTTTGCCCATCCTAATTTTTGATCCTGTTGTAGAACTTGCAGGATGACATGGTATATTATGTATTTTACAGTAGTAGTTAATTTAAATATAGGTGCAATTCAGTGTTTTTATAAAATGTATATATTCATTAAAAAAAATAGAATGTAAGTGTACAACATGTATGTAATGTAGGGGTTCTGACTTGCAAGCTAAGATATTCTTCTTTTTTATGGGGCTATTCAGAATAGGTACTATTCTGAGTAGCTTTATAGGCAGTTTCACTTTTAAGACTTTCTTAAATTGCTGTGTCCCAGTACCACTTGTAAGCAGTTTTGGTTTGCTGTTTGTTTGGTTGGGTTTTTTCTAGAATTTGGGATATATTTGTTCAATTTTTTTTCAGTACATGTTTTCTTAAATACCTTTCACCATGGTGTGTGTTGATGGGGATTGGTATGCCAACTTTTTGTCATGGGTGAGAGTGTGCAGGCAGCCTTCTTTTTCATCTAGAACATCACCAAAATGAACTGCTTCCCTGTTTAGGTTTTGATAATGCAAAGCATTAGGTAATTTCTCAGACTTATTATTTTGTGTTTTCTTTCTGAATTTTTTGTTGGCAGAATTTTCTGAACACTTACTAAAATAAGACCAACAATGCAGCAGATAGTTCCTCCCCTCCCCCCACTATGCATGTGAATAGTTTTGCTTATGAGTGCACTTAATGCAAGGAAAATGAATGCTCAAATTTTTCCCCAAGACTATGCAAGTGTTCCTTTTAGCTATAGGTGTAGGACTATGTATGTATTACCAACAAAAAACCCCAAACGTTTCCAAACATCTTTGTTCAACGTGGTGTTCTGAAAAACTGGATGAATGCTTTATTAAAGGGGGAAAAGAAAAGGACTTTGGGGAGAGGAAAGTGCTAAGAATTATATATGAGGAGAAGGATGGTAATCAACCCTTAATGCTGTTTTCCACCAACTGGCACAATTACTCATTCTAGTAGCATTACTCATGGTACATAGCTCCTTATAGTGGGTACTGTTACTGATTTCATGTTGTTAAATGGGTTTTGTTGAAGACCTTTCTGCTTCTGGTTTGTAGCTTTCTTGCACTGAACTGAGAATCCTTGATGTGTCAGCCTCTTGTGTGTTACGTATGTAGCAGATACCTTCTTTTAGAAACTGCTAAAAATAAACCTTTAGGTATTCATAGCTCGATATTGATACTACTCACTGTGAAGAAGCTTTTACCAATAGAAGGTGGTAGTCTGTTTTGTTTTGGGGGTGTGGTGTGAATGGCTCAAATACGTATTTCTAAGGAACTTTTAAAATTCATTCCTTTTTTCTGTATTAAGAGCATGGTGACAGCTTGCAGGAGGAAATGCTTGTTTCATTTATGAACCTCACGAGAAGAGGTGGGGTTTTTTTTTAATATGTGCCACAGGGAATGACTGGAAGTTTGAATGACATGTGCAATACCCTTAAGGGGAACAGATAAGGTAGCAAATGTCTGTGGGATAATCATGTACCAGACTTACATTATCCTAGTTTTATAGAAGTGTAATTGGAATATAGTCTATTTAGAAAATGAATGAGTGCTTTGGTTTCAGGGTTGAAGAAGTGAAGTAGAGAGAAATGTCTGATTCCATGTTAACTGTTTGGTTGCTTTTAGTGGTTTCAGATTTAATTCTCTTCCTTGTCCATCCATCAATGTTTAGATTTCTGGATTTTTCTGAAGAATCTGCAAATTTTCTGTTACTTGGTTTCTAATATTTATTGCTTCACTCAAAACTGAAGATGTATATTAACAGAATAATGTTAAAATTAGCTGTGTTTAAAGCTTAGCTCTACTTATATTTTATGCAGAGGAAAAATTAGATGAAAATAATTAAATATTAATGCTGTATATCCATTTTTTCAGGATTACTGAAGCATTTATTACAAATTTAGTACTGTAAGTTAATGCATATTGAAGTCTTAGTTCATAAGTATTGACATTTTAATAGCTAAAGCTAAAAGTTTCAGCGAAGCTATTGATGTTTTTGCTGTAGAAATCAGATCAGATTTACATATAGAGTACTGTACATGTAGTGTATACTCACTTATACCCATGTATAATGGTTTTGGGTTTAATGCTGGTTTTGGTTTTAATGCTGTTTTAAATAGTAACTTTGGAAGCATGTTCTCTGACATGCATGCCTACTGGCATGCATGCAGTTTGATGAGAAGCTGTAAGTTCTGCTTCGGCTTGTAAGTTATTTTCTTCCTCAGAGACACTTTTAACTGATCTTAATTCATTGGTTCTAATGTCAAAATCTGTTTCACACACTCATAGCAGCTGTATAAGGGCAGGCTAACTGCGCATTCCATAAGATTATTTTAATGAAAAGAAGGATTTATGAAGAGTGACTAGGAGTGTGATTTCATGGATGGGCTAATTAGCAGCCAGCAGTGCTGACAGAAGGAAGCGGTTCTTCCTCCTTGATCCTACCCATCCTGCCCTTTGGATCTGCATTAGTGAAGGTTGCAACTACACACCTGAGCAAGAAAGGAAAAGTGGGAAGAAAGTGATGAAAAAGGTCCAGGAGAAGAGAAAGTGGTCTCAGCAGCCAGAAGTTACTGTAGTGTAACTGTCCATGGTACTGTAGCCTACAAGTCAGGCTGCAGATTTAATGGGGTGTCACATAGTTGATTCCCTGACTTATTTGGCTTATGAAAGATTTAATTGTAGTGTGATGATAGACTTCAAAGCATCCAGGCAAGAGCTAAGTAATAATAGTAATTGTTGAGATTAAATTAACATTCTAAATGTTATATAAAAAGTTAATTTAAATTTTAGCTTGTATTTGCTACATTTTAAATTTTATTTTAAAATAACTTTATTTGAACACAGCTGTATCCTTACAATTAGTTGTGTATACTTTTAGTCATCAGTAATGCATTACTGCAATGCCTTCTGTGATATGTGTGAGGATACTAAAAGTACATTTTCCTAAAAAAATGTAATGCTGTCCTGGCTCTTTTGAAGGCACATGGCTAAGAGTTTATATTAATTACCTGACAGGGGTGAGGGGTCAGCTCTATGCAGATCTATCAGTACCTCCTGGAATCCCAGTTGTCCTTCTCACTTATAATTTAACTCAGAAATTGGTATGGCCATAGGCCTAGTCTCATTTAGATGTGTACTGTGAAAAAGAAGCTGTGAGCATCTGCAGGCTCACCAAGATGACTCTGAGAGGAGCTGATATTTTAAGTAACGAGTGTAACTTGCAAAGAAAATTGATCAAGAGCAAATACGTTGAATTACTCTGTATTAGACACTTCAAAGTGCTCTGCTCACAAAGTCACTACTTGGTAAAGATCCTTGAAAATCTATACTAATGGTAATTTCTCTTTTACTTGGAGTTTTCACACCTCATTTAGTAGTTGGCTTTTTTAAAAATTGTGCCCTAAAGCTGATCTGGGATTGTAACTTGTGCTTTTATTAAATGGCAAAAACTACTTTCTCTTCAAAAACTGTTTTCATTCTTAGCTTTTATAGAATTCTAAGATTCCGTTTAAGTAATGTAAAAGTTTAAGTGAGTGCTGTGGATGCTTTAGCCAATGATTCTTTTCTTAACAAGAAGTGTTATATATAGCAATTTAAATTGCTATATATAGCAAAGAGTGTGTTATATATAGCTATTCTAATATTTGTTAGCTTTTTTGTAGGCTAAATGTGAATGTTTTTCAATATGGCCATGGCATGGTTAGGTTTTCTGTTTGGTTGGAGGGGTGGGTGTTGGTGTTTGGTGGGTTTTTTAATATGCCTCAAATCCTTAGAGTATCTTTGACTGATGCAAGCATGGGTGAGTAGAAACTGCAAAAAATCCAAGTGCTCAAAGATTGACACTTGGTGAATAGACAAATGAAGCAAGTTTTAGAAAGGAATTTTACCAGAAAAACAAGAGATCACTGGGTGTGCTAACAGCAGGAGGCAGCTGTTGCCAGCAGAGTGGGCACTTGAAGAAAGGCATTAAATCTGGATCAGGAACTGGGAGTTGAAAGGAATGTGCAAGAGAAGTCTGTTTTGCAAGGAAGCATGCACTCTTTGTATGTACTGAGTCCAGCAAGTTTTCCACCTATTGAGAATGTGGGTGAAGTTAAAACTAGAACTTTCCCTGAAGCAGTGGTTTGGCATTACTGAAATGGAGAATGACTGTGGCTTTTGATTCTTTACTTTCTGCGTCATCCTTGTCCCGTGATTCCTGGCCCCCACACTACTGCTTCATGCCTCCTTGCACAGGCTCTTGTGCTTATCCCTTGGTAGCCCACAGAGAGCTGTAACTGAAGCTACAGCAAAGGGGCCCACTGAATAGAGCAGGATTTTCTGTTCATAAGCAGGACTAGACAAGAGGTAGTTAGTAGGTGGCAAACTGTTGGAGGTGCTCAGCTGTGACTTGCAACTCCATCCTAAATATATGGGAGCAGTACATTCAATAAAGCTTTCATGTACTGCATAAATTCTGTCCTGCTCTTTACTGTCATAATCCTATTCATTGTCTTCAGAAGTTGTAAGCAAGCACTTCAAGGAATGTATTTTAAAAAAAGAAAAAGTTTTGTAGAATTGTTTAGGTTGAAAAAAACCTTTAAGGTCATCAAGTCCAACTGTTAACCTAGCACTGCCAAATCACTGCTAAATTGTCCCTAAGCACCAAGTCTATGCATCTTTGAAATGCCTCCAGCAATGGTGACTCAGCCACTTCCCTGGGCAGCCTGTTCCAGTGTTTGATAACCCTTCCAGTGAATATCTTTTTCATAGTACCAAATCTAAACCTCCCCTGGCTTCTAAACAGTTCTTCTGTGAACGTGATGATGAACTAAGTCTTGCAGTTGGAATTCAGTGAGAAAGCTTTTAATGAAACACAAATTTACTCAGCTCTAATATTGTTAGTTTTAAGAGTAAGTTGCTTAAGATATTTTAAATGCAGGAATTATAACTTTATTCTTCAGCTCTGAAATCCATTGAATTTTTTTATGTAAAAGCATGCTGGACTGAAGTTATGTGCTCAGCTGGTAAAGTATGGTGGTGTGGTACAAGCTCTTCACAATATGTGGATCCAAAATAAAAGTACTTGAGCGTGCTCCAATTTTACACTTCTTTTGTTCTTGTCTGTCCTATGAGATACAACAAAAATATCAAAAGTGACAGCAGATTTTGAATCTTGAATGCTGAAATACCCAGACTTGTGCTTCCCTGTTCACCACCTTGTTCTACATACCTAAAGAATGCTGACATCCTCCACCATGTGTCTCATGACAGTCTAGCCTGTTACAGCAATCCATTTCTTTGTGCATTTCATTCTTTGCATTGTAAACCTTTCATTGCTTTTTCCTATGGATCTGCCAGATTTATTCTTACCTTTTGCAGTTCTGCCTAGTGGTATTGTCTTATCTTGGGATACAGAGCTCTAGGTATAGGTATTGTGCAGCTACTAAAAAAAATCCTGGAATATTACATATTTAATGAATAATAAGGTGGAGATAAGGAAATACATACATTTTTCGAAGTAGTGAGTTAATGTGAAACCTCTAGTGGTGATGGAAGAAGAATGAAAATGCTCTGAGAGATTTGTGGCCACCTTTGCTTTATAAAATGTAATCTAGATTTTACATGGATAAGGAAGTAGGAAATGCAATAATTGAAAAACTGAAAGCAAACAGCAAGAAAGAATTGAAAATAGAGCTGGTGGCAAGATGCGTGACCTAACTGATTGTGGAGGTATAATGGAAGAAATGTAGGCAACTGAAGCTACAAACTTCTGGTGAGGAACAGAGAAAACAAATCAAGGAAGTGAACATTGGAGGTACTAAATACAGCCTACCAAGAGAGGATGCTTTTCCAGAAGAGGGATGGCAGTTTGGGGCATGGAACGAAGAGATTTTTAACTAAATTGAGATAAAGGTGAACCCAGAAAGAATCCTGAAGGTGGAAAGAAAATGGCAATAGGAAGAGGGTGAAAGATCAGCAGTGGTGGATTGAAATGGTGGGAGAAAAAAATTGCAATTCCTTGCAAAACAGGAAACAATGTTCAATATAGATGTGCCTCCACAAGTTGCTATTTTTGAAAATGTTAGATCCAATTAGGGTCAAATGTGAACAGGTAAAATCCAAGAAGCAAATGACAACATGTCATCTGACGTGAAGATGGCAGACTTGAAGATAACTATGTGGGGAGTGACGATGTGGTAACTACGTGGGGACTCTGCACAGAGAAGGAGGAGGGAGAAGTTGAAAGGCGTTTTGATATTCAGATACTTTGATATAGGTTCTTATCATTTGCTGCACTGCTCGGGTTCATTTCATTCAGAGCTTTAAAGTGAGTGTGACTACAGATTTCACTCTTGCCTGTTGTAATAGAAATACTTGAATTGAAATGCATGCCTCTGAAGCTCTTCATTCTGTGTGGAAATACAAATCCACCAACATAGCAATGTGTAAGACAAATTCCAGTTTTAATTGGGTTTTATTGAATTCAAACTATCAACAGCATTAGCTTTGAGACTGGATGAAGATTTGCTGGTCTAAAATTTACTCTGAGATACATACCTTGAGAGAGAGGTTGGCTGATACAGATGACGTGATGCACTATTTGATCTATTTAATGTCTATAAGGCTACCAAGGTTACAGAGAAAAGATTAATATCTAATTTGCTATGGTCTCTTGAAAACACCAGTTTGCATTACTAAATTTTCAGTGATTGATAAATGCTACTTAGTTTTCCCACTTCTGGAGATATCACAGTATTGGACACGTGAAATTTCCCCAATTCTTGAAGAGGGAGGTTGTCTTATATTGAAGCTTTTGTAAAGAATTTTAAGAAAACTTGCATTTTCCTTTACTCTTTTGGCAAACAGCATGGAACTATTTTCAAGGATTCAGGTTTCTTGGAGTACACTGAAAGAACTAGAGGCATTTAGACCACTTCAGGCATATAGCTTATCTCTTAATGTTCTGATCCTAGTGCATCTTGCATCGTCAGTGACAGGAAACTATTTGATAGACTGAAGTGGAGAGTTTGTACTTGTACTGACTGACAGTATTGCAAACTGTGTGGGTTTATTTTGTTAGACATCTGCTTTTCTGTTTTTTCTCTCTTTTTGGAAAATGGGTGTCTCTGAGCCCCTTCAAATGAGGGAATCAATAGTACTGTACACAGTAGAAGAGGTACACTAAGAAAAGGAAGTTTTATGGCAGAAACCCAAGGTTCCTCACCTTTGGCTATGTTTAAACTAAAAGATAATGTCAGATGTCCTCTATTCAGTTATGTTGAAAAATCTGTTTTCTTTTACAGTCTTTGTACAGACTAGACTCCCTGTAGTAGGGCTTAATCTGATGTTCTGGAAAGGCAGCTATAGCCACAGATGTGCCCTGTAAATAGGAGACGTGACCACGAGGAATGTGGTTGTCTGTAACTGTTAGTCTAAAAATGCATGTTTACTGGAATTCAGGATGATTCAAAGAGAGATGTTTTCTGAGTAAGATCTGACTTTTCACAACAGAAAGAAAACTCTGGCTGTAGATTTTCCTTTCTGTCTCTTACATTGAAATATTTTACTGCTGTGATTTTTCTTGCTCTTACATGCATGCTGCACTCTAGGACAGTTCCTGAGCATTAGAATTGTTGACAAACTTCTAATGGCTCAATTGGTGTGTTTTCTTTGTGCTCATGTATGCTCCTATGTAGTGAATGAAAGGGAATTTAGAGTTATTTACTCACTACTTTTTCCCAAAAGTGGATTTCTTACAGCATGTTCCCTCTAGACCTGGTGCCTGCTACAGCGCAGTGTGAGGATATTAAAGAAATAAATTCTTAACTATTTCCCTGAGACACTATTTGATAATCATACTTATGTTCAGAAAGCTTATTAATTTTTTCAGCCTGTAATTTTTCCTTCTATTTCTCTTATCAATGCTAATGCTCTTAAGATTCTGCTCTATCTTTAACGTGTTCCACCTTCAAAATAAAATATTCCATCAAATTAAGGTTTTTCTTTTCAGTATTTCCTGACCAAATTAAATATGTAGCTATTTTAATCTTCCTTTGTAAATCTGTCTCCAGTCTTTTGATTATTTTTCTTTTTTTTTTTTAATCCCCCTCCCCCCAAATTCCATGTAATTTGTCAATGTTTTACTAGTATTGAGATGTCTAGGAGAGAATACAATATTGCAAATATGTAATTACCTCTCCTCTCATTGTTCAGTGCTTGTATTTATCATTGCTGCACATAGCAAATTCATATCTAAATTGCTGTCCACTATACTTGTAGGCTTTTTTCATTATTACTTCATCACAGATTTTTATTTGCTGTTTCAGAATTGTGTTTCTAAGTATGCATATTGCCAGAATTCCTTCTATTTCCATTTCCTAATTATTTTTTCATTCCATGCACACTTCTAAACTCCCAAAAGCTGATATTTCCCTTGCTCTGGGAGGTTATTGAGGTTATCTTGCTTCTTGAGTTTGTTGCCTGTATGACTCTTGGAAAATAACTTTGCTTTAATATATATGCTTTTTTCTTTTTTTTTCTCACCCCCTCCCCCCTGCAAATATTTAATAACTTGTGCTGCTGCCTTGGGGATTGAGTTTTGAGGTTCTCCATCTTGTTGGTGTTAGCTTGATGAAGTTTGAACAACTCGCTGCTGTTCCCTCACTTACTTTATTAAAGGGCCATCAGAACATAAGCTGCAGCTGCTGTGTGTGCATGAATTCATTCGTGTGTGTGTGTATGTATGTATGTACGCATATACCTACTTACATACCTACTTACATACCTGAACTTCCATTTTAAAGCAGTGTCATTTCCCTGCAGGAGGAGGAGGAAGAAACGTACGAGCAAACCCTGGAATTCCGCAGAGGAGGCGATGGTCAGCCGAGGCGGTCCACACGACCGACTCAACAATTTTATCAACCCCCAAGAGCTAGAAACTGATTAACAGGAGATAAAAGGTAAAGAGATGGCACTGACTTTTTATTTGTGGGGTTAGATGGCAAGAAAAGTAGATCTTCAGTGTTCTTTAGTCTTTGGGAAGTTCTCAAGAGAACTTTCTACGACTTCGCCAGTAGTTGGTTGTATGAGAACTCGGTATTGGGTTGCAGAAGATGAATATTTTGGACAAATTATTGTAATCACCGTTTTACAAGCTAATAAACAACTTTAAATTCCTAGGAAAACCATGTTTTTATTAAAAAAATATATATAGATACTAAGCAACAGCCTATGTATGACCTACTTTGTATAGTAGTGTTAATTTGTTTGTAAGGAGCAAGCATAGGGCAGTGATTGCTACACCTACAGAGAACTACTGATATTAAATCAGTGCCTTATGATGTAAATGAAATTTTTATTTAGTCTTTTTAGTTTAACAGCCACTTGTGATCACCTACAAGGAAGATATGTTTGTCATATTGATCCTAAATTTTTTTAGAGTTTTAAAAAAAGTTTTGTCTAGTTTTTACTTGATACTTTTTCACCTGAGAGCAGTAGCAGGTTTCCTTTATTCACGTGCTTTGGACCAGCTTCTTTTCTCTAAGGTAAGTGGCAGCAGTCCCAGCTGAACTCAGTACTGTCTGTCTCTATCTAAATCCCATATTCTTCTTTTTATGAGTCATTTATGTGAATAAATATTCTTTGTGTTGATTTGCTTAGCACGGGAAGGAGAATTTGCAACTCTAAAATCTAAAAATCTGTGAGCTCAGTATTGAATGGGGAGGTACAAGGCCTAAGACTATTTACCATACTCTGAATCTTGAGGATATGTTTGCACCCATACTTTATTAATTAGCAGAAATTAAGGTTTTATACATCATCCTGGTAAAATACACTTGATACATGCATACAGAAATCTAAAAAGGATAGCCAGATAAAACAGCTCATTTACTAAACAAATTAAGTATGCTGTACTGCTTTCATTTTACTTGTGGATCTTGCAAATCCTTAATTTTCAAATGAAGTCTGCCCTGAACAAAGAAAGTTTTGTAAAGGAAAATGCTCCTTGGTGTACATTTACATTGTGCCTTTGCCTTGAGTCAGATTTTTTTTTTCCCTACTAACCTGTTTATTTTTGCCAGGCTCTTTTTAGCTACTTTCTTTGCTCCAGTCCTTCACTTTCAGTTGGCTTAACAGGTGTTGCTGATCTCTGCAGCTTTTGATGCAGTAATGTATGGTTTTAGTTTTGTGATCATATGCTAAAATATCTTTTTCATTTGGGGAAGTACTGTCATTATAAGAGGAAAAAATTATTTCTGACTCTTGCCAAGGTGATAATTATTCTATTTTTGTCCATACAATTCTATTTCCTATTTTAAGTGTATCAATAAACATGTCCCAAGAAAATTTATGCAGAAATAATTCTGTGATGTGCACTGAGCTGAGTTTGAAACCAGCTTGGTTAGCTCAGAGGAGTGTCAGTGTGATCAGCCAAATGAAGTGATCTCAGTGTAGGCAGCATTCAGAACCACAGAAAGGGGTTTTTATGTCTTTAGGTGATATTGATATTTATTTTACAGTACAAATCTGGAAAACTCTGGGCTTCAGTCAGCTGGAGTGGGATGGGGGCAGGAACAGACATCTAGAGAGCATGATAATAATTCCTGTATCTCAAGAAGAGCAAATAAGGAACAAACTTTCTAAGGCACAGGTGGTTATTCCTTGCAGGTTTTCATATACCTTGCTTGTGTTAAAGATTCTAGTAGGATGCTAATTTAAATGGGCAGCAGTCATGGTATCAAAACCCACCTGTCATAAAAAATAAACAGTTACATCCCTTACCCTGGCCCCATCCAAACCTGTCAGGTGTCTCTAGAGTAAGGGTTTTTTCCAGGTGGCAAGTAGTGTCAGTTAAATAAACTGAAATGCCTTTGTCAACAAGTAGCAATGGACTCTTCTCATCCAGCAAAAGCAAAGCTCAAGCTATATTTTGGAAAAAAAAAAAGTGTTATCAAGCTGAATATAAGTTTTCAGCAACAACTGTGCTTTAAAAAGTACATCTTTTATTGACACAATTTCCAGATATGTTGTTCTTTTTCTACATAGTAATTTTAAGCTCTCTTCCTAAGTTGATCAGATGAGGTATTTCCTGTGTCCTCTTTGGGCCTAGGGTGGTTTACTTCAACATCTGCTCAAGTTAGGTAATGCCAATTTGTTATCCAAATCTCTTATGTACAATTTGTGTATTTTTAGTATGAAATTATTTGCTAAATCTAGCCACTTTAATTAAACTGCGTTGTCAGATTTAGGCTTGTATTTGGAAAATTTCCAGTATTAGGCTCAACTACATTTCAGTATTAAATAACGTAACAGCTATGGGATGTTTACACCAAAAATAAGCTATCATAGAATAGCAAGGGTTGGAAGGGACCCCAAGGATCATAAAGCTCCAGCCCCCCTGCCACAGGCAGGGCCACCAACCTCAGGCCTGGAGCTACACAAGGTTGCCCAGGGCCCCATCCAACCTGGCCTTGAACACTTCCAGGGATGGGGCATCCACCACCTCTCTGGGCAGCCTGTTCCAGGACCTCACCACTCTTTCCGTAAAAAACTTCCCCCTAATATCCAATCTAAACCTTCCCTCCTTTAGCTTTAAACCATTCCCCCTTGTCCTGCCATTATCTGCCCTTTTAAATAGTTGATTCCCCTCTGTTTGTATGCTCCCTTCAGGTACTGGCAGGCTGCAATGAGGTCCCCCTGCAGCCTTCTCTTCTCCAGGCTGAACAAGCCCAGCTCCCTCAGCCTCTCCTTGTAAGGCAGGTGCTCCAGCCCTCTAATCATCTCTGTGGCCCTCCTCTGAACCCTCTCCAACCTACATCCTTCTTGTGTTGGGGGCCCCAGATCTGGACACAGTGCTCTAGGTGGGGCCTCACAAGTGCTATCAAGATAGGAAATTGATCTGAGATTCTTGAATGCCACTCAGGTAGAAAAAGAAAATGGAGAAGCAAGAGATGTTTTCTATATAGACTGTGGGTGATACTACGTAGGCATAATTAGGTCCTGTATTATTTTCAGTCAAAACAATCCTGTCTTTTGCCTAGAATTTTTAGTAGGGAATTTTTTCTTCTGCCACTGTGTTCTAGTGAATATTTGAAAAACTGAACATTCCATTCCTCTTGAAGAGTGTGGGATTTGTGGTCATCTCTGAAATAGCATCAGAAAATGAAACTTCTTCCTCACTTTCAGATACACTCTATAGCAAATATTTTTGAGAATAAAAATAGCACAGAATCTTTAGGTTGGAAAAAACCTTTGATATCAAGTCCAACCATACCCATCCTCTACTAAAACATAGCCCTAAGCTACTCATCTACCCGTCTTTTAAATACATCCTGGGTCTGTGACTCAACCACCTCCTTGGGCAGCCCATTCCCATGCCCAATAACCCTTTTGGTGGAGAACTTTTTCCTAATGTCTAATCTGAACCTGCACTTGTCAGCTTAAGCCCTTTTCCCCTCGTCCTATCTCCTGTTGCTTGGGTGAAGAGACCAACACCCACTTCTCTACAGCCTCCTTTCAGGCAGTTGTAGGCAGTGATAAGGTCCCCTCTCAGTCTCCTCCTGGCTAAACAACCCCAGCCCCCTCAGCCACTCCTCATAAGATTTGTTGTCCAGCCCCTTCACCATCCAGGTTGCCCTTCTCTGGGTACACTCCAGAGCCTCGATGTCTTTCTTGTAGTGAGGGGCCCAAAACTGAACACAGCACTCGAGGTGCAGCCTCACCAGTCACTCACAGAATCACAGAGTTGTAGGGGTTGGAAGGGACCTTGAGAGATCATCGGGTCCAACCCTCTGCCAAAGCAGCTCCCCAGCTCATACTGCACAGATAGGCGTCCAGACGAGTCTTGAATATCTCCAGAGAAGGAGACTCCACCACCTCCCTGGGCAGCCTGTCCCAGTGCTCTGTCACCCTCACTGGGAAAAAGTTCCTCCGCATGTTGGTGCGGAACTTACTGTGCTCCAACTTGCAGCCATTGCCCCTTGTCCTGTCTCCACAGACCACTGAAAAGGGGCTGGCCAATTCCCCCTGCACCCCATACTTAAGATATTTATAAACATTGATTAGGTCCCCCCTCAGTCTTCTTTTCTCCAGGCTGAACAGCCCCAGCTCTCTCAGCCTTTCCTCATAGGATAGATGTTCCAGGCCCTTAATCATCTTCGTAGCCCTTCTCTGGACTCTCTCCAGGAGATCCCTGTCCTTTTTATACCAGGGAGCCCAGAACTGGTACTCCAGGTGGGGACTCATTGTAGTGCTCTACCCAGAAGCTTTTTCTCTGTGGTAGAGTAGCTTTTGTCTGCTAGATTTGCTTTCTGTAGTTCATGTAGACTCCAGTGTTAGCTGTCTTAATTTGTCTTGTTTGACAGATAAAGTGATGTGAGGGGGTGTTTAGTGTGGGTACTGTGGTGGCTGTATTTATCAGGTATGGCTCCCCATACAGCATCTCGTGCTACTATACGTCTTATACTTCAGTTGCATTTTGAAATGCATTACATTTGATCTGATGAGGTACTGGTTTAAAACAGTGGAATTAGAAGGGAAGCCAGTAATGAAAATCCATTAAGCTTTGCAAAAAATAAGTGGTGGATGTAGTGAGTTCTTTGATTTTTAAATGTAGGCAGAAAGTCAAATTACAGTCCTTTTTTCAATTGCTTTCACCTTACCCAGACTTGTACAACAGTGAAGCTTTGATGCCTTGACAAGTAGAAGTTCAGGAATATTGAATGCCACCTCCTGGAAGTGGATTCCTATATGTTTTTTTTCCTTTTGAGGGCATGGCATACTGTCCTTATTTCATGGTTTTGATAACTTGTTAGACGAAGGCATGATTTATCAGGTGGAGTTTTAAGCGGTCCAATGAGGACAACACTTACCACAGTTTACTAGTGAAGGGTGCTTAATGACACCTCTGTTCTCTGAGAAGGAGTACCTCTGTATTTATGTAAAGTGACTTATTTTTTTTTCTCCTGCAATTCTATAGAAGATTAAATACTAAAAGTTAAAATGCCAAGGTGCTTTGTTTTCAAAGGCAACTTCATCTTAAAGTTCACTGTCCATATTTGTGTTGAATTTGGTAGAGACATATGAAACATGAAACATTATCTCCATACAGTAGATATGTCACCTCTGACTCAAAAGCTTTTTAGACTGTGTTGATGTTACATCACTTGACAGGGAGGACTTATTAGCATTAGTGCAACAATGCAGAAATGAAGTTATACTGCTTCCTGGATTAGTTTTCAGCCTATTCATCTAGGGGTTGAAGTTTCCCTTCCAAATCTGCAATTAGTATTGACAAATACTAGCTCACAATCTGTATCAAAAATGTAATGGGGTCTTAAGTGTGAGGAAGATTAAGTTTATAAAGTTGCTTTTTCTTACTTAAAGTTTTTTAATCATGAATTGTTTATTAAAAGTGGAATCTGTATCGATGGGCTTGTTCAGGCTGTAGATAAGTCTCTGGGGACACCTTATTGCTGTCTATCAGTGCTTAAAGTCAGTGTCTTAAGATGGAGACAGACATTTTAGTAGGGCTTGTAGTGATAGGACAAAGAGTATTGCTTTTTAAATTAAAAGAGATGATTCAGGCTAGATACAAAGAAGAAATCTTTTGCAATGAGGATAATGAAACACTGTCACAGGTTGCCCAGTGAGGTTTTAGGTGCCCCATCCCTGGAGACATTCACAGTCAGCTTGGATGGAGCTCTGAGCAACCTGGTCCAGTTGAAGATTTGCCTGCCTATGGCAGGAGGTTTGGACTAGTAGACTTCTAAAGGTCCCTTCTGACCCAAACCATTCTATGATTCTGTCCTTCTGAAGAGATTTGTGCCACGCTCTTCCATGCTTCAGGTGTTAAGAAAGTTGCTGCAGGCTTGTAGGAAGTTTTGTCTTGCTGAAGACAGTGATAGAGTAGTAATGTTAAGGGGAAGTGACAGAAGTATAGGGTAGGCAGTACTTACAGTGGTTACAGTTAACCTAGAAATGTATTTATACCCAGCAATTTGAGGTAAAGAATACTAACTCAGAATTTTATCAGTGTTGCTCTGAGAACCCTTGAACCACCCTAGGTAGTTCATGGTATGAGTCAAATGGTAGCTTGGACAGGTGTGTAAAATAAGATATTCTTTCCTGAGCTTACACTTCCTGTATAGAAAGTCATGATAGTATGAAAAGAGAGGGACAAGCAATCAATAATGTTTTGAAGGATCGTGGCTTTTTGAGATGCTTGAAAGAACCTAAGAGTGTGAACCTATGAATGAATGATCGTTAGCTGTTTCTTGGCTCTTCCTTTACACCATGATAGAATTGATTTACACTCTGTCAAACTTGGCTATAAAATCTATACTGAAGTCCCTAACCAATGGAGAAACTGCATTTTTGTGAGAAGTAATTTCCAGAAAGCATTCTTTCCTTGTATACCAATCATATTTATTGTTTTGAAGGGCAACCTTCTGATTTGTTCTTTTAAAGATTTAAATCTCTCTACTGAAAAGCAGATATTCATTCTTGGAGGAGGGAAATGAACTAACAGTGAAGTACACGTTGTGCTAAGACCAGAGATTTTTTTTATGCTTATCTATTGTATTTCATTTCTTTAATTTAGATATCTCTGGCTGGGGGGGAAATTCACTGGCAGCTCCAACTTGCTGAAGACTTCTAGAAGAAATTCTGGCTTTTCCCAAGTAACAGGATGGAATGAGGAAAGCTCATGTGAGCAGAAGGAATTTGGACCTGACACCACAACAGACTTTTTTAAAGTTCTTAGTTATATGAAGCTGAATACTTTTTACATATGAAAGATGCAAATTGTCATTGCTGCCATCAATAAAACCACAGTGCACTATTCTATTCTTTGCCTTGTATTCTTTTTACTGAGCCTCCATTGTTAGCTAACATAATACTAATGTGTCATGATTTTTACTCATTTTGAATTGATTTTGGTTTGAATATTGTTTCTGGTAAAGTCAAAGTGAAATTTGTGTTCTCTCAAAAGCAGACAGGATTGGGCATTTAATTTAGATTTTAGCCTAGCAGTAGTGAAAGATGTTAAAAAATTTACTCTGGTTACTGCACAGTGAAATTCTGAGCAGGTTTTGACTGTCGTTTCTGTCTTTATTTTCCAAAGTTGCTGAAGTCCAAATTACAAATTTGCCTATTATTTTTTCCATGATCTGTGACTAAAAGGTTGAAGAAAAAAAAAAAAAATCACCTTCAATAGTAATTTTCTAAGTAATTTTAGGTAAATATTTTCTTTTTAGGGATATTTATATTGCTGAAATAGTAACATTTCTAGAAGGTACAGGAAAGTTGTTTAAACAAGAAGTATTGAAAGGTGCATCTAAGTATTTTAAACATAAATATGTGTATACATGCATACATGTGCAACCTGTTGAATGGTAGGTTCTAACTTCTTGTAGCTTTAAAGTGCTTTTATTGCCTCTTATTAAATTTTTCAATTCTCATTGATGCTTGAAAGACTTATGTCAAACTACTTTTCTTTCAAAGCTGTATCTTTGAATCTTATGTGATTATTACAAATAGTTGAAATTTCACTATTTCTTTAGCTGAGAAGCACTGAAGTTCTATGTACCATGCAAACCCCTTCTAAGCTTTATTCTGATCATTTAATTAAGATTGAAGTAGCACAGATGTTTTGAGGTAGTTCTGTAAAGACAGAATTTTACCTGAGATGTATTGATGGTATCATTTGTGCAACTAATTATACTGAATTTCTCTCTGAGTGCACATATACAGAACACTGTTTGGACAGAACCTGGTTTATCTGGATGAAAAGAAGTTTTATATTGATGATGTAATTGAATGTATTTGCAGTACATAATGTATATTACTGTCCAAATGCAGTCAGACCTTAGCAAGCACATAAACATTTGCAAGAATAGTAAGGAACCAAATGCTTGCTGCCTTAATGGGTCCTAAAGAGCTTCTTGAGAATTATAATGCAACTCACTAAAAATTCTAAAGGAATTTGGAAACTCAAGATGTGAGCTTTACAATGCTGAAGTTACTATTAATTGACACACAAGAAAGTTTATGAAGGTTGTTAGATTTAAGTTAGAAACCAGTTTCCAAGTACTATGAGTCACTCTGGTCAGTTCTGCTAAATTGTACCAGCATATAAATAAATTGTAGATTTAATACATTGGATGTTGGATGCTTTACTTCCAGAACTAATGCTAAGACCACTGATAGCAGCTGTTCAGCTTCATAAAGTGATGCAGCCATAGGATCATTCTAAAAAGCAGGTTTGATTTTTCCTTTACAAACAGACTGTGCATTAAATAAGCTCTATAATCAGTGTACCAAAGCAATTACTGAAATTAAAATAATTTTTATGGGTTTTTTTGAGCTTTGATTCTTGCTGTGAACTAAATCATAAAATTCAGAAAACTGCAGCCTGATGTAGTGAACTGCAAATCATAAAGCCTACTTAGGAAAATGTGAAGGCTGGAAATACAATGCAGTATTCCTCTGTAGTGTTTGTGGCATTCTGAAATTGCCTCATATATGTGCAGCTGCCTGAAGGCAGATGAAGTATATTTGAGAATGTTGGGTTTGTTTGCAAAACAGTAAGGGCCATGTCCTGGTCTCTTCATTGGTGCTGAGGAACTGGAGAGCTAGAGTAAGCAAACAGCTGGAGAGTCATCTTGAAAATAGATGCTGTCTTTGTGTGATTTATGATGCTTTTCTGCTGTGGTTTCCACTGAAATAACTTCTTTTGAAAGCTCTGCATGTTGAGGATCTGAAGAACAAGTGATTTGAGTAGATTAGAAACTCTGACAACCTGTTTTGAAAAGCAAGGCTTTGTAAAATTCACTGAGTCCTGTATCTGGAAATAACATGGTGATAAACTGGGTATGTATAAAAATTATTTTCTTGATTTGCATAATCCATCAAAACCACAAATACAGTAATTTGGTGGTCATAATGTAGTAAACTTTATATACAAAAGAAACATTTAGCTTTTATGTATAGAAAACATTTCAACAACTTAGGCAGGTCTTCCAAACTGATGTAAAAGTTAACTTCTAATTTGTCAGAAGCAACAGCATAGGTAAGCTCCTGAACTTGGGGCTATGTCTGTGTAGTTATAAGTGGTTGATAAGGAGCACTGGATCCTGATCATCCACATAGAAATCAAGCTAGTAAATAGCCAAACAATTTTGGAGTTCTCTTGATTAGTACTTTCTAAGTGGCTTCCTTAAAAAAACCTGTTTCATAAGGAAACTTTGCCCTTTGCAAGTTGGACATAGGCCAATCTGGGCTTCTTGAGCCATGAACCTGTAGGTCTCTGGTCTCTGGCCTTCTTTTACTAAGGTTATAGGTATAGCTTAGGAGAACTTGTCATTAATTTTAGGAATGCAATTCTAATGAGATTTTTCCTTGCCATGGATGTGTATATAACATTTTTACCTAAAGAAAATGAAAAAGTTGGACTTCCTGATTTAAATGATTCTAAAAATCATGTGAGAAGTTGGTAATGCCATAATTGAATACTTTTAAAATTTTTTTTTTCCCCTTTAAATTGTTGAAGATACAAATCATTTCATAACAATGAGTGGAAAAGTTCTGGGTTTACCTTACATGTTTTCAGAGAACTGTAACAAAATCTGGTTTAAACTGTTGTGTATTCATTTAAAATTCTGCCTTGGACTAATATCTTCTGATAGATATTTATATATATTTTTATATCAGTGTTAATATAGCTTTTTCTTTTGTCACTAACAGGTACTTTCTTTTTAAATCTTTGGCAACAGCTATACAAAGCATTTTGAAGATCACTTCTCCAGGTGGCTTTTCCAAGAAAGACTGCTGGAATAGTCTCTGCAGAATCTATCTGTATGAGCTGAGCCTTATGCAGATGAAACTTGTTGGGAATACAGCTTTCCAAGGCAGTACCAACATGTTTCCATTGAGTGGTAAAAGGTTGACACCCCAGAAGGATAAATCTTATGCATGAGGTGCACTTGGCATTAAATGTGGGATGAGCAAAAGCTTAATGGAGGGTTCAGTGTGAGGTAAAGCTGAAAATAAGAGAGTTCCAAAATAGCCTAACTAGCTAGTGAAAATTGGTCTCTCATTAGTCAGGTAGCTGAAAGAATCTGGAACTCTAGGGTAAACAGTCCCTTTCTAGTACTATGGCTGGAGGGGACTTCATATAGAAAAATTGGCAGTGCTTTTGTGCTTACACAGGAACTTACTGGTCAGAGTGATTGTTTGTATTTGCCTTCTTGAAAGAGAATCTCAGTTCAGCAAGTCCATTCATCACAGAATCATAGGATTGTCTTGGTTGGAAAGGGGCCCTTTAGATCATCAATTCCAACCATCACCCTAACCTGCCATCCACTACTAAACCAGGTCACTCAGCACTGCATTTAACCATCTTTTATATACCTCCAGGGATGGAGGCTCCACCACTTCCTTGGGCACCCCATTCTAATGCCTAACAACCCTCTCTGTGATGAAGTTTTTCCTAATACCCAATGTAAACCTCCCTTGGGGTAACTTGACACCATTTCCTCTTCTCCTGTCACTTGTAACTAGGGAGGTCAGCCCTCACCTCTCCACAACCTCCTTTCAGGTAGTTGTAGAGAGCACTTAGATCTCACCTCCTCCAGACTAAACAAGCCCAGTTCCCTCAGCCCCTCCTCAGAACATATGTTCTCCAGTCCCCTCATGTGACTTCATCCAACTCCAGTAAAGTCTTAAAACTTTCTTGAGAACCACATAATCCTCAAGAATGGCTTAATTGCTCAATTTAGCCAGCTCAGTTTAGCTTTCTATTTTCTACACAACCATTTGGGTGCTTTGGGGGGGTTATTTGGTTTATTTTTCTTTCTGAAATGTTTTGGTGCAACCTATTGCAGAACAGCAGCTAAACTACAGAAGGTACTCCAAACTTGTAGGCACTTGACCTTCTCATAGCATGACATGGGTATGAAAAGGTTTTTATGCTAGTGGTTCCTTTCAGAGCACTGGTAAACACTTTTTTGTTTCTTCTTTTTCCCTCCAGTATTCATTTCATGTCAGTCAGTTGTTTTGGTCTGTTCTGACTTTAATTGCAATTTTGTTTTGAGAGTGGTTATAAAGAATTAAAAAATAAAAGATAGAAATATCATCAATACTTAATTTTTTCCTGCAAGATTGAGAGGCCATAAAAAGTCACTTTCCATACAAACACATGGGCTGTAGTTATATTCTGCAAACCATGGTGATATGAACAAAACCAGAATCTAGTCTTGATTAAAAATAAATCCTACTTGTGTTCAAATAAATAGGAACTGAAGGCAAATGATGGGTGTGTAGTATCACAGAATCACAGAGTTGCAGGGGTTGGAAGGGACCTCAAGAGATCATCGGGTCCAACCCCCCTGCCAAAGCAGCTCCCTAACTCAAATTGCACAGACAGGCGTACGGACAGGTCTTGGATATCTCCAGAGCAGGAGACTCCACCACCTCCCTGGGCAGCCTGTCCCAGGGCTCTGTCACCCTCACTGGGAAAAAAGTTCCTCCGCATGTTGGTGCGGAACTTCCTGTGCTCCAATTTGCAGCCATTGCCCCTAGTCCTGTCTCCACAGACCACTGAAAAGGGGCAGGCCAATTCCCCCTGCACCCCATACTTAAGATATTTATAAACATTAATTAGGCCCCCCTCAGTCTTCTTTTCTCCAGGCTCAACAGCCCCAGCCGTCTCAGCCTTTCCTCATAGGGGAGATGTTCCAGGCCCTTAATCATCTTCGTAGCCCTTCTCTGCACTCTCTCCAGAAGGTCCCTGTCCTTTTTATACCAGGGAGCCCAGAACTGGACACAATACTCCAGGTGGGGCCTGACCAGGGCAGAGTAGAGGGGGAGGATCACCTCCTTAGACCTGCTGGCCACACTCTTCCTGATGCACCCCAGGATCCCATTGGCTCTCTTGGCCACCAGGGCACTCTGCTGGCTCATAGCCAACCTGTCATCCACCAGGACCCCCAGGTCCTTCTCCACAGAGCTCTTCTCCAGGAGGACATCCTCCAGCCTGTACTGATACATGCGGTTGTTCCTCCCCAGGTGCAAGACTTTACACTTGCCTTTGTTGAATTTCGTTTGGTTTCTCCCAGCCCAGCTCTCCAGCCTGTCCTGGTCTCTCTGGATGGCAGCGCAGTGTTCCTGCATGTCAGCCACCCCTCCCAGCTTTGTATCATCGGTGTACTTGCTGAGGGTGGATGCTATTCTCTCATCAAGGTCGTCATTGAAGATATTAAACAGGACTGGACACCATAGATGATCTGAAAAAAAAATTCAGCTGCTTCTACGGAAAAATACTCGCAATCATATAGTGCATATATTTCACACAACTTGACTATTTTGATTCTATCTTCAAATGGATTAATAGGTAAGTATTGCTCAGAAGTTACTTGCATTATTGTAGGCAGTTTAGTATGTAGTGGGATCCTTGAATGCCTTGATCTTATACTATGTGTCTCTAAACTACAGATGTGTTGGGGGGCTACAATAGTATACACAAAGCTAGTGTTCCATGTGCTACTTGAATAGGTAAAATAGCTTTCTTCAACTTTGAAAATATTTTTAATGTGAAAATTTTATTTTTTCCCCCCTACCAATTATCAAAGTTTTTATATGAGTTTAATTGATGAAATAATACAGATTATATATTCCAGCATTTCACTGCTCTGACATGTCAATCCCAAATGCTCCTAGTAACATATATTCTTGATGGCCAGGTAGTGTGGTTTTTACTCCAACTGGTTGGATTAAAATTTATGTCAAAACTTTAGTATTGTTATGGCAAAGTTCATATACATCAAGGTGTTATTAATCAGGAGTAGGAGCTATAGCTAAGTTTCAGTGTGTGGTAGCTCAGAAATTACAATATAATTCAACTTGTGCTGCTCCATTTGTCTCAGTTGCTTTAACTTTGAGCTCTCATTTTCAAAAGAAAAAAAAAAAGACTAAAATCTTACAGCTGTACATAAACCACTGAAAATGTGACTGAATTTAAATTAAGAATCTGATGCCTACTGCATATTTAGAAAGAAAGAAACAGTTGCAAGAGTTTTGAAATGGGAGAACATGCCATACATTCCAGCTGGGAACCTTTGCATTCTGTGGCTGTGGAATCTGGCATTTTTTCCACAATACTGAAGATCTGAACAATTCCAGCATACAGTAGTCATATTTGCAAACAGCACTTCATTCAGGCTCTGTGGACCCCATGAGGAACCTGGCTATAGCTCCTTCTGACTCCAGCTTACTTACAGCTCTTTGCAAGAAGCCAGGCAGCAGCTGGGCGTCTTGGTTGAAAGCAGATAGAGAGGTTAAGATCCTGTTGTTGATCTCTGAGTGATTCCTAACTTGGTGTGAGAGGCTGTGCTCTGTACTTGGAAGAAGCTGGGACTCTGGTTGCACAGGTAATGATGAATGCTGTCTCACTAGTGTGTTGCAAAGGGTAGTTGTGTATACTTGAACAAGGGCAAGACTGATGGAAAAAAATAGCTATCCAAAGGGTGATATAGCAACAGTTCTGCCAGATAAATACTGCCTGCAAAGTACTTTGCATCATGAAATGCAGCCTCTAGGAAGGCAGACCTGGTCCTGTTCAGCAGCCTGGTTGAGAGAGTCCCTTGGGAGGCAGTCCTGAAGGGTAGAGGAGTCCATGAAGTCTGGACAGTCTTCAAGAAGGAAATCTTAAAGGCACAGGAGCAGGCTGCCACAGTTGCTGGAAGCTGGGCAAGAAGACTGGCCTGACTTAACAGGGAACTTTGCCTGGAACTTGGGGGGAAAAAAAAGAGAATTTATGGTCTTTGGAAGGGACAGGCAAATCAAGAAGGCTACAAAGATGTCATTAGGCTATAGAGAATAAAAAAGAGAAGGGCTAAAATCCCAGCTAGAAGTTAATCTGGCTTCTGCCATAAAAGCCAATAGAAAATGTTTCTATAAATACATTGGCAACAAAAGGAGAGCTTAGGAGAGTCTCCACCCTTTATTGGGTGGGGGAAAAGCATAGTGACTAAAGGTTGTAGGCTGACTTACTGTAGAAGAAGGCATTATACATCCACCCTTACAGGCTACTCTAGATACCACAGCATCCTGTTTCCTGGTCCTTGGAAAAAAATACAGGCACCTAGATCCATATTCATCTCTTCAAATCTTTGGCATTAAGTGAGGAAGCTGGCGTACTGAGAGAGCTGGTGCAAGATCTCACATGATGGAAAGTGGCTTGGTACCAGCAGTCCTGGCCAACCAGGGTGGTCAGAGTTGAGTGGAGGTTAGAAAATGTGACACCATCCACAGGAAGGGCTGGAGGAGGATCCAGGAAACGACAAGGCTGCCGGTCCAACCTTGGTGCCAGGGAGTTATAGAGCATTCAGAGTGCCATCACATGGCACACACAGGTGACCAGGCACTGTCAGCATGGGCTTATGAAAGGCAGATCTTCCTTGTCTAACCTGATCTCCATCTGTGACCTGCTTAGTAGGTGAGGGAAAAGATGTGGATGTACCTGGACTTTACTAAGGCCTTTGACACCATTTCTTGCAGCACTCTCCTGCAGAAACTGGCTGCCCATGGCTTGCACAGGTGTACTCTTTGCTGGGTAAAAAACTGGCTGGGTAGCCAGTCCCAGAGAGTGGTGGTGAATAGCGTTAAACCCAGTTTTTGTCCAGTCACAAGTGTTGTTCCCCAGAGCTCAGTGCTGGGGCCCAGTTCTGTTTATTGTCTTTATCAGTGTTGTGGACAAGGGGATTGACTGCTAAAGGAGGGAAGGTTTAGATTAGATATTAGGGGGAAGTTTTTTACAGAGAGAGTGGTGAGGTCCTGGAACAGGCTGCCCAGAGAAGTAGTGGATGCCCCGTCCCTGGAAGTGTTCAAGGCCAAGTTGGATGGGGTCCTGGGCAACCTTGTGTAGATCCAGGCCTGGAGGCTGGTGGCCCTGCCTGTGGCAGGGGGGTTGGAGCTCTGTGATCCTTGGGGTCCCTTCCAACCCTTGCCATTCTATGATCCTCAGTAAGTTTGCAGACCACGCCAGGTTGGGCAGGAGTGTTGATATACTTGGTGGTAGTAAGGATCTACAGAGGGATCTGGACAGGCATGATTGATGGGCTGAGGCCAACTGTGTGGGGTTCAACAAGTCTCAATGCTGGGTACTGCAACGTGGTCACAACACCACCTACAACACCACAGGTTTGGGGAGGAGTGGCTTGAAAGCTGCCAAGGCTTGAATGAATAGGTTTGACATGGACATGGGACTGTTGATTGACAGCAGCTGAGTATCAGCCAACAGTGTGCCCAGGTGTCTAGGAAGGCCAACAGCATCTGGGTTTATATCTGAAATAGTGTGGCCAGCAGGACTGGGGTAGCGATCAACCCCCTGTACTCAGTAATGGTGTGGCTGCACCTCAAATACTGTTTGGTTTTGGGCCCTTCACTGTAAGACAGATACTAAAGTGCTGGAGAGTGCCCAAAGAAGAGGAACCAAGCTGATGAAGGGTCCAGAGAGCAAGTCTTATGAGGGGTAGCTGAAGGAACTGGCATGTTCAGTGTGGAGAAAAGGAGGCTAAGGGCAGACCTTATTGTTCTCTACAGCTACCTAAAAGGAGGTTGTGGTGAAGTGGGTGTCAGTCTCTTCTCCCAAGTAACAAGCAATGGGATGAGAGGAAAGAGGCTCCAGTTGTGCCGGGGAGGTTTTAGATTGGGTATTAAGAAAAATTTCTTCACCAGACGAATTGTCAATCACTGGAGCAGGCTGCACAGAGAAGTGGTTGAGTGATCATCTCTTTAGGTATTTAGAAGATGTGTAGATGGACATGGTTTGGTGGTGGACTTGGCAGCATTAGGCTAACAGCTGGATTCGATCTTAAAGGTCTTTTCCAACTTAAATAATTATGTTTTTCTAATGGATAGAATGCACAGTATTTACAGAAAGAACTTTAGATTTAAGATCATTTGGAAGTATCTGTACCATTTGTTTGACTTTTGTTTTTTAATAATAATTTAATAAAATTATCTTGATGTGGATGTTTACTTGAAGTGTAGGTGGGATGCTGCTGTTTTCTAGTAGGACAATAATAATAATCACCCACTAGCTTTTTTTTTGTTTGTTTTCTCTTTTCATTGGTGTTTAGAAGTAATCATAGCTACATACTGTTGTTTCCTTGATACTAGTGATACTAAACTAAATTTATGTCCTTATCTGACCCCAACATTGATGTCTCCTATAGTTTTTGTACTTCCTACCGTATAGAAAGCATTCATGAATGATGAGTCACACTGTTCCTTTGTTATGTACAATTATGTTCTGTTTGGGCAACATGTGCCCACAGGGTGATCCATGGATCTGTCAAGGAAATGTGTGTCCAGAGTTTGGACCACACTGTTCAGTTGGGCTGTTTTTGACCTGCAGTCTGCAAGCTGGTAACCATCACATCAGTCATTTCTCTGACTTTTCCTTAGATGATGTAACACCTAAAATTCAAAGCCAACATAATGGAGAACAATAACAATAGTTTGTTTTGGTTTAGTATGTTGTTTTTTTCTGGGGGAAATATCTGTAAAACAGGGGAAGCTCTTCTGGTTTAGCATTAACCACTCAGGAGTAATACTACTATGCACTTTTCTCTCAGATCTTTTTGTCAAAGACTGCTTATCAATGCTACTTTAGATTTTAATATCACAGTTTCAAGGTAATTTTGACTTTCATTACTTAGGCTGTAGACTTTTATCTGGGTATTTCTTCAGCATAGTAAATAGGAGTCTCCTGAGTCCTCTGCATATGTGGACTTTGTTAATTTGATTTAACTTCTCCCCTTGATAAAATCCTTAGCTCTTGAAAGCACTTAGTTCTGCTATTCCAAATTATTCCTATTACCAGACCATTCCGGGATTTAATTCCTTAGAAAGCTAAAAATCTTCTAATTACAGCCTAAAGGTGTTCAGTTACACAATCTTGGGCTTGTGTCACCATTGACCTTCAGTTGAAAGAGCTCTCATCTGACCCTTGAGGTATCTGTAAGCAATTTCCAAACCCCGCTGCCTGAGGGCCTGGAAGAACAGCACCCCACGAGTCTGGTTCAGTAACCACTTGCAGTGTGGTTGTGTCTTATCACAGGAGGGTCTATGGCTCATTGTGTTCCTTCATGCCTATCATGCAGGCAGTCCTTTCTGTTCAGCTGTATATGCCTTCATTGAACTGATTAATTCTTTAAGTTTGTTTTTTCGTGTGTCTGTCGTCTTTTGATCAGTGGAAGAGACTGTATAGTATTGCAGAACAGCACATGTTAGAAGGGACCTCAAGGCCAACCTCCTACTCAAAGCAGGATCAGCTATGAGATCAAATAAGATTGCTCAGGGCTCTATCCATTCAGGTCTTGCAAACATTCAGGGATGCAGATGCATTAGCTTTCTGTGCTCCAGTGTTTGACTGACTGCCCTCATGGGGAGGGGGTGAGGGGAGCCTTTCCTTATATACAGTCTGAAACTGTCCTATTTTAATGTATGCTTGTTGTCTTTCCTCCTGCCATACACCACTTTGAAGAGCCTAGCACTATTTTGGTACAGCTCCCTGTGGTAAGGCTGCTGTTAGCACCCTCTGCCTGTAGCTGTTTCTCCTCCAAGTCAAATTCCTGTTTCGTTGGCTTCTCTCTCAGGGCATGTGCTCCAGCAAGGACAGGTGGCCTGGGAACCCCACTTATTAGGGGTCAGGTAAGGAAAGCTAAAGCCCTGATAGAATCAGAATTGGCCAGGGACATCAAGGACAACAAGAAAAGTTTCTTTGTGTCAGTGGTAAAAGGAAGAGGAGGAAAAATGTGACCCCCTCCAGAACAAAACAGAAGACCTAGTTACCAAGGATATGGAGAAAGCTGGGGTACTCAACGAATTTTTTGCCTCAGTCTTCACCAGCAAGGGCTCTAGTCTCACTGCCAAGAACAGAGAAAGCAAAGGCAGGGACTGGGAGAATGGGGAACTGGCCACTACAAGAGATCATCAGGTTTGAGACCATCTAAGGAACCTGAAGGTGCACAAGTCTGTGATATGAAGATGAACATGGCAATGGATACTCGCAGTCTGGAAAGCCAACAGCATACTGGGCTGTATCAAAAGAGGTGTGACCAGTAGGTCAGGGGAAGCAATTCTGCTCCAGTACTCTGATGAGGCTGGAGTACTGTGTTCAGCTCTGGGGTCCCCAACATAAGAAGGAAAATGGAGCTGTTGGAGTGAGGCCAGAGAGGGGCTGATCAGAGGGCTGCGGCACCTCTCCTGTGAAGACAGGCTGAGACAGTTGGGCATGTTCAGCCTGGGGAAGGCTCCAGGGAGACCTTATTCTAGTACCTAAAGGGGCCTACAGGAAAGATGGACAGGGACTGTTTATAAGGGAATTTGGCAATAGGACAAGGAGTACTGCTATTAACTAGAAGAGGATGGATTAGACATTAGGAAAAAAATCTTCCCTGTAAGGATGGTGAGACACAGGAGCAGGTTGCCTAGAGAAGTGGATGCCCCCTCCCTGGCAGTGTTCAAAGCCAGGCCGGATGGGACTTTGGGCAACCTGATCTAGTGGAGGGTGTCTCTGCCCATGGTAGGGGGGTTGGAACTAGAAAATCTTTGAGGTTCCTTCTGACCCAGACCATTTTATGATTCTATATTTCCTGTGCTTGACCAATGCAGTAGTCCTCCACTGAACTCGTTCCAATTTATTGATGTCTTGTATTGACAAATCCAAAACTCTCTGTGATATTCTAGGTGAGGTCTAATGAGTGCTGAGTGAAGGACTATAATTTCCTTTAATCTGCTGTCTCTCCTTATGGATCATGTTCAACTTGCTGTCTACCAATATCCACATGTCTTTTTTTCCACAGAGCTACATCTCAGCCAGCGAGTCCCTAGCCTGTAGCACTGCAAGGAGTTCCTCCTTCCCAAGTGTTGGTCTTCTTATTTGTTCTTTATTTAATGAGATTGCTATTGGCCCATTCTTCCATCTTGCCTAGGTCCATCTGAATGGTAGTCCTTTCCTCCCCTCCCACCTCCAGTTTGGTGTCAAACTTTGTGAGCAACCATCTCATTGCCTCTTTCAGGTCACTGATAAAGATGTTTAAAAGGACAGATCCCAGCAGAGACCCCAGTGGTACTCCTTACTGGTCTCCAGGCCAGTAGGTTTGTTGGTCTTCTGCAAAGAAAGGATATCAGCACTTAGTGACTGCTCTGGTCCTTGAATCATCTTCCCTTTCCTTAAGCACTGCAGATGGAAAAGCAACGTCCATAGGGCAAAGCTTAATTGGTAATAATGAGGTAATTATTCAAGTAATTGGGGGCTTATCAGACAGTGATGGTCTGTCCTTCAGAAACAAGCGAAACGTTTGCTCAGGAAGAGGAATTTGCAGGGGGACTGCATGGCAGGCAGCACCTGTTACAACAGCATGCTGTAACATACAATTTCTGTGCATTTTCTTACATCTTACAATATCCCATCTTGTAAAACATCTGGGAGATCAAACAAGAGGGTATTTTAAAAGTAAAGGAAGTAAAGATAAGGGTGTAATCGTGGTAGAAAGACTGACTTGGATTGTGCAGTTGCTAAGGCTGACTGATTTCATGCTGCTTCTGTCAATTTGCTCTAATATGTTTCTACAGTAGCTTGACTCATGCTCCTTGTATGCAGAACGACTGTCACTCCACAGAACAGAACCCTGCTCTGCTAGCAGACACTGGAGTTTCGGGTCAGCCTGCTGATGTTTTGTGACAAGGTGTTGACCTGACTGGTTGTTAAGCTTTACCCTGAATATAGAGACAGGGAAACAGTTGAGCACACCTGATGTACGAACTTGGACAGTAGTAACTGAGCCTGAGGAAGAAGAGGTTGCTTATTATGTTATTACCAGTATGGAGCAACTTTCTTTTTTATCTTATATATGCTGTTTGGAATGCTTGGAAGTAGGGCAGGGAAGTCATCTGCTGACAGTGATACGTTATGTGATATGGTAGCACCCAGAAGCGAAGTAGTCTAATACTGTATGAGTAAAATCTCTGTGCCAGCTACTTGTTTCCAATGTGGAATGGAAATCAGTGTCTTGGACAACGTCGGGAGCAGGGCTAGCCTTGGGCACAAGATTAACAAAGTCTGACAAGCATCAACTTGGCAACAGAGAAGCTGGACTAATGTGTCTGTTCCCAGAAGCAGGACCTGAGGAACAGGATGCTCCTGGCATGCTCTCCAAACTGCCCCCAGAGAAGCTTGGAACTGTACAAATCATAAGGGTAGGCGTATCCTGAAGTGCCCATTTAATGAAAAATAAATGCTCTTTTCCTCCAGGACTTGCTCTCAATGGCTATGTTTCATTGCTAGCAGTTACCTCCAGGAGCTGTAATGTATATCTGTTTATCCCATAAAACTTGGAATAGACTGTGCTGGTCACAGAGAAAGATCAGAATATGCTGCCTTGTGTTAGGTTGCCACATCGCTTCACGTTTCTTCCTCTATGTTTGCCTGTGGACTGCAGAACTAAAGCATCACCTGAGGATTTATGCAAGACTACATCTTAAGAGTACATTTATTGAGCCTTTTTTGGTCCAGTTCCTCCAGCCTCTGAGTGTACTAAATATGAAAATTCTTGGCATATTTAAAACTTTCCTTTGCGTGGCGATTTATACTGTGAGCTCATTCCTTATGAGCCATGATATGCTATAAGATAAATAACCCAAAATATGACATAAAAGTTAACATCTTTATGTGATTAATTGAAGGAATTATGGAGGAGAGGCCTCAGCTTTACTTGGCAAATTCAAAAAGTACTTCCAATTTATCTAATGCCAAGTAATCTGTAATGAACAAGATCAAATTATAATGCTATGGTTCATTGAGCGTGGTTGATTAAGATCATTGTTCATTCACCTAGGGCCTGTCATTTAATATTTACATTCTTAGAGAAATGCATGCCTCAGAGCCTAGCAGGGCTTACCCTCTCAAAGAGCAGCTATTTATAGAACATAGTTTGTTATAAATATCTGAACACAGGTAAGCCCAGGACTAGGGTACATTGAAATGTGTCTCTGTGTAATAACTAGATCACATAAGTGTACACTTTTTTTTCCTTCCTGAGCTAGTTATATTGGTAGGAGTGCTCCTGTTGCAAGGATTTATGATCATTTAAAGGACCATCTCATGTCCCTTATGGAATCAGGTTACAGTTGTATAAATGTAGGGACTCTACCAGTACAGACAAAGCAGAAGGATTTTTGTTCCTCTCCTTATGTTATGTCTCCATCATGTGAGAAGTGTGAGGACCCACCCTTGGGAGCATGTAGGGCAATGTTGGGCTCACCAGCTCCAGGAAGTGCTAGAAGATAGCCCTGCCCCATACCTGGTGGGTATGACTGCCTCTGCCCTATGGGAGGGCAAGCGTGTGCGCTACTCTGCCATGCAGAGAGCCTGTGGCTGAAAACCATCCTCTCTCCCTTTTCCCTCCTTTCTCTGTAAACAGAGCAATCCATGCAGCCACTTCCCAGTGAAAGTTCTGCCCAGGCTTCCCCCCTTGCATTTTTGGCTCTATGGCAACAACAGTCTAGTCGTAGCTGACAGCCCTCTGTCTTACCTTGGCTACGGTGTGTTTTGTAGCGTGGGTTGTACTGACCCTGGTGTGACTGGGGCTTTATTCCTCTACATGGGCAAAGAATCCTGCAGGCAAAATAACCTGCTGTAATCAGTAATTTACTACTGTAATCAGTAATTTACTCCTGTAATTTACCTGGTGATTCTTAGGATTCTTCCACTGCAATTAAGGTATAACCTGGCAATGAGTAGGAGTGAGCGCTGGCTGTATTTCACTCATTTTCTAATTGAGAGATAAAATACAGCAAGTGCTGCTGGTTTTATTGTAGTAATTAATGGTGAATCTAGAGTAGACAGACCCAAAATGTCTTCTATCAATCTGTGATCTCTGTGCATTAATCACCTTTGCCCATTCTTCCAAATTTTCTTTCAGTTATGTCACCAGAATCCAGATTTGCACTAGTGGGTTCAAGTGTTCTTCTGAAACTGTGCAGAACTGCATTTCTTCTGACTAGAGCTGAGGAGTAACTTGTGCACTTGAAAAACATTTTAGACCTCTACAAAGAGTTTTGAATACCCAGAACACTGTGTCTGTGTGCTAAAGGCTTTTTTTGTTTGCTTGTTTTATAGTGCAGGAATCAACCTGCAATATAGGAAGGCTGTATGGTGTGGTACAGAAACATGCTTAAAAAGACCGTCCCGATTGCAAATAAGTACCTGGGTCAAAAGCAGTTTAAAAACTCTGCAAATACATTGTTGAAAGCATGAGTTCTTACATGAGAATAAAAAGTTTTCAGAAATAATATTTGTTTGTGTTCTAACATCAATTTTAACATTATTTTTGCTTTGGTTTTGATACCTGTTTTGAATTGTGACTTTTTGGTTTCTGTTAGGGTAATTCCAGTACTCACTATGTTTTATGTGATGTATCTCTTTTTCTAGAGAATAAGATCTCTCTGTATGCTGATATCCCTAAATTTCAGGCTTAGATCTGTTAAAAGCAGCAGCAACTTAAGTCTGTCCAGGATATACAGAGACACTAGTCAGAAATTTTCTTATCTGTACAGTAAAATACAGCCTCATTCTGAAAACAAATCTAAACAGCTTTTGTACTCCTTAACTTGAGAGGCCAGCTTGAATAGCAGGAAGTTCATAGAATTTGTACGTTGACCTGGATTAGCTCTAAACTGACTCTTCAGTGATGCAGGAACAAGCAGGTAACTTTTTTTCCTAATAATAAGTAACTATAAAATTCCTCCATTGTCCTTTTGTTGGCTCCTCCCTGACTTTGTAGTTTTAAAAATACATGTTCTAATTAAACATTTGAAGTGAGCTTTGCTTGTGCTGTGCTCAGAACGCTGTGAAAAGGTGTCACTGATTATGAATGCAGATGAATTCACTAAACTTACAAAGAAAACCCCTCTGATATTTTACTTACACAATAATAGTCATAATTACTGTTCATATGAGGAGAAGCACTGTATGGAAATATTATTTTACAATGTTTATTTAGAAAGTGCTTAATCTACATGTACAAATTTCCTTTTACTTTTTTTTTCCCCGCAGAGATACATGGGAAACTGAGAGAACGTTGCTCGTCCGAGTGCTCAATAACCATCCTCTGTCACTATGTATTCAAGACCAGAATCACAGGATCACAGAATCGTAGGGGTTGGAAGGGACCTCAAGAGATCATTGGGTCCAACCCCCCTGCCAAAGCAGCTCCCTAGCTCATATTTCACAGATAGGTGACCAGACGAGTCTTGAATATCTCCAGGGAAGGAGACTCCACCACCTCCCTGGGCAGCCTGTCCCAGGGCTCTGTCACCCTCACTGGGAAAAAGTTCCTCCACATGTTGGTGCGGAACTTCCTGTGCTCCAATTTGCCGCCATTGTCCCTTGTCCTGTCCCCACAGACCACTGAAAAGGGGCTGGCTGATTCCCCCTGTGCCCCATACTTAAGATATTTATAAACATTGATTAGGCCCCCCCTCAGTCTTCTTTTCTCCAGGCTCAACAGCCCCAGCTCTCTCAGCCTTTCCTCATAGGATAGATGTTCCAGGCCCTTAATCATCTTCGTAGCCCTTCTCTGGACTCTCTCCGGGAGATCCCTGTCTTTTTTATACCAGGGAGCCCAGAACTGGACACAATACTCCAGGTGGGGCCTGACCAGGGCAGAGTAGAGGGGGAGGATCACCTCCTTAGACCTACTGCCCACACTCTTCCTAATGCATCCCAGGATCCCATTGGCTCTCTTAGCCACCAGTGGACACTGCTGACTCATAGCCAACCTGTCATCGAGCAGTACCAGAATAACTATAAATAGCTAAGGAGACTAAAAATATGTGTTTATGTATGCATTACCTGCTGCCAGAAAAAAAAAAAACAGTTTCCAGGAACTGGAAAGGCTTCTTGCCTGTGCCTGTTACCATCCCTGACCACTAACAGCTGAGTCAGCTAACCGCAGTGGTTTTGATGGGTTGCATGAAATAATTTCCTCACAGGGCTAAGGTTTCACTATTCACAAGTTTCGTCAGCAAAGCTCCATTTTATAAAAGCTCCATCATTCCCTGTTACACTGGGAGATTTTGTAGCCCTCAAAATTACTGTGATCCAGCTTCCCTTTGAGGGATCCACACCTAAAATTCCTCATCATAGAGCAGTTGAAGGCTGCATAACAACTGCTGTTGAATCTGCATGTAATGAGAAAAATCCCTTTGCCCTTGACAGCTGAATCATATTAATGTGACATCTTAGGATAGCCCACGTTTTCAGGGTAAAAGAAAGGTGTAACCGTGTTACTGAAAGCACATTCAGGCAAATACATAGTTTTTGCCTCAATTTCCTCAAGATATTATGTTTCACTTTGCAGTCTTTAAGGGGAAGGGGAATTAGTGGAGTCAGTAAAAACTGGATCTTAATTCTTCAGTGTTATTCACGTTAAGAATATCTAAGCTTCTGTCTCTGTGTGTTCTTCAAAGTCCTTATGTTGATTACTTGGATTTTTAGCACCTCTTGACAGAGTTTTGTGATTCTCTGCTAATTACTTTGAGAAAACATCTATGCAGCCTTTTAACGCTGAATTCCTCCAGTTCTGAATGAAAAATGTCTAAATCAGGGTTTTTCAGATTGTGCAGAAATTTAAGAACACAGCTTGTTCATTAGGGATAATTTCCAGCAGATGCTACTTATAATGATGGAGAGGAACATGTCTGACAACTGCAATTTCCTTTTTACCTCAGATGTTATGTTTCTGTAACGGTTTTCTGTAAAAACATCTGATTCTAGTGCAAAAATTCTTTGAAATGGAAGGTACAAAAGCATGGAAGAAACCACAACTGGGTTTATTTCTGATTTCAGTTATGTTTGTCTTCATTAACAAATGGAATATGTTACACCTCTGTCCATGCTGGCTACGAGTTGCACTGCATTATATTTTAACCGGTGATGCTCAGATTGTGACTTTAGTAGTCTTGGGTCTGTTTCTGTATAGGAAAGCTTCTCCCAAATCCTTGTTAATGGTTTACCTAAGCATAGTCATTTCTGTGTAGGAAAGCTTCTCCCAAATCCTTGTTAATGGTTTACCTAAGCATAGTCATTGTCCTCACTACATCATTTAAAAAAAACAGTAGTTGTTTAGGTTTTTTTTTTAAATTGGTTTTGATTCCCACTCTTTATTCCCATGGAAATTTTGTACCTTCTGTTATTAACAAGCAGGCTGCTGTTGGCTAACAGACCTGCATTTAATAAGCAAATTTTAACAGGTTTTTTTCAAAAGTGAGTTGGAGTTGTGGGGCTTCAGAGCATGGCTGCATGGCTACCTAGTAATAGGACAGTACTTCTTCCTCCCAAGTATGTTTATCTTTTTTTGGTATTATTAGTTCCAGGAACCACATACAATTTGGATAATTTGCTGGTTTTCTGTCATACAAAATCTTACCTTTCCCTACATTCCTTCTCTTTCTGTCCTCAGAGAAGGTATTTCTCACAGAACAGTGTAGAATTTTCTAGTTAAATAGGTTGCAAGGAGGAAATATATCTGTCTTATTTCTATTTTTATTGCATGAGGACTCTGTTAATCTGTATTTTTATTGGTTTATAAAGTAGAGTGAAGTTCAACAGCAAAGGACTGCTTTTCCCATTGTCTCTCTTGTTTTCATCTAAAAGTTGTTCCTCTGTTCAAGTTTTATATTGCAGGGAAAACCTTACCTTCTATTTAATTTGTCTTTTCTGCCTGCTTTCAAAGGGAGATAACGTAATAAATTTCAGAGTTAGAACAAAGTAATGCAAATGGAACTGCATAATCCTATGAGAAGATTTGCTAAGTTGATTGTATTAATGTGACTGTCACAAATTGCTATGTTTCCAGACATTTAATTAGTATCTCCAGCAGCATACTCTTTTCAGCTCTTGGCATACTCTTTTGAGCTCTGCAAAGTGGATGTAGTGGCTCCACCACCTTGAGATGGAGCTCGACTTTGGCTCCTCTCTCCCCAAGGTTCTCCCCTACCAGATAATGTGGTTTCTTTTCAGAAACACGACGGTCTTGGGAGCAAGGCAACCAGCAGGTGTATCACCTACAGGTGCCAATACTTGTTGGTCTGGGGAGCACAGTATATAAACTTCTTCAGTCAGAAGAGAAAATTGAGATGCACTGAGCAGCTGGGTTCTGGTGGATGAGACCATGGAGAGAGGAAGAGAGACACAAAGATGAGACACAGAGAGATCCGTGCTGGAACAGGTTTGCTGGGCTAGTACTTGTGACTGTGGTGGACCAGGCTGGAGCAGTCTGAGACTGAGAGACATTCTATGATTTATGACTGCACCCCATAGCAGTGACCCACACTGGGGCAGCTGGTGAAGGGCTGAAGCCCCGTGGGAAAGGACTCATGTTGGAGAAGTTCAGTTGGAAAAGGACTGTCTCGCATGGGTAGGATCCCATGCTGGAACAGGGGAAGGGTGTGAGGGATGCCCCCTCTGATTAAGAAGGAGAACATCTCAGGAGGAACTGACCAAGAACTCCCATTCCCTGCCCCTCCCTATGCCACAATGGGGGGGAAGAAGGGAGTGAAATCCTGACTAAAGTGAAGTCTGCTAAGAAGGGAGGGGTGGGGGGAGGTGCTCTAAGATCTAGTTGCACTTCTCATTATCCAACTCTGGTTTCACTGTGTGTGTAGTGCAGTGTAATAAATTAGAGAGGTTTTTTCTTTATTCTGTGTTGAGTCTGTTTTGCCTATGATGTTAATTGTGGAATAATCTCTCCCTGTCCTTATCTTGACTCCTAAGCCTCTCAATATATATATTCTCCCCTGTCCAACTTAAAAGGGGAGTGACAGAACAGCTGTGGTGGGTGTCTGACCTCCAGCCAGGGTCAAACCGCCACAGATGTATGGATGTATTTTGATCATTTGGTGCTTAAGGTACTCTAAACTATTAGTGAGTTCACAGGGATAACTTCTGAGCTTTCCTCTCAAGAGTGAGAGGACATGCAGAGAAGTGGTTTATTAGCTCAGTAGTATTACACATGATCGGCTCAATTTCTGCTCCATATCACAACTCCAAAGTATCTTCTTGCACATATCTCCTGATCGAGGCAACTGCAGAAGGAACTAGGCCACATACCTTGCAGGAAAGCTGCTCACCACTGCAGCTATGGTAGATAACAAGGCAAAATACGACAGGGAAATTCAAATACTGTATATATTTCATGAAAATTCTGCAGTAATTTTGCATTTTTCTATGCAGCTACACTAGTTTGAAACTACCCAGGTTTATATGGTGCTGGTAGCTTCGGCAGTATGGTGGTTTGTTACTTGTAGGGCTTTTGTGTGTGACTAAGAGTCAGGTGTACACTGACAGGGTGGAAAAGAAAAGGAATTGATTGAGGAAATTAGTTCAAATGGGGCCTAGACATTTGGGATCTTTTATGGTTAAGGGTGGACAAGTGCTCAGGCAAGGATCCAAATTCGCAACATAACATGCACAGGAGATCACAGCATTCATAAATACAGTCTAATTTCACAGGAAATAAAATACAGGCAGACGGAATTCCAAAGAATTTAATGAGATACTAGCCATATTCCCAGGAATTCCTGTGACAAAGGGGTCCTCCAGAACTGGGAGGTGATGCAGTTAGAGACTTACAGCAAGTATGACTGACCAAAGATAGAAGTTTCTGAGAGCATTAAAAAAAATGGTGTGAAGGACAGTATTAGTGTGAGAGAGATTAACTTTTTCCTATGAATAAGTAAGGATTACCCCTCAGTGCAGCTTCTGCAGTGCTTGTGGTCCCCAGCGCTGGGCTTGGACCTGCTTGCTTTCCATCCTTTTCTTCTGCTCCTCTCTCTCCCCTAGCCCCTTTTTGCTGTGTGTGAACTCCATATTTATAAGGAGAAACTTACCCTGATTTTTATGAAGTCTTGTCAGGTTCACCTGTGCTAACAGAAAGGTGCACTTAACTTGCAAGCTCTGTGTGGGACAGTACCAGCAGAGAATAAAAGCCAGTCTTGGGCTTGAGTAAGGAAGGTGGCATATGGCTCCTTCCTTCTGGAGCAAAAGGGTGGTTCCAGAGAGTCATTACCTTGAATATTCTTTCCAGAGCAGGATCAAGAGCTACCAGCACCTCACAGCTCTCTGTAGGTGCAGGCAGTTGTACACAGAAGGAGGCTACAGTGTCGCATCACTGAGGAGTGTAGCGTGATCGCGCACTCCCATCCTAGGTCCATCACAAGTCTTGCTATTCCTGACCTACCACAGCCTCCATTCATTCAGAATCATTTGAGATCAAGTGAAGATCAAGCTCATGTACTCTTCTTTATTGCTAGCAGCCTGAGCATGCCCCTTGACATGGCTGGGCAAAACCTTGCTGTTTAATCCTTGCAGCTTCAGACAGGACCTTTGGTTTCAGTCAGCATGGCTGTGTCAGTAGTCTGGGTGCAAGCTGGGAGCTCTGTGTCTTTCTTGTTGCTGTTGTTTTTCCTTTTGATATACATCAGGGTTTAGAGCTCTTCTAGTTAATTTTTTTCCTAGTTTATCAAGTTTTCCAATTCTAATGAAGAGACAAAGGCAGGTTCAGGAAAACTATGGCAAACAGTAATGAGAAACAGTTTATTGCAGAGGCAGGTGTGTTCCTGTTAAATTGCCCAGAAGATACAGCCCTTGAGTAAGAATGAGGTGATGCTGGGAAGGAGATTGTTGTAAGTCTGTTCCTCATGGGTATGACAGAAAGGATTTACAGTCCTGCAATACAGTGTATGAACTTTTAAAGCCTTAGAAAGGAGGATGGCTCTGCTGGCTAACCCAAGTGGGTACAGTTGATAGCAATCAGCCCTGAGGAGCTTAGTTTCAATTTAGAAGTAAGGAAATTTAGGTAAGAAAAGCTTTAGATAAAATAATTCTTGAGATAAAGGAGGCTGTCAGTGTCTCCAGGGGGATCTGAAGTGCATTGCTGTGTCACTTGAAGCAAAGAAATGTGCCCTTCTTGCAAAGAAGGCTGATGGTGCCCTGGGATGCGTTAGGTAAAGCATTGCCAGCAGGTGAAGGGAGGTGATCTCTCACCTGTGTTGACATTTGCTGAGGCCACATCTGGAGACCTGTGACCAGTTCTGGGCTCTGCAGTGCAATAGAGATACAGACATACTGGAGAGAGTCCATCAAAATGCCAAGAAGCTGGAGGCACAGGAGCATCTCATATGAGGAAAGGCTGAGGGGATGTTTATCCTGGAGAGAAGGCTCAGAGTAAATGTAATCAATGTATATAAATACCTGAAGAGAGTGTGTAAAGAAGACAGAGCCAGGCTCTCTTCAGTGGTAGTCAGCCACAGAACAAGAAGCAATGGGGACAAAGCCAAACAGGAGCTCCTTCTGAACATCAGGAAACATTCTTTTTCCTTCGTGGGTGACTGAGCACTGGCACAGGTTCCTCAGGGAGGCTGGGGAGTCTCTGTTCTTGGAGATACTTAAAAAGACACTTGAATGGGATCCTGGGCAACCAACTCTATGTGGCCTTATTTGGGTAGGGGTGTTGGGCCAGATGACTTCCAGACGTGCCTTGGAAGTGGACTTATTATATGTTAAGATGAAATTGGTAAAAATATCCTTGCTTTTTTTCCTCCTTCTTTTGTTTTTTTTTCCGTTTGTTTTTGAGTGCAAAAAACCCCCAGTGTCTCAGAGATTTTCTTACTGAGATGGTTAATGGGAAATAGAACCAGTTTATACAGAGCAAAATGCAATCAAAATAGCTAAAGTGTAGTAAATAACAAGTGTCTGATAACGGGAATAGTAGCAGCTCTTGACCTATATAACAATTATAGCAGCAGTTCTGCCCAAAAAGTCCTGTAAGGAGAAAACTTAAGTGGGTGCAAGGACACAGGAACCTGCAGCAGATGGGAGAGTGTTCCCAGAAGTGGATAATTTAAAAGCTTCCTGCTGTGATACCTATAACTAGCCCTGGAATGGATTATCTACTTGACAATACATCATTAACTAATGACAAGCATGAGATGCTTAAGACTATTTAACTGTTCTAGCTGGTTTGGATTAAGAGAAGAAGCCTTTGTGAAGACTCTTGTATTTATCTGCCAGCTGCTCTGGTCTCTATATTCCATTTCCCAGAGAGAACTTCAATCTCTGAACTGCCCCAGAAGATGTTCTTACTTGTGGGTACTCACCCCCATGGGGTGTTTTTCTGCTTCAGTTGGAATCTGAAGAAGATATTTGGTATTTTTACATTTGCATATTTGTTGTGGGTTTGTGTTTGTTGGGTTTTTTGGGGGCTTGTTTGTTTGTTTTTTGTTTGAAGAAAGATCAACTTAGAGTGATGCCTAAAGTATTATGTTTTGGGTTAGGAGAAGGCTCAGATTCAGTGACTGCGTATATCTTTTCTCTTTGCCATTGATCTGAAGTGAAGGCTGATTCAATATGCTTTGCCTGCCTCTACAATGTCAAATCCCTTCATATTCTTGCTTCGTTACCTATGGGGAGAAGATGATCAGGGGAAGCAAGGCAGAAACTGTTCTGCTGGATATGGGCTCTTGCCTGCAGCCTTTGGCAGTGACCAGTGTGTGGTACCCTTGTGCAGGGCTCTCGGTGGATCAGTTGCAAAATAACCTTCCCAGGCTGTAAGACCCACACAGTGTCTCCTTCTGGTCTGAAGAGTTTGACAGGGTTATTTGCACAAGAAGCTGATTTTAATTACATAACAATTTGAACATGGGCACAGTGATTCCTATATCACTAGATCATTAACTGAACGCAACAACTTCATGTAAATTGGCTATGAATACATGTAGGCTGGAAATCAGGAGTTACCTAAATTAGGTTTGAAACAGCCCATCAATATGCTGTTCTCAAGTTCATTCTGACCCCTGTGAAATTTCTTAAGAACTACCACAGATCCCCAAATGTCTTGAAGTTAAAGTATACACTTAATCTTAACTCCAGGTCTTAAATGCTGGAGTCTACAGTGCCTTTCCTGCCTTGGGAGTCACCTCAGCCATTCTCTCTCCCTGGAAGCAGCTTTCAGCTTCAATGTTTCCATGATTCAATTAAAAAAAAAATCCCTAGCTGATTTGTCCCTATCCCTCATCTTCATTCAAATGAACCCCTAAATTAATCATGCTTGAAATACCTGTTAACCTCAGATAAGGACATCAATAACCAAAGCCTTGTTTCTCCCAGCATCTTCTTTCATTCTAGCCATACTGGTTTTGGAAGACCTAAACTTTTTTACTCCCAGTGGCCTGGTTCCTAATTTCAGTTTAGCATAATTCTAGCTAGAACCCTTCTCTAATTAGACAGACTCCTGGCTGCTCTCAGCCCCACATTAATGATGTGCAGGAAGTTGAACTTTCCCCCTGTTGGACCAAATACTACTAATCCTAGCCACAATCTTGACTATAATGTGAATATCCAAATATCTAATCTTTATATCCTAATGTTACCATTCTCTGAAGAGCCATTTACATTACCTTCTTTTCTATCTGGGTTATCCTTGGAGGTTGCAACAGGTTCCTAACTCTCCCTCAAGAACAACTTCTATGACTGGATGGACTGAGTTATGAGTTGTCCTTGTTTCTGCAAGTCATCTGAGCTCTGTGGGCTCTGGATGATTTACTAGGAAATGTAATTCTTCCATTTCAACCTTAGAACAGCCTAACCTCACAAACTAACAATCTCAGTTTTTCTTGGCTAGGATTAAGGCAAAAGCTATCATCAATATGCCATTCAGATCTCCAGTTCCTCCTATCCCAGACCACTACTAAGTTTCTCCTTAAGGCTAGAGTTAGAGCCACAGTCCAGCAAACGTAGTCTGCCTCAAAAAGAAGCAAAGATAGTTCCTTTTTACCAGCTCTGACTCTAGTGCTACTTCTGTAGGATGCTACAACAAATAGTCAATGTTAAAGTTAGTTTTCCAGACTCTATGGTCTCAAGACCTGGATAGCCCTACCTATGTACTTAACCTGGGCATCCCTACCTGTTGAGGATCAACTGGAAGTCAACACCTCTGACAGCAGGCCTTGCGTTATCCATTGTTAGTCTTACAAAATTTATCAGTAAAGCTCTCTTCACACACTTTTGCTCCCCCATCTCAGTTCTTTCCCCCAGCCTCAGCCTCCTTCTACAAAATCCAAACCAATACTTCTAGTATATTTGTAACTTTGAAGAAATTAACATGTGCATAAATAAAGATCATCCTGTTACATGGTGTACATGGAGTTCAAACAAACCTTTGAACTGGTTATTAACTGAATGCTCTTTCAAAAAACTGAGCTGCTGTCAGATAAAATAGAAGCTACTCTTGGGGAGATGTTACAAGATTATGAAGTGGAGAAGAGGAATAATCAATATTCCAGAAGGGATAAAGTGTTATCAAATAGATCTGTACTCTTATAGCAATAAATAATCTGGACAGGAGGAGTGACTAGTGAGATAATATGATCTGATGATGATAATGAATTATTTAAGGTAGTTATAACCATGAAGGAATAGAAGAAGGAAAATGGATACTGGATCCTCTGGTTGCACTGAAAGAGAAACCATAGGACATGAACGCAACATTATGTGCAAACCTAGTAAGATGATCAGGGAGAATCAAGAAAGGAATCAAGGGGATGTGTGAAACTTTTAAAGCTCAGTAGATCAGCTCTGATTAAGGTAGGTGAAGGGAAACCATTTGCAAAACAACACAGGACTATGATCAGAGGAAGGTGGGCAGCAGAATTAAACCTACAGAACATAGTAGAAGGAAAAGGATATAAGGGGAGACCTAGCAAATGACTTAGAATAAGGTTTTGTGGCAGGAACAATGACAGGGAAGATGGATGTGAGGAGAAAGGGGTGGACACTCTCTTCCATAAGCACTGTGCGGTGTATAGATGTGAGACAGTCAGAGCCATTTGACTTCAGAGCTATAGATCAGTTCCCAGGCCTCTTCTCCACAGCAACGTGGGGTTCACAAAAGACAGATGTGTATGTACAGGTTTTGTTTTGTTTAGTTTGGGTTGGTTTGTTTGCTTTTAGTAGGGGAAGGTGTGAGTCTTCTCTGTAGGGTGGAGGAAGGGGGAAATGCATCTATTATGTGAAGAGCAGCAAAAGATCAGTCTAGGACCATGGTGGTCTGAAACTCTGGTCTACTCAAAATGAGAGCATAGGGGGTACATGACAAGACTTGGGATGGACAGCAGCCACTATAAAAGTTTAACAGACAGGGTTAGGGTTAAATTTATGGACACAGCCAGAATCTGAAGAGTTTGATGTGCTGTGGATACTGTGAGTTTTGCTGGGTTAAGGTGGAGTTGTGTTGTGGTAAGGCAGAATCAGCTGTGGCATGTTGTTTTAAGATTAAAGTTTTGGATGCAGACAGTATGGCATAAAAACCTCACGTCTACTGAAATATTCAAGTATCCTGAGGGAGAGTGGGATATTAGAGAGACAGGTGAGCTGAAATCAACTAGGAAAATGAAGTTAATTCCTTTTAGATTTGCATATGTCACTTCAGCTCAATTTACTTATTTCCTTAAAACCAGATTACCACCATAATTTATGGGTACTTTCCAATTAACAGTCTCTGCATTTAACCAACCATCTGTAAATATAGACACAGAGGTGTTATTCAAGCCACCCACGCAACACACACTGAATCTCGTTATTCTTTGTACAGCAGAGCCTCTAGAATAATGTTTGTTCTGAAAAGAATAAAAAAATATATCTTTTTCTGCATCCTTTGAGCAAGAGAAAAATGAAGACAATTTTGAAAGAATGAAATAGAAGGCTTAATAAAATCCATCTGGAGTCTGAGAAAGAGCTCAGGTAGCTCACTCCAGGGATGGATTCTGCCTGTTCTGCAATGCATGATGACTTTTCTACTTGTACTTTGCTTCCTCTGAGACAAAGAGTTGTGCAAGGGGGTTTGTTTTGGATTTTTTTTTTCTTCTCGTGCTGAGTAGTGTATATAAGATGGTTACATTTCATCATACAATGAGATTCTGCATTGTTGTAATTTGATTCTGTTGTAGGTTGTTCACATCCCTTTACCCACCTTTTCTAAATCAATATCTAATCACTGTTCCTTCAGGGGAAGAATTTACAATTCATTAAGGCTTGCCTGAAAGAAGAGTATGAGTTTTATCTCAATAATGTGCATGCCAAAGTTCACTGAATCATTTAAATCTTTTTCATTGTTTTCCACTTTTCATGTGATGGAAATATTCTGGAGTTGGCAGAGAGCAAAGTAGCAGGACAAAACAAAAACCCCTATTTATAAAACACATTTTACAGGGCTTCATATCTCAATGAAATACTTTTTAATTTTTGAGAAAGTTAATCTTACTGATGTTAACTTAGCAATCAACAACACATGCTTTTATTCACAGGTTGAAGCTGTCTTTTTCCATTCTTGTATAACAGAAGCTTTCAATATTCTGTAGTGTCAGGACTGTTAAAATAAATGCCATTTAACTTTCTCTTCTTTCCCATGAATAAACCAATCTCCTTGGCTGTCTAATGGGAGAAGGTTTTTTTTCTTTCAATGGACAGGATGGAGCTAGTCCCTTAAGTAGTACACAGGTAAAGGATTGAGGGGGTAAATGAATACAAGTTACCTTAGGAAAATCATAATTAGACATTAGGAAAAACACCAAATCATGGTACAGGCAATCAGAGATTGGAACATGTTGCCTCAAAAAGTTGTAGAAGACACTTGAAAATACTCCAAACAACTGGATAAGGCCCTGAGCTACTTTAACTAATGGCAAAGGTTTTCCACATTGCCTTATCAGGCCAGATGACATCCTGAGGTCCCTTTCCACTTTAATTAGTTTATGATTCTGAAATATTCACTGACATTGTAGTTTTGCATGCCTGGGTTCTGGTGGAGAACAAGGGGGCTGCAGGGTGCAAATTCTTATATTAAAGCTATATTAATTATCTCTTAAGCTACATCTATACCAATCTACTCAGCATTATTACATTTCATTGAATCCTTAGCTTCTGCAAGAAGCAGTAAGAAGCTTTCCCTGGGCTCAACAGAGAGAGCAACCAGCTGGCTAAAGGCCAGAGTCATTGCTGACCAAGGCTGAGCCCATCAGGAATGGTCAAAGCACCTCTGGGAATCACATTTAGGAGGAAAAAAAATGCAAGCAGCTGCTTTTTGCCCCCAGAGAAGGGAGTGAGAAGATGTAAGGAGCTGTGCAGACACCAAGGTCAGTGAAGGCGGGGAGGAGGCACCCCAGGTGCTGAGGAGAAAGATGCTCCTGCAGCCCGTGGGGAGGCCGCACACTGGAGCAGATGGAGACATACAGAAGACACTGTGACCCACGTTGGAGCAAGCCTCTGCCAGCACCAGCAGCCCATGAAGAGAGAGAGAGATCCACACCAAAGCAGGTTTGCTGAGGGGGGGAGGCTTGTGACTCTGTGGAGGACCAGGCTGTAGCAGTCTAGGCCTGAGAGACCAACAGACATTCTATGATTTATGAATTCACCCCATAGAAGTGACCTACACTGGGGCAGCTGGTGAAGAGCTGAAGCCCCATGGGAACGGACTCAATGTTGGAGAAGTTTGTGAAGGGCTGTCTCCTGTGGGTGGGAAGGGTGTGAGGAATGCCCCCCCCCGATTAAGAAGGAGAACATCTCAGTAGGAACTGACTGAAACCCCCATCCCCTCATTCCCTGCCCCTCCCTGTGCCACACTCTGGGGTGGAAGAAAAGAGCAAAATCATGACTAAAGTGAAGACTGCTAAGAAGGCTGTTACCCGTTGCGCAGTAAGGCTGTTTAAGTGGATATAAGTGGTCCCTATTTCCTTAGATATTGCCACTAACGTGTGAATTAATGTTTTTGTCCTACCACATCTGTTTTGTGCAATTATGTGGTGAGGGAACTGATAAAGAGTGTTTTTTGGGTTTTGTTTTCCATCTGGAAGAATCTGTGCTGTACTGTCACCCTGAGACTGAGAGCTGCGTCCTTCCGTCTTTTAAAGTACTAAAGAACTCAGTAAGTTCTTCTTGCCATATTTTGCCTATACTGTTGAAATTGCCTTTCTTATTTGGTAAACTTTGATCTAGCTGTGGAACCCAAGTTAGCAACAGGGCTGATCCAGGTTTCAGATATGTTTCCACATATAAAATTGTACGGCTTCAGGGATCAGTCCAATGAAATAGAAAATTATACGTGTTGTTATACATTTCCATTTAAATCCAAAAGAAGAAGCTAGGCAGAAATAATGTAATAATGAGTTTATCGCTCTACGCTGTAAACTCTACAAGCATAAGCTAATATATATGCAATTATAAGCTTCAGGGAGAGGAAGTAGAGCACCCTAGGCCCTATTGCCCTTGCCTGGTTTTTGTGGCTTGGCAGTGTGGAGAAGCTGTAGAAAGAAAATCTTGTAAGCTGAGTCTGTGCATTTATTTTTAGTTTTATATGAGGCATTTGCTAATGGCAAAATGTCCTTGAGGTTAGGGAGAGTTTTTTTGGCACAGCCAAGTTTCTGCATTCCAATTTTGTTATGATTTGCTCTTTGCAATTAATAATAAAGCAGGTTGAGAGGAAACAAAGGAAAGCAATGAGGCTGGAGAGGCCAGGGTATTAATACAGTGTTGTTTCTCCCCTTATAAGTAACAGATAGAGTCTATGGCATGCAGGTACCACTGAGTCTATTCCATAGCCTGTCTCTTATTTTTTTCTACTGCAGATTTACTCTCTTATAACCTACTTGACTTCAAATGATTTCAAAATGCTGAAGGAAAGTGGTACTAGGATGATCAGGAAACAGAGAGCAAATCTTCCCAGAACAAGTTGAAAGAAAAAAGCTTGTTTAGTGTAGCAAGAGGATGTCTGATTGCATAGCAGAAACACATCCAGTGCAAATGCTAGGAAACAAGAGTTATAGGAAAATGGTAGAAGAGGAGCCATGGGTAAAGCTAGGTTAGAAACTAGAAGAAGGTTACTAACCTTCAGAAGAGCATGGGCTTTGGATGTGTTTACTAAAGGTGAAATAGCTTGATTGACTCCATTAGGAGATCCTGGCCTTGATTCAAGAGGTCTTTCTAATCTATATCCAGGGGAATTAAAAAAGGGTATGGAGCAGTGTGTGACATTTCTTACCTCTCTCCAGAATCTTTTTGCAGTTAAAAGAAGTTTCAGTCTGTAGGACGGATTTTTCCTGCGTTTGATTCACTGATGATTATTTGTTTTGTGGGGGATGGGATTTAAGCAGAAAAATTACCTTCACCACAGGGAATACAAAATTCAAAACTGTATTTTGTTTTGGCAGAAAGCTTTTCACAATATTCGTTTGCTTAAATCAGTCATTATCTCCAGGCCTAAGAAAATTTCCCCCCCTTTTTTTTTTCCCCTGAAAATTTCAGATTACTCTAAAGGTATTTTTATAGAAAGAATTCTATTTGTCAGTCTCTCTTGAGACCAAATTTGTATAAGTTTCTAAGCTTATTTTTTTTTAATTATCCTCTTTTTCTTCTTGCATCCTTGCCCTTCATTAAGAAAATATGTTTTCCATGGATGTACTAGTAGAATGACTTACTACTACTTTTAAGCAGGTTTTGCCTGGATCATATCAGTGTTTGTCTTATAATGGTTTTTCTTGGTGTGTAGCTTTCTGCCTTTTTATTTCTTTGTGTCCTGGTATGCAAACATGCATTTGTGATCTTTGGGTTGAAAACCTGCCATGGACTTGAGCTTTCATCAGCTTTCTAGCCCTTAATTAAGCATATTGACATATTGTTAGTAAGGATGATAGCTGGCAACAGCACTGATTCTGCTGTTATGTTTATTTATGAGATATCACAGTAGATGGAATCATCACTTTGTTCACTGAAATCTTTGTAGATTAGAAAGAATCGATCTCTTTCCATGCAGGGAAACTGTATTATTCCCATTGAGATTCAAAGAGATGTTCAGAAGTAGGCAGGGGTGACTGACCTAAAAAGTTTTGGGAAAATTACCAGGTGAACTTGATAAGATTTTTAAAAGGACTTCAAGAGTAAATGAAACACATCAGGGCAGATTCTCAGATGGTGTAAATTAGCATCACTCCACTGAAGTGAGCATAGCAAAAGCAGTTTAACCAACTGGCAATCCCTTAGGTTATGCATTTCATTCTTGTTTTGTTGCTTATTTTGAAATGAGAGAACTCCAAGTGAACTTTTTGACCAAATTATTCTGTTGGGGTCAGAGTAGGTCATGAATAAAATAAGAGTACGGATCAACTCTGAGCTCTTTCCACATGAGTTATACCCTAATCATGGCCTCGTGCACTCACAGAACTTGATTCCCTGCAGCCTCTCTTCTGCTCCAGCCTGACCCTGATCTGGATTTAAATTGTTATCTGAATCACTGTAGCATATATTGTATTAACATGTATAGCAAATAAAAGTTGGAAACTTGACATATCCATGACTAGGGATCATCTCATCTACCTTAAAGCACTTTCAAAGAGTAGCTCATGTAGCGAAAGCACCATCTCCAAAATGCTCCTACTAACAGGGCTGCAATTTACTATTAATAAATTGATGAAGTATTAAAACAACATGTACTGTATCCATTCAGTCTGAAGTGAGTTAGCTTGTACTAATAGTCCTGACCAGGTGGGTAATGCTGTACTTTGTCAGGTGACTGCCATCCTCAGTGTTCAACCCAAGATTCTGGTTTTTGTGACATAATCTGTTTTGTTTAAAATGCAAATATGTTTAAAGAAAAAAATAAAGGCAAAATATTTTTTCTCTTTGCTGCCTGAAAAACATTAAAAAAAAATTTGAGCTTACATTCAGATTTAAGTCTCAATGATATGAAGTCTGGCAAAAGTGTTTTATTTGCCAAAATAGTGGTAGTTTTTGGATTAAAAAAATCAACTTCTAGAAAGATTTTTCCAAACTAAGTTCATACGTTCATGATTACTTTCAGATAAATAGTATATAAAACTTAAATACCCACCTGAACTGGACGTGTTTCCTCCACTTTGTGCAAGATCTATTTCAGTGTGGATAGCTTCCCATGTTTGCAGCAGGCATAGAATCTGAACTTCAAGTGTATGATGAACTACTTCCTTCTGGTAATTACATTTTGTAGGGGCAGGACATCTTTGTGTGCAGACATCACAACAGTTAAAGACAAAATACTGTTCAGAAATGTGTCACAATATGATTTCACCAGGTGCTGCTGAATTTTGAAAAGATGTTGAAATGCCAGGTTGGTCCTTACAGGACCAAACCGGTCTATGCCACATCTCCCTTCTGTGATCAAGACCCTCATGGCAGGTGTGTTCAGTGGCCTAATGAAGTTAAACATTGTTGATATTTTATCCACGGTTCAGTGATGGTTTTTACCCCAGGGCTACAGGGTCTATGAGTGTGTGTGCCTGCTCATTTCCTGCTGGGTCTGGTAACAGAATCAGGCTGCCCTAGTTTCCCTCTTGCTCAGAGAGGTCGCTCTTTAAAACTAATCAGACACTTCTTACCATGAGATTTATTTAAAGATTATCTAGTCACTATGTTCAAATTTCTCCTTTACATAATGCATGTATTTACCTTAATTTCTGTTTTAAATACTCTTCTATTAGTGTATAATCTTCTATTAGAAGAGTCTACTTTGTATTAGAGCACTCTTCTATTAGAGTAACTCTGGAAAGCTATGTAACATAGCCATCCATTAATAGGTATTAATTATGCTGTAAATTAAAGCTATTGGCAGGAATGTTGTTGGATGCGTGTGGTGAGAATATGATAAGGAGTAGAAAGTTAATGTCTTACAGTGAAATAAGGCTCTTTTGTTTCCTTATAAATTATGGGTTTGTGTTTTCTTGGAATTTGGTTTAGTTTGGAAAAGATTAACTATATAAATGTTATTTTTTAATGTATTCTAGTTTAATATTTGTAAATTGATACAGTATTAAAGCAACATATGATACAACCATTCATTCCATATGAGTTAGATTTTGTTTGGCATCAGTGAAAGAGAAAGTTCTTTTTTCTTTCTCTGTAATTATACTGATTACACTATTTTTATTTTTCTTGTATTGTGAGCATTTGAACACTGAACAGCTTGTTTCAGCCTTTGAAAATTCAAGGCTTAATGAAATACTTTAATACAATCAGCTCTAGTTCTTGCTGAATGGAAGAAAATAAAAGTGCAGAACAAAACCATATTTTTCCTTTGACTTCTTAGTAATTAGTCTTTGCCTTCATTCGAGATGCCAGTGTTCTGCCACTTTGCTCCTAGAATTTAACAACATTCTCAATGCTTTAAAAAAAAAAAAAGAAAATGATTGAGCAAGGCCTAATTTCTTCATAATAGAAATACAGTATTCAGGAAAAATTTTCTGTAGTTTTCTGCTTTGTAAACTGTGCAATTTAAACTGCAACAACAGAGGCTCGCTTCTCTTGCCACTTGAATATACTTGTACTTTACATTGAAATCAAGAGGATGGCTGCATGAGAACTGAAAGTTGTGTAATTTACAGTACTGGAAAGGTTTATATTCTGAAGTGGGAGGTCAAACTGAAATGTGTGGAATTACAGAAGAAATGGAGCACAAAAAAAGCTATCTTGATGCTACTGCATGGAGTATTTTATGAAAATGGCATGCTTCCAAACACATAAAAAGTGAATAATCTCAAATTCTCTTTCTTTGACCTAGTTTGTCCTTGGATATTTAGACACAGCCCCCTTCAAACTCAGCATGAAGCAAAATCAAAGTTGAGTGGGAACAGATTAAGCAACCAGTATCAAATTTGCTTTGTGATGAAATGTCTTCATAGGAGCACTCTTCCCTCAGTCTGTGAACACTGTCAATTTACCTGGCAATGCCTGCTGGCTGATATGGTCTCTTGATATCTCTTGTGGAGATGTCCCTTGTTGCTGGAGATCTCTCTTGTGGCTTAGGACCTCAGTTTAGGCTCCATAAAGTGCCTCTATGCAAGAAGAATAGTGGCTGATCCACGCTTTCATCAATGCAGATCAATGTTGGCATCAATCCACGGGTACTTCTAACAAAAAGGTTCTAGGGTCATTACAGTTAATGGCCTTTGCTGAGAAATATAGCAGAAGTAACGAGAAATGAGGCAAGGACTCACAGAGGAACCAGAGGAGAGCTGCCTGTCTGTTCTTTGAAACTTCTGTGGTGTTTAGGCAGTTATACACGTACACAGTCTGGCTTCAACTGCCTTGAATGTATTTTAAAAACTCCCCTGTACAGCTGGATGTCCATGGTTCAATGGAATCATAGAATGGTCTGGGTTGGAAGGGACCCCAAGGATCATAGAGTTCCAACCCCCCTGCCACAGGCAGGGCCACCAACCTCCAGGCCTGGATCTAGATAAGGTTGCCCAGGGCCCCATCCAACCTGGCCTTGAACACTTCCAGGAATGGGGCATCCACCACGTCTCTGGGCAGCCTGTTCCAGCACCTCACCACTCTCGCTGCAAAAAACTTCCCCCTAATATCTAATTCAAACCTTCCTTCCTTTAGCTTTAATCCATTCCCCCTTGTCCTGCCATTGTCTGCTCAGGACAAGGGCTGTTCTGGCCTAACCCCATGTTAGATCACACTATGATTTGCCTAACCCCAAAGAAGATCAGGGCCTTGAACTATGCTCTCATGAATGCAAAGACTTACTCTAACTGAGCACCTTGTGTTCCTTGTGGATAGGCTCACAGCTTTAAAGTAAACGTGTGCTTTTGTTTCATTTCTTTCGATGCTGGTTTCTACATGTGCTGGACAATTCCCCGTGTGATTTGGAACAACGTGTTTATTGTTCCAGATGAGATTGACTCCCCAGGGAGTTTATGTGCACGGCAAACATCAACGTACTTCACTTGGCTGAAAGTTGGAGCCAGAGGCAGTGGAGAAATCGCTATAATAACTCTGTCCCACTGGAGGGCTCCCCAGCACTGAAGTAATCCTCCTTTTTAATGGCCATCTCCGTTTCAGGGCTGTCTCTTCCCTGCAGTGCAATGCAGAGCTGCTCCCTTGCAGCACAAAAAATGGGTTTAAAGGTTTGGTTTTTGTTCTGGTTTTTTTGGGGGGGGGGTAGAGTGAGGGGTTTGCCATGCTCATTCCTGCAGCTCCTGTGTGTATTTTTAAACACTGCCCTCAAAACTGTTATCAAGCAAACGATGTGCCACATACAACTTAGAATTTAGTGTCGCTCATTACATTTTGAATTTTGTGTTGATTTCTGAGTGATGTGGGCCAAATATCTATGCTGCTTCTTAACGGGGTACAGCTTTAGAAAGTTAATGGCAATTATTCTGGAACTGTTCCCTTTATTGTACTTCATTTTTTAATATATGCTTTCAGTACAATACAGCTACTTAGAAGTGCTCTAAAGGGAAAGTGACTACACTTGAAGTTGGCTGCTTTGCTCTTTCTCAGTCACATTGCTTTTAATTTCATTTAGAGCTAAAATAAAATTATTGCTCAATTTAATTCATGAACAGTTTTAAGTTTCTGTTGAGATTTCAGGTGGTTGTTGAGTCTTGCAGAGTCAAGTGCTTTAGAAGGGTATTCTGGCTAGACAGCTCAAGTGATTTTGCAGGAACGCATATGGAGGCAAGTTAATTTTCTGTTTTGTGTGTAGCAATGGAATAGCTTTCCACAGCCCTCCATTTCAACTGAAATGAGTTAGATGTGTCAGATTCTGTATTTTCTTTACAAATACAATATTCTGATTTTCAGACTGGGTTGCTTACCTTGTAATTTAGGTAATATGCTGTGGTGGTTTGACCCTGGCTGGAGGCCAAGTACCCACCAAAGTCACTCTATCACTCCACTCCTCAGCTGTACAGGGAGAGAAAATATATATTGAGAGGCTTAGGAGTTGCAATAAGGATGGGTAGAGATCACTCTGCAATTAGTGTCACGGGCAAAACAGGCTCAACACAGAATAAAATGCATCTAATTTATTACCCAATCAGAACAATAGATAGTCTACAGCAGTGGATAATGAGAAGTACAACCAAATCTTAAAACAGCTTCCCCCCCAGCCCTACTTTCTTCCCTGGCTCACCTTTATTTGTGATTTCTCTACCTCCTCCCCCCAACAAGTGGCACAGGGGGAGATGGGGAATAGGGGCTTCGGTCACTTCATCCCAAGTTTTCTCTGTCACTCCTTCCTCCTCAGTGGGAGAGCCCCCGACACTCTTCCCCCTCTCCAGCATGGGGTCCTTCATCTTCTTGCTCCTTTCTCTGGCATCAAAATCTGCTGCTTGTTTCTCTCCTGCCCCTTATCTATGTTGCCACCGAGGCACTACCGCCGTCACTGATTGGCTGGGCCTTGGGCAAGGGTAGGTCCATCTTTGAGCTGGCTGGTATAGCTCTGTTTGACCTAGCTTCAAGCAGCTTCTGACAGAAGCCACCCCTGCAGTCCCACCATCACTAACAAAACTTTGCCACACAAACCCAAAGCATGGACCTAGTTACTTTTGAATTCTCAGTATTTTTGTTTCCCGCATCAGTTGCATAATGTTTCAAAAGTCTCATATTTTAAGTTGTTGCAAATATCTCAGAGTCCTTTTACTTGGGGTAGCATGCTAGATTGTCTTTGCTCTTGTCCTTAAGATAGAAATAATCACCTGAGCCCAGTATATTCTTAGTGACTATCAGATTATGGAAAAAAGCTTCTGGGGCTGTTGACTCTAAATTGTGATTCTTTCTTAGAAATTCACTACTGTGTTATGCCTGTAGGTATCTAGAAATAAGCTTTCAAATCTTTTTAACCACACTGACAACTTCTTTTAAAGCATCAGTGGTACATCTTTCTTCTTGCTTCCCAAAGCAACTATATGCAACCTTTCCTTCTCCCCAACCCACTGCAATTCCTTATCCTGGAATTTAAGAATCCTTTTTAAGTACATTGCGTGTTACCTGAAAAGAGCTTCAAACCATAATTAAATCTTCACTTGTACTGGGAGTTGTACAACTGTGAAGAAAATTGTTATTATTGGTGAAATTTTCCCATTCAGACAGGTTCATAGCCAAGGGGTATTTTGTGAGTTTACGTGAATGATTTTTTGTTCATCCTTCTTAATTATCTATTGATATTATTTATTCTCCCTGACAAAGGAGAATATGCAGAGCAAGGTAGAGCAAAGCTTCCAAATTCTTTAATGTTCTTAATTTATAAAGAGATGGCAGCGTAGTGAACATTTTCTAATTATTCTAATCATGAAGATTAAGATTATGCGCTTGATAGGAGGAAATTATAGCACAGTGGCTTGACTGATGAGTATCACCTGAAGAGGTTGAGCTCTTTTTCTGTTGTGCTTTCATACCCTATGTGCTTTGTAATTTCTGTTTCATCCTAATAGGCCACTAGAAATGCAACAGCTTGTATTGACCCTTTACAGAGCTGGAGAAGAGGACCTGTGTGGTCTGGAAACCTTGTTAAAATTCACGTGGCAATAAAAGTATCAGGATTCCTTTCCATTAGAGACATTGTAGTGTCAGTGAAGTGTAACATACAAGCCAATAATGAACAGACAGTACAGTTTATAGTTTCTGAGCTCCACAAAATGTTAGCTTCATAAAAATATTTCAGAAGACCAACCAGCAAATATTTAAAAATAATTGCAAATTCTTCAGTGATGTAGACACTTAAATGTGGGAATTTTGCTGAGGCAATTACAGAATCTTCTGCTGCTGTGCCATAAGTATTAACATGATGCATGAGACCTCCCACTGTTTGCAGATCTCCACAGTAACCAGAGATTTAAGGATTTAGGACTTGGACGTGAGCTGAAAAGATGTAAACAACTACACGGGTTTCAAATCTAACAGGATGACTGTGGTGCTCTGATACCGCTGCGCTTGTCCAAGAGGATTTGCCAGTCTCTATAAAAGCTGTGGGATGGCTTGTCTTTGTAAGTATGGCAGGATTGGACTCTAATCAAAATACTCAGGCAACTGGTTGTTAATGTGCCTATGGACTAAAACCATGTGTTGCCCAGAGCTTGAATGGTTCTGTGTTTTCCCCCAAGAGTAGATGCTATCACTTAATTTACAGAGTAAAGTGGGGAAAAAAGTCTTCTCATGTTAGCAGCTAACCTTGCTTCATCTTTCCTTCTCTCTAAAATGATGATTTTGTTGCCTGTTGTCTCTGAAACATCTTGTGATGTTTTTCTCATGACAGCAGAGCACCTTCTCTGGGGTTACAAAGGCAGTGAACAGCAACTGGCCCTGTGTTGTGTTATTTTTGCTTCCCTGATGGTAAGCTGAGAGTACTGCAGATATGAGTGAGTAACAGTCTTGGTGAGCTACTTAAATCCAAATGTCTGTAACTTTTAAATTTATATATATATATCTATCTCTGTATAACTAAGGTGTTTGGAAATGCGCACTGTTTTTTAAAGCTCTTTGTGCTTTATATACCTTATTTTTTATTTTTTATTTTTGACTAAACTTGGTTCAAATATTCATTATCTAACATTTCCATATTTTCTAGATATAAATCAGATGATCAGAGTACTGAGTTTCTCTGACAAAAGGGGAAATCTGAATTTCTTCCATTTTCCTGAAGAAATTTTGTTTTTCAGTGGTCATTAAAACCTAAGCAAAATATGCATCTGTGTGTATCAGATTCTTTAATACCCATATTTTAATAAAATTATTAAATAGAGAATTATTATCTGCAGGTACACCTAAGTGATGCTTAAATAATGCTTCTTTTCCAGAGGTGTCATTTAGGTGTTCCTGACTTCATACATACCACTTATGATGTATGAAGTGTAACTGTATCCAAAGCTTTTGGATCTCTGTGTACAGCTTACAACCATCCATTTTACCTAGGTTGTTGTTGCTTCAGAAAACCTGAAAAGAGATGCTTAGGGGTGGTTAAAGTGTATTTCCAGGTATGTAACTGAGTCCAACCTATATGTGTAGGCAAAGTCTTGCCATGTGGATGCAGGTGTCAAAGTGCACTTGTTCCTACCCTGTGATTCTGACTTAGGGATGAGTGTGACAACCATCTGACCACGTTGAAAAGGTCTGCCTAGAGTTTATCTTTTTCAGCAGCATTTTAGCACTTAATAGGTCCTGGTATCATGGAAAACAATTTAATTTTTTTTTTCCTATTAGCATTTCCTTTTATAAGAAGACATGTTTACTTCTCCATTTATTTTTGACATTGTAAAAGTAGAGAATTGGTCCAGCTGTGAATTTATCAGCTGTAAACAATGCGCTTTGCCTTTGGCCAAATTTTAGTCTCCTTGTGTTTTCACTCTGCCTGGAGTGAATCTCTGTGACCAACAAATCCCAGAAAATAAGAATATATAATGGAAAAGCTGACAAGACCCTTAAAAACAGCAGAGCCATGGGCTTTGGTATAAACAACATAATAACAGAGTGGATTTGAATGTCATCCTGGAATTTCAGTCTTTTATTGCTTTTCTTGTCCAATTGCCTGCATGACTCTCACAGTAATACTTACTGAGATATTCCAAAAGCTATGGCTATTCATCTGCAGGCTCCTGCCATAACTCAGCAGGAAAATGTACACTGGGATGTTAACTGCTCTTGCTTTTGTAACAGAATAAATGTAGCAAAACCAAGCTGGCTATGGGATAAGGTAGCAGTTAAATTAAGCCTATACAGGTAGTTCTCTGGTTACAACGTGCTGTGATATTGAGGCTTGTCAGCATGAGGTGCTGTGACAGGGGTTAGCTGTGTCCTAATGAGTCACAGAGTGAAGCATAAAAAAAGAGCACAATCCCCGTTCTTCTCCTCCTACTTGACCCATGTCTTTATGGAAAATGAAAGGACCTTGGATTAGACAGCATGAAGCTGAGACAGGGGAGGTTTACCTTGGATGTTAGGAAGAGGTTCTTTACCTCTTTACCTTTGAGAGTGTGGTCAGTCACTGGAACAGACTCCCCAGGCAAGTGGTCACAGCATCGAGCTTGACTGAGTTCAAGAAGTGTCTGGATGATGCACTCAGTCCCATGCTCTGACTCAGCTGGTCCTGTGTGGAGACAGGAGTTGGACTCGATGGTCCTTATGGGTCTCTTTCAACTCAGGATGTTCTATGATTCTCTTCTATGACTCTAGACAGATGCACAAGTGACTTCTCAAAGACAATCTTAGTCCTGAAACAGCTATCTGGGCTTCCCTGTACAATGCATTACACAACCAACCAACCAAGAATGGGGTTCTCAAAACTTAGCTTTTTAGAAGGGAATAAAGATGCAAAAGAGAGGGAAGTAGTTTTGCATTTAGCTGTGGTCTTCTGATCTCTGAAAAGCTTCTCCTTAACTTCTCTCCTTCTTCTTCTCCAGATCAAGGGCTCTGAAGTGCTTTTTTCATCTCAGCTGCTTCAGGTTAGGGAAAGATGGTGCTGTGACTGTGGCCTTTCTTTTAAAATATTTGTAGTAGTTCCACTGCTATTGCCTTCCTCCTAGTTGGAAATATGTACATTAAAGCACTTTTGGAAAGTTCACTCCTTGTAATTAGCTCCTATACATATTTCTATTAAAATCAGTGTTTCTGTATTGCAGTTCCTATTGCCCTTCAAAAGAGGGTAGATCTCTGGTTTGCCCCAGCCCTAAGCAAGGGTAGAAATGCTCTTCATATAGATTTACTCATTGGTCACACTTTAGGTGTTGTACCCAGCCCAGGAGACAGGAATAGTTTATAAATAATTTGACTAGCAAGCTTGAAAGCTAACCTTCAGGTAAAGTTAGGTGCTTTGCTTTGTGCTACTTATCCAACAAATCCACAAATCCTGGCTTGTAACCTGTACTGCTGACATAGCTCCTAATTCTTATTTATGTGACAAAGGCTAAATGAGTGCATTTTGTTATTGGATAATTAATGAGCTCTTCAGTCCTTAGCAGGTTATTTGGAGGGAAGAACTCAAATTCCTGGAGGTGGAAATGGGAGAGTAGGAAAACAGGATTATTCCTAGACTTTATTCTCTTTCTGTTAATTTTTTTTCTTAATTCATATACACAAAGCTACTTTGCTAATAAATTGGAAAGGAAAGATCAAGATTTCAGACTTGGGGAGATTTAGGTCATACTGAAATGTATTAAGCATAAACTTATTAATAGAATTTCCTGTTTTCAATAACATGCTCTCATATTTCACCTGTCCTTGACTGAGTAAGATACAAGAAGCCCCATCTGCAGTTGTTGTGTGGTTACAATTCAATAGATAATCCAATTATATGCCTTTCTGAAGCTAGATCAAAATTGCATACAGAATTGTATTGATTACATTTTAATTCCACCACTGTCATGGCCTCAGAACAGTGAAACAGCGGTCAGCTTCCATGGGGCAGATGGTTGCCAACACATATGATATACCCAAGTGTTGTGAAGTGTGGCAACGAGCGATGAGCAACACGCAGCTCGATATGAATTTTCGGTGAAGCCATTTTATTAGGTGAAATCACACAGATTATATACCTTTATTACTGCAAACATGGCAAGCTAAAAAACTGCTAATTGGTTACACACACTGTTCACACTGTATCGATTGGTTAGTGATTATAACAAGTTCTGATAAACCTATCTTATAGCTAAATATCGTTAGTTTACCTCTGATGCCTAAAAGTATCCGCACACCTGCTGGTTTTGACCATCTTGCTATGGTTGGTTCTTAACATGTTCCATTACTCCCAAGTACCTTCCCATAACTGCTTCTTAGTTTAGGGTAGCCTGTACCTCCATCATCAAGGCCGCTGTGTTTTCAGAATGTGATTATTAGGATCCTCTCTGCATGAGTAACTTTTCCTGTCTCATGGGAACAGAAGAATATTGTCAGGGCCTAAATCTTGGGAGAAGAGAGCTAGGCCACTAGCAGGTCTGCTGTCCCCTCCGACAGTGAAGAAACTCTAGGCAGTTTCAGCGGATACTCTGATGTTTAATACGTTATGTCCCTGAAATGTAATGACTTGAAAAGTCTAAATTTGCTGACAATATGGTTAGCTTTTATTTGTCCTGATGCCCTGTCCTGAAGCTGTGAATTTCAATGTAGAGTTCTGATGAATGGTGTGGTTTGCTTATGAATCCTAAAGTTTGAGATGCAAAGAAAGCTTTGACCCTTTACACTAAACCTGAAGTGAAATTTCAGCATTCAAATGCAATGTAATCCATTTATCTGATGACTGATAGGCTTTTTGGCTAGTGCCTAAATTTAAAAAAATGCCCAGAAATACCTTAATCTTGGTTTTCATACCAGTACACATGACCTGCCAAAGGAAGACTGTACTTCAAGCACTTAACTTTCCTTCTGTTTATGTTCCCCTTTTAAAACATTGCAGAACAGAAGCAGGAGAGTGTGGATATGAGAGCATTCCTGGATAACCTGAAAATCTCTCCTGCATTTGATGGGAGTCATATTTGCATCTCCCCGAATTCTTCTTAGATATTAGACAATAGCCCATCTAGACAGACTTATTTCCTCTTCTACTGTTGAAAGCTTGCTGATGTGCAGAAAAAAAATCAGGGCTCTTCTAATCTATCTGTCTGTTCCTCTTACTTCAACCTCCCACCTCAAAGTCACATCTTCTCTTTTTTTCTAATCGTTTTTGTCACTCAGTTTTGTGCTTTACCCTCCAAACGAGATAGTGCACTTCAGAACATTACGGGAGCAGAGTGCCAAGGAGAGAACTGTGGTTGGAAGAAATAAATCTCAAGCTATAATTCTGGAAGCATAAAAGATCTCTAAAGGCTTTTCTGAAGTTACATGAGCATGATATCTTAAGAAATAAAAAAGAATAAAAATAGCAACTGAGGAAACTCCATGATTTTCTCTGATGAAGTCATCTGCAGAATGAACCATTGAGAGATTTGCTGCGCTGAAATAAAAACTGTGCTTACTTATCTGTTCCTTTCAGGACTTACAGAGCCATGTTGCTGGAAGCTATCATCTATGATCTAACAATGAATGCAGCTCTATGGTCTAAGAAATGATGCAGCTCTTCCATGGATGCCATCTTGTATTCACAATGTCTGGAAAAGAATATTTAAACAATGAATACTTGGGATAAGTTTTGTTAGCTGCCTTTGGAAAAGACAGTGTTATATACTGCTTTATTGCTAATTCACAGAAAACAATACTGTATTAAAAATTGCATTGTGTTGATGGAAATTTTTCTGAGAAACAGAATTTTTCTGAGATGGAATTTTTCTGAGAAACAGTTAGAGATTCATTGGTTTAGTAGTTGAGGATAGACTCACTTTCAAAAAGTTGTCTCATAATTCAGCTTCATGGAGCTTTTGATACATTCTTTCCACCAGGGAAATCGCATGAACTACAAAGATCCTTGTGTGTGTATGTATATACGTATGTGTGTGCCTATACATAAACACACACACAGATAAGTATGTATTTTCTAAATGCCTCTGTGGATGTGCAAATATATATGTACATATTTATAGACACACAATTATATATAGAAGTGTGATTATTCCCCTTTCATATTATGGTCAAAGTGTCTTGAAAAAAAATATTTTGCAAATCTTTTAATGAGATTAATTTAATTTAAATCTTTTGAAATTGAATTTATAAAGATTTAAACCAGAAGTTAACAACTTATTTGCTATTTGAGAAACAGCATTGCTTGGAAATACTTAAAAGACATGACTTTCATCACCTCAAAATAAAGAGATACTTTGACATTTACTGTAAATAGGCAATAATACAGTATTTGTTAGGCCTGTGTATGAGGACTGTGTGTGAACTGCTATGATTTAATCAAAAAATTCTAGCGTGAAATATTTTCCTTAATTTTAACTTTTAGTAATGTTTTTAATCTTTGTCCTGGTTTCAGCCAGGGGCTTCAGCCAGGAAGGGGCTAACCTGCTGGGCTCGGGACAAGTAACTCAAATTGACCAATAGGATCATTCCATGCCAGTTACATCATGCCGAGTATAAAAAGCAGGGGGTGTTGCAGTGTTGGCGCGCGAACAGCAGGGACCGGGCGGGAGTGTGCTCTCGGCTCCGGGCTTTGTTTACTCGCGGCGCGAGCTCGGGTCCTTTGTGTTGCGGATGGGGTTTGCGCGGGCTGCGGCGCGGTGTCCGTTACGGGGAGTGCGCGATCTGAACTGCTCATCTCGGCAAAAGGTTGTATTGTTCATTGTTATCTGTTCTTCCCCTGTTATTTCCAGTAAAAAATACCCTTATCCCAACCTGCGAGGCTCTGCTGTTTTGGTTTTTTCCCCCCCGCTCCGGGGGAAATCTGAACGCGTGGTCCCCGGCTCCGGCAGAACCACAACATATTTTGGCGCCTGAACGTGGGACAATAAAGGTTGGGATAACGGTAGATCTGACTCTGACCCGGTTGCAATTACGGTAAAAGTTGTAAGGATGCTGTTTAAGATGCTGTGGGTATTATTTACAAAGGTGTGGTCCTGGCTGTGGAAAAAAAACCTCAGCAGGCTGTTTGCAGTCCTGGCAGGATGTTGTATCATCTCGGGGCTGCAGCTTCCCTGCTTGTTCCCATACTTTGCTCTAGTGTGCTTTATGACAATGTTTTATGATACAGTTATATTAGTGACTATGAGTTTAATCTGGAAAGTGTATGAGGTTTTGCTGTCCTGTCTAGTCCCTGGGCTGAGAGGGGCTGGTGGTGGTGGCCATTTTGGTGAGAGCACAGAGGGAGAGAACTACACTGGTTTTTTCCTTTCTGGGCTAAACATAACAGCTCTTATGAGAGTTTTTGAAAACTTTCACCATCACCTTGACATGGAAACTATGGCCACAGTGCTAGAAGTTCTTCTGCACTTGATCCTGCTTTCATCATATATTAAGAGCAGGTTTATGAATACTGCTCAAGAGGTTTCCCAAAGGCAGGATAACCACGAGGGGCAGGACAACCACGAGGGGCAGAACATAGGCCATTACCTAAGTACTTTCTCACCCCCGATGACTTGGAGCTTCACTCCTGAGCAGCTGCATGACTCTCATAAAATGGCTGCATTTCTGAAAAAAAGTTGTTGTAGGTTTCCCAGGGATGTGAAAAGCACTGCACTGTGCTGGGCTCTGGCCACTTGGGCTCAAACACTGCTTGATAGCAGACAGCGCTGTCAGCATTGTCCGTACTGTCAGGGGGGAGGGGAAGAAAACAGATTGTCAGGTACTGCAGCAACCCCTGTAATTGGCACTGCAGCTGCGGCAACCCCTGTAATTGGCACTGCAGCTGCGGCAACCCCTGTAATTGGCACTGCAGCTGTGGCAACCCCTGTAATTGGCACTGCAGCTGCGGCAACCCCTGTAATTGGCACTGCAGCTACTGCAACCCCTGTAACTGGCACTGCAGCTACTGCAATCCCCACAGCAGACACCACTGATGATCAAAAGAAACAACCCCCACCAGTGTCTGTCGCCCCGGTTCAAAAGAGAAAATACACAAAAAAATCAGTTCGTACAACAGCTGATGATGATGATCAACCGGGCCCATCAGGGGGATATCAAGATGAGGCAGAACCAGAGGTTGTCACCCGATCCCTGTCCCTGAGTGAGCTTCGTGAGGTTAGAAAGGATTTTAGCCGCCAACCTAGTGAGCCCATTGTCACCTGGTTGCTTCGGTGCTGGGATCATGGGGCTAATAGCTTGGAGTTAGATGGCAGGGAGGCCAAGCAGTTGGGATCCCTTGCCAGAGAAGGAGGCATTGATAAAGCCATTGGAAAAAGGTCAGGAATCCTCAGCCTCTGGAAACGGTTACTGTTAAGTGTGAAGGAAAGGTACCCCATAAAAGAATACATTACATGCCATATGCCCAAGTGCAACAATATGGAAAGAGCTGTCCAGTACCTTAGAGAATTAGCTGTACGGGAGATAATCAGTTATGATTTGAACAATTCACAACTCCCTGCCGATCCTGATGAAGTCCCGTGCACCCCAGGCATGTGGCGAAAGGTTGTACAAAGTGTACCAGCAGGGCACGTCAATTCACTGGCAGCAATAGACTGGAGTGATACGGATCTACCAACTGTAGCCGATGTGTCTTATAGGCTCCGCAAATACCAAGACAATGTTTCCCTCTCTGTCATCGCAGCAGTAGAGAAACTGGTCCAGCGCCTTGACAACAATGTGTACAGCTCCCGACCCTTGCAGAGCAGTGTGGCAGCTTTTGGAAGAAGGCGTCCATCATCCCGAGAGGGAGAAAACCGAGGGTACTCACCACGAGGTAAACTGTGGTTTTACCTGGTTGACCAAGGGGAGGACATGAGGAAGTGGGATATGCAGCCCACTTCAGCCCTTCGAGCACGAGTGAACGAGCTGCAAGGTAAAACAATCGCACGTCGAGATTTCACCAGGAAGAACGCTGCACCAGTTACCACCGAACAGAACCCTCGACCAAGCAGAAGGCCTATCTACACTCCTGATATGTCTGATCCTCTTGAGGGAACCTCCAAGTCCTTCATGCACTCAATGAACGGCAAGTATGATCAGCAGCAATAGAGGGGCCCTGCCTTCAGCCAGGTGGAGGAGAGGGATAACAGAGTTTACTGGACGGTGTGGATTTGATGGCCTGGCACGTCAGACCCACAAGAGTACAAGGCTCTAGTGGATACTGGTGCCCAGTGTACTTTAATGCCGTCAAATTATAAAGGCACAGAACCTGTGTGCATTTCTGGAGTTACAGGGGGGTCCCAACAATTGACTGTACTAGAGGCTGAGGTAAGCCTGACTGGAAAGGACTGGGAGAAACACCCCATTGTGACTGGCCCAGAAGCTCCATGCATTCTAGGTATAGACTATCTCCGTAGAGGGTATTTCAAAGACCCAAAAGGGTACCGGTGGGCTTTTGGAATAGCTGCTGTGGAGACAGACGAAATTGAACAGTTGTGTAACTTGCCTGGACTCTCAGAGGATCCTTCTGTTGTGGGGTTGTTGAAAGTTGAAGAACAGCAAGTGCCAATTGCTACAACAACAGTACACAGACGACAGTACCGAACCAACCGAGATTCTCTGATCCCCATCCACAACCTGATTCGTCAACTGGAGAGTCAAGGAGTGATCAGCCGGACTCGCTCACCCTTTAATAGTCCCATATGGCCAGTGCAGAAGTCCAATGGAGAGTGGAGGCTGACAGTAGATTATCGTGGCCTAAATGAAGTCACTCCAGGTATGAGTGCTGCTGTGCCGGACATGCTGGAACTCCAATATGAATTGGAATCGAAAGCAGCTAAGTGGTATGCCACGATTGACATTGCCAATGCCTTCTTCTCAATCCCACTGGCGCCAGAGTGCAGGCCACAATTCGCTTTCACCTGGAGAGGTACACAATATACGTGGAATCGTCTGCCCCAGGGGTGGAAACACAGTCCCACCATCTGCCATGGACTAGTCCAGACCACTTTGGAAAAGGGTGAAGCACCAGAGCATTTACAGTACATTGACGACATCATTGTATGGGGCGACACAGCAGAAGAAGTGTTTAAGAAAGGAGAAAAGATAATTCAAATCCTCTTAAAGGCTGGCCTTGCCATAAAACAAAGTAAAGTCAAGGGTCCTGCACAAGAGATCCAGTTTTTGGGAATAAAATGGCAGGATGGACGTCGTCAGATCCCCATGGACATTATCAATAAAATAGCAGCCATGTCTCCACCAAACAATAAAAAGGAAACACAGGCTTTCTTGGGCGTTATAGGTTTTTGGCGAATGCATGTGCCAAACTACAGTTTTATTGTGATCCCACTCTACCATGTGACTCGAAAGAAGAATGACTTCCAATGGGGCCCTGAGCAGCAGCAAGCCTTTGAGCAGATTAAACGTGAGATAGTCCACGCAGTAGCCCTTGGACCTGTCCGGACAGGGACAGATATTAAAAACGTGCTCTACACTGCAGCGGGGGAGAATGGCCCTACTTGGAGTCTCTGGCAGAAAGCACAAGGGGAGACTCGGGGTCGACCGCTGGGTTTTTGGAGTCGGGGCTACAAAGGATCAGAGGCCAATTACACTCCAACAGAAAAAGAAATATTGGCCGCCTATGAAGGAGTTCGAGCTGCTTCAGAGGTGATTGGAACTGAAGCCCAGCTCCTCCTGGCACCCCGACTGCCAGTGCTGGGCTGGATGTTCAAAGGGAAGGTCCCTTCTACGCATCATGCCACTGATGCTACATGGAGCAAGTGGGTTGCATTAATTACACAGCGAGCTCGAATAGGAAATCCCAATCGCCCCGGAATCGTGGAAGTAATCACAGACTGGCCAGAAGGCAAGGATTTTGGAATGTCACCAGAGGATGAGGAGGTAACACGTGCTGAAGAAGCCCCACCTTACAACACACTGCCAGAAAATGAGAAGCAATATGCTCTCTTCACCGATGGTTCCTGTCGCCTTGTGGGAAAGAATCGCATGTGGAAAGCTGCTGTATGGAGTCCAACAAGACGAGTAGCAGAAGCTACTGAAGGAAAAGGTGAATCAAGCCAGTTCGCTGAGGTTAAGGCTATTCAGTTAGCCCTGGACATTGCTGAAAGAGAGAAGTGGCCAATGCTCTATCTCTACACTGATTCATGGATGGTGGCCAATGCCCTGTGGGGGTGGCTACAGCAATGGAAGAAGAACAACTGGCAGCGGAGAGGCAAACCCATATGGGCTGCTGATCTATGGCAAGACATTGCTGCTCGGGTAGAGAAGCTTGTCGTAAAGGTACGTCATGTTGATGCCCATGTACCTAAGAGTCGGGCCACAGAAGAACATCAAAACAACCATCAGCTGGATAAGGCCGCTAGGATTGGAGCAGCTCAGGTAGATCTAGACTGGCAACGTAAGGGTGAGCTATTCATAGCTCGATGGGCTCATGATACTTCAGGTCATCAGGGGAGAGATGCGACATATAGATGGGCACGTGATCGAGGGGTGGATTTGACCATGGATGCTATTGCACAAGTCATCCATGAATGTGAGACATGTGCTGTAATTAAACAAGCCAAGCGGTTAAAGCCCCTTTGGTATGGAGGACGGTGGATGAAAAATAAATATGGGGAGGCCTGGCAGATTGATTACATCACTCTCCCACAAACCCGCCAGGGAAAGCATTATGTACTTACAATGGTGGAGGCAACAACTGGCTGGCTAGAGACATACCCTGTGCCCCATGCTACTGCCCGGAATACAATCCTGGGCCTTGAAAGGCAAATCCTGTGGCGACATGGTACCCCTGAAAGAATTGAATCTGACAACGGGACTCACTTCTGGAACACCCTAATAGACACCTGGGCCAAAGAGCATGGCATTGAGTGGGTGTACCATATTCCGTACCATGCACCAGCTTCTGGGAAAATTGAGCGATATAATGGACTTTTAAAAGCTACATTGAAAGCAATGGGGGGTGGAACATTCAAGCATTGGGACACACACCTAGCCGAAGCCACCTGGTTAGTCAACTCCAGAGGATCTACCAATCGGGATGGCCCTGTCCAAACAAAGTTTCCACATACTGTAGAAGGAAATAGAGTCCCAGTAGTGCATCTGAAGAGCATACTGGGAAAGACAGTTTGGGTCATCCCTGCTTAGGGCAAAGGCAAGCCCATATCTGGAGTTGTTTTTGCACAAGGACCTGGTTGTACCTGGTGGGTAATGCAGAGAGATGGAGAAGTGCGATGTGTACCTCAACGGGATTTGATTTTGGGGGAGAATAACCAATATAATTACTAAGTAGAAATTGTAGCATAATGACTGTAAAATAACTTGTTGTTGTATATTCATTACTGCCATAATTATAATTGTTATATGTTGTATAAAAGATTTTGTTGGTTTTGGTTATGACGTAAATGGCATGGAATGAGGGGTGGATGATGATGATGTCCTGGTTTCAGCCAGGGGCTTCAGCCAGGAAGGGGCTAACCTGCTGGGCTCGGGACAAGTAACTCAAATTGACCAATAGGATCATTCCATGCCAGTTACATCATGCTGAGTATAAAAAGCAGGGGGTGTTGCAGTGTTGGCGCGCGAACAGCAGGGACCGGGAGGGAGCGTGCTCTCGGCTCCGGGCTTTGTTTACTCGCGGCGCGAGCTCGGGTCCTTTGTGTTGCGGCTGGGGTTTGCGCGGGCTGCGGCGCGGTGTCCGTTATGGGGAGTGCGCGATCTGAACTGCTCATCTCGGCAAAAGGTTGTATTGTTCATTGTTATCTGTTCTTCCCCTGTTATTTCCAGTAAAAAATACCCTTATCCCAACCTGCGGGGCTCTGCTGTTTTGGTTTTTTCCCCCCCGCTCCGGGGGAAATCTGAACGCGTGGTCCCTGGCTCCGGCAGAACCACAACAATCTTCTTCTCTATTATTGCTTTATGTGGCAGATCCTGAAATATCTTTTGGAATTGTAAGTTGCTCAGGATCAAGAGTCTTGTGTATTTTTGACACATTTCACTTGACGGACTTGAAGGATGATTTCCTAGGGGGGATTCAGATGATGGACTAAGGAAACTTTATCTCTCCTTCCTCCTTAATACTACGTAGTAGAATATATGCTCAGAAAACTCACCTTTTTTAGGGGGAAAAAAAAAAAGAAAAAAGGTTGAGCACTGATCATTTCTGCTCATAGTGCATCTCTCTCCATTCAAAGCTAAATGGCCTCATTTTCCTGAGTGCACAGCATGAGTGGTTCAGGTAGCCATGAGTATGAAATCTCCCTCTACCGCGTTCCTTTGCAACATGAAGCTTGATTATTATTTATCTAATGTGTTCAATCTCGTGGGCTAAGGAAAGAGAAAAGCAGAGGCAGTGAAGTTAATCACTGCAATCTCCTCTAGAGAAATAGTGGGAGAAGTGGTGGGCTCTGCTACGTGCCTGAAAATAGAAATAAATCTGTGAGAGCTGGAGGAAAGAAGAGATTGAGGGTGATCAAGTTAAAAAAACCAAGCCTCTCTTCCAGAGAAAGTTCCAACAACAGCCAGGTGGGTCCACACAAAGACCTTTTGTTACCGTCTGCTGTGGCTATAAGCTATCTTTTATATCATCACTTGAAAGTAATCACTTAGAGTCTTACAAAGTAAAAACCTTACATCAAAATCCAGGAGGTTTACTGAGAAAAGGATTGGAAAACATTGCTCCTAAACAGTGTGTTCTCTTAAAACAGATTTGTACTCACCTGCAGGTTCAGAATCGCCTAGTGTTTTGAGGCAAATCAGGTTCTGTTTGGAAAGGCCCAGACAGTCTTCTTTCCATGAGAGAAACATGTTCTTGTCCATTCCACCATCTGTGCATAAAGAAGCAGCTCCTGATACAACTGCCAGTTACATACCTGATTTAGTGTGGTTAAACATACTGCTCACAAAAGGATGCTTAATGGTTGTTCCAGGTTTTAAAGATGTTTTTTGCAAAAAGGTGGGAAGATTATGGTCAGGTACAGACAGTTTCTCTGCTAATTTCTCTGTGGCTAATGAGATCATTTAATCCTCATGGCTGCCTGGTGAAGTGTCTGTAATTAGCCCTCAATAAGGAAATGTTTTCATTGTTTAACTCTTTGTGTTAGATATTTTAATGCATGCTCTGCAGCCACTGTCTCACCTATTCCACAGATTAAAAAATTGCTAACGTTAGTGTGATGATTTGTGTGTAAGCAAATCCAAGATCTTTGGACATTTTTTCCTTGCTGGCACTAGTTACTATATTATGTTAGGCTTCAGGTTTCTTTAAAAAAAAACAGTAATTGATTATATGTCAGCTGCACAAGGGGAAGTTATGTAAGGCTTAGGAAATCTTGTCCTTTACTCTTTAATTGTATGTTACTGCCTACAGGGCTAATAGGACTCATCGTGGGGCGCAGGTGGAAGAAGATTTCAACAGTTGTGTAAAACTCATTATGGGATATATTAAGAGGATTGTGGCAATGTGTTAAGGCTTACTATGGCATCTTTAGGGGGATTAAGAAAGGCAGAAAGAGGTCGATTGTGGAAGAATGATGTGAGAAAATAGAAGAAAGGGCTAAAGGACGGTTGAGTGCTATCAGGTTGCTGGTCAGTACACTCATCTGACAGAGCCTGGTGTTTAGTTACCACACTTTGCTGTAACTTCTTATTAAACCATGTTTTGCTGTGTGTGCAGGTGAGATCTCCATGCTGAGCAGACCAGGTAGCAAATAGAGGACGCCTTACTACCAACAACCGGTATGGGACTGTAGTGGTTTGACCCCGGCTGGAGGCCAGACACACACCAAAGTCGTTCTATCACTCCCCTTTTCAGCTGGACAGGAGAGAAAATATATATTGGGAGGCTTCAGAGTTGAGATAAGGACAGGGAGAGATCATTCTGCAATTAGTGTAATGGGCAAACACAGACTCATAATAAAGGAAAGAAAACTCTCTGATTTATTACACTATACTACACACACAGTGAAACCAGAGTCAGATAATGAGATGTTCAACCAGATCTTAAAGCACCTCCCCCCACCCCTCCCTTCTTAGCAGACTTCATTTTAGGATTTTGCTCTTTTCTTCCCCCTCATTGTGGCGCAGGGAGGGGCAGGGAATGGGGGAATAGAAGTTTTGGTCAGTTCCTCACAAGTTGTTTTCCTTTTTAGTGGAGAAAGGGGGGAAAGGGGGGCATTCCTCACACTCTTCCCCTGCTCCAGCCTGGGTCCCATCCACAGGAGACAGTCCTCCAGAAACCTTTCCAGTGTGTCCTTTCCCATGGAGCTTCAGCTCTTCACCAGCTGCCCCAGTGTGGGTCACTTCTATGGGGTGAAGTCATAAACCACAATGTCTCTCAGTCTCTCAAGCCCAGACTGCTCCAGCCTGGTCTTCCGTGGAGTCACAAGTGCCCCCCCAAGCAAACCTGCTCCGGAGTGGATCTCTCACTCATCTCTGTGTCTCTGTCTCTCTCCAAGGACTGCAAGTGCTGGCAGAGGCTTGCTTCAGCGTGCGTCATAGTGCCTTCCACATGTCTCCACCTCCTCCACCATGGGTTTCTCCACTGACTGCAGGGACATCTTTCTCTCCAGCACTTGAGACACCTCCCTCCCCCCCCCCCCCCCCCCCCCCCCCCTCCACTGACCTTGGTGTCTGCAGAGTTTCTTACATCTTTTCACTCCCTTCTCTGGTGGCAAAAAGTGGCTGCTTGCATTGTTTTTCTCTCCTAAATGTGATTCCCAGAGGCTCTGTGACAATCACTGATGGGCTCAGCCTTGGTCAGCAATGACTCCAGCCTTGAATCAGCCAATGTTTACTCTCTGGGACCTGCAGAGAGCTTCTAGCTGCTTCTTGCAGAAGCCACCCCTGCAGCCCTTCTTCTCCACCAGAACCCAGCCACACAAAACTGTAACAGAGACTGAACTTCCCGGATCTCACAGGTCTGTGTGCAGATGTGGTGGGGCACCAGTGGATCTGTGAGCAGCCACTGGATAGATTGAGTGCCTAGGCCAACTGCTGGAGGGATAGATATTGCACATGTACATATATCAAATGTACATATTTATAACTGTGTCTATGGAGACCTATGTGTTGCATTCTACTGCCAGACTTCAGTCCTGATCAGCTGGAGAGAAGGAACAAGGATCAGGCTGCCTGTTTGTATTAGTGTATTGTGTTTTCTGTCTGTGTGACTGGATAGATCTGTATGTGCATGCTATACAATGTGCATGTGTGCTTATTGGGAATGAATGCTCAACCTCACTACTGGCTGTAGATGATGTCACAGAGGTGAAGCAACCTTGCATCTATCAGGATACAGAATTTGTCAGCTACTAAGAGAGAACTTTACTCTGAGCAAGCCAAGCTCCTTGTTTAAGGAAAAATAAAATCTTATGTACAAGGATATTTTTGGAGATGGATCTATTTCTACTAAGCAGGTTTAATCCTTCTGGTTGTAAAGGGTGGTTCATTCATATATCCACTAACGTCGCTCTGTAATCCTTAGAGGTTTTCCTCCTCAAGTTTGTGTCACAAGCTGTTTTCAAAGAATAAGGAGACTTCAAAATAAACTGACAAGTAGAAGAATCACAAGTCATAAATCATAAAGAATAGGGGAACTAACTTTATTAAAATGGCTGTTTTGAACAACATAATTAGTTAAACTTCTGCTTCTTTATGTGTGGTATTATAACAAATTAGGGCTGCAGTTGGGGAAATGACTAGCTGAGCTTCATATTTTGAGGGGTGGGGATGTGCTGAGAAGCTGCATGCTAAATCATAGGATCTGGTTTATTTGTTTCCTGGGGCTAAAGACAGAGTATATTCCTGTGAAACAGGGAAAAAAAATGCTATTTGAAGTACAATTGTACATCTCTTCCTCTACTAGCAGCCAGAGATGGCACCCATGGCACGTGGAAAGTCCATCTGGTCTTACAAACTGGGACTAAGTTTTTTTCAGTGCTTATAGAGTATTTAATTGTTTTAAACACGAAAGTGGAAATCATAGCACAGCAACATTTTTTACCCCCTTGTTCAATTACTTGAAGTTTTAAAAAAAAACAAAGCCTATCTTTTCACACTAAAAAGTGTTGCAAAACTTAGTCCTCCATGCTGTTAGAGTCATGCTGGATCTGTAATTCCAATCCTGTTTAAGACTCATTTGGATTCAAAATTCTTTAACTAATGAGGTAAATTCTCTGAGGAGCAAGTACCTGTTATTCAGTTAATCTGGCAAGGGAAGACAGGTTTTAACAAACAAACAAACAAAGCCATGACAGTTACCACAAAGGACATCTGTCTTTGAATGGGAGAAAAAGTTGCTAATTTGAGAGACAAACTTACAGCGATCATTTAGGTAATTATATTAAATTATGGTTAATATAAGTAATTATAATAATTTAATTACAGCATAATTCAGCACAGTTAGATGCAGTCATGAGATATGTTTGGTGTCATCTTGCCCGTGGAGAGGGAACACACTCAGACGTAGTGTGTCTACATCTTGTGTGAGCCACAGCACCCAATGCTGGCAAAGGGTTGCTAGTGCTATTCACGTAGCTGGAAGTTCATGGAATAGCAAGCAATAGAAATACAAAAGGGAAGCTATGTACTGTGCCTTCTGGGCTACAAAAGCTTATCCTGGGAGTACTATTTTCCTACGATTATGTCTGGTGGAGTTTAAAATTCCTAAATGCTGCTGTGCTTTTTATTCTTTTCTCCAAATGATTATGCTACAGCTTAATAGTTCCCCTTATCGGAATATTTTTTCTAATAATTATTAAAGGATTTAATTTTCAATAATGTATTGTATATGTTAGGGTTTTTTTTCTAATTATAGCTGCTATTTTTCTTATCTGACTAAAACAGAGAGGATTATTTTCTCCCTACTCCTGTGACGTGGTATATCAGTTGGAATTGCGTTGCCTTTTTTGTTTTCCTGTCATATTACATATTAATCTAATTAATTCCCAATTAAAATATCCAGAACTCTTTTGGGATCTGTGCCTTTTGGGTTCTTCTCACCCAGAGGCTAATGGTTGCATTATTTTTCCCAGATGTATTAAACTCCATTCTTACACAGAGACTTAATGCAACTGCTTTATCATTTGTGACTATTCCTACTGAAGGGGATACAACTACTCAGAGTGAAAAAGTTGAAACACAGATACCAGTCTCTGTGATGTCAAGCTTTTAATAAAATTAATCTTGATTAGAAGTTAAAATTCTGTAATAATACCGTGTTTTAGATTGCTTAACCTGTTGATGAACAGGTGTTTATAGTTGGTCTTATTTAAATGTGGTGTATTAATAATTGCTCAATAAAACCAGAATGTAATCTTTATATTAGTATATGTTGCTTTAGTCTAAGAATATTATTTCTCTCAAGGTGTTTTTATTTTTCTGAAATGAGACTGTAAGGTTTAGAATTCTAGCAAAATTCTGCTTGTTTTTCTAAGGAAGTTAAAATAATTTTTTTTCCCTCTTCATACATTATTCAAAGCAGCCAGATGCTTTGGATTTTCTAGTTGCCTTTGGAAGGAAACTAGCGTTTCCCATTTAGGGTTGTAATTTAAACTGAAATATCTAGGTCTAGCATGGTTAATGTAGTTTATTGCTTTGTTTTCTGTCTGATTGAACACATAGGACTGACTTATCTTTACAACTGTCCAGTTTGGGTTTCATTCATGTTCTAGACTTCTTTGTTGAGATCTGTTGGTTTCTGTGTCTCTAGAAACTGCCATTTCCCAGCAGCTGGGAAAAGTTTAGTATTTTGGCACAATCTCCTTTTTAATTCTTTTTTGCTAAAGCTTTTTGATATGCTTTGGCTCAATCACTTATTGAACTCAAAGCAGGATTTAATACCTGTATGCTGCGTTACACAGCAGAACAGACTTTGTTATAGCAATGGTGCCTTTTTTACCCTTCTCTGAATCTCAGAGCTTATGTAATACTCTAATTTATAAAGAAGGGTGGCTGCTTGAACACTGATTCAGCCAACCATCCTTAGCTAGAAAATCTCTGAAGCGTGGTGTATAGTAGAAAGCTTGCTGAATAGAGAAGTATGAAAGGACATGCTTATGTTTTATTGAGTTACTGTATAAGAAAGGTTAGAATAGATGAAGGTTAAGAGATACCAAGATCTCTTGGAGATTTTGGTAGTTCTTTGGAATGGCTGAGATTTTACAAAAACATTTTAGATGACCAGATGAAGAATAGTTCTTAATCTGGAATTGAACAGGTTAGGTAGCTAATTCTGAATCCAGAGATTTGCATTTGTATCTTCACTCAGATTTTTAATGTCAGTGTAAGACTTCTGTAGACTAAATATCTTTCTGCTGATCTGCTTTCTTGATGCATAGGATATTTTCATTTCATCTCCTGCATGCCCGTGGAAGCTAAAAAAAATACTTCATCCTCTATTCTCTTTGGAGGATCTCAATCAATCAAGACTTTTTTCTGACATTCCTCTTTTCCCACCTTTTTTATCTAGGTTCCTTCTGGAGGGAGACAGTACCAGATTTTCTAGGAAGTGAGTGAGAACCTCTATTCTGGTAAGAGTATTTAGGAGTATGACAAGAAAAAAAAAATGCCCCTATTGTGTCAGAGTGTGTATCTGCTATCCAACAGTAACCTAAGGAAAAGTACATGAAGAAAGTCAACATCCAGTATTTTCCAGGATATTCTCCTGACCTCAGTTGTTCCTGACTAGTGGACTTAGGGATTGAGTGGAATCTCTACATTTAACAGACCTCCTGTCTCCCTCCTCCTTTCTCTCCCTCTCTCTCCCCCTCTCTTTCTCTCTTCTTTCTCTCCTCTTTTTCTCTTTCTCTCCCTCTCTTTCTCTCTTTCCCTCTCTCTTCCCCTTCCCTTTCCTCTCCTCTCTCTCTCTTCCCCCCCTCTTTCTCCTGTCTTCCTCTCATTCTCTTCCCTGCAGTTTCTCACATTCTCTCTCATTTTCTCTCTTTCACTTTCTCAATTTCTCTTTCACTTTCTCACTTTCTCTCTCTTTCTGTCTCACTTTCTCTCTTTCATTCACTCTTTCTTTCCATGACATTGTCTTGTCTGTTTTGAACATACCTAGACTTCTAGCATCAGCTACCCTTGGTAGCAAGGAATTCTACACTATGGGGTCACACACAGGAGATGAAAGAAGGTGGTTTATGTATTCAGACACCTTCAGTTTAAAAGCTCCTCTTTTTCTTGACAGAATGGTTCCTCTTGAGTAGGTTATCACCTCGTCTTTTGATACAATTTTAACACTACTGCTGCAAACCTTGTATAAACACACACCCACCCTTGCACATCACTTCCCCATGGACTATTCACAGAAAACTCACCATGTTTTGGTGGCCAGCAATCGATTTCAATCAGCTCTGTCTGTCCAAATCTGTTCATATTAGATTGCAAGCCTTGGTCTATCAGCTGCTGGAGGAAGTCTCTTGGGCAGCTGAAGGAGAAATGAGCCAGCTGCTGGCCCTGCCCTGCTACAGAACAGGTTATTTTGCTTTGATTCAAAGCCAAGTGCTTCCTTCCCAGTGCAAAAATGTCTCTGTGAGCAGAGAAATTGAAAGTGGAATTTGCCTTTTGTTATTTCAAAACCAAGCAATGTACAGGTGTCTTAGTCCAGATTGACTTGGATTGAGCTGCCTCATTTTAGATGCTTAAAGCATTGTCACTGGCCTCTCCCCAGTCAGCAGAGTGAGATGACCTGCTCAAGGGAAAACTGGTCCCCTTCCATTTAGGCTCCTGTCCCAAATTACTCTGTAGAAGCTTGCTTTTTGCCAGTGACAATAAAGGGAGTGTGAGGAAGCTGGACAACTAACTTGAACATTAAAGTCTGTTAGCTAAAATTAGGCTTAAGTAACTGTGGGCAAGGGAGGACATGGGGTGTTGACCATGACAGTGAATGGGAAGCCATCAAATGCACTAATTATGAGCTAGGTTTATAGTTGTGGGGTGTGAGTTCACAAGTACATTTATGACCAAATCTGGTTTTTAGTGTCTGTTCTGGGTTCTGTAGAAACTCACGACTTCATGTCTGAAGTCCTTTATCTGGCTCTGCTATGCTGCCCAGAAGGGGATCTGTCCTGTTTGTAGACATTTGAAATACTTTAATCATATGTAACTTTCTTCTCTGCTCTCAGAGGAACATCATGTGCTCTTTTATACTGCACTTGAGGATAAAAGTTTCTTTGAAAGCAGAGCCCTACTTGTTTGCTGGTGTAGTCCTTTGATATTCTAATCTCAATACTGCCTCCTTTATCCTTTTAATAATACATTATAGTGTAATTTATAGGTGGTACCAAAAATAAAGTGAGAGCATAGCATAATGACAATTTACAAATTTAATTACTAGCCATTCACTGTACATTAAGTGTACTGAAAGAACAGTAGAATGGATTGATTGTTTTCTGTTAATCTGTGTAGGAGAAAAATTTTCAGCAACTACAATTGAGCCTTATGCCGACTTTCTACATCGTGCCATAAATTTTCTGTGCTGTGTGATCCTACAGATGGTATATGTGCTATTTTTATTGTCATATCTTTACTCTTTAATTTTAGTTTTCTTATTGCCCTTTATAATCACTGGGAAATTGGTAAGAAACCAGAGGACAATCCCACAGAGAGCCTTTTTTTTTAAATGGGACATATTTTTATTAGACTGAGCTGGTCAAAAGCACTGAGAAATAAAACTTTGCATTGAGGTGCATACCTCAAATGAAGATGGCAATAATTCTGCCCTTGCCTGGTGACCCTGGCAGGAGAGGAAACGTGCAACTTGCTTCTTTGATGATTATAGTGAAAATTGTGATGCTGTTTATCCATGAGTGTCTCACTGGAAAAGCTCTCATATACAGAAAAAGAATAGCTGTAAAACAGACAAGAAGTGCCTTGTAATTTTGTGATATATAAAATGTAGTATATGAAAAAAATACGACTCAAAACCTATCTGCAGCAAGCTATACATTGTTTCAATTTCTTTATCAGGTTATGCAAACCCTCATCTTTGTGTCGCTAAGCCTTTTGCACTTTCTACTTATTGCTGTACTGTGTATTGTTTGGCATTTCTGGTCACTGCTGTGTCAACGCAGCTGGAAAGCTGCCTGGTGGAAAAGGACCTGGGGGTGTTGGTTGACAGCCAGCTGAATATAAGCCAGCAGTGTGCCCAGGTGGCCAAGAAGGCCAACAGCATCCAGTCTTCTATCAGAAATAGTGTGGCCAGCAGCACTAGGGAAGAGATTGTGTCCCTGTACTCAGCTCTGGTGAGGCCACACCTCAAATACTGTGTTCAGTTTTGGGCGCCTCACTACAAGACAGACTTTGAGGTGCTGGAGGGTTTCAAAAGCTGAGTAATGAAGCTAGTGAATGGTCTAGAGCACAAGTCTTATGGGGAGCAGCTGAAGGAACCGGAGTAGTTTAGTGTGGAGAAAAAGTGACTGAGAGAAGACCTTATTGCTGTCTACAACTACCTGAAAGGAAGTTGTGTCAAGGTGGGTTTTGGTCTCTTCTCCCAAGTAGGATAAGAGGAAATGGCCACAAGTTGTGCCATGGATATTAGACTGGATATTCCCAGTCTAATATGGATATGACTTCCCTGAAAGCATGTATGGGACTAAGTTGGACCAACTAAGTGCAGGTAGGCAGAAGCTAACTCTGTAAGGAGACACCTGCATTACCTTCCCTCCTCCTACTTCAAGTTTTGAGTAGGTAGCAAACTAAGCTGTGGTCTTTCTTTTTCTTAACTGTCCCTCTTCTGGGTTGAGCAGTAACAAAAATCTAAACCAAGGTTTGGGTCAACTTCTATTCCTCTCTGATCACTTGCCTCATTATTAGCATTTTTTACTTCACATGGGACCTCACAAACAACCTTGAGAAGCAGAAGGGGGAATGCTGTTATTTTCTAACACAAATGAGTTAAAGCCTGTCTAGGAATTATTGAAGATTCATGAGCTTCATCTCCGGGGTGGTCAGTTGATAGCTTGGACTGACTCTTTGGGCAGCAACATTCCCAGAGACCACCTAAAACTGCTTTATGGGCTAGTTTTATCCACAGTCCACACTTCAATCACTCCTGCTTATACAGCATTAGCTCTATACATAAGGAATTGTTGTGTCTCAACAAAGACTACCATGAGGATGGAATCTGTCAAAACGTTCTCTTCCCTAAGCACCATGTTTGTTTTGTATCTTTGAACATCTAGTTGCTGCCAGAGATTTTTTTTCTGTTGTCTCTTGCCTTCACACACAATGCTATTAAATCAGCTGTATTGTGCACACTTTAGGAAAAGGTCAGAAGCGATCTGTCCAATTTGAGTGACAGACTAGAATATCAAACATCTTGTCAAGAAATTGCAGGAAGAACTGTGTTTCCCTTTTTAAAGTTTTGTTTTTCATAAATTTAAGTTCCATCTCTTTAAACTGCATCATACCCAGCACCTGAGTGAGAATATGCTGCAACTGGAAACCTGAAAAAAGTAATTTAGCTGAAACCTTTGTTGATAGGAATTCGAGAATTTTTATTTTTTTATTCTTTTTGTCCTGTTTTACTCACTATATAACAAATAAGATGTCACCTTAACATATGAAACTTCCAGAAGTGAAAGTGCATACAGTAGTAAGAAACAGAGGTGTAGTAAGAGAATATTCTCTTTGTTGGACAGTAAATCCATTGTTAAGACCTTTTACAGGTGCTCTACATATGTAGTTAGGTTATTTTTTTTTTCTTCCTTCCCAGGATGTTGCAAGAAATCTTATTTCTTCAAAGCAACATCAATAATTCCCTTGTAACCAGGAGAGGTTTAGAATATGCTAAACCATGGTCTGAAAAGAGAAGACAGGAGGAAAAGGAAAAAAATAATTCAGTAGCATAGCAGTACAAGCAACTTAGAAACCTTTGGCTTTCTGTCAATGAAAAGTGATTAAACTTTCATCAAGGAATTTCAACACGTTGATGTGGCACAGTGTGCAGCTGAACACTAAGGTATATATTAAGAGTACAGAAAGAAAACCCATCCTGTTATGATTCCCAGTAATCTGCACAATTAAGGCAGCAACATTTTTGCATTTTCTCCTGTGCTGGCAGAGAATGCTGCATCGGTTACTTCATTAGTATGCGTTGTCGTATGAACTGATTCCCCATTGTAGCTGTAGACTGTCACTGGCAGCCACAGGAGGTCTAGGAAATTATACACGGAATGATTTTTAATTAAATGGGGCAAATAACAAGAAATCTATGGTTTGTGTTGATTCATTTATGTTATGGTGATATTCTGTTGATAATGCAATGACACTAATACAAATTTCAATTTTTAAATTTTTTGGTTTTTCTCTGGTAAATCTGATTTAAAACCTGCTAAAGTATCTATTTAAAACAGTTTACAAATATTTAGCTCTCTCCGAGTTTCCCATTGTTAGAAGTTCATTTTCTTGTAAATCAAAGTCTTTGGTATCTCTGTGTTTGTGGCATTCCTGTGGGAATGTTCTTGAGAACTGCATGTCCTGAATCTGTTTATTTTCCCTCTAATGTTGCCCTTCATGAGACAGTCTTTTTGATTTATTCCTGTGGCATTTGTTTTGAGAATTTGTTAACAAATATGAATATGAGTCATCTAGAAAAGAAGAAAAATCCACATAGCATGTAAAATATGCAAAGAGCAACAATTCTTATGGGCATATTTTAGCACTTTATGCTGTCATGCTGCCTGTTTAATGTTACTTTTAATCAAAAATTTAAGAATTTTGTCTTACAATTTGGTGAGAGTGCTAATCTAAGCCATGGTTAAGTTTAGGTTGCAAAGGTCTGTTCTCAAAACATTTTGTTCAGATATGCACACACACATACACATATGTATATAAATGCATGTATCTGTGTATCTTAAACAAAGGAAAATTATTTCAAAAGACTTACTCCTATCCAAATTCAAGGTGAAATGTTTATTTTTTCATAATGTTTCAGTAGGAGGAGTCATTGGGCCTCAGAGTGACTTCCTTGCAGTCTAAGATGAACCACATCCTTTTTAAGAGCTGAAGTATAAACAAACCTTTGACTTTTCTGCTTTCATCACATTGATTTTCCAGCTACAAATTGATTATGTAAATTAAGTTTTTTAGTTTATTAGTTCACATCAGTATTTTTCTTGTAATGACTCCTTGAAACGTTTAAAGCAACATTTTATGAAATGGCAGTGAAAACTGTCACTGTGCCTTCATCATCCTTAATTTTCCATACAGTTTGCATTACTGAAATAGTAATGCACCGCTTCCTATGACTGATCTCTCACATGGAAATGTGTCCTACTGTGATCGTGCTGCTTCACTCTGTGATGGATAATAGCGACGTCAAGAATTCCACTACAGTGTATTCTGTCAGTTGGTATCTGTCAATCTGTCAACTGAAACTTGAAACATGGCTGGATGTGCTCTGTGATGTGGGTCTGCAAGACATGGTAGCAATAGTTTACATTCAGTATTTGTAGCATTCTCAGTTATTGCAGCGTGTGTTGTGAATGCATATTAAGAATAATGTGTTGTGCTCAGCTAATTTTTAACATACTGGTTGACATGTTCCCCACCCTGAAACACCTTCAAAAGGCGGCTGCACTTCTTTCCCCAACGCAATGAAAGATACAAAATGCCATGACCTATGTTCTCAAAATGTTACAGTTCTGATTTAGAGTCTCAAAAGCTATATACTTGTGGGTTTTGTAATATGAATTTCAAACCTTTACTCACCTTAATTTATTGCTATCTGAAGACTGCACGGTAGTCCATGCAAATTGGGCTGGTAGCTTCAGTTCTGTTCCCAGAGGACAGATATTCACATCATAAGATTGCCTCCACAGTTGTTACTTGGCATCTATTTTGAAGTTCTTGAGTGGAAAAAAGACATATATTTGTGTACAATTCTGGAAGTGAGCAGTGTCAACATCCTCCAGGAAGTGGTTCCAGTGTAATGGATTTGAGTCACAGTGAAGAAAAAAAGCATGGAGACATTCACTCCCCTTCAGGGGTGGAAAGGTATTTTCTGCAGCTACCAATCCACACAATTGAATATATCAATTTTTGACCAAAAAAAAAGAAGAAAAAGAAGAAAAAAAAAAGAAAAAAAAGAAAAAAAAAGAAGATGCTGGAAATATGCTCAAGTGATCCTGAACAAGATCCTGATTGTCCATGCTGCAGACTCCCTCAGCCACCTTTTGGGAAGCTGAGGAAATAGACTAGCCCTGAGCAGAATGCATATTAGTTTTGTCATGGGACACAGCTGTGTGACCAGAAATCAAGTATTATTGGTAAAACAATCCCCAAAAGCCACCACAACCACCAAAAGCTACTGGCACTTGTGGCAGTCATGTTAAATCCAGCCTCCCAATTTCTCTGTAATCTGGAGGATGAAGCTGGTTTTACATGGGTATGGCTTTGAACTCCACAGATGTCCTAAGATCCCTCTAGCCTCTTAGTGCTGATAAAGGTGATCATAAACCAGCCCAAGAGGGTGAATCTAGAACAGCAGCTGACTGATGCTTTGGGGACTTTTTCTGTGTCTCTCCCACTCACGCATTTGGGGCACTCCAGATCTGAGACTAGGTTTGAATTCTCTTCCCAGTTCTGATGAGTTTTGATACCTTCTTTTGGCTCTGTTTCACTGTTCTGCTTGGCTAATTTTATTTTTCAGTTTCTTACCTCCTGTCAGTCGTTTATTTTGAGGCTCTTTTAGTTCATGATTCACCCCACCATGGGGCATCTTTCATGGTTTTTCTGGTGTCATAGGGATTTTCTGGTAAAAAAACCTCAGCTGGGTCTTGCTTGTAGTAGTATTCTCTCTCTATATATATATAAAATATGTATTTTATATATATAACATATTTATATTCTATTTAAATAATTATTTAATTGTTAGGTTAATTGATAAGTGTCATGACTTAACCTTGATAGCCCAGGGAGCTGTATCAGGTTTGTGAATCCCTTGGGCTAAACTAAAGTGAAACAGCACCAAAAAAAAAGGTTAAACATTTTATTTATAGTAGAAGCAACCAGAACTTGGAACGTGTAATGGTAAGTAGTGTGGCCTCTTATTGAAACATTTATGGAAAGGAAAAGGGAAAGGAAATGGGAAAGGAAAAGGAAATGGGAAAGGAAAAGGAAAAATAATGGAAAAGAGGAAAGAAAGGAGAAAGGAAAGGACAGGAGAAAAGAAAGGAGAGGAGAAAGGGAAGGGAAAGGAAAGGAAAGGAAAAAGGAAATCCCTTGAGGACTTACATGGTTCTTGTTCCAGAATGTTCTTGGTCTTGTGCACAGGTGCAATTTAGCGTGGATGGTCTTGAGGGGTCTTTTGGATGGTCATGAGCTCCTTCCTCAAATGAACTCTATGACCTGGCTATATATGTTGTCCAGAATACAGAGCTGCATGTCCTTCAAGACACTCTCTGCATTCTGTGCTAAGTAACTTTTCCTTTGTGGTTTATTAGCATTATGTAACTGTTTTCCACCACAATAATGTACATTAACCCTTTCAGTCTCTCATAATAGGGGAGTTGTTCTCTTTTGTATTTTGAGCATCAGATGATGTGCATGACTGCCAACTGTGCCCTGGGAACCTGAACGGAGCAGAGAGTGTAATAGCAGATTGTCCTAGAGCATAAAGGAGTAATATTTGTAATTACTACTTCTAACTTTCCAGGAAAAGGCAGTCTTTTTTACCTTTTTTTACCTATTTTCATAGGTAGCATAGCTTCTAGATATAGTGCTGTAAGGGTACAAGAGATGGTATTTTTTCTGAACAGGTTTTCATTACTTGATGGTTAAAAAAAAAATTAATTTGTGTGAATCTTTAACTCATTCAGTTCAGTGAAATCAGCCTTATGGAGATCACAAAATCATAGAATCATAGAATGGCAAGGGTTGGAAGGGACCCCAAGGATCATAGAGCTCCAACCCCCCCTGCCATAGGCAGGGCCACCAACCTCAGGCCTGGAGCTACACAAGGTTGCCCAGGGCCCCATCCAACCTGGCCTTGAACACTTCCAGGGATGGGGCATCCACCACCTTTCTGGGCAGCCTGTTCCATCACCTCACCACTCTTTCTGTAAAAAACTTCCCCCTAATATCCAATCTAAACCTTCCCTCCTTTAGCTTTAAACCATTCCCCCTTGTCCTGCCATTATCTGCCCTTTTAAAAAGTTGATTCCCCTCCTGTTTGTATGCTCCCTTCAGGTACTGGAAGGCTGCAATGAGGTCCCCCTACAGCCTTCTCTTCTCCAGGCTGAACAAGCCCAGCTCCCTCAGCCTCTCCTTGTAAGGCAGGTGCTCCAGCCCTCTAATCATCTTTGTGGCCCTCCTCTGAACCCTCTCCAACAGTTCTACATCCTTCTTGTATTGGGGGCCCCAGATCTGGACACAGTACTCCAGGTGGGGCCTCACTAGGGCAGAGTAGAGAGGGACAATCCCCTCCCTGTCCCTGCTGGCCACCCCTCTTCTGATGGAGCCCAGGATACCATTGGCCTTGCGAGCTGCAAGAGCACACTGCTGGCTCATGTTAAGTGTCTCATCCACTATGACACCCAGGTCCTTCTCAGCAGGGCTACTCTCAAGAAGCTCTTCTCCCAGTCTGTATCTATGTCTGGGATTCTTCTGGCCCAAGTGCAAGATCATGGCCATTGTGACTTCTGCTGTCTTTAATTGGATTTACCATGCACAGTTCATTAATAGTGGCATTAACAGATTACAGTGAAAGGCACAGTATATTGTTATCTAATTCAGATGGTGCTCATGTTGATTTATATGAACTGTAGACATTATAAGACAATATAATCCAAACACAGATGATGAATATATTTAAACTCTCTCCCTGGCAAACCAAGCATTGCTGCCTGCTGCTTCCTGTTTCCTCTGTTACAATAATGATAGGGTAGATCCAGGAAAGGACCAGTAGCTAAAGCAAGGCTGTTAGAATGAAAGAGAACAGATGTAAGTTTTTTTAGTAGAGACTCATTGTTTCTGTCTCCCTTACGCCCTGCTGTTAGGTACTGTCTCGCAAGAGATATAGTCATTATATGCCATCCTTTTTAAATATGTATTTTCAAGTTTACCAGATTACTTGCATCATCATGCTCTATTTATAGCACTGTAGCTTCTGCCTCAGTTCCAGTTCCAGCTAGACATTCCTGTTATGTCCCCAAAAGGACCAAGCCTACTTGTCATATCATGAGGATACCTAGCACAAATTTCTTTCCTTGAAAAAGTCAGATTTTCTCCCATTTGGAGAGAGAAAATAAGTAATTGGTCTTTCCTATAACAGCCTAGTGACTACCTCACTTATCCCAGAAATGGGAGACAGGACTTGGGATTCTCTGTCTGTCTGAAGAGCTTCTTCAGTGAAAGGCTTCCTCTCTGAAGGTTATACCCTCAGTTGCACAGGGACTTTTGCCCACTTTGTACTAGATCTGTGTTGAGTGTGAGAAATCACAGCCACTGCCGTGTTCCTTATGGATTTCCCTGACCAGCAGGACCTTTTCTTAATGCTTCTTGGTTTAATTATGTAATACCTGCAAGATTGCAGTACAATCTTGCAAGTTTTCTGAAACACAGAGTTTTTTGAAACATGATAACAAAATAACAGGAAGAGGTGTCCAGTTCTTGATGAGATAGGTGCTGTAGCCAGGTTTGAAACTGAGTCCACAGTACTGACTGTTTTTGTGGTATAGTAAAAACCACAACAAACTGATTGGTTTTGTGGTATAGTAAAATGAACTGTGGCCAGAGAACATGTTATATTGACTACCAAGGTGTGAGCTTGGTAGTTTGGTGAGTTCTCTTCTGAATGAGAAATAAGATTGAAAATTGAGTAGTAGTGTCCAAAAACTAATGACCATAACCAGTGAAAATATATCTAATATTTGTGAACTGTCTTTGAATGCTATTTTTTTCAAAGTTATGCTGCTTATTTTACAAAACAAACCAAATTAATCTTATTTTGAACCAACTGTGTTTCCACTCTTCATTCCTAAGAAGAAAAACTAATAACATACCCAAAGAAAGAAAAACATTTGGAGTGGTAACTGGATGGTAGGTGTGGTCTCTGTTTTTGGAAATAGTTTATGACCTGCTTATGAACAGTTTTGCTGCAAAATAAGAAATGTCACATAAAGCCTGGGTGGGAATGAGTTACTCTAGCTAGCTTACTAACTGCAAGAACAAAATTTAGTAGTGTCCTGCTTCTGGGGGTTATCCTGTGATCCAATAATTAAACATTTATATATCTTATCTAGAATTTTAATAGGATATTGAGTAAAGTTAGGTCTTGTTGGAAAAACAGCCATAGGCATGTAATATGCTAGCAGTTGCTTCCTGTGTTCTGTTTCCCCTTTTCTTACTTTTCTTATCTGTGATGAACTATCATCTATCATGTTCTGCTTGGTCAGCTTCTACTCAGCATTCCTCAGCTTGTAATGAAAATGAATGTATAGCTAACCTGAGTGGTGCATATCAGACTCTAATACCTTTTTTTTTTTCTTGGTTTACATAAGTTTATTGATATTGGCCTTGAGTCTTTTTTGATTTATCTATGTCTGCCTTGCCAGGCAGATTGACCATTTGAACATGTGGTCCCATTCACTCTGAAAATGACCTCATCACTTGGGAAATCTTCAGGAACAGTCAGTGCTTTAAGTGGTGTGGGTAGAGGGGGGGGGTGGTGAAAAGAGCTTGGCAATTCACATTAAAAATGGTAACCAGACTGCACAAACATGGTTGTGCAGCCTTGAGAAGTGCAATATGTTAAAGAAAGTTAGCAGCAATATGTTTTCATAAGGACAGCTTTATGTACATAAGGAGGCTTATTAAATTTAGTAAGGTAGAGATGAAACAGGCATGTACAGGCTTGCAGGGACTTTTATCAGGTTAGTCAAAATATTAATGGAAGTGTTTATTGCTTTGGTATTAATAGGCTCCATGTACCTTCTTTTTTTTTTGAGGTAATTGTGTGCCCTTATTTCATAGAATCATGGAATGATTGAGATTGGACAGGGACCTCTGGAGATCATCTTCTCCAGCCCCTCTGCTCAAGCAAGGCTACCTAAAGCTGGTAGTGCAGTACTATGTCCAGGCATCTGTTGAATGTCTCTAAGGATGGAGGCTTTGTGACCTCCCTGGGAAAATTGTGCCAGTGCTCACCTGTTACCTTCTTTGAGTTTATTATCTGCAATAGCCCATTTTCCCCCCTCTTATTCACCCCCATCCCCCCCCCCCCCCTTTTTTTTTCCTACTTGCTGCACTGCACTCTTTTTGAGCTATTTGGACTAGGGCTTTTCAAATCCTCTTAAACCCAAGCAGTAGATGGGACAGGTCTATGAATATACTACTCTAAATGAAACAGGAAAATTGCAGGACTGAGAGATGATACTTATGGAGACATCAACCAGATAAAGCTTGAATGTGCAATGTTTAATTATTAGTGGTACTGCTGAGGAATTACATCTTACCTGAATGTTTCTGTATATATGGGAATCTTGGTATTCATTAGATAACTACATCAAACCACCAACTTCTTTCTTTGACCAATTAGGAACATATCCTTTTAATTTATTTATTTTTCCAATTTTGATTAATCATTCACTAGTGCACTTTTCAGCTTTTTTAGGAAAGTTCTGTTGTCTCTCACACTGTGGTTATACCAAGAGGTGCCACATTTTCAGAGGCTTTGCTTTTAATTTTGAATTTTTCTACCTTTCTCTTGGGCAAATTGTGTTGTGACTTGATGAGTCAGTCCTTAAGGGGTTCTGGACTGTTAAGCACTTCCTTTTTCTAACTTCATGGGGTGCTGAATTTTGTGGCTGGGAGGGCAAGTGACAGACAGCTTTAACTCAGTTTAATTCATAACGCTACATAAGTTACTACATCTTATCCAATATGTTATCTTTTCTGGTTATCACTTCCCTGACAATCTTTTTTATCTCATCAGTCCATCAGATTGTTGTCTGACATTGTAGATTAGGTACTGTTAAAAGAGGTCAGTATATTGATCCATTACACTAACTATAGTGTGACTTTTCTGAGTTTGAAATAGTAGAAAAGAATCCCTCCAATAAATGTATGTAAGGAAAGAAAAAGTAATAGATTTTTTTTTAACACATGCTTCATAGATGCGGTCAAGTTTTATCTGCTTTCTTCATATCAGTGGACCTTTGCAAGCACAACTGTTACCACTGTTGTGCTGTGTGGTCAATAGTCATGACTCCCTATCACAGTATGGTTCACCTCTTAAAGGCAAAGTTAGATAAAATTGTAAATCTTTCTTCTTTGGAAAATTTATTTTATATTTGTCTGCAATCTAACTATCCAAATAGATTAGATGGATTGTAAACCTTGTTTTGGGTACAAATATAACATTTCTATGGAACTCTGAATGTCATCTTTTCTTCATAAGACAGCAATTCTTTTATCAAATTCATCTCTGGAAATTAATTCCTTTGCTCTTTTCCTTAGATAATATTTTCAGACAGAAAAAGGGGAAAACAATGTTAGGAAAATAAAGATTCTGAAGACATTGCTAGTTGGTAGGATGTCCACTGGTACATTATTCATACTCTTCCACACAGGTATGTTCAGTCATGTGAGATACTATGTGATTATCAGAATGGTGTTTGCACTTGGTAATGCCAAATTTTAATGATGCCAAATTTCTATAGTTGAAGAGTGGATAAATGTGAGTTAATGAACTATATAATAGGATGATTCTGTGTTGCTTGAAAAGGATCTATAGTGTATGGATAGTAGTGTATAATAGGATTTGAGTTTGTTACAAGATGCTAGAAAAGCAGAAATGTCCTCTCTGACTCAGTCTGATATGTAGTCAGGTGGGGTTTATTAGCATGGGTAGAAGATGAATTGGACTGTTTCTGTGTAGCAAAGGGAGTTAGGAAAGGGATAAGATGACTCCTGTAAGAAAAACAGTAATGAATAAATAAGCTTAGGAAAAAGCTTACATGAACATTTATATTGCAGTCATTTAAGTTAGCCATAAGGCAAAACATATGAATTCTGGGAAGTTTCTGTTAGTTCCTATGTTAGAAACGGGGTTAAAGCAACATCTGCTTAGAGCTACACAGTGCTTAGTAGGGAAGAAGTTTGTGGTTTTGGCCTACAGCATGTAAAAACAATCAAATGCAATCAACATGGAGCAGAGAAATGCCTGTGGACTAATATTTGAAGATCCACTTGCACAGAAATTTGTGTAATACATTCTCAGTCCAATGGGCAAATTAGAGAGTAAGCAAACAACCCTGCCTCTCATTCTAGAGATTTTCAGCGTGCTAGAATTTCTTTCTTAAATTTTTAAAAAAAATTTCAGTACACAGGCAAAGTCTTTAAAATATTATCTTGAAAATGAAAAACAAAAGGAGATACTGAAATGTATCTGACCTGAATAAATACACAGATGATCTTTTATTCTATGGCCATTCTCATTTAGCTCACTGAGAACCAAAATTATGTATGGTGAGTACAGTACTAAAACACTGGCATCTAGTGATAATGTTGGGGTGATATTGTAGAATGGTCAAATGGGATCATCTCCATGCTAAAAGGTTAGCATCGTGTTGGACTCAGGGTTCCACTAACTGGGATCCCACTAGGTTGTCCTCTCATATGGAGGAACCTTTATGGAAGGGACAGTTGGCTCAAACTGGGTAAAATCTGTGGAAAGTATTAACTGAATCAGGAAAAAAATGCTTAATAGGATTAAACACAGAAGTTTCAGCTTTGAGTAGATTTATTTGCGCACTCAAGTATCTGTGACTCAGAGGATTTCCTATAATTTTTCAGCAGTCTAGCTTCTACAGCTGCCAGCTACTGCAGAGATCAAAGTGTACAATGGAGGACAATAAATAGATGTGTCATCCTGGATTACTTGGTCCTGTAATCTACAGTCAGGCATCAGTATAAGTTTATAATTTGCCACAGGTGAACCAGTCAGATACTGATTGAACATTATTTAATTTATAAAAGTCTATATTAATTTTACTCAGACCTAATATTCCTAAATTTCAGAAGAAATAAATACTTTGTAAAATTCATATAATTAATTTGGCATTTTCTTATTAAAGCTAATGTGTTTCAGAGGAGCAAAAGGCATGGTCATGTTTTTTTTTTCTTTCTATCTTTTAAGTGCTATGTCCTGATTGACTATCTAAAGCAGAAATTCTTTGAACAAAATATGTAGTTGAGCTATAATATTCTTTTGAATAGACTTAAAAAAAAATTTCCTAAAAATTGAAGATGTCAGAAAATTTTTGTGCTTTTACTATATTGCAAATACCCCAAATGTGGGGGTGGTATGAACAGTTCCTGTGAGCGATACAGCCTAGGTAATTTACCATAGTGAAAGATCTTCAGAGTGAAGAGAAATTACTTTTCCTACTCAACACTCTTTCCAAGGCAATGAAGAAATCTGCAGTAAGTCTTGTGAGGATTTTCCCAAGAGTAGAGAAAATTCCATGCCAATGTTATTACTGGTGAAGTTCATACAGTATATTTTGAGCTTCTCCTATGCTATCATAATTTGATGTTCTGACACATCTACAGAATTGATATATCCAGATGTATAGGGAGATCTGAGGAAAACAAATCACAGAATCGTACAATATTCTGAGTTGGAAGGGACCCATAAGGATCATCCAGTTCAACTCCTGGCTCCACACAGGACCACCCAAGTCAGAGCGTGTGACTGATATTGTTGGAGTCAATATTTCTACAAGTGGTTCTTCAAAGTAGAGCAGGTCTTCTAGAAAAAGAATGGATGTGTCTGATTCTATGATTTCATAGTAAATTATTTTGGAAAAAACACTGCTTAAATCTTTGGTTTTTATTTAGCAAAGGACTATGTAATAGTAAGATATATACCATCTGGAAAAAAAGCAAATTTGCAGCAACATTAAAATACAGACCACAAATAAGGTTGTCTTGAGGTGATTTCACAGGGAGGTGAATATTGGTATGGACAAGTAGTGTTTTTTATATGACCAGTTGGTGTACCTAGAAGAGATGCTTCTGTGCAGATGTTTTTCACTCAATGACTTATTTTTTCTGTGTCTATTAAAACATGTTACCTGTCCATATGAATCTTACCTAGGTCACCACAGTTTTCAAAGTCAAGGAAATATCCATATAAAACTGCATTAGAAACACAACGTATGAATGTTCACTTTCCTTTTTGCTTCCTACATACACAAAATGAGAATAGTATCATGTTAAATCAGCTATTTGAATTTTTTTATATTGCATTAATTTATATAGACTATAAATATTGTATTTTTATTCATAAATTCAAGGAATCAGCTGTATGAGAAAAAATTAGTGCTGTATACTCCACTATCAGTATTTTTGATAACCAATAAAAAAAAGGAAAAAAGAAACAATTAGTACTGTCAAGTTTTTTGCTGTGTTTACTACTAATTATGCTGAGTTTTTCTCATCTTATGATGACAATTCATCTGGAAAAACAGGTGTTGGTTACTGTCCCTCAGTGGTGAAGCATGTGGATTGTTGTCTTATTTCTTGCTACCTATATAGCTGAGGGGAAGGCTTTGATAAAATTTAGATTGCTCATTGGATTTGTAACTATCACTCTGCTCATTTCTGTCTTACCAGGAAAGGATTCTGATGTATTTAGATATCCAGGGGCAAAAAGTGAACTGATTATATACTGACTTTAATGGATGAGTAATAATCAGTTTCAATCTGATGTATGATGGACTGTTCTGTTACTATAAATACAACGTCTCCGCCTTTGATACTAGTTTAACCTGCTGGATACATTAAGCTTGAACACGTAAGAATTACAAGCCATTCCTTCTAATATAAGTGCTGTTTTCCTGAACGTATCTCTGGATGTTGTTGCAGTATGGAACCATTATTTTGATATTTTCATGCTAAATAATTTGTTGGAGGAAGTGAAGATGAAGGACTCATTCAGATTTTTCAGGGAAAAAAGTAATTTCTGTAAAACAAGTTACCACTGAAAAACCTTCTAAACAAAAGTCTTTTTTCCTGAGCAAATATTGCAAGAGAAAAGAAAAGCACTTTAAATGACACATTTAAATCTGGCAATCTAATGGGAAGAGATCAGAACCTTCCTTGAAAGTGCATTGTAACCAGCTGTTTACCTCAAAGTTAGGGATGGAGCAACTCTGCTTGGTAAGCGACATCACATTGTTGTGCAGAGTTTATGAAGTCACACACATTCTCTGACATTACATCTGATTTTGTATCATGCTACAAGATTGTTATCTTGCTTTGAAAAAACTTCTCTTGTGCTAGCATTTCCTCTATTTTCTTCCTACAAGGTCTTTGTCTGAACCCTCAGTGCATTCTTCAACTGCTGAACTGGATGATAAACTATCCGTGTTTTTTGGACAGATAATCAGGAATAACAGAGTAACACATCCATCAAATAAGTTAATTATACATGTATTTTTCTAGTGATATTTCATCCTCGATTATAATTAGAAAAGAAGGGAAGAGGACAAAAATAATTTATTTTGTCCCTAAGCCCTGCTGCAACCTGGGGCTCCACAGAAATTGGACAGAAACTGAAAGCCTTTGTTGACAACTATTGGCAGCTGCTCAGCAGTGAAAATAATAAAAGCTTGAAATTCTTTTCTTCAATTACCAAAAACATTTTCTTGACTACAATTAAAACCTGATTTACCCAGATTTCCCAAGGAAACATCTCTGAGAAGTGCTCTTTGGCTCTGGCTTTCTAACTTCAAAACTTCAGCCTCCAGGGCCTGTGGTCTACAGCCTTTTGCTTCTGGGAGGTGAATTTCTGCTGCTCCCTTATCTTTTCTGTTCTGTTCCCCTTTTAGGTCTCCATTGCCTTACATGTATTTGCTATTCCCGTTGTGAAAGTGGTCAGAGTCAACAGGCACCTTTGCTTAGTCACAGTGATCCAGAAGTTACCTTCTTGTATGGCTTTGCTGGATGAGATCACAGAATATTACAGAATCACAGAATTGCAGGGGTTGGAAGGGACCTCAAGAGATCATCGGGTCCAACCCCCCTGCCAAAGCAGCTCCCTAGCTCATGTTGCACAGATAGGTGTCCTGAGATGTGGGACAAAGTTCCCAATCTGAGTAGTTTAGGTGTGGAGATGATAAGAGTGATGTGAATACGTAAGTTAGACAGCAGGACATATCTAGATTGGGTGGATACAATGCAAATAGAAGATGACACAGGGGTATGGGAGCCATGGAGTAAAGGTGCACTGCCAGGGCACACTTTCATCTGCCAAGCTATTTCTTTTCCAAGTGTAAATTGTCACTCCATTTCTGGAAGCTCTTTGATCCGAGTCAACCTCAAACCCTCACCTGAATCTTTTGCATTTGGGCCATACAATGAGGAAACAAAATATTATGTATTACTAATCCATAAATTTATTCGTCGCCTGATCACAGGGCTGTTAGTTCTTTGTTAAGCAAAAGTTATTAGAAAGAATTCAGAAAAAACCTCTATAAAAGGATATTAGGCCAAATCAGGTAAAAAAGTTATTGTTTGTTTTTAGATTGTGTTTAGATGTTGGGGTTTTTTTTTTTGAATGAGCTTTGTGTAAAAGTATCAAACTTACAGAAAAATTGATTTTTTCCCTCTCTAAGGAGCTGAAAACATTAAAATCTATTTATTACTCATATGCACTGACATTCATTATTAATTTTATGTCCCACTTTATTGCTTTCTTCAGGGCAAAACTAACATTCATTTGTTGATCAGTGATGTACAGTCAACACAAGGTGTAAGGCTGCTGATTAAATAACAAGTGCATTAGGATTTTTAATTTTTTTTAATGTGTGCTGAAGGTAACTGCTGCCTGATAGTCAGTTCAGGGCAGTTTGCTCTCTGTGCTGGTAGACCAGTGTGTACTTTTAGCCTATGGGCCAGATGATGATGATGATGATGATGATTATAAATTATGAAGAATTGCTTTCTCTCTCCATAACCAAAAGTTAACAATAAGGAGAGATTTTCCCGGATTTGATAATAAAACCTAAGCTGCATATTTATCCCACCTCAGCTAAGCATCTTTGTTAGAAGTAAGGTCATGGTCTCCTGGAGGTGGAGGAGCAAGAGAGGAAAAGAGAAGAGAGAAAGAGTGAGAGAGAGTGGTATGACTTGAGAGGGCAGTTTAGCTCTTATGTGTGAGACGATTGTTTCCTGGAGATGCTTGCTGTCCTCTGGGAATCAAAGAGGTCGTACTGAAGAAGTTGACTGGAATGGTTACAGCTCCTACTGTATGTGCTTCAGGTACTGGAAATGCAGCTGGGTTAAATAAAGACTCTGTCTCTGATCTTCTGTACCAAACAGCTCAGGATACAGGTGTTGTGACAATGTGTCTGCATGGTATTATTACACGTGACAGCTGCGTGGGACACAGACACTTCTGAGCAAGGGTTAAGACAACCCGCATTCCACTAAGACCTCTAGCTCAGGCACAGCCCTGCACTGCTCTGTCTCACCACCTTCCACCTCATGGAGAGCTTTTCTGGGAGTCTGGATGGAGCTCCTGTTGGCACATACTCCACGCTGTCATATAGACCTTAGAGAGAATGTCCCTCTTGTCACTGAAAAACTAGCAATTTAAGGTGACACAGACTCCTTTTTCTCCTTGAATAAGCCCATTTGTATTCAGATACTTTATGCCAGCTTGAGCTGCTACCTCAGTGGCAACTTGACCTTGCTAAGGCAGCATCAGTTTGACTTTAGATCATAATCTGTTGTGCTAGTAAGCCTTTATATCAGATTGACAAGAAAGTAAATTTCAAAATGCTATTGCATACTTTCCCAAAGGATCTAACATTTAAGGGTTTGTGGTTTTTTCTTTATTTTTTTTATTATTTAAATCTTTAGGTAATTGTCAAAAGCAGGAACCAGAGTTGTTGGCACAATTTGAAAGAAATGACAGAAATGTGGAATCATTTGTCTGCACATATCCTTGATTATTGCTTGTAAGTGCTTCTATGCATTTTTAAGTCTTTGGAGATAATGCTATACCTGCCATGCAAGTGATTCTTCTAAGGCTATGGAATGGAATAACTATAGGAGACAAAATAAGTGTCACTCCACTGTGCCACTTTATGCTAAAGATTGATCTTTGGTTTCTGTTTATTCTAATTAGGTGAAATATCATATATGCAGACACCCCACCCCTGGCCCTCGGCATATCTCCTTTGGTAGCTCATACAAGTCAAAATATGTGTTTCAATGAGGCCTACTTGCTTCCTCTCCTCAGTTAACATACATAATTTACTTAAAATGGACTCACTGCAGTGAATGGATTTACTTCTGATACTCCATTTGACAAAATCAGGACTTCTTTTCCAGGAGCCATATTCATGCCCTCAGAGTACTATTTTAATGTTTAAACCAATCTATTATGTATTTCATTACTCCTGTTGGTCAAGAGGAATGATGAACTATGCATCTCTCATAGTATGTATTGATCTCCTTGGAGATAATTTAAACACCTATCAGTACTCTTTTCTGGTCTCCACATAAGATAAAATGCTGTATCTTCTCTCCATTTGCAATTCTTATTGTGGCATGAAGTTGTGTCACAATTAATTTTATTCCCTTTAGCAATAATTCATAAAAATCTATTTATTTTAACAGTTAATCAATTAATTGAAAATTACTACACTGGAATGAGGCTGTTTTCCTGGTGTTAACTTCATTGTTATTGTCCAAGTTCTCTTTTGTTGTGTCTGCTTTCACTACAACTTGTTTTCAGATTTTCAACCATAGGAGTCTTTGGTACTGTTAGTCCAATGAAAAGACCAGAATAAAGTGTAGATAAATTTTACTTTTCTGTGACTGGAGTGTAGTTTATGATGGGTTAACAATGATCTAGATTTTGAATGTAATTGTGAGCTTTTTTCATTCTGTTTCAAACACCTAATGTTCAATTAGCCCATAGTTTTCTTCGCTGTTAATTGGGAAATCATGCCTGGATGACTACATTCATAACTGTATTATGCAAACAGTGTAAAAGCTGACAATAGCAAAGGAGTCCTGATTGCAGCTCTGCCCCAGCAACTCCATGTTTTTTTAGTTTTCTTCATTGTTCAGTGTAGGATATTATTCACTTGGATGTGTTTTCACTGTTTTTGAATCTTTTTTACATAATTGATTAAAGTACCTCTGTATAAATTGAATATCCCATGTGGCCTGTTTAAAACCTTTGGAACCTGATAAGCTTTTGTAACAGAAGAAGGAATGTTTCATGTGGCTTGAAATCCTCCTTGCACAAAGGAGCATTTCATCAGTCACAGTCTGCTCTGCTAAGCTCTGCTGGCACAGTGACACCTGAATCCCATAGTCTAACTAGCTTTTTTGTCTTTGCCTCAGGGTAAGAGATTCAAGGAAGGATTTGGGGTTTTTTTGTTGTTCTTTTAGCAATGCAAGATACTGCAGAGACAATGCATTAAAATAACATAAAAGTTTCTCTATTCTTGGAGATAACTTTGCAAAAATTATAAAGGGCATGCCACTCTCTCTTTGTGGGCCTCTTTGGATACAGTTGTTTAAAAACTTGAGTAACTAGAAAATCATGGATAGTATAAGTTATATGACAAAATGGAAGGGGGAGGGGAAGAGGTGTTAAACACCATCCCAGTGAAATTAAAAGTGAAAATTAAAAGGGAAACTCAGAAAAAAATAGCTTAAGTGTCAAGCTATTGGGCAAGCAAGCTGCGAACTCCTGGCTGGTTTAGTATTTCCAGTCAACAGGTAAGGATGAAAGCAAGTGTGTGGAAGAAGAACATATTCCACCCCTGTCACTTTAAAATATGCCAATTTCTATGTCTGATCTGCAGCCGTGAAGTGGAAGGTGTGCATATTTTAGAGTAGCAGAAATGAACTGTAATTATGTTCTTGCAAGAGCTGTGAACATGGTGTTTTTCTTTTCTTCCCAGGAGTCAGACTTTCTTAAACATTCTCAGCTACCAGGGCAAAAGTCAAATAAAATTGACTCTATCCCACCTCCTTTCTTTTCCTTAAAACCTGAGATAACTGAGGAAAAAAAGAAAAAAAGGAAAAGTTAGAGATGCAGGTTTATTTTATGTTTCTTCTATTTTTTGAATGTACAACAGATCCACTTGATGATTTTCTAAAATCAGGCTTGCAGTTCAAAGAGTGAGAAGCACTCTTCAGACATCTTCAGTTCATCAGACAGAGCATAGACTTGAATTAGTCCAATGCTTGATAGGCAGCCACATGGCTACATGTAAGTTTTCCACTACCACCCAAATCTTTCAGCTCTATTAGCCAGCATGACAACTTAGTCTGAGAGCACATTTCAATCCTGGAGCCATCTTTTAGGTAAGAATAAAGCTTTCCTTGCGTGGGTATGACACTTCTGCTCTGTAGAACCTGTTCTGCAAATGGGCACAGTGAAGCTGATGAAACTCATAGAGGGTAATGGCCTTCAGATGAGAAAGTGTTATAGCCTGTCTCTGACCACCCAGAGGCCGGTGACACAAGCAGAGGACATGAGGGAGAAGTAATGTCAATCAGATTTCCTTTCCAAATTGTTTCAAAGACTTTTCTTGGGAAAGTAGAGGAATTTCCTTCTAGGTAATATCAGAGAAAGCTTGCACGTGGATAAAAACAGAAAACTTGTGAGTTTCTCTGACCTATATATCAGTATGTTTCTCTATAAAATAGGAAAGAATAGACAGTGGTTGTTTACTGCTGATGAGGCACTCAGGTCACTGAACCAGTCTAAACCATGCAAACACAGATCAGCTCTGAGACACTGTGTTGCCCACAGCCCTTGTCTAATTTGGAACTCTTAATCTGTTCTCAGAAATTTTTTCAGTTTGTTTTTGATTACTAGTTTTTCCTGGTTCTTTACTTTTTTGAAGGATGAGGCAGGTAAGAAAATGCTCTTTGCAGCATGTAAAGTTTCTGCACAAGTTTACCTTATTTGTCTATTTATTTTATTATTCATAAATCCCGATTATTCATAGTAGAATCTCAAAGTCTTTTTATATTACTATTTAGAGAAATATCTCTGTTTAATTGACTGGTAAATAATGCTGAGTCCCTAGCTTTTGAACTTCATTGAAATTATTCTCTAACAGAAGTTCAGTAAGAAAGAAAACAGCAAAACATGGAAGTTTGGAGGACGAGCGTAAAGGGGATGTGGAGATTTGCTGTCTTCTGTATATTTTTCTTATTCTTCCTCTGAGAGGAAAACTGATGAGTTACCAAATTCATGATGTATTGCTTTTTTTTCAAACTTAGGCCACTTGCAGATAAGCTACTCTACTGTGTATCCCATTGGACATAGAATCGTAGTAAGTCTATTAAAATATGAGGAAGTATAGTATTTCTAGATGTATTATTATGGATTTATTCAGATTTATTGTATACCTGAGATGGCAGGAAAACCTGGAGTCAGTTTTTATTGCTGATATTTTTCACCTACAATCATGAATGGCACTTGGTTTTATTGTCAAGTAAAAAAGAAACAGTAATCCAACAGTGCATTGTGAATAAGAACAACAAAACCTGTGCTGGTGCTCCTCTGTCCAGTTCTCTGAAAGTTTGCCAAAGGCTTGAGGAAAGTACTTACTTAAGCTTTCTACAGAGAGTTTTACAAGATTTACCTGCCTGTGCTTTGACAGATGAGGGACAGAGAAAGATGCAGACCAAATGTGAAGCCAAGTATTTGTCTCAACCATTTTGGGATAGTGGTCCTAGAGCTGGTGGCTAAGTTGATTCATAAGTTTCAGCATGTCAGCTTGAGTCTTCTTCCAGCTGCAAAGTATTTGCAACAAGGACTTGTAGAGTTGAAAAGTAGCCAAGCATGTTGCCATGGCTTAAAATTCTTTTCCTAATCATTGATTCAATTCTATTCATATATTTAAAAAAACCCCAACCAAACAACAACAACTTCAGGGCCTAACTTCAACTCATTTAGGCAACCCATCCCTCATTCTGAAAAATTGCACAAAGCATCACCCAAACCAAAAGTGAGTAGGGCAGTGTTGAAAGCAGGGTGTTCCTGTCAAGGTAGATGACATTTAGAGGCATGGTCTGTGTGAAAAAGGGTTATATCACCAGAGGATTCAGAGAACTTTTTCCCACTGTGCAGTAGGCACCCTCAAAGCACAGCAGCAGAGCATGTATCCTTTCCCTACACAGGACAAAGGCAATTCTTCAGTCTAGAGGCCTCATCCTATTGATAATAATTTTCATTAAAACTGAGGAAAATGTCTAAGTCTGTTCTGGGAATATGAGTGGATGCTGCAAGCTCTTCTTTTAGCTTCTGTTGCTGTGACTTAAATGCTGCTTCATGCCATCAGTGCACTCTTTTTCCTCGTTGATTTTACCCCCTTAGTGCAAATTCCTGTTCAGCAGGAGTAGTCAGTGATACTCTTGCTCATGAAGCTATCGAGCAGTAAAATCTATTTTTCCACAGTGGTGGAAGAAGAAAAAACTTCATGCACAACATTTTTGTACACTTAATGAACATAAACCAAGAGAAAAATACACATATGCCAATAGAAAAAACATCGACTACGTTCATGGGGTGTCTAGATTCAGTGCAAGATGAGAATAGTATTTTCTGTGCCATCCAAGTAGTATGACACTGCACAATGAAGTTCATTCTGCTTTCATCATCATTCATCAGCAGCATATAGCTCCATTTCTTCAATCACTGGGTTACTCATCTTGTGAAGTAAGTTGTCTTTCATGCAAGAAATCAATTTTGTTATTTGCATGCATGTGCATTGCTCTATATAAACTTCAGTTTGGTTTAAAAAAAAAAAAAAAGGCTTGCCTTTAAATTCACATGCTTATTCTTAAGATGACAGTGAGAAAAGAACAGCTACCTGGCAGCACTTTGTCTTGCAGCACATGGATTGGGAACATATTCCTTGTCCCAGTTGATATAAATCAAAACTCAGAGGCTTTCATCATGACTGTACTTCTATGTGCTTGTCCATGGTATGATGCATCCCACGTTGTGCATCAAGACTGTACTCTGATACCTACAGCCAACTGGCAGAGCAGAAATCAGCTGAGCAACTTCTGATACCTTTTAGTTTCATTCCAAATAAAGCACGGTTTCTGAAGTGATTATCTGTATTTTTTCCCCACAGAATGCAAGAACAATCCTGGATAGATGTGGCAGCGTGAAGCCTGAGAAAAGAGGTTGATCTTTCCCTGATCTCAGGTGAGTTGGATGCCTGTAAGGGCTTTCAGGCTCTACTAAGAAAACAGGTGAGAACAGGCCAATAGGCATTTATATTAAAACCAATTAGTTTAAAAATTGGAGACAATGTGAGATTTATAATCAAGTTGGAGAAATGCGGACAAGCCAACTGTTCTTAATGTATAATGGTCAAAGCGGATACTTGAAGCACAGCTTTACATTCCATATGCAAGAAATTTTAGGACAGGAAATGTTGGCAATTTTTTTCTGAACGTAAAGATTCTTAAGAGGAGTTGCTTGTGGCCTCCCTTCACTGCTGAACTGCTGTTAAGAAATAAAACGCTGTGAAAGTGTGCATGTAGTTTGGTTCATCAGGGCTGGGCAACATTCATAACTGGTGGGGAAAGCAGTCATGAAAAGGACTAGCAAAGAAAACAGTCTGTAGCATGAGGTATCAGCAAGCTGAGGGGTATCCTGGCTGATCAAAGTCACAGGTGATGTACATGGAATGTGGGTGTGTTAATCAACCTCGTCAGTGGGGAAGAACAGGCAGTATGGCACATAATTATATTGAGCAGACCCTAATGGAGCATCTTAGTACAATAGCATGAACTCAGAGCATGTTGTATTTAATGTCACTAACACACTGTCATTTGGGCTCCTGAGAGGCTGAGAATTAGTGACATCTCACTACTAAAGCAGCTAAAGGAGTAGGACTTATCTGTTAATATCCCCTTGTGTATTCTGAAACGTACATTGCTATTCAGAGAACATGTGCATTTTCCAAAATCCTACATCATTGTGCTTTCTATTTCCTCTCCAATAAAATCTATTTATTAAAAATATATATATATATATATTATATTTTGTGATGTACAAAATAGTATTTACTGGATGAACAGACAATGTAGTTGCTGTTCCTGGCTTTTTGGACAGGGACTATGGCATTGGTTCTAGAAAAGCTGAAAAAAATTGTGCTGCATAGGTGCCTGGCAGAAAAATTACACTTCTAAGATATATCTACTTTGTGGGGCAAGAAAGAAAGAAACTAAAAAAAAAAGAGAGAGAGAGAAAGATATGTCAGTATGTGTGTTCTAATCTAGTAGGAAATAATAATTTAAGTGTGTTACCTATCTTTTGAAATTAAAATGGCTGATAAATTTTATCCAGTGGGTGAAAAATTTGGTTGTAAGAAGTAGCTCACTCACAATGTGTACATGAGATTTCAAATTTAGTATTTTGAAGGCCAATTGCATTTTGCTATGGAGTGATAAAAGAACTATCCTATATTACAGGATTTCCCTTGCAGATCTCTTTGATAAGTGCTCAGGTATGCCCAGGTGTGTTTAGTTGATATTTTCAAAACTGCTATTACAAAATGTAATCAACATTTATAGGAAAAGAAGAATAAAAGAAAAGTTTTGCTATTTTCTTTTTTAAATAGAAAAAATTGTTGGCAGAAGTTAACTCTGACATATACATTTTGTTCAACTGACAGTTTATTAAATGTTTTCCATAATTTTAACAGATGTTACTGCTTTATTACTGAATGGAAATAAGATTTCAAAATTATTCTTTTTGAAGAATAATTATATAAAACACTTTGCCAAAACTGTGCAGGTACAGTGAAAGTAAGTGAGACCTTACTGGAAAAATAAGCATTGTCTGTGCTTAATTAACTTCATAGATGACCATTCTCTAGTGATTGCCCTGTTAGAATTTTTTTTTCCTTTCTTCAATAAGTATTCACATATCCTTTGAATTGACAGTCATTGGCAAAGTCCATTTGCATTCCTCTAGCATTCTCCTCTCTGCATTATATATTACCCATTTAATCACCAGCAATGTCCTGCATGAGTAGCTTATAATAATTTCACTGGAAAGTGCTACTTTAGGTTTTTTTATTACTAAACATTCTAAGAAATAAAGCTCATACTTCAGTTTTGTTGTATGCATACATGTTCATTGTCTGAATGTGCTGGGAGGTTCATTACAATTTGACAGAGATAGATGTCTCAAAATACAATTTTTTAATTTCAGTCCTTAAACATTTGGTCCTATTGATAATTCTACATGGTAAACAGGATTAGTGATTGTAGTTCTCACAGAACTGCCTGTTTTTAAGCTGCTATGGACTTCACTGTATTATCAAGGTAGGCCCTCCAGGAATTGTGCCATCAACTGCTTCCAACTAAATGATATTTTGACTGTTTCACATTTTAAAAGTTGCCACTGAATATTTGAGTGACACATAGCACACAAAATAATTTCAGATGATTGAGTAAACCTTTTCTTTCTGTCCCAGTTCTTCATTGCAGTTCTGTGGAAGTCTGTTCCTGCACTTTAGGTGCAACTGCCTGGCTTCAGTGGGAGTTTGAGTTAAGGAGGATCACGGCTTTAAGATATAAATATTTTGATGATATAAAGGTCAGAATAATTGATGTAAATAACTTCAGTAGTCACCAATCATTTTGTAGACTTTTCAGGCTGTCAGACTAGTGTATTTATATAAGGATGTTAAGTATTTCCTTGAAAATCCTGTGCAACGTATTGCAGCAGACATGGTTAGCAAGAATCATAGGATTTGGCTTGGAAACAACCTTAAAGATCATCTAATTCCAATTCCCCTGCCATGGGCAGGGACACTCTTCTCCACAAGACCAGGTTGCCTAGAGTCCCATCCTTGAAAAAAAGATTTTTTTCCCCTTATATCTAATCTAAATCTACCCTCTATTTGTTTAAAGGCATTGCCCCTCATATTATCACTACATGCTATTCCAAACAGTTCCTTCTCCATCTTTCTTCTGGGCCCCCATTAGGTACTTGAAGGTGGCTATAAGGTCTCCCTGGAGCCTTCTCTTCTCCAGGCTGAAAAAGCCCAACTTTCTTAGCCTGTCTTCATAGGAGAGGTTCTCCAGCCCTCTGATCACCTTCCTGGCCTTCCTCTGGACTCACTCCAACAGCTTCATTTCCTTCTCATGTTGAGGGACCTAGGTGGGATCTTATGACAGCAGAGTAGAGTCCAAAATAACCTCCATTGACATGCTGGCCGTGCCTTTTTTTATGCAGCCTGGGATACCATTGGCTTTCTGGGCTGCAAGGGCACATTGACAGTTCATGTTGATCCCTTCATCAACTAACACGATCAAGTCCGTCTCCTCAAGGCTTCTCTCAATCCATTCTCCACAGAGCTTGTAGTTGTGCTGGGGATTGTCCTGACCCATATGCAGGACCTTGCACTTGGTCATCTTGGACTTAATGTGGTTTCCATGGGGCTATCTCTCAAGCCTGTCAAGGTCCCTCTGGATGACATCTCTTCCCTCCAGTGTGTTGACTGCTCTACACAGCTTGTCATACTTGATGAGGGTGCACTCAATCCCACTGTCCAGGTATCAAACAAATACGTTAAACAGTGCCAGTCCCAAATATCAACCCCTGATGAATGCCACTCATCACTGGCTTCCACTTGGACTTTGAGCTGTTGATGGGAACTGAACTTCGAAACTGGAATATTGCATACCTTCTGTAACTGGAAGTCTTGATGGACTTGGACATGAATGCAATGAGTTTGGGAAAAAAATCCCTATGTAGAAAAATAAGGTGAAGGTTTTTGTTTGGTTTTCTTTTGTTTGGTTGGTTTTTTGTGGGTCAAAAAGGGCGTGACATAAACAGGTAGAATGTTTAAAGGAAAAATCCAAAGTAACATCATACCTCCAAAAAAATGATGTGATTTCTCATACTGCAGAGATCTCTAAAGGGACAAGGGACTCTGGTGAAAGACTGTCATTCTGTGGCACAGAATCACAAGGTTGGAAAAGACCTTTGAAGATTATCAAGTCCAACCAATCCCATCCTAAGCTAAGCCATATCCTTAAGTACCTCATCTACCCTTTTTTTGAACACATCCAGTCACCTGGCTGAAGAGACCATCATTCACCTCTCCACAATCTTCTTCAGGTAGTTGTAGGTGGTGAAAAGGTCTCCCCTCAGCCTCCTCTTCTCCAGGCTAAACAGCCCCAGCTCGCTCAGCCGTTCCTCATAGGATTTGCCCTCCAGCCCCTTCCCCATCCTGGTTGCCCTTCTCTGGACTCGCTCGAGGATCTCAATGTCCTTCTTATGGTGAGGAGCCCAGAACTGGACTCAGTACTCGAGGTGTGGCCTCACCAATGCCAAGTACGGGAGCACTATTCCTTCCCTAGACCTACTAGCCACACTGTTTTTGATACAAGACAGGATGCCATTGGCCTTCTTGGCTGCCTGGGTACACTGTTGGCTCATATTCAGTCAGCAGTCAACCAACACCCCCAGATCCTCCTCTTCCTGACAGCTCTCCAGCCAGTCTCCCTCAAGCCTAAGAAAGCACATTAAGAAAGAATCTTTTAAAAGTCAGAGAAATTGCAAAGGTCAGTTCTGCAAAATCAGTGTTATGCATTGAAAGCTGCAGAAGTATCTAGTACTTGCTGAGGTCTCTCATTTGCATGAAGATCTGGATACAAATCTCCAGTAACCATATTCCAAGTGGAAACTGACTCTGGCAGATGAAAGCTATTTGAAATTAAAATGCGCTTAAACATGTTTATATTAAGATACAGACAATCATGTTTGCAAATTTGGCCTTAAATAAATATCACTGAAAGTGTCCATCATTCTTTAAAGGCATACTTTTGATAAATGCTTAAAAGTGAATATTAAAGGAGACTGTCTCCTTTGTATTAAAGGGACTTTGGAATAGACAGATGTAGTTGTTTCTATGATTCCTATTTAATTATATTCACTGGAAAAAATACTTGGCTCCCTCTCCTACGCAAAATCTAACCCAATCCTTTTAAAAACAGACAGCAAAAGACTGCAAATTTTGCAGTGGCTTATTTTTTCCAATCTTTTACATTTTAAATTAATTTAATGATGCAAAAAGTTTAAGAAGCTCATCAGTAAGAAAAAAAATATTTAGGTCTTTACATCAATGGAATATTGGGGTTTGGGGTTGGTTTTTTTTTGTTGTTTGTTCTCCTCCTTTCCTGAAATGGTTCTTTTGTAGAAATGGAAAATAAAAATACCTGGTGAGCATGCTTGGTAGACACGGGTGATAAAGGTACAGCCATGATAATTACTGAGATTAAGCGTCATTTTTAAGTCCTTAATTCATCTACATAAGATTCTTCCTGTAGCACATGGGCAGAGGTAAGTGTCCTGTCTGCCTATCATAGAGATTAATCATTATCTGAAAACACTCTTCCATGTTGCTTAAATGATCACTTACTCCATGTTATATTGTTTAGACAGCAAAGGTTTGCTGAGATAAATTTTTCTGCACAGTTGGAAAGAATAGTCAGCAAATAATTAAATCTTCTGCAGTTTAGCACTTGTAAAATTAAAGAGGCAAAGCCAATGGTTTTGAAAGAAAAGTGAACAAAATATGATAAATAGCAATAACACAAGTTTTGATTCTTTTTCTAATTTACAGAAGCTATACTAAAGCTGTTCTTACCCCTGCAAGTTTTGAGTACGTAACAGCTAGATGGGAGTATCAGTACTCTTTGATCCTCTTCTTCCAAAGGCAGGAGATTAGCTCTACCAGAGTAATTCATCTCATGCTTTCTGAATGATTAAAAAACAGACAGCTATTTTGCAATAAGTTAGTTAATGGTGTAATGGTGCCAGCGGTGAGGCTGATACATAATTCCTCCACAAACAAATGCATTTTTTAGTTCCTCCTTCTTTGCAACACATTTCCCAGCCCTATTAATCTTACTGGTATAGCTGATAAATAGTTAACTGGGCTTGGCTGGAAAGCTCTCTGTAAATTGTCAAATGAAACTCATCACTCAAATTTTACTTAAACGGAAGAAAGTGCTGAATTTTCTAAATGCAAAATTACAATGCAGCAGTTCTTGAAGGTAACTGGTTATGAAAGGGACAATATATGCTACAGATCTATTTGAAACACTGAATGCTTTACGGTGTTTTTCTATAGCTTCTTGAAGACTGTTCTCAGCTCTAACAACTACATTAGTACACATTCATTTTGAGGGAAACTAGTCATCTTTCTGTGTTAAGGCCAAATGTTGTTGCCATAGAGATGCTGTCCTCAAAAGGACATGGATGAAAAGATGTAGCCTTTCTTTTGCAGGGATATTTCCTCAGTGCCTAGGCAGTCTAGGCACTGTTCTCCATTTACCGTATGAGCTGCCTCGACTTAACTTGAATAACAGCAGGATGGAGTACCTTGAGTCAAGTGGCTTTTAGATGCCCACAAGGCATCATGGCTCTGCTGATTTTCATACAGAAGCTCTGTGGATGAGGTGAGTTGCAGGACCATGGTATGACATAGCAGTAAATTGCATTGGTCTCACTGGGAAATGAAGGGCGGATGACATTAAGGCATGTATCTTTCTTCACAGGTTCTTGTACTGAGGAACACCCTTACCTTCAATTTAAGGTTTCTGCCTCCAGCAGACTGCAGGTATTCAAGACCATCTCTGAAGCTTCCTTCTAAGGGTAGAGGTCTTGATTCAGTGAAGAATTCAAGATTCATGGCAGCAGGGGGCCGCAGCACATGCCAGTTTGCTTTTGCTTCTGAGTCTAGAAGAAAAAAGAGATGTTGAATACTTGGGTGTAAGTTTTCACTCTTCTGCTTTATCTGGGTTACTATGCACAAATGCAGGTCCCTGGGGAGTCTAGCAAAAAGGGCTGGCAGACCACTGGTAGGTCCTGCTCTAGCCCTGGACTCTTCTTTTTTTTGAACTGAACCACTGAAAGATCATAGCAAAACAGGCAGAATTCCTGTGCTGAGTAACAGGAATGGTTTTATGCGGTGCAGATGTTGTGGGATGATCTGCATATAAAAAATGTTTGGTCCAGAGCTTGTATCAGTATTTTCACATGACTGTGACTAGGGCACCTTGTACTAGAATAGAAGATCCTTAAACAAATCATACCAGAGAATAAAGAAGGTATAGCTGACCCCAAACCTAGAAGATACCAACTGACAGTGCAGTGCTTTCTCTTCTCCTGTGTATCACCTGCTGTGAGATTCTCAGGGCAGAGCAGTAACATACAGAATCAAATTATCAGTTCCTTTTTATCCCCTAAGTAAGGTTATTGGGACTATAATGGATGTCAGGAGAGAGCTGCACATCTGCCCTGGATCAGGTGCCTTTCCAAAAGCAGTAATAGACACCAAATTCTGTCCAAAATGGAAACAAGTCTCAAATTCTGGGAATTCTAGTCACATAGTATTCTCAGTGAGACCAGAATCTCTGATTATGTCTTGTTAAAAAACTTCCAATTTTGAATTTCTAATATCATAATATGTTTTAAACATAGGTAATTGGATATTTTTGGAAAAGATTTCTTTTCTTTGGGTTTTTTTTTTGTTGTTTGTTTGTTTTTTGTTTAACCATCATATTGAAATTTCCTAATAATCTCATTTGTTGCATTTGGAAGACTTCATTCTTTGAATGACAGAATGAGGAAGACAAACCAGAAAACACTAATCAATGTTCAATTTGGGTCAGGACAATTCTCGTTATGAATACATGCTGGGTGATGATGTGAAAGAGAGCAGCCCTGTGGAAAAAGGCTTGGGGGTATTGATGGATGAAAAGCTGGACGTAAGCCAACAATGTGTACTCACGGCCCAGAACGCCAATTTCATCCTGGATTGCATCAAAAGAAGGGTGGCCAGCAGATTGAGGGGTGATTTTCCCCTCTAACTCTGCTCGGTGAGACCCCACCTGGAGAACTGTGTGACCCTAACTCTGGAGCCCTCTGCACATGGACCTCTTGAAGCAGGTCTAGAGGAGGGTGACCTCCTCTGCAAAGACAGGCTGAGAGAGTTGGGCTTGTTCAGCCTGGAGAAGAGAGGGCTCTGGGGAGACCTTATTGCAGCCTTAGAGTACCTAAAGGGGACCTAGAGGAAAGATGGAGAGGGACTGTTTGTAATGGCATGTAGAGATAGGACAAGGGGCAATGGTTTTAAACTAGAGCAGAGTAGGTTTAGATTAGACATTAGGAAGAAGTTTCTCACTATCAGGGTGCTGAGACACTAGAACAGGTTTCTGGAAGAGGTAGTGGAGACCCCATCCCTGAAGGCATCCAAGGTCTGGCTTGATGAAACTCTGAGCAACCTAATCTAGTTAAAGGTGTGCCTGCTTACTGCTGGGGTCTTTGACTAGATGACCTTTAAAGGTCCCTTCCAAACTAAAGAATTCTTTGATTCTGATTCTAAGGTAAAAGAATTAGCCAAGCCAGTGTAGCAAAGAACCAAATTTTGGAGGTGAGTTATGTCAAAGCAGCAAATGAAACCATGCACATGTGCCCTTGCATCCTGATTAAGAAACAAGATGAATGAAATATTTCAGTTTTATACAAGCATTCAAACTTTGACATGATATCAGCTTTTTTTGTTTTCCTTTTAAAATAAAAAGTTTTAAAAAAATAATTTCAGGGAAATGGATTGCTAACCTGTAGTGATTTTGTTTTCAAAATATTAAGGCGAAGCTATTTGCTTTCATCTATGATAAAGTGGAAATAGGATTTGTCAACAAGTTTTAAAAAGAACAACAATTTAGTGTGTCATCATGTAATACACAAAGCCAAGCTCTGCAATAACAACTTATGCTGAGTTAATACCAATACAAAATAGTGTATGAAGAGAACTAAATTCTGTGGAATATTAGTTATAAAGATTTTAATCGAAAGAAAATAAGTTACTAAAAGACACAGAAACAGAAATTTGAAGGTACTCCATGACATGTCAAAAGCAGTATCTGTAAGAAGAAACAGAATAAAAGAGCTGAGATGCTTACTGAGTACTAGTAAAAATGACAAGCATCCTAAAGACAGAAAAAATGCGGTTTGAGGAGAAGGAAATTGTGATTAAATGAAAGTAAACAAGCTGGAACAGGGAGGAAAGGTCTTTCTATAAATTGCTTTAGTTTGGGAATATGTCCTAAACAAATGAGATGGTTATATAAGACTGTCAAAAGGCACCATTAAACCTATTACTGATAGACTGCTCAGCTACCATATAATCAAAGTGTGTTAAAGGAGTCTTTTTGATAGCACTGACATTAAAAGATATCATCAAACTCAGCTATTATTGTCTTTAACAGAATCACAAGTAACACGGGGTGAAATATGCACACTAAGATCAACATTTTACTCATCATTGCTGGTTTGTTCTGTAACGTTGCTCTTTAACAAATTGTTTATTTCATTTAATAGTCATAAAGAAATACCATATAATAAGAAAGCTCTGATTTATCCTCCAAATTGTTGACAGATAACACGGAATCAAGTCAGTCTTTCATCTCTCCACTCCTGTTTTTCATCTTTTTGTTAATATGTCAGTGAATAATCTAATAAAAAATGCAGCTCCAATACAACATAAGTGCTTTGGCAAGCTGTCATTTACTTCCACTAACCGTATAAAACACTATCAAATTAGTCTCTTTGCTTACTATCTCCAGAAGAAAGTGAAATTTAAAAAAAATATCAGTACAATGTTGGGGTTATATTCATCTGTATTCTCTTTAGTTGACTGTGAAAAGTGAATCCATAGCAATTAGCAATGAAGCATTAAAGAATTACAAGAATTTAATCCAAATTACCTTTGCAAATAGATTCAAAGCTGAAGATCTTGAAACTGAAATACAACAATCTTTTGAGTGAATTCGTGCAAATAACTTGATAATAGAAGATCTTGAGAGATAAATAACTGTCAAGAACTGTGGTTGAAAAATAATTGAGTTTTGCAGTAAAAGGGTCTCTTTGATGGAAGCAAGAAATTTTTCACTAAAATGTAGATGATTTCAGGTGGAATACAATAGTTTCTTTTATTCTTATTATATTGGAGATATATTTTAAAACATGGCAAAATAAAACTTGTCTACTTAAATTATCTCTGAACCACTAAAACCCTAGTGCATATGTTGATGTACATACTTAGGCAATGAATTGTAGGTGAACTATACCCAGTATTTTCATCATACACAGTTAAATCTAGTAGGATAAACTGCATCCCATTCCTACTTTAAGATGGGATGACTAGCTTTGTGTAGGTTCCCTAATTTGTTTTTATAGTGCAAGCAAGAGCTCACAAGAAGTGACTCTATAGACTAGACATTTTCCTATTGGGGAAGGATTATATTAATCTTCTTGCTCCAGGCAACGTGTAATTACTATTGACACAATTTAATTTTGTACATGGCAGAAATTGAACACAACTCTTTGTGGAATATTCCAAAAAGCAGGAACAAAACCATTTATCTGAGCAGTTGGATCCACTATATGAAGCAAGAAAAGATATTGAACTTTGACCTTGCATATACTAGATTAATATTTTGGTTATTGGGTAACTGTCGAAAAGACTGGAACCATCATATCAGTATCTTTAGTTAAGTATATTTTGGGGAAAAAGAAGGATTGTTGACATTTCTCAGGGAAACCAACCTCTTCCCACCCAAGTTTCTAGATGATCAAGTACAAACTTTTAGACTGAAGAAAATGCTATTGTGAACAAAACTCATATTAGAAAGAAATATTGCAATATTGAATCAGAAAAGAGTATCCATTGGCTCATTTTTCTTCCACATTATCAAAATTTTTACAAATGGTAACCTGCCACACAACTCCTCTTTATTCTGGTACATTTTAAAAGTACTTCCACTGTGCATCAGCAAAATATTTGTAAATTCATCTCACCCAAAAGCATTACCTTTTTTTTTTTGCATTATTTTGATTCATTCAGGCCTCGTCCACATCAACATTTTGATCAGAACTGATGTGAACTGATATCTACTTGAAAAGTCATGAAAATTTATATAGACAGAAAATTATTAGAAAAACTGGTGCTAAGGGAAGATTCTTGCTTTGAACAAGTTCTCAGAAAGCAATTTTTGCTTCATATACTGATGCTAATTTGCAAGCAGTCATCCCTTTTACTACATGTGGGTGCTTCCTCAAAGAGAAATACCATGCCATGAATTGCTAACATCTCTTCCTGCAGTAGTTATGAGCTCCTTGGAGTTGTTTTGGCCAGGTACCAAACTAGTTTATCTCTGCTCTGCCTGTGACATTTTGTTTGATCACATCATAAAGCGGTAAGGTTGTGGAATGTATACATAGCACTATACACTAATAAAGTGTTTATCCTTTAATGTCTCCCAGATGCTTGCCTATAGCTTTTTCCACTAGTAAAGAGAATGTGTTGGGTTGATGTGATCTTATGTTTATATTGTCTGTTGGGCCTATGTGATAAGTCATGTTCTTTCTCCTTTACTTTTGTAGAATCAGTAAAACAAGGGTTGTCTTAAAGGTCTGTTCCTCTATGTGTAACACATGCTAGGTCCATTAAATAACTTGGATCAAACAGTAATAAAAACTGAGGTTAGAAGAATATCCTCAAGGGACAAGCAGTCAATAATTTCTGTGTTACATAAAATCATAAAATTCCGTGGAGTTGACGATGTTTAACTCCAGGGAGTTTTGGAGTAATTAGAATGAACAGAAGATTTCCCGAATTTAAGAGAACACTCAAGACTCAACATGTTTTTTCTGCCATTCAGAAAGAAAGTGCATGACACTTGGGATCTGATTCTTTATTGCATACCATTTGGTGCTGTTATTTATGGCAGTTAAGGCAGGTGCAAACAGCAAGTGTTGTGCCTACCTTTTTACTTACATTTTGCACAGTTGTAAATCACTAGCTGAATCAGCATTGAGTGCTGCGGGGCAGTAGATAAATGAAACCTGGCTTCTTTACCCAGGTAGGAATGCTTGTTGAGCCTAAGCTCAAAATCTATCAAGAAAAATCAATTGGAATATTCTAACAAGTTATTAAAATGAAAATATAATGTTCTCAGTTTTTCTTTGTTTACTCTGTCAGGAGAGTGAGAGATACCAGGTAAAAATGTTGAAAATGTTTAAATGCCTTTCCAGCCCAAGTACTCTTTCAGTAACGATACAGACATTAGGCCCAGACCATTTACAGCTGTCAAAACACTTCACAGTGTAAGTAATTTATTCTATGTCTGTAACAAAAGCACCTGTCAGCATAGTGATTGTCATCAAGAACATGATCTTTGGTTGACAGCAGAAGCTTCCATTATACAAACAAGTGTACTGCCAAAACTGAGCTTTTGCTGAATTATCTAATTTTGCTTGAAAGGGCTGGTAGAGATCACATTAATGGAGGCAGTGACTTAGAAGTACTTGTCAGGATGATACAGAATATCATGAGGACCAAATATTTCCTAGCACAGGCATAGCTTTATCTGTGTGCGCTTTTTTTTTTACAGAAAGGCAGAGTTGCAAAGGCTCACCATGCAAGATCCAATAAAAGGTCATGGGTCTTCAAGCATACCTCCAGATGGCCTAGCTGTTGCAACCATGATTCCAGAGAGTCTTCCATTCCATGATAATATGCTCTAAGGCACTTTGTAAGGAAATCTGCAAAGCCAGCCCCTTGAGCAGGGAGTAGCCTGAAGTCAGCTTGATTACGGGAGAGCTGTCCTGAGAGAGCCACTAAACACCAAGCACAGGGACAAGTCCCAAATGCCATTTGGTGCATATCTCAATAACAATAAAGGACGAGAACTTTGTCCACTGAAAAGCCACGTGTAGATGATGATGACACAAAGCTTATTATTTTCTTTAAAACAAACCCCCATTTTGGTGACAGGAGCAGAGGCAGTCTGCTGCTCTAACAAATATCCGTGGTGAGAATAATAATTCCATCAATCATTTCAAAGGAAATAATAAAGTCCTTCTGAAAAACTCCATAGTCATGCCAACATCCAGAGTCAGTGCACAGGAATTTGGCAGTTTTTAATTCTTATCTGTGGCTTCTCCAACAAAATGCACCTTGCTACAGCTAGATGCAAACATAGCCCTTTCAAAATGACAAATGCAGAGTTTAGTTAAAATCTGCGGACTGCACTTTGGAAAGGTTTCTAATGTAACCTTTTCAAAGGTCTTCTAGTAATCATAATAAATAAAAAAATGAGTTTGAGCTCCCATTATGAAGCTGTAAGAGAAAAGCCAATAATCCTGGGATGTTATGATTTAGATACTTGTACTTCTGTCAGTGTTTTAATGCTTCTGAGGCAGATAAATTAAAGAGGTCTAGTGATGATGTCTGTGTCCTGGGTTCAAAGTGGACTAGTTAGTTCACATCCATGAAGCTTAGAACCTTTCTCTATATCAGGTTTGTTCTGAAGGGACTTGGTTGGAGCAGTAGAAAGCACTGAAAGGGAATGAATTAACAGAGCAGATGATTGGTGTTCAATCTCACTCTTTGTCCCTCCTTTGTATAATACATTGTATTGGTGCACCTTCTGAGATCTTAATTACATTAGTGAGATCATTTTCACAGAATCACAGAATTGTAAGGGTTGGAAGGGACCTCAAGAGATCATCAGGTCCAACCCCCCTGCCAAAGCAGGGTCGCTAGGATAGGTCGCACAGGTCATTGTCCAGATGAATCTTGAATATCTCCAGAGAAGGAGACTCCACAACCTCCCTGGGCAGCCTGTCCCAGGGCTCTGTCACCCAAACTGTGAAAAAGTTCTTCCCCATATTAGTGCGGAACTGGCCATTTCTCCATGTCTCACACTTGAGATATTTATAAACATTAATAAGATCCCCTCTTAGCCTTCTTTTCTCAAGGCTGAACAGTCCCATTTCATTCAGCCTATCCTTGTATGGGAGATGCTCCAGTCCTTTAATCATTTTTGTAGCCCTCCTCTGGACTCTCTCCAGGAGATCCCTGTCTTTTTTATACCAGGGGAGAGTAGAGGGGGAGGATCACCTCCTTTGACCTGCTGGCCACACTCCTCCTGATGCACCCCATTGGGTCTCTTAGCCACCAAGGCACACTGCTGGATCATGGCCAATCTGTCATACCTGTCATCCACCAGGACCTCCAGGTCCTTCTCCACAGAGCTCCTCTCCAGCAGGTCATCCCCCAGCCTGTGCTGACACAAGCAGTTATTCCTTCCCAGGTGCAAGACTTTACACTTGCTTTTGTTGAATTTCATTAGATTTCTCCCTGTCCAGCTCTCCAGCCTGTCCAGGTCTCGCTGAATGGCAGCACAGTGTTCCTGTATGTCAGCCACCCCTCCCAGCTTTGTATCATCGGTGTACTTGCTGAGGGTGGATGCTATTCCCTCATCAAGGTCGTCGATGAAGATGTTAAACAAGACTGGACCCAACACCAAGCCCTGGGGAGCACCGCTAGTCACAGGTCTCCAACCAGACTCTGGTCTACTGATCACCACCCTCTGGAGCTTGGCCCAGCAGCCAGGCTGAGTTAAAAAAAAAAAAAGGCAAAATTTATGCCTTTTCTTGCATAAATTTTTTAAAAAGATGTCGCATAATTCTAGAGAGTTCAAAAAAAGTGTCAAGTAGTTGGAGAGCCAGAAATAATATGAATCAGTTGAACACTCGAGAAAAATATCTTATTTGGCTTTTTAAAAAGGAGGGTGAGAAAATGATGTTGTTATAAAGCAGAAATACCCACAGAGGGAAAGTATACTAGTATAAAAGACTACAAATAAGTGGAAAATGACACATCAAGAAACAGTTATTGGAGGTGGAGCTAAACAAACTCAGATTTGAAGTAAAATATGATTTACTAATGGTAAGCTGATGAAACAAAAAGTAGATTGATATTCTGTCAAGGAAAGAACTGGATTGTTTCACCTTTTTGTAGCTTTAGATCAAGACTTTTCAAGGACATACACTGTAGTCACACACCATCTTTTTCTTCAGTTGTGGAAAGGACCAGATGAAATTTAATCACCAGGCATATACAGACAGTCAGTTTAGATGACCGAACAGATCACTTTTGGCGTTTATTTCTATGGATCTATATACCAAAATATTAATATTAATTGGAAATTATCAAGTAGAATGAAGTTCTCTAAGATTTGCTTTGCATTGCCCTTGATAACAATTAAATTCAAGAGAAACAGATTTATATACATGAACAGCAAAAAAATGAATAAACAAAACATAATTTGTATTATGACTGTTCTCCTTAAGTCATTAGGTATGGAATTCTTTTAAAAGATATTTAATGTTTTTGGAAAGCACTGCCTTGACAGCAATGAAAAAGAGGATTTTTCCTACACTGAAGGTAAGGTAACAACAGTTTTCATTGGCTCAGTGTCATTAAGTGTATATATTCTGTGCCTCATCTGCAGATGTGAGCTGAATTAAGAGCTTAATTTTTGGCTTGTGTATGCTGAGTCTAGGAGTAGAGATATGTTTTGCAATGTTGATTTATGGGATATGAACATTTTTTTGCACAGGACTGTACTGGTAGCCCCAGTTCACTGTGTTTAGTGCATTGATTTTATTTTTTTTTTAAAAGACCACGCATTTCTTTTATTTGGTAAGTATTTATCATGACTACATTCAAACCAATGAGCTGTTGTCAAGCATCAGTATTCTTAAGATCTGCCAAGTGATCATTAGCGATTTGGTCAAGCTCTTTTATTAAAACTGTTAGCAACATTCTTACCATGGGCAGTAATGGGGTTTCACTAGGTGCATATATACTGTAAAATTTCTTTTCCTTCAGGAGCATAGCTCTGCCAATAATCTGGACAGTACACACACGTTAGTTCAGTCATGGATTTCAAGTAGCAAACTGAGCAGTAGAAATCTGGGTAAGGAAGAAAGAGTAGTTTGTTGCAGGGGTTGCATTATACAAAAGGCATTGATATAAGCTGGTGCCTAAACTTGTCCTAGCAACCAGGGTTCAATCCATGCCATCAATAACGAGGTCAGTATAGATGGACTTCAGGCAGATAAAAGATTCAGTCAATAGGGAATGTATTAACTGTATTCAGTGAATGTAGCTGTAATTAGATCTATGGGGAAACAGTGTGGGAGAAAACAATCACATCAATTTAATTTATAAAAATAAAAATGGTCATGAACTTCATATATTTTAAGGTCAAAAGCCACTGTTTGAAGTCATGGTTAATATAGGCCATAAGACTTTCATGAATTAATTAATACTGACTTCTATGAGACAAAGACCTTTATCCCTGTTCCATTTAACTACTGAAGTCACCAGATCAGAAAGAAATTTAAAATATTTCTCAGTTCATTCACTTTGAACTTTTCAGTGTTATTTGCAGTCCACTGCATCAATGTCATATGATGCTATAAAGGGAGCTCATGTGCCCTTACTCATATAGGCTCTTTAAGAGCATAATTTCTATTCGCTCCAGGTAACTATGTAATTATGTGAAGATAAAAATTATAGCAAGCTGATATTTCCAGATAAAATGTATGTACCAGCACAGAAACAACCACAAATTGACGAATGAAATGCAGAGTAAGTTTATTTCTGTTACCTCGCCAGCTGGGGGATCCCTCATGCAGCACCCAGGCAGAGGCATGCATGTGGGAATGCAGGTCCCATGGAGCCCAGTCCATGCAAGAAGATCACTGAACCTGCTGGTTTTGCCTGTACTTCAAGGATACATGAAGGTGTAGTTTACCACTGAACTTTGATCTGTCACACAACGGGGTAGGATTCTCAAGCACGTTTGATAGGGTGCCCCTGAGTCTGATATCATGGGCCTATGAGTCTGATATCATGGGCCTATGTTATCTAAAACCAGATGTTCTACTTGCTCAGAACACAAGGCTAAAAATCAGTTAGTATGGCATATCATTTTCCCTGCACCCCTCCTGCAAGTCACTAGAGATTGTTTACAATCCTCTTTGCCCATTTTCCATTATTTTCACACAGAAAGGGAGAGAGAAAAAATTGAATGAAATAGAGGGAGGACAGCATGAATGTGCTTGCTCTTGTTTCTGGTTCAGTTTGCAGGCTAATAGGTGAGAAAGAAAACACCTTCATTTGTTTTAAAAGGTCATTACAATGGATATCTCACTACTGCTTTCAAAAAAAATTATTCTTGATTCCATTTTTAAAGGAAACTAAAATTTTCAGTGTCCAAAAGTGAAAAGAGTCTTGTATCCAAAAGCAGTCAAAAGTGGATACCTATGTAACAATATATTAATATGGATATTGTATGAGAGTTCTTCCCAAGTATATTCCCTTTTCCTCCACTGATCTGCAAGTATCGGGAAATCTGTACCTAGTCAAGCTACCTCTACATTTACTAACTGCTATTTGATTTGTAGTTCTATGATTTTTTTTAAAATTTGTGAATAAAAGTTTGGAATCCACAACTTCTGGCAACTATTCCACACACAAAGTAAGTAAGTACTGTGTGAAAGTATTCCTCCTTTATTTGTTTTCAATCATCTACTTGATAATTAAACATGATGACTTATTTTATTTGATCATTTCTTATACTGAAGTCTCTTCTTTTTATAATTGGATCTGGCTGGGGTAGAGGTAATTTTCTTCATAGCAGCCTGTACAGTGCTGTGTTCTAGATTTCTGATCAAAACAGTGTTGATAACATACCAGTGCTTTAGCTACTGCTGAGCAGTGCTTATACAGGCCTTTCTGTTCCTCAAGCTGCCTTGCCAGTAAGTAGTCCAGGGATGGGAAAGAAGTTGGAAAGGGACACAGCCAGGACAGCTAACCTCTAATGACCAGAGGGGTATCCCATGCTGTATGATGTCACACTTAACAATTAAAGCTTGGTTAAAGATGGAGTAGAAGGAGATGTTGATGATTATAGTCTTTGTCATCTCAAGTAGCCATTAAATGGGCAAAGGTTCTGCTTTCCTGGAGACAGATACACACCTGCTTGTCTGCACATACATTCCTTATTTTGTTTTGCTTGTATGTGCAGCTTTATTTCACTTATCAAGCTGTCTGTATCTTGACCCACAAGTTTTCAGTTTCTCCCTCATCCTGTTGGGTGGTGGTGAGGAAGTGACTGGGGCAATCCACCACACCTATCTTTCATGAAGTTTGCCACCTTTCTTCATGACATTTTTTAGGACTACTGCATTCCTTTTTGAGCTGTGAGAACTAGAAATCTACATGGTTTGCAAGATGCAGATGCATCACAGAATTTTATGGTGAAACAATTTTGTCCTCAGTTGTGTTATATATTCCTTTTCTGAAAGCTTCTAGCTTTTTGCTTTCCTGTCTGATAGCTACTGATGACAGCAACAATTTTCTTAGATTGTCCATTATAGCTCAAAGATATTTTTTTTCTTCAGTAGTAATTAACTAGTTCAGAACCCATCACTCTGCATGCAATTTAGGATAGTTTTCCTCCCATAGGCATCATTCTACATTTATCAACACAGATTTTCATTTGTTATTTACATTATCCTTTAAAACTCTCTGTGAAGTATCAGTGGACCAAATAATAACTATAAGGTACTCTTGAGAAGTACCATTCCATATCAGCTAAGATGATAAAAAATACAGAGAAAAAGTTCTCAAGGAGATTGTACTTGATTTCCCAGAAAGCTATGACAAGGATTTTTTTAGTACATCATTATTCTCAGGCAAAAGCTTATATAAGCCACAGTGATTTGTACTGACAAAAGAAGGTGATGTTCCATTTCGTCTTCAAAATGTGTGACTATAATCTCAAGTTATTAAAAAAGAAGCTTTGTATTAGCCAATTATGTTTCTACTTTAATCATCTAAAAATGAGTGGACAGCCCTGTGACATGAATGAGCAGCATTACATGTCTTTGGCTTGAGAGGTATGGTCACTTTGAGCGATATTTTTCTGACACTAATGCCTGAGTTCAAAACATAACTAAACACAGATTAGAATGGAAATATACAAGGGATCATATGTCTGAATCATTTGCTTAGGTAAAATAGAAAGGAGCTGATTTTCTCCTTGAAAACTTTGGGAAATTCATTATTAACTTAATGTGTCAGACCTAAGAAATATGCTGCTACTAATGCATGTGAATACACTTATGTAAAAATATTTCAAACTTAAACTGAAATGTATTTAAAATGAAGTTGTCTCAACCATTTGTGATTATTTTACTGTTCTTGCAAAAGCAGCTATTTATTATTTTTCCAGAAAGGAGTAAATAATCAAGTCAAAGGTAAAGATTGGATCAATCAAGAACAAAACTCAAACCTGTAACTCAGTAAATATGATGGTATTTGCTGAGAAGAGTACATATCTGTAAGACAGTGACCTAGGAATCTTTCAGATTTAATTTCCTGCTTTTTTAAAGAAAAACAAATGGTCCAGGGAAGAGCATTGGAAGGGTAGAAAACATACATGGAGTAAGTTTCTATCTGAGCTCCTAGAGTAACTTATTAAGGGTAGTTCTTTTACTCCCTCATCTTCATATGTTATTTTTTTCACTAGTCTACAGCCAGTGACAGTGTTTCAGGTTCTCAATGTCTTGCTGTTTTGTATAAGCAGCATGAAACTCAGTGGCTGAAGAGGAGGCTAAAGAGATGGGTAAAAATAATACTTATTCACAGATCTTCACCTTCTATTCTCAAACATGTATTTCCAGACTGATTTTTTTCTCCCTGCCTCTCACAATGCATTAAGTCTTTAAACAATATGATGGACACATCTCATACTGTGACATAAATAAATTAAGACATAAAAGACAGATATATGAAGGACATAAAGTGCATGGCAAAGTAGAATTTGATCACGTGTTCTGGGAATCTGTATATTTTGGTGCACCTTTTGATTAAAAAAAATCATTAAATATGCATTTAGTGGTGCCATGACTGTTCACCTTACATGGTGAATGGTGGCAGCTTTTCTATCTTGCTTCCTCCATTTTGCTTCCCATATAAAAACTCCAGCTGCAGCCCAGACACTGCTAAACTAGCCTGTTCCTTCCTGCAGTACTCGGCATAAGGTGCACATCAAAGATGGAGAAGAAAAAGTAATAGGCATGCTGCATAGGCTGGCAATACTCAGCTGGTGGCATTCTGTTGGGATAATTTTCAGCTTGTTGCCAGAATTGCCTCCAGGCTTCGCTGTGATCCACTTTTTGGGGCTTGGCCCAGGAACAGAGTCAGGATGCTGTGAAGTTGATCTTTGATGCCTGTTACCAACTGTGCCCACTGCAAGGCAGGCACAGCAGAAAGTAGGGTCCAACAGCTTTCCCCCTTCTAGGCAAGTACCTAATCAGCATTCCAGATGGTATCTTCTTGGCCTCTCCCTGATGAAGCTGTGCCCACCTGACACACCTGCATTTCACTCTGCACTGTAGCTTTCAAGGAAACATTTTTCAATGTGATCATCTAAAATAAAGCAGTCGTAAGATTTGGAAGCAATGTTGCTTCTGTTTGTGCAGTTCACCCCCTCCCCCAAAACTAGAACATGAAGTTATACAGGCTCAGAGCTGACAACAGACAAGGTGACAGCTCACACAAAGGGGACTTCGGAGTGAGCTTCTGTAAGGCTCTCCTCAGCAACTCCAGGGTGCTGAATTTCCTGCATAAGATTTGTTGACTGGAAGTTCGCTGTGCTTCTTTGTAGCTTTTATTTTATCTGGGAGAGCATAACCTTTCCCTAGTTAGATTTATACTGCCATACCTTAAAAAGAAGATTTTAGCTTCCAAGTGCTGGGCTACTGAACTGTGGATGAAAGCTCTCAGCAACACCACAAAGCATGTCTTGCCACGTTTTCTTACTTTCTTACTCAACATTTCACAGTACTACTCTGCTTGGTCTATGCTTAAGCACTGGTAGGAAAATAAAGACTAGATAAAGACAGTTTATCTCTGAGGTTAAATCCTCAGAGAGCTGTGGACTAGCTTATTTCTATGGATCAGGTGTTGACACTACGTTAAATTCATTTTTTACTTAAAAATAATGAAAAGAAAAGACACAGGAGGTTTATGTGGCCTTGCTCTCAAAGCTTCATTGCTTCACAGAGAACAGAGAGAATGTTTACAGCACACCTCTGCCATTTCATACTTGTGATTGAAAGACTGCAGTTGCAAGTGGCTGGATTTGAGCTAGGTATTCTTAACTCTCTTAAGAGTTAGTGTAAATAAGTACTTCCAGACCACAATTAATCTCATCCTAAACATATCTAAAACAGATCAAGTGAAGAGTGCTGTTAAGACTACCAAGAGACCCCAGGATGAATACCTCATCTGTTGACATCTAAATGGAATAAATATATAATTAATTGGAGCGAATCCTCCTGTAATGTAATGCCTAAATGTACACTGACTTCCATACCACAGCATTTTCATGTAGAAGAGTGCCAAGTAATTTAAGTTTGATATTTGTTTGAAAAAAACCTAGCTAGAGAAGATAAAAAGGGAGTTTCAGTTCCAGGTTTAGACTCATGTCTATAAGGTCTCTACAGTCTTTTACGTGTCATTGTTTTACCCAAACCAGCAGCTAAGCCCCACACAAACAGTCACTCACTCTGAGTGACTGAGGATGTAGGCATGTGTGTTTATTTGTTGTTGGCTTGGTAAATAATGACTCACTCATGCTGGACTAAAAAGTGTTCGGAGGATTATTATATGCAATTTAGCATTTGGATGCTGGGGAGCTCTAAGGGCTATACAATATTTTTGCATCCTTTTGTGACACACATTTCACTCTAGGAAATAGTTTTACTTCACAAAGGAATTTATATACTTTTCTGAGACTGTCACTTGAATCTTCAGCCATGACACTGTCAAATTTTTGGCAAAAATGCTGAAAGAGAGTTAAAAAAAGTTTAGTGTAGATATAGACTAGGGATTTTGATGGGGTGGAGGGGGAATGGAATTAGTTCCCAGCTGGAGATCTTCAAGAATTTTTGCAATAAATATATATCAATAGGAAATGAAAAAACATGTCCTGGCAGCACATTTATTGTTAGTCCCACTATACAGCTGGTTCAGGAGTTACAATGACTCACGCTAACTCCTCATAGAAGTTATATGGCTCAAAAGTACACAACCTTTGTGAATTTATAACTCAGTCTATTGATCGTTACAATGTCAAGGCTAAATGGTCTTAGAAATATATAAAAGATTATAGCTTATGGAGTTTAGACTATCTTCTGAAATAATTATTTGGTTTCCAAATTTCTAAGCTTGTATTTATGTTTTTGGACATGTTCTACTGCATATAGAAGCTGGGACCTGGTTGAGACATGGATGTACAAGAAGTAGGCTAATGTGAACATCATGAATTTCAACAAGGCCAAGTGCAAGGTCCTACCCATGGGCCAGGGCAGCTCCTGAAATTAATACAGGCTGGGGGGTGAAGGGATTGAGAGCACGGGGGTATTGGTGGATGAAAAGCTGGACATGAGCCAGCAACGTGTGCTCACAGCCCAGAAATCACACTGCATGCTGGGCGGCATCAAAAGACGGGTGACCAGCAGGTTGAGGGGAGTGAATCTGCCCCTCTACTCCACCTTCATGAGACCCCACATGGAATAGTGCCTCCAGCTCTGAAGCTGTTAGTACAAGAAAGACATGAACCTCTTGGAGTGGGTCCAGAGGAGGGCCATATCTGCCTGAGCCTTCTGAATTGAGCATGGTCTCTATTGATCCCTGCCAAAATAAGGTACTTTATGTTTATGCGGTTCTACAGGGGAGAAATAATATTGTATAGGAAGTATTATGTTCTAAAACATGCTCCAAAATGAGAAAAACAAATGTTTTATGTGAGCAAATGCTATGTTTGTCCCTTGGTTATGACACTGATTTAGTAAGCTGTCCACAGTAGATGCATTGGTAGATGATGTCGTAGCCAAATCTTAACTTATGAATAAATTACCAGTTATGTATGGCCACACAGTTCATGCTGCAGGGGTCATCTGCAGCAGGAAGGGTCATCTAAAGCGTCTGAAAAGTCAAATGTACATGCATGACACAGGACAACTAACTAATCAGGAGTACAAGCTGCTGCATGTCAGTAACTTTTTTGTGTATGTGTATTCACATGTGAATACACATACACCCATGTGAACATAGGAATGAATGAACTCGAAGCACCCAGAATTTGCTGGGCCTAAGTGTTTACAAGAACAATGGTAGCAATTAATTTCTGTCTAGCTGGCATGGCAAATAATCACCTTCATATTATTATATGACATTAATTCTTTTGTCTGAATTAGTATTCTGTGTGAAGTTTTTGTCTTGCTTCATCTGATAGTGAGTTTTTTGGAACAGATTTTGGAACAGATTATATTAAATATTGCTGGGTTTATGAGAGGAATAAACCTGGTCCAAGGTATTTAAATATGTTTTTAAAGCACCGTATAAGTGCATAACAATAGCTGTGATTAACACTAATGATATTACTGTTGTCATGTTTAATAATAAATGTGATAAATACCAATATAAATATAATTGTCACTATTGCTGTAGCTGTTCAGTGAAGGTGGTTTTGATAATAATAAATGGTGTCAACAAATAATATTGTTCTTGATTATGCAGGCATCCTAGTAATTTGCCTTTTTCATGATTTACCTGCTGTAGGTAAATATGCAATGGATCAGTAATTATTAATGTACTTGGAGCTACCCATTTGATGAGAAGAGTAATTACTGCTTGCTTCCATTCTTCAATCATTTTGCATTACAGCATGGGAATGTACATATTGGAATAGCAAAGAGGGGCTCACTGAGCTTTTGGGGTTTTGTTTCCAAGTATCTCAATGACATACTTCTGTTAAGACATATTTTCAAAAAACGTGCAGTTTTTCTTAAAGAGATCTGGAGCCACAAGAGTGAACGCCCTGATTATGATCTAAATGTGGTGGTAAATGCCTACATTCATTTTATAATGTCAAAAATAGTTCAGGCTGAGAAAGCATTAGGAAGAAGCACTGCACATTTTTCATGTTGTTACTTTCCCCAGAGTATCAGTTTGTAGCTACTACGGAAAGCAGATTCTGGTGCTTTCTAGATAGACTTTTGATCTATTTTGCACAGCTATTTGTATGAGCATGGGCAGCATGAGGTGACTTGGGACACATAACCTAGAAATCAACCAACAACAGCTATACCTTACGGGAACAAAATGGAAAAAAACAACCCTAACTCCTAATAGCTCCTGGGCTTGCGTGTTGGACTTTCCTTCTGGTGAAATGGCGCTATGGATATGAATCTTCTCAAAGAGCAGGGGGTTAAGCCTTTGCCTCCTTCCACCAGTGTATGTACTCTTGGTGCTGTTTTAAAAAGAAGTCATGGCCACCATGTCCCTAGTGTATTACTAACTGCAAATCTGTGCAGAGGGTCCTCATCTGTGTGACCAGGCTGGAAGAAAAATGCAGTTTTTGAATCGTCCTAAAGCATAGGCCTCAGATAGCTGTTCAGCAGCTCGGCTGTAGCTAGACATTTATAAAAAATAGGACTTTGTGCACCTGGGAAGCATTAATATTAACCAGCCAAGATCTTGACAGGAATAGAACCTTTAATTCTACTTTTGTCTCATGATCTTCTTTTCATTGCTGGTCTCCAGACTTTTGGCTCAGCCACTGACATTATTAATAATCATGAGTAAATTAATTAAATAAAAACAACCTGAATGAATATATTAATCCAAAATTATTTTTAGATTCTACTTTATAAAATATCTGACTATAATGAAAATAAAAATGCTAATTAATAAAGGCAGTGAAATGTAATTTTTTTTTAATGGTTCAAGTTTCTTCAGTTATTGTTTCATGATGTTTGGTTGGGTATGAAGTCCTAGCTTCTGGGCTTATAATGCTATTAGTTTATACAGTATACATTTGAGGATTTTTTTGTATTCCTTATAGTTGCAGAGAAATATCCAAATTATGTAATCACACTCGAATCTTGAGGATAGTTATGAAGAAAGCAATTTTTAAAATTTTATACGTCTTGTGGCTTTTTTCTGATGGGCCTGGGATCTGCATTTCCAAATGGTTATTTTTGAATGATGGAATTTGATAATGCTACTGCTAATAGAGACCTGGACTCTGAAATAGAATTACAGATAAAATAACAAATTATTAAAAAGCAATAAAATTAAATATTACAATATAAAGTTATTTTAATTAGAATTAACTAGTGTGTCATGTTAAACAAATAAATATAAAAGGTTAAAATTTAGTTTGAAATCCACAGTGAAGGCACAGAATAATCCTGTAGAAGAGGACTTAAGAATTTTAAAGCACAGCTCCACTCCAAAGACAAGATAAAACCAAACATCTGGGAAGTCCCTGAATTGTGGATTAGCAGAACAAAGAGGGTTTTCTTTTTCTCTGAGTTTGACTTTCTTTGTATTCTTAAAAAAAAAAAAAAAGCCTTTTGTATGACTTTGGACCTTTTATATTTGGACAAGAAAAAGGGAGGCTTATGCACCCAGAGACTTGGGAATGGTGGATGGTAACTGGTGTCTACAATTAAATGTTAATTAGATATTCACACAGCTTTATTTTGAATGTTTGTGCCAACTCAGAAATCTCAATTTGCTATGGTAATTAGGTAGACTTTCTGCATAAATAAGGCTACATTAATACAGTTTACGTGAATAATAATTTCTTCATAGACTTGATTTTTCTTGTTCATGATCGTTCCCATTTTAATTAATTACTTATTTTTATATGAGTGATAGGAAAGTCATACAACTACACCCCCGCAGCATGTACCTGGGGGTTTCTACTGAAGTGTTTTTGAATAACTGATATAAGTAAATGCTGGGAAAACTGAATTTACATACTAAGTGGTGTTTTTATGTACATGTGCAGAAAGAACTCCTTTTTTATCATAATATGACTCACAAATGTTTCCAAAGGGAAGAAATCCATTATTTCTTTGTTTCTTCTTTCTTATACATCGTAATCATTGTATGTACAAACATATGCAAAAAAAAAAAATCCTGTCTCTTGGGTTAGAAACAGTAATTAATTCTGCTTAACGTATCTCTTACAGTGTTAGTAACCATCTGATAAGGGAATGCTTGTGGTTTTTTGTATTCATTGAGGCTTTCAATAATTTTTTTGAATACTTAAGAAAACACAGTAAATCTCAGCTTTGGCATAAATACTGGAAAGCACTACAAAATCTACTTAATTATGTCGGTCAATACTGCATCAGAAATTTGCAATTTGTCCACTGAAAATGGATAGTTCAAGTGTGCTCCCAAAATGAAGCAGGGCATGACTTGTATGCTAGTCTACTAAAAATTATTTGGAATTTTCATTTTCGATTTCAGTCTGTGATAAGTACCACATAATAAGAATTATTGGTTTATGTTATGGGTATTTGTTATGAACTTAGTATTACAGCTCTGAAGAGAGGAAGAGGGTTGGATCTTCTCTCTGAATCTGTGGATTTCCAGGCTGTCTGGGAGCAAATTCTACTGACATCGGTGGAGTCTCTGCAAAGATTTGTCATGAAGAAGGCACATGAACTGTTTTTGGTTAGCGTGGCATTGTTTTGGTAGTGGCAGGAGGGGCTACAGGGGTGACATCTGTGAGAAGCTGCTAGAAGCAGCTTCTATCTTTCCATCATCTATCAGCAGTCCTGGCTAGCTGGGGAGGTACCGCTTGACTGGAGGCTCGTGAATGTGACGCCCATCTACAAGAAAGGGTGGAAAGAGGACCCAGGGAACTACAGACCTGTCAGTCTGATCTTGGTGCCAGGGAAGGTTCTGGAGCACATTATCTGGAATGCCATCATGCAGAACAGCCAGGTGATCAGGTCCAGTCAGTGTGGGTTCAGGAAAGGCAGGTCCTGCCCAACTAGCTTGATCTCCTTCTATGATCAGGTGACCTCCCTAGTGGATGAGGGAAAGGCTGTGGACATTGTCTACTTGGACCTTAGTAAGACCTTTGACACTGTTTCACACAGAATTCTCTTAGAGATCTGGTAGTTCATGGCTTGGATGGGCTTATGCTTCACTGGATGAAACACAGTCTGGATTGTCAAGCACAAAGGGTTGTGGCAAATGGAGTTAAATCCAGCTGGAGGCTGGTCATCAGTGGTGTTCCCCAGGGCTCAGGACTGGGGCCAGTTCTGTTTAATGTCTTCATCAATGACATGGATGAGGGAGTCAAGTGCGTCCTCAGTAAATTTGCTGATGATACCAAGACTGATGGGAGTGTTGATCTGCCAGGGGGTAAGCAGGCTCTACAGAGGGACCTGAACAGGCTGGATCGATGGGCCAAGGCCAATTGCATGAGGTTCAGCAAGGCCAAGCGTCATGTCCTACTCTTTGCTCACAACAACCCTATGCAAAGCAACAGGTTTGGAGTGGCTCGAGAGCTGTCTGGAGGAGAGAGACCTAGGGGTGTTGATCAACAGCCAGATGAATATGAGACAGCAGTGTGCCCAGGTGGCCAGAAAAGCCCATGGCATACTGGCCTGTATCAGGAACATCATGGCCAGCTGGGGTAGGGAAGTGATCCTCCCCCTGTACTCAGCACTAGTGAGGCTGCACCTGGAGGACTGTGTTCAGCTTTGGGCCCCTCACTATAAGAAGGACATCAAGATGTTTGAGTATGTCCAGAGAAGGTCTACAAAGCTGGTAAAGGATTTCGAAGAGAAATCTTATGAGGAGCGGCTGAGGGAGATGGGATTGTTTAGTCTAGAGAAAAAGAGACCAGAGGGAGATCTCATTACTCTCTAGAACTACCTAAAAGGTGGTTGTTGTGAGGTGGGAGTTGGTCTCTTCTCCCTAGTAGTTAGTGACAGGACAAGGCAAAATGGTCTGAAGTTGCATGAGGGTTATGTTTAGGTTGGATATTAGAAAAAAATTCTTCCTGAAAGGGTTAAATACTGGAACAGGCTGCCCAGGGCAACGGTTGAGATACCAAGCCTGGAGGTGTTTAAAAGAATAGTAGATGTACTTGGTGACATGGTCTAGTGTTGGGCCTAGTAGGGATAGATAGTGGTGGGACTTGATGATATTGAAGGTCTTTAACAACCATAACCATTCTATGACTCTATAAGCTTCCCCTAGTTCCCACAGAGCATGGTGCTGGCCAAGGCCAAGCCACTCAGACACAGTGGTAGTGCCTCTGGAATAACAGAGTTAAGGAGTGAAAAAACTCCTATTCGCAACTTTTGCAGACAGAGAGAGGGGTGCCTCCATCTGCTCCAGTATAGAGTCCTCCATGGGCTGCAGGGCAATCTCTGCTCCACCATCATCCATCACCCTCCATATACTACAGGGGTACAGCCTGCTTTACGATGGTCTTCTGCACAGGCTGCAGGGGAATCCCTGCTCTGGTGCCTGGAGCACTTCCTCCCATTCCTTCATCATTGACCTTGGTGTGTGCAAGATTACTTCTCACATCATCTCACTCCTCTCTCTGGCTGCAAAATGTGCTGCTCCCTTCCACTCTCTGTCCCCCCTCTCCCCCCCCCCCCCCCCCCCTCCCTGCCCCCTACATTCTTAATTCTTAGCCCAGAGGTGCTACCACCATTGCCTTGGCCAACAGCAGGTCCATTTTGGAACCAGCTGACATTAGCCCTAACATCTCGCAGAAGCCACCCTGTAGCCCCTGCCCCCTCCCCCCCAAAAGATGCCACACAAACCCAATACACTATATTTTATGTAAAACATTTGAATTAGGGATATATCTGATGCTGAAGAGCTAAGAGAACTTGTGGGTTTACAGAAATATTTTCCTACATTGTCTTTTAGTCTATTGCATAAACATCCCAGCCAGGATTCACTTCAATTACCAGAAAGACATGTGATGTCATATGCTGTTACGAGCAGCAGTAACAGATAGTGACTGATCAGATTATGACCCTCATCATGAATACCCAACACAACAATTGCAACAGAAGGGCAGGGCAGTAAAGATGTTGTGCTCGCTTTGATAAGAAGTGAGAACAGTGCCCATAGAAAAAGAAATTAGAGCTGATACCTTTCCCTATTGGTGCTAGTAGCTGTAGTCATGTAATATTTCACTAAACCCAAGAATCGTTTTTGAATCTCGATGGCTTATTGTTTGGGTTGTTTTGACAGAAGCAATAGCAAGTATTCTCAATGTTGCTCAGCTTTATCTAGGGTGAAACTGACTGACAGAGCCAGAAATTGCTTCTGCATGAATGTTGATTTTATTCAAAGAAGACTCAGCAGCAACACTCCACCACCGTACAACCAGATTCATCTTTCTGTCTCAAATATTCTACCTGCATTTTTCACTGCATCTGGTTTTACTTCAGTGGCAATATAAACAACAATTTTTATTGTCTTGCTGTATTTAAAACCAGATCAATCTTGGCCCACTTAATCCCAAGAAAATGTTGTGATTCCACTTTATAGGAGATTTTTGGTATTTGATTGCTGACTGAAGCACAAGGGTTTAGGATCAGTGCTAAGTTATACAGCAACACATTTGTATGTGTTTTGTACATGTATATATGTATATCGAAAGAAACATATCCATTTTGCTGCTGAATAGAAAATGTGACCTGTAATCTAAAATACAGGTCTGAAACATTAAAAAAGGCTCTGAGACTGATAAATAATTCTCTGACTTTTATGTTCCTTGTTTACAGGCGAGTCTAAATTTGGAATCATCAACACAAGCAAAGGCTGACAAAATGATGACTTTACTCTTGGAATCAGAAATTATCAATTATGATCAGTTCAGTTGAGCTTAATAGTAGAATAATTCTGAACTGTTTGTTTCCAAGATGTATAAGTATTCACATCTCTTCTTTTGTCCTCATTGACCTCATCTCTTACTTTTTCAGCTTAAGGAGTTTTATTAGTCATTATGGTGCAAGAATTATATGTGATGATCACTTCCAAGGCTAATGTTAGTTCACAACAAGATACCCATTGACCAGAACTTGTCATAGAGAGCTTTTAATATTTATGATCTGTTACGAGACTTTCATTTGTAATCACAGTCCTCTGATGTCTGCTCTGCTACAAAATACTTCTCTGGTCTGCAAGTTCACATAATATCTGCTTTTTCTCTATACAGTGTTTTTTACATTTTTTTTCCTTCTCTTTCTTACCTCTAAAACTGTTTTGTCGAACACCTTCTCTGTATTTTTTAACTATTACCAGGTTGTTCTTAGCCTTCCAGTTTCTAAATTTTCAGTGCCGGCCTGTGCCAATTTTCTTGTCACTCTGTGCCTGTAAGCCCTTTACAGTGCATCTTGTGTCCTCAATTCAAGGCCACTGCTGCCATACAATGCCCATAATTCTCTATATTCTATCACTATCTCAGTGTCATAAATATTTCATTCCACACAGAATAACTATTTGTTATTGCTGTCTTAATAAAATTATGGCTATACCATACAGAGATTAACAAAAGTAAAATAAATTAGGCTTAGCCACCTGCTCATTAGAAAAGAATCTGCTACATCTAAACAAAATAGAACAAAGCAGCAGTCAGGTCAAACAATTTCAAACAAAGCAAGCCCAACAAACCTCAGTCCTAAGGAGCAACAAACCCAGTATTAAAGCCTGTGGCCTGTTGCTAGAAGTGGCAATAATATAAGAAATCCAGACGATCCAGAAGGATTTGGTGGATCATGGTAGAAAGTTCTAAGTGGTAAAAAAAAACCAACCCAGAAAAGTGGAGGAGAAATATAATATATACAAAGTTTGTGATTTTTCTCTGTTCTATAGACCTGTTTGCTGAGAGTGTGATGAAGTTGTTGCTGTGACATTTAGAGAGCAAGCATCCATAATTGAAAGATTAAACTTGATTTTTTTTTTCAAGACAAAACTTGAAGGACTGAAAAATCAACAGGACCTGATTAATCAAGATGGAAATGCCAACAGAAAAGCCTTTTAGGCATCATATTTGATGTATGTGTGAATCACAAGCAGCAAAAGGTACATACAGTTGCAGAAAATGTATGAAAGCCATTGTTTTGAAAGTTATACAGCCTGAAGCAGCTATCCCAACAGGGTCTTTATCAAACAACAGTGTATTGCAGTGAATTAATTACATGGTTACATACTTATAGGAGTGGCCCTTGGTGCATCTGTTCCAGTACACTCAGTGGAAAACTTGCTAGAAACATCTCCAGAAGCAATCCAAGATTTATGTGCCTAGCGGGACTGACTCTATTAATCTGCTCCAGTAGTGCTAAGGCAAGATAAGAGCACCATGGTCACACAGGTAAGGAAAATTAAACCTAAATTCTTGGGTTCACTCTTTGCAGTCCACAAAAATCCTGCCACTCAGATCATACTTGGAAACTTGTATTAAGGATAGATGAAATGTGTATCCTTCCATAAGGCTATGACATAATTTTTGACTTATTGGCATTGTTTCATCGTTAGGCTATGATTTCTTCTTTTGTGAGCAACTTTTCTTTGCCATCATCTGACGAGGCTGTCAACAGAGAAGGTCTAACATGATTCTTTGAACCAAGCTGAAGGCATTTTTAATGACTAACATTTGTCCTTAGCTGGTGATGCCCTCAAAAATTCATTTTGTGTGCTGCACCTAATTTACCTTCTCGACAGCTCCAAGCATGTAATTGAGCAGAAATTTTCTCTCCTGAGGCTGAAACTGAACCTTGGTTTACATGTAACTTGATAAAAGCATTAATCAGAAAATGCAAAGGCTTCTACTTCCTAGGCATATGGAACAAGTTTATCTTGTTTAAGATCTTTTTGACAGAAACCAAAATCAGTGTCTGAGAACTGTTATGGGCCCTCATATTCAGTGGTAGAATTGTTTTCCTGATGGGATAGGGAAGAATTGTTTTCCTGATGCAATTTATCTGAGCTGTTATTGGCTGCAGTGTATGGGTGGGTCATTTCAGAGTAAATAGCAAGTTACCTCCTAAGACTCTGCTTTCTGGGTGACTTTTTGATTCCCAGAAGCTTAGAAATGTTTACTCTTTCTGAATAAGAATCCAAGTTTCTTTGGAAAAGCCCTGGCAATTCTCTTTCTATTTCTATCTTCAGAATCAGGCTTCATTTCAATCACAGTTCTAAAAAACTATCTTGTTAAGATTTTTGATCAAAAGTGACTATTCCCGCAGATTTACTTGTGTGTAGAATATCTTTTACTGTCTGGAAAGATTTTTCTGTTGTCATATTCTTACAATGTTTTGGAATTTTGTCTTCCTACCTCCAGAAGGCTATACTACGTTTTCTTTTTTCCATTATTGTAAGAATCCAAAGAGAATTCCAAGAAAATATTCCGTCCTTTACAAATGGAAACTTCCATTTCAAAAAAACTTGGGAACTCTTGTTCGGCTGTGGCTACAGTCAGCTTTGCCTTCTCCTAGAGCTAATTTAGCATTTAGAGAGCAACCTCCCCGTCTGTACAAGTATACAGAATGAAAATCTGACAAGGAATGAAACTCCAGACTCTGACACAGCTGTACTGAATGCCTCTTCTGTTCTGCCAGACCAGTTTAGCTATCTTGCTTTTTCTTCTGTGCAGGCTGAGAAGCCCAAATGTAATTAAATAGCAGAGAAAAACGAGACATGCAATTGATCTGTGAGAGGAGAAAGGGGAATAAATTAGCATTGAAAAGTTTAAAGTAAAAAAAGTAATTCCAGTGTATTTATCAGATTGGCATTTGAGGCAATCCATTTGTTTTGGAAGCCATTTTTACAGTTAGGCCAGGGATAATCCACCATTTCCACCCACCATGCTTCTTCCTTTCAAAAGCAGAAATCAAATACTCTTGATATGCCTTCAGAATTTGTCCTGCTGAGGAAAACAAGAAGAAAGCTTTCCTAACACCCCATTTTCTGTACTTGCCATGTGTCTTATATTCTCCTATAAGAAACATACCCTCATCAAGACCTTTTTCATTCAGCTGCATTTTATGTAATTTCTCTTCATGATGTGCCACCCAGACTCTTAAATTTAGTGTTGTCAGAGTGCTTCAAATATTCAGATAAGGTACACACTAACCCCTTGAAGGCCCAAGTCTGAGTTTCATGATTCTTACTGAGAAGGGAAGAATGAGATTAAAAAGAGCTTGAACTGCCCTTCATATTATCGCATTGTCATGTTCAAGTAATATTTAATATGTAAACACAATCAATCTTCTTCTCAGTATACCCTGCAGCATTATCTTTACAGATTATACAAGCAGGTGTACAGTGCATTGCATAGTCTCATTTTAAAGGGGCCGCAATTCCATATCTGCTCAGTGAGACTCT